>OY720644.1:38246243-39453067 GCA_963169105.1 Ceriagrion tenellum | reverse complement strand
TTAAGATAGGTTTTGTTGAATTTCAAAGAATCTTCTCCCGTTTCTCTACGCTTTCAGGCCCCTAACTTGCTCTTGTACATCCTTTTTCGCCCCAGCATACGATCTATCCTTCATCATCCTGTCCATGGAGCCTGAACCGCTTTCCAAACATCCTTCCCTCTATCACACTTATGAGCAACCCATCGCTCCTCATCTCATCCTCCAGCCACCCACTCTGCCGATCTCGTATTTCATCGAAGTCCCCTTTACACGGTGCATTTTATTATACAAACGAATGTATGAACTCTTTCATAAGAAAAATTTTGTCGTGTAACGCGGCAAATTGTATGATTGTCTGGATGACTGAACGCGAAATAGAACCTGCTCTAATTCCATTCATTTTCTTGTACGTTCTTTGATACATTGGTTTGCACAAAATATGCCGGGTAAAGCGGCCTTTACCTAGCGTAGATTGTTCAGTATGGAGGAAATTATTGAAGCAGAGTTAGGTGTACAAATATATGAGTTTAACTTGGTAACTGTGCCTACCCTGGAAGGGAACGGCGTGATTGGTATATATATATATGTTAAGGATGAGTCGGTTCCTAACGTTATCCGGTTCTCGATACCGGTCCGGTCGTACCTGTCGGTTCCCGGTTCTCGATACTCGGTTCCAACAATGGACTCTTTATTTTCTGAATGAATGGAAAGTTTCAAAAAACAACCAAGAACTGAAGGACAATAATTCACTTAAGAGGCAAATAAACCAGAAAGCTCAGTAAATAAAACAAGATCTTCTCCATAGTTTTATTAGCCTAGTATAACAAAACTAGTCCAAGTTTAAAAATTCAAACTAACATGATCGGCCAATATATCACATTACATCTGGCTTTACTTCAGGTGCTTTCTCCAGGTTTTGCTTTCGGGGGTTTGGGGGTTCAGAGGGGTTTGGGCGCAAAATTCCAATCCTTGCCACCGTTCCGTGCTGGTTCCTAAGTACCGATTTCATGCGATCGGTTCTCGATACCGATTCTAAGGGCCAAGAACCGGCAGTACCGAGAACCGGGTACCGGAACCGACCCATCTCTAATATATGTATATATTCTTTGTTCATGTTTCCCAGAAGAATAATATTTTACCTTTGACGCTTTAACAAAACAATTTTTCCCCTAAGGAAATATATTGCCCTTATGAAATTATTACAATGGCTTAATAATTGCTTGATATCCACAAATGGAAAAATAACTTGGTTTTCTCTGGCTGATTTATTTTCTTGGTTCAACATGTTGTCAAGGTACCTGACGATGACACTCTTGTGTCAAAACATGTTGTACCAAGAAAATAAATCAACCGGAGAAAACCAAGTTATTTTTCCATTTGTGAAAATCTACTTCCACATATTTGAGTCTGAAACTATGGAAGGCTGGCTATATTTGACCCTTCCTTAATTTAGGATATACGATGCCCTAATGAGCGTCACACAAATTGAGGGTTTGGAGGACAAGTCGTGCTTTTGTCGTTAAAATCTCAGGCTATTTTCGTGTAGGACTCGTCGAAAAACGCCTTGAAACACGTATGGAAAATTTCCTATGCTCCAGGATACCTGAAAATATGTCCCGATTCACCTAGTGAGAATTGCCCTTTGTTATCATCCCGAGGCGAAGATTCTCAATTTGACTTAATCGTCACTTCATCAGCAATAATGACTAAAATAAGTGATTGTAATTTCAGGGTAAACCCTTGAGAGAGAGGGCGTATCACCCAGGACAGTCGGTGACGTAATTCCCATGGAACATTTGAATGCGGGAATTCTCGCTACGTGCGATTTCCTGTTCTCGATTCCTGGAGGTTCCGCAGTGTCGGGAACCCCAAAAGAGGCAGGGCAAAGAAGGAAACGCTGGGCGGGGGGGAAAAGGAAGGTAGGGTCAGGAAGACTGTGGGGGGGAAAAAAGGGGGAGACGGATTTTATTTTGGATGAAAAGTCTTTTAATGAATGTTTGTTTTGGAGGATATGCCTTTCGGACAAATAAAATTAAGGAAACTTGAGAGAGGCGGAGGGGGGGTAGGGAAAAAAAGGGGGGAAGAGAGACGAAGTAGGTAAAAAGAGGGATGGGGCGAATAGGTGGGATGGGAAAGGAAATAGCTGGAGGGAACTCGTATTTTTTTATTCTCGGGCGATGTTAATGAAAAATAAATGGATTAAAAGCAATTCCCAGCGTGATTTTTTTTCCACGGCAAATCGAAGGGTGGACTCACTTTTTTTTAGAATCCCGAACGTCCTTTGTTCCTCCTGCTCCGATGGAACTAGAATAATAAAATTTCGAGTAACCCACCCCTTCTTTCCTCCCTTATTCTACATCCCCCTCCCACGTGCCTCCCCCACCCTACCTACGCCATACGGGGATTATATCTGCGAAATTCCAGGAAATTTAGATTGGACTGCCAAGTTTTAATCAAAGCGTAATATTTGTGCTGCTGGAATACCATTCATTTCATTCGTCCCTGAGTTTTAATGAGCAATAATCAGAGGGATTTTTGTGCAAACACCAGAAAGCAGTTACGCTCCTATGAGAGGGGATAGTTGAATTCCTCCCGAGTTGAGAGAATATCAATGAATTGCCAGCAAATTAGAGAGGACGAATTTTTCTCATTTTGTTGACATTTATTTTTAAGGCGCTTCTAATAAAATAGATACAGAGGTTGTTTTCACATTAGCCTGATCATAATCATGACCTCCATCGCTGGAATTCTGACGAGAGAGTCAAAAGATGATTATGTTGTCAAGATGGATTTGCGTAAGATAAGTTTTTATTCAATTTCGTCAGTGCAAATTAGTGCAAAATTAGAAATGTCAAACACGCATGAGGCTTTGGAAAAGCAAGTGCATTCCCTGATCTTCTTTCATTCCTCATATTGGAGTAGTGTAAATGACGGCAAAATTTTCAACCTTCTGAAATATACAATGCATTTGTGTGTGCTTTAGTCAACCGCAGGCATACATTCCTTTAGAAGAGTTCATAAAATTTTTAGGAAGTCACTTGATCCGAAATGTTACCCCAGAAGCTTCCTGTCACCGTACAGGACCACTTCTCTACTGAACATGTAAATCAAGGCTGAAGATCAAATAAAACATTTTTATTACCAACAAGGAAGTAAATATGACTTATTTCCTCAGTCCATGATAAACTAGGTCTTTTAGATAAAATCTAATGTAATACGGGAGCCAATACCGCAAGATTTATTATTTTTGTCTTTACTAGCTTTGAAAACTAAATGCGTGGTTCAAATTAGCAACACATGATTCCTGTATTTGCTGTTACATCTAATGCTGTGTCAGTTTTTTTTAACCGTTTGACTATAATAGAGGACGGGTAATGTTTGTTTCTAATAGAATAGCTAAATTGAATGGTTAAAATCCAGCGATATATATTTATACATAGCGAGTAACAGGGTAATACTGTGTACTTCTTGAAATTCCAGAGTAAATTTTTATGTTATTGTCTATTACTCTTTCTCTTAGTTAGCAAAAACCAATTTACTGATTGCCATAAAATATTTTTAAGGGCTCTCAGTTCCAAATTTAAATTGTTACATATGCCCATTTGAGTGTCTAAGTATAATCATAGTGCTTTAGAAAATATCTCAGTATGGAGTTGGTGGTTTTCGGCGATACTTTGTGGAATTTGCTAAACATTTCGACTGAGTAGGGTAAACTTAGTTTTTCCTTAATGACTTTTAACGACTTACAATTATGGTTTCGAAAATTTAACATCATCATCAAGTGAGGATACATTTTGGTGCAACAACTTATATGCTAGAGAGTGTGGAGAGGGGACTGTAGAGGTATGGGGGAGGAAAGTGGAGTGTGAAAGGGAGGGGGGAGTGGGTGAGTGGGGTTGGGTTGGGGCTTCCCAAGAGGGTGAGCCGAGGGTGTGCGAAGGGTGTGCGAAGGCAGGGGGGTTAATGGAAGAGGGAGGGGTTGAGGAGGGGAGAGCAGGAAGTATTCAATAGATCACCTACAATGTCACAATTACCAATCACAGATTTCAAAGTTTCAACTTGCACGAGAGCGTCTGACCGGGGGCCTTTATTTTCCAAAATAATATTTTAAAAATTCATTTTAAGAGTTCATAAAAAGAGTAGAGAAAACACTTCAGCAATCGGAAACCATCTTGGATTTTAACGAGACTTGTCATATACTACTTCACTTGACAACTGCAAGACGCCGCTTCGTTCTGGTCAATTCACACCTCAATTACACTGCAAACATTTGAAACCCTGCTCAGAAAGATTCAATTAAAAATATGTACAAAAGCTACCAGTGAACGGAGTGCGTTGCTCAGATTTTACAAGGATTAGGTTGGGAGCCACTAGACACACTGATGATATACACAAGGATTAGTTGACTTGATAAATTCAAAGCAGAAGTCAGGGATGGAAGAATAACAACACGGCAAATCGTTCGTGCCGATAAATCTAATGTCATGTGGAAGTGCAGTGTTAATTCTTCCATCTCTAATATCAAGGAATTCCATCAAGTGAGGTCCGTAACTATGATCTGCAGAACATAAATGTTTCAGAGCAACGCAGTGAACATAATTTTGACGCAGCACTACACCTCCAGGTTCAACAGAAGAGATGAAATTATATTTATAAATTTTATAATTTTTTTGTCTTATTTAATTTTATTTTTATATATATTTATATATTTTTATTTCTATTCTATATATTTTATTATAATTTTATTTATATAATTTAAAAAAAGATTTATACATTTTATAATTTAAAATGTGAGCTTTAGGTTGCTCCCCCGTTTGGAGCAATCATCAAAAAATCGTTGGTGCACGAATGTGATGTAAAATATGTGAAATACATTTAGTTGTTGAGAATAACTATTTAGTAATTGTAATAAAATTTATTAAAAACAAAACAAAAAAGTTATTTTGTCATGCGTCATTTTGACTCAATAAATGTATCTTTGAATCTTGAAAGTACCTATATGGATATTAGGACCAATGAGGGATTAATACTCTCAAGTATTTTTTTTTACATTAATCCCCGTGATATTTTCAACAACCCTCGCATATCAGGTGAGTTCTTTCATCTAGCGATACAGATATATTCTATCCATTATTATATCATTTCTCTTAAAATCGTGAAGGTCATTTTGATCTCGATACCTTGAGAAACTTATCGCTTACACAAATATTAACTTAGAATTGAAATCTGCCCAACCAGAATTAAGAATCCTCTTATCTCTTCAGCCTTTCCTCTTTTTAATTTCAAAGTTAACCGCAAAGTACCGAATCATATCAAGATAAAGGTTACTCTCGTGGGGAGTGGGGAGATAAAACTTTCCATAATGCGGCAAAGGCTTATTTCATTGAAATACAGATCAGTGATTAAAAATAATATCAATGAATAAACGGCGTATTTTGCACCGCCAATCAACTTATCCTCGAAAACATTCATAATTTTAATGCGACTAATTGCCGAAATCGATTTCAAATGATATCGCGATGCTTTGAATCGCCCCTCGACAGATTAATTATCGTCTGGGAGTTGTCATATTCGCCGAGCCAGAAAAAAGCAGTATTTCACAGGGGAGAAAAATGTTTTTAAAAATATATTTTTATTTATATATCCATCCGCCTCCGCCTGTTGTTTCCAAAAAATAAAATATACGTTATTCCATTATCCATCACGCTGTAAAAAGTTCCCAAAATGCGATTTCCGCCGTCCTGATAGTGGTAAAAAAGATAAATGGGGGAAAAAGATAAAATGCCTCAGAGTGCCACCCTTTCCACCTTTCCCTTCCGTTATCCAGGGGGAACAGACCCCCCCTACCTTTCTCCACCCCCCAATCGACAACATATCAAGCCCTTAAAAGCACTCTAACCCCTCTGTTCACCTTCAAAAGCAAAAGACTTTCTTCCTGATAAAACTAAGACTTGTACGACACATATCGACCGATTCCGACACAGCGGATAATATATCACATTGCTCCGTCCGATATTTCGTGGAATATCTGAATTTTCCGTGATTTCGCGTCTCCGAAGATCCGCGATTACATTTCAGAAAGTCACGTGGAAGTAAGGTTAGGAATTACATAATGGTGCTAATAAATACGAGGCGTATTTTTTGAACTAAGTACCATTTTGAAGTAAAAAGAAACAAGTATACTTTTCTCAACAATTTAATTATTACATAAAAACCTGTATCTTTATCTACTTTTCTACATAATTCCTACTAATATTAAGACACTTATCGCATCGTAGAACCAGCTTTGCAGAATCCCATCCTCATAAGTCTGCCGCCTGATTCGACAACCTTTGCAACACGGTCGTGTTGACCTCATCATTGTCGTCGTCGCGCTGACCGCCCAGATGCATCTTCAAATGCAAAAACAGGTCACTGGGCACTAGATCGGGACTGTACGGAGGGTGATCAAGTTGTTCCCAGCCAAAAGATCCGATGAGATCTTTAATTTTATTAGCCGTACGTAGACGGGCATTGTCTCGGAGCAAAACGATCCCCTTGCTCAACATACCAAGCCTTTTGTTTTGGAATATCTAAAAGCTCCAACACATTTCCATTCCATTCCATCGCTCATTATGTCTTTTCCATAAACCTCACTGATCTGACGATGAATTTTGGCCGCTTTCACGCCATAACCACTAAGAAAATGAATCAAAGCGCGTATTTCACATTCTGTGGAATGCTGAATCGGTGGAGGCATTTCAAACACTCGCAAACAAACGTAAACACGGTCGAATGTTTCCATAATGGCGCCTGTAGCATCCTTGCAGATGTAGATACACAGCATAAATGCACAAAATCCCGACTGCAGCACTGTAGTAGCCTAATTTCAAAACGGTACTTAATTAAAAAACACGCCTCGTACAATACAAAATTTCCACGCTATTTTAATAAATGAGACCCTCATTGTGTGTCAATTAATACTATCATGAGAATGACACCGTTTGTTGAGACCTAAGCATTACATGAGAATGAAAATGTAAACGTGGCTGTTTTATATCGTCTGGATAACGTTAAATTCAACTCCATAGATTTTGTGCCAAATGCACACGAACTGGGAGTTTGTGGCCCTCGAATTAGCATTAGATCTTTATGAGTAAAATATAGATTCGCTGAGGGGTCGTTTTAGCCTTGGAAAACGTTTCTTTACTTTTTCAATCAGATTTTTTACATAGGGCTATCGTATGTATATAAGATAATCATAACTGAATACTACCCAGATACGATCCATAGAGGATGGCGCAAGATTAGAAACTGCAGGTATTGTTATACTCAGCCAAAATAAATTATGCCGATCATGCTGAGGCATAATTTATCAAAAAATAATTCTGATCTAAATATATTGTCCTTCCAATTTACTTTTGTTATAGATTAAACAACAATAATAATATTGTAAATATTGCTCTTTTCAGGCATTCTCGTCGAGTGTTTAGTTTTTCTGACAACAGTTTCTCCCCTCTTCCTGGGGGCGTCTTCAGGTCCGTTGGACATTTTGTAATTATTAATTACTCTCTAATCAACACCTTAGTTCATCGTGCCTACAGTATTTCAGACACCGAATCTCTTACCTCAGAGAAGCAGCATTTAATCTCAGCGCTAGAGAAGAACGTATACCCTAGGCATATAGTCCTTTTAAGGACCGCAAGGAAAGAAAAGGAATTGGCGGAAGCAAATGATGTAATAATAAACAGAACCAAAGAAAGATAAGTAGGCTCCTTCGGAAGTATGGTATAGTGACGAGATTCTCAAACTCGAAGAAAATTGGAGATATCATCCCAAAACCCAAGGACATAATTCCCGCTGTAATGTATGAAGGAGTCTATGAAATAAAATGTAGATGTGGTAAATCCTACATCGGTAAAACGGGGAAAGCAATTCAATGTAGAATTAAAGAGCACCAGAGGGCCACCGAAAAGAAGAGATTCAGCCTCTCCGCAGTTGCAGAGCATTCGTGGTTCGAGCCAGGACATCAGATTGCCTTTGACCAAGTGAGAGTACTCTCAAGGGAAAATCGTTATTTTCCCAGGCTGATCAGAGAAGCAGTAGAACTGGTTAAATATCCATCAAATTTCAATCGGGAGGATGGATACCCACTTGCCTCAACCTGGGAGAGAGTGGTCAAACCACAGCGAGGAGCGGGCAATGAGCGGGATTGAGACACCCTATGGTCCTAGATGAACTAGCAACGAAATACATAGCAACGGGAAATAAATAATAACAATAATGACAAAAAGTCCAACGGACCTGAAGACGCCCCCAGGAAGAGGGGAGAAACTGTTGTCAGAAATACTAAACACGCGACGAGAATACCTGAAAACAGCAATATTAACAAGAATATGAGTCGCGGAAGCCTTCAAAGAAAAAACAATAATAATAATTGTGTAGCAAATAAAAACCGAAATTGTAGCTACAACGCCTGAGGCTCGTGTGGTGGAAATTTAGGAAACTATGATTGATTCAAAACTGTGATCTCACTGAATTCATGTTTATAGGAGAGAATTTGAAACCTGTCTAATAATAGCAATGATTACTTTATAAACACATTGAAAAAACAGAAGCATATTAGATGTTTATTTTAAAACACTCTTGACACCACATAATGGCCAACTTTGACGTATCCATCCGGTCTCTCAGCTTTAAGAGGAATGAGTTTGGCAAACTCGGAGGCTACGGGCTAAACTTTGCTTTGTTTGAGATGTTCAAAACAGGTGTCTTTCACGGCGAAACAAAAATTATAATTTTGACGCTAAACTACATCTCTAGACCCGATAGATACGATAGAATAAGAGGGATACATTGCCAAATTGATAGGTACAAAAGTTTTTGCTTTACACGAACATTAATTGGTCATAATAAAACCGGTGGTCCAATTGAAACACACGCATAATACACTTCACCATTTTACCTCCCTAAACCTCATCTTTCACCCGGCTGGTGTCCCAAATCTCCCTGCCACACGCCTATGTGGTGACTTGTAAGGTGATATGTAGATGTACATAGACATTTATCTCTTAAAGTACTCGCTCCATCGTATTCAATAAGACTTGCAGGTCTCCGTGAATGCTTCCGCGGAGTTTTTTTTACGTAGAGAATGATTTTTCGGGACTCCCGCGATTATCCATTTTTGATGGACAATATTTCGCCAGCGTTCCAGCTGGCTTCCTCAGGTCCACTGAATTGTGAATGCAGCGTTTGGTCCGTCCTTTGGTACTGGTGGCCAGACCTCAAGAGCACTGAAATACCGGCTCCAAGAGCATAAGAGGGCCGTGAAAAATTGACAACTCCGCCAGTCGGCGGTCGTAGGCCATCAGTGGAGTGAGCCAAAGTATAGCATTTATTTAGACAGCACCACATTATCGAAAAACGAAGTCCGCTATTTCCCTAGAATCATACAGGAATCAATAGAGATAGGGAAAACATCAAAACGTTTCAACCGAGAGGACGGTTACACCCTCGCCACCGCTTGGAAACGGGTCTTCAACAGTACGGACCAATCACGACACGCCTCCACCCGAAGGCGCGAAAACGGAATAACATAAAAGGACGGACCAAACCCTGCATCCACACTTCAGCGGACATGAAGAAGTCATCTGGAATGCTGGGGAAATATTGTCCATCAAAAATTAATAAACGTGGAAGGAGACCCGAAAAATCATTCTCAACAGACTTGCGGTCATCTTTATTCGCAGCCAAAATAATGAGAAGTCATCTGAGCGGCGAAGCATTTTAATTTTTCCCCATTCACCTTACCAAGCATAAAGATGAATTTATCGACTTCTTTTTCTTCTACGGAAGAGACAGGAGGAAATGATGAAAAAATCTGGAGAGGTTACTTTCCTTTGAGATGCGCGGACAAGGACACGTGAAGAAATATGCGAAATGTGTCTCTAACTGTATCATAATGTAGAAGTATAACCTCCAGGTCTTTCAGGTGGGATAATATACACTTTTTCCTTGAGTTCTCGGACATTAATAAACACAAAGTCGAAATCATCGCGTGGTTCTCTCGGTCGAGTCAGAGATAGCATGTGGTGTGCTGGGGTGAAATTTACGCTGTTTGGCGGACGCGTGGACGGAGAAAGTTAGGACGGGAAATCGGCCTCGCAAGCAAAATAAGCGCAGCGTATAAAGCGGAAATTGGTGAAGTGTAGTTGAATAAACCGGGGCATGTGATGAATATGGTTCTCAAATTATACGGGTGCCATTCACGATTTTACTGGACGATGCATGCGTCACTTTGGAGAATGGTATGTATTTAAATGACACGCGATATTCTCACTGCGTTGCATTCATTTAAATACAGCCACGGCTTCTGGAAATGCCAGTTCTTGGCAAAAAACTGAGTTGCACACGCCTACACGCGTCATTTTCTAACTAAATCATTCAATAAAATTAATCGTCGACGGGCTCACTTGGTGAAACTATTCCATGATAAGGAAATAAATAAGACTTAGCAGTTATTCACACGGTTTATTCGTCCTCGACCGGTTTCAGCGACTCATTGCCATTATCAAGAAGTTAAACAAGGTTTTTTTAACCTCTGGATAATGGCGATGAGTTGCTGAAACAGGTCGAGGACGAATAAACCGTGTGGAAAACTACTAAATTTAATTTCTTTCCATATTATAAATTGTTCAAGATTTTCAATGAAAACATTTGTAGTTCAAACTACGCGCAATTGGCCGTGTCATGACATGAATCATTAAAGATCCACCGTGTTACACCACGAAACAGCACACGTACTTTTTTACTTTACTTTTTTTAATTAATTTTTACAACAAAAATTTTTTATTCTTTTTTATTAATTATTAAAAATTAAAAAAAAATAATTTTTAATTACTTTTTGCATCACGACGCATATTTTTTTTGGAAAATACAATAGGTTTATCAAAAATTGACGAAATGGATTGCTTTCAGTTTCTTCACGGCAATTTAGGATGTGGAATGTAGGTGCTCGTAAAGGGAAAGTTGAGATTACTGTAAAATATTTTCATCGATATTATGGTCGTATTCACTAATTTATATTATCACTTAAAGGTAAACAACCGATTACGGAAGGCTTAAATGGATTTATTATAACAATGTTGAAGATTTACGAGGGTGGTTTGATAATTGATGAGCCTACCAATGAAACCATGTTTTTTATTATTTTTATTGTTTTATTTTTCAATAGAGTCCCCTAATAGAGCGATTCACTTTTCCAAAAGAGTTTCCAGCTTCTTCAAGCCCTCAAAAAAATATGATTTCGGAAACTCTGCAAAACACTCATCCGTGGCCGCAATGATCTCCTCATCCGATGTGAAGCGCTTGTCCCCGAGCCAAGCCTTCATGTTTGGGAACTAAAGGAAGTCGCACGAGGCCAGGTCTGGAGAATACTGAGCATGCGACAGTACCTCGTAGCTCAAATCAACCAATTTAACCGTGGCGATTCGGGATGCATGGGCCGGAGCGTTGTCGTGGTGAAAGAGGACTTTTTAGCGGGCCAAACGGGGCCGTTTTTTCTTCCATTTTTCGTCGAATCGGGCCAATAAATCACTGAGACACTGTGTCATGATGACTCTTCCTTCGTCAAATAGTTGATGAGGATAACACCTTGGGAATCCGTAAAAACGGTCGCCATGACCTTCGCGGCCGATGAGACCGTTTTTGCCTTCTTCGGAGCACTTTCGCCGGGAAAAGTCCACTGCTTCGACTGTTGTTTGGATTCTGGCGTGATGTGGTGGATCCATGTTTCATCCACGGGTACGTAACACATGAAGTAGTCCCTCGGATTGCGCTTCAACAGGGCCAAACACTCCTTGGAAGTGGTCACACGATTCCGCTTGTTGCCAACAGTTACCAAACGCGGTACGCATATGGCTGGCAGCTTTCTCATGCCCAAATGTTCGTGCATGATATTTTGCACAAGTTCCAATGACAAGCCACATGTCCCAGCTATCTGCCTCAACTTCAATCTGCGGTCGTTCAGCAACATTCCACGGTCTTTCTTGATGGTCTCCTCCGTGGTGACCTCATATGGGCTTCCTGGACGGGCCTCATCAAACACGGATGTTCGGCTATTTCTGAACTCGATATACCATCACCTAATGGTGGCAATTGTAGGTTAGACATTACCATACACGGTATTTAACTTGTTTTTAATTTCCTCACGCGACCTCCCTTTCCAAAACGTAAAGCGAATCACCGACCGATATTGTTATTTTTCCATTTAACAAAAAAAATAAACTTGTCCACTTCAAACAGCTACCACACACAAACTACTCGACGGAATTGGTTGAAATTGTGATCGTGGCCGTATCAAAGATGGCCAATGTAAGCAATAACAAGATTACGATGCATTTCTGAAGATCGCTTCAAGGCTCATTAATTATCATACCACCCTCGTATACTGGCGCAGGGCCATATCATCAGACAATTTTCAGAGAATTAAATGGTAACATTTGTAATACTACAGACTTCAAGGTCAGACCACCTGAAGATGACGCTAAAGCGTTGAAACCCGGGTCGTGCGATTATAAGTATGTGGTATTGCAAATGTTACCATTATTTTCTCTGAAATATGGAATACCATAAAATTACTAAGAAACTTGCATTATTTAGACATAATTTCCTTCTTCATCACAGCATACGTCTTACCTATCTTCACCCCGGCCATAGAAACTATTACCTAATTCCCTCATCCCCACTTTCCCTCTTAGTTTTCGCTTCTCATTACCTCTTCTAATCACCTACTTTACCTCCTCCAAATATACTCCAGTATTTTCTTCTTCCCATCGACCATATCAAGCACATCTTCATCAGTCTCAACTTCAACTCAACTCCTCCGTCTTCCTCCACACCACACTTCTATCGAACATTTTTTATAAAAATCTATCCACTTCTATCAAACATTTTTTATAAAAATACTCTCAACTATCAATAACATACATATTTCGATAATATTTTCACAATTTAATATTCATTTCATATTTTTTAACGAAGCGTGTTGCTTTTCTTTGCATTTTGTAAATATTTTTGGTTAAATCTTTATGACCAGGGACCCAAATGCTCGCTGCGTATTCGAGGTGTGGCCTAACCAGAGCGAAGTGGCATCTCTCTTTGACCTTTCTCTTAACGAGCACCTACATTCCACATCCTAAATTGCCGTGAAGAAACTGAAAGCAATCCATGTCGTCAATTTTTGATAAACCAATTGTATTTTCCAAAAAATAATATGCGTCGTGATGCAATTTCACAAACAATATAGATGCAAAGGAGAATACATAGTAAACTAAAATTGCAGGTGAACAGCATTTTTTGGGACTATTGCACGTACATTTTCGCAATGTTTGGTTAATAAGCTTTCTTACTATACAATAAGTTGTAACGGTGTTTCAATTTTAAGAACCCTTTACCGTTTGTGACAAAAAATAATTTGAGCCACTATATTTCATAATTTTTATATTATGAAATAAAGTCAGTACACATACGCCACACCTACACCGTGGGTGGAGTAAACATAAAAACTTCAAATACAGTAAAATATCTTGGAATTTCCTTATCTTCAGATATATCGTGGGGAAGACACACAAAACATATGTGGCACAGCATTAATGAAACTAGGTTTTATTAAGCGTATCATAGGAAGGTCCTCGGATGAAAAAGTCAAAGAGAGATGCTACTTTGCTCTGGCTAGGCCACACCTCGAATAAGCCGCGAGCATTTGGGACCCTGGTCATAAAGATTTAACCAAAAAAATTAACAAAATACAAAGAAAAGCAACACGCTTCGTTTAAAACTGCTACGAACGAACAAATAGTGTTACACAACTGTTAAAGGGATTAGGATGGGAGCCCCTAGAGACTCGGAGGCTGCACGCTAGGCTTAGGCTGCTTGAGATATTCAGAATTGTTTCAGAGCGACACAGAGAATATTATCATGACGCCTCACTACATTTGTAATTCTGACAGATGCGATAAAATAAGAGAGATACTCTGCCGAACAGATAGGTACAAAAACTCGTTCTTTCCGCGCACAATAAGCGACCGCAAGAAAACTAATCTCCTCTAAATACATCTCCCCTAGTACATGTCACCATTTCTCCTCCAAAAATTTTACATCTTTTTACGGCTTATGACTTACCACCCCCTGCCACACGCCCATGCGGCGGCTCGCGGGGTAGTTTGTACATGTAGATGTATTTACATAATGGAAATATTTTCATGAAAGTGTATACATTTCATTTACAAAACTTACTGTCTTTTTCATGTAATAACGCACTTTTCAACTTTTTGAACGCACCTCGCAGTTTTTTTGACCTTCGTACGATCGCATGCATTCGCGACTCATTTTCAGGGATGAATTAACCCATCACGCATCAATCGAATTTTCATTTCCCTTTACATGATTCCCTACCGTGCTTCCAGTTCTTTTCCTATCTGCTGCTAATGCATCCGTCAACTTCCTCCCTTATTCCCCTTCTCCACGACCCATCCCCTCCATTGGGAACTTGTCCGATCCGCTTCCTCTTTGAAATTGGCACCGCTCATGTTAACTCGTCATCTGGCAATGACAGATGACTGACAAAGATGGACTCAGGCTTTCGTGACCTCCTCATCAGCTCACGAGGAAATGGCGCCCTTGTCGTCGATGGTTTCGTGAACAGACAAGAATGGAAACGTGTGGCGAGTAGGTTTTACCAATTTAGGAAGACATGCTTCGGGGAATTTACCTATCGATGAGATTATAATTCCATGAGATAAAGTTGTTGTGGCTGCGAAAAATTTAAATATTTTAAAAGAATTAAGATTTTCCCTGTGTAATATGTTGAAATATCTTTCTCGGTCTTTTTGCGAATATATATCCCGGTGCGAAGCCCGAGAAAGATATTTAAACATTAAAATGTTTTTCTTATTTATTCCAAATTTTCAATTGCTTCCTCAATTATATATAAATAAAAATCTTAAGTTATCTGAGGAGTTCTTGCAGCAAAAATGGGATGGATAGGGTCAGGAATGAGTGGGTAATAAATGAATGTGGGCTAGATGCTCCAGTAATGGACATATATGAAAGGAGTGTACTTTGTTGGTTTGGCCATGTTGAGAGGATGGATGAGAGTCGAATAACGAAACAGATATATAAGAATGAAACGAATGGTGGGAGAGGTAGAGGTAGGCCGAGAAAGTTGTGGTTGAACGTGGTTGAGGAAATTCTGAGGAGGAGGAATATTAGGAGTCTTAAAAACAGGAGAGCGTGTATGAAGTAGTGTATGGGGTTAAATGAAGCAAAAGAGGTTTGCAAGGATATGTCAGTATGGAAGAAATTATTGAAGCAGAGTTAGGTGTACAAAGATGTATTTATGAGTGTAACTTAGTGACTCTGCCCACCCCGGAAGGGAACGGCGTGATTGGTATGTATGTATGTATAAAAATATTTACTTAAATATTGCCATATTTTCTTTTCATTTATATTCTCTGGTGAGGGAATTGAGTTAGTATTAATAGCCCCGAAGGACTAGAGAAAGATCAAATGATCGATATAAACAGAAAGAACAAAATATATTTAATAATAATTCACTGTGGTACTATAGGAAATAAACGAAATATAAGTGTATAAATGGGAAAACTCAACAAGACCAGTCCGATGACTTCCTTCTCGGCGTCCGGGAACTTCACTTGAACGCAGGGGAAGGGTGTTCACGGGCACAGACACTATGGGAGAACTCGTGAGGGATTTGGTGGCCACGAGTGGCTTACAGTAATCACTGCCGCTGACAGACTAGATTTTAGTGCGCACATTTTACCCAGGGCCAAATTTCCAATCGTTGCATTAACAAATGATGTGATACGAAGTCACTCGCACGGGTGCGTATACACCAGGGCTGAAATTCGCCATGAAAAAATCATTCGACTTAACCGGGATTCGAACCCGGATCGCGCAATTGCCGGTCAGGTGTGTTAGCCAGTTACACCACCTTCTTCTGTCTTTTTCTTCAGTTTTTTGCCAGTTACACTACCTTCTTCTTTTCAAAAACTTCCTTCTTCATCGCAGCATACACCACCAATCCATCTTCATTCAAGACGAATTTCGAGGGAGGTTTATGTGAACAAGATGTTCATGCCTCAAGTCTACATGGTAGCACATGGGGCGAATGTGCTACTATGTAGACTTGAGGCATGAACATCTTGTTCGCATAAACCCCCCATGAAATTCGCATTGAAAGAAGATGGATTGATGGTGTAACTGGCTAACACACCTGACCGGCAATTGGGAGATCCGGGCTCGAATCCCGGTCAAGTCAAATCATTTGTTCATGGCGAATTTCAACCCTGGTTTACCCAGGGCCGATTTATTCCATCTGTTGCACCATCGATATCTCGAAGAGGCGAAGAATCGAGATATCGAACGACCTTGAATTTTACCCAAGGTCGTTCGATATTTCGATTCTTCGCCTCTTCGATTCGATATCGATGGTGCAACATATCGAATTAATCGACCCTGCATTTTACCAGTCAACCTGCGCCTCCCAGTGGCAGCCAGCCCAACCCCGAAAATGCGCGATTTACGAAACAAATATTAACTTAAATACGTAATACCATATTTTCTTTATTATTTATACTCCCTGCCGCTGCTGCTGCAAATCCTTTGTCTGCGCTGAAGATCTCGCTTATGATTGGTTTCGCGAACGCTTTACGGAAACGCATGAACACATAACCTAGTGCCCGTTTAGTGTTTTACATTTGGCATTTTGTTTCACACTTTGAAGACGCTTGTGTTTTGACAATGCGAGAATGCAGGCTAGGAATTTGAGCAGATGCAACAAATCCATCTCCTGTTTTTTGCATTTGCGCATTCATTATATTAATCCATACATTACCTTATGTGATTTTACTACACATCCTTATTTTCAATAGATGGTTAAATAAATTTCCAAGAGTAAAAAAGCCTTAAATATAGGGGTAAAGAGGATAGCACATGGTAGACAGTGACTTCTGCTAGACTATTCAACTTGAAAGGACGGAAGAGTGTTAGAAACTCGTCGCGGAACTAGATTCCAATGGAAAATGCAACAAAATAAATCGCTTATCCCTGTAACTCCACGAAGAGAAATCACATTTCAGAATTTCGATTGCACGCCTAATTCAGCTCGTGCCGAGTCTGATTTTAGGCGATTGGCTCTTTGACTGAGTTGGGCTTTATGAGCATCTGCCACCATGTTTCGCTACCACTATAAAGATATATCTCTTTTTTTTGTGAAACGCTGCGAAGAAAAGCAGTTAAGCCAGAAGACACATAAAAAACATACATCTTCGTGAAAATATTAATGGAATGCAAACTGAGCTTGAAGAAGAACCAAGGAATACCATGTATAAGAAAAATCAAAGCGGATGATTTGCGATGATATGTGTAACCTCAGTTTAAGATCCTTCAGTTTTGCCGAAAATTTTAAACTAAATCATAAAACTTATCATGGAAGCTACATGACTAAAAAGAGATAACTCTTAGTATTTTCCACACTTAAAACTTTAATTCCCGACCCAGGTTTCGACTGCCTTGCATACATTTTCAAGGCAGTCGAAATTCGGGTCGGGAATTAAAGTTTTAAGTGTGGAAAATACTAAGAGTTCTCTCTTTTTAGTCCTGTCGGTAGAGTCATACCACAAAGTTACGCCTTCAACCATTAAGTTTATCATGGAAGTATGGATGTAACTGAAGGAATATTGCCATGCAAAGTCTTATTCATCACATGATTTTGGTTTCAAAAAGTATCTAAAAAAACTGTATTGCTTATTCCTTTCAATTACTTTAACCTGGAAGAGAAGAGGGTTAAGTAAAATTCATAAAAATATAATAGTTTAAAGTTTAATCAGCCTAATTTTGGCCTTATTTGACGTTAATTTCAAATCTCCAAAGTTGTGAAAAATTCTGCGGATTCTGCGGCGGAAAAGCCACAGATTGAGAGTGGAGTATATCAAGGAATTAATGTTTTCTGCGGAGGATAACATTGCAGGTTGCGAAAAGCTGTTCTTTCCTTCTTTATTATGTTGCACATGAGTGGACTAAAAGCAATGTCTGAATGAATGCCTGAATGTCATTTATACTGGGATCCTTTCCTCTCCTTCACCTAACCAGCCGGCGTTACACTGAATTTTCTTAAGGTTTAATTAGAAAATATATGGTAAGAAGTCTTGCAGACGGGGGAGGCGTGGAAGATCAAAAATGAGCGACGCAGGGTACGGAGCAATAGTCAGCAGGGCATGAGCGCATAGGAAGGGCAAGTTTGTTGAAGTGGGAATATAGGGGGGGGGGGGCCGCAGGGGGGAAGGTATGGGATGCGATAGTCACCCCGGGGGCGGCTGAAGAGGGGCGTTTCGAGGGCCGGAGGCGGCAGCGGCGGCGGGGAGACGAAAGGGGAGCGATTAGCATGCAATGAGTTCCTCACGCGATACCGGGTCGAAGTTTTCCGTCACCCACTTCTCGCCCCACAAAACGGTTCCTCCCCCTTGGGGATCACTCGGGAAAACGTTCCACCCCCGTGCATCCACCTCGTTTCTCCCCTAATGTCTAAGCTCCTCGCCCCCACCCCATCTCTTCCCCAATCCCACTCTCCACCCCCAAACAATCAATTGCCACACTCAAATACCCCTTCCCCTACTCTCTGAAACCCGGCTCGGAAGATGCACTTTTCTTTGATGGCCGGCCATCGGGAATCGGAACGTGCTACTCTCTTGGAAGCGCTGCCGATTGTCCAACTAGTCTCACGGAAGCTTTTTACAAGCGAACAACCATTGTTGTAAATTGTGTGCACCCACAGTTCATGCAACACATTCTACAAATTCGAAAATGGCTATATATTCGAAAAAAAAAATAAAATAAAAATATATATAATATACATTATTATTATATATGTATATATGTGTATATATGTATATATGTATATATTTATATATATATATATATATATATATATATATATATATATATATATATATATATATATATATATATATATAAATACGTTGATGGATTGGAGTCAGCCATGCGGCGATGAACACACGATGTGGATAGGATGGAGGAGATAGACACACAAAAAAAGAGACGATCACACTTACATAGCTAGCTTTCGGAACTAGTCCGTCTTCAAGGCGTATCACGGAACAAATGTCGTGTGCGCTGGTGAGGATAGGGGTAGGAGGGGCGGTAGGTTAGGGGAGTGGGGATGGGGGAAGGGGAAGGGGTTTTTCCCAGGGGTTTGACATTTGTTCCGTGATACGCCTTGAAGACGGACTAGTTCCGAAAGCTAGCTATGTAAGTGTGATCGTCTCTTTTTTTGTGTGTCTATCTCCTCCATCCTATCCACATCGTGTGTATATATATATATATATATATATATATATATATATATATATATGTGTGTATATATATATATATGTGTATATATATATATGTATATGTGTATATATATATGTATATGTATATATATATATATGTATATATATATATACTCATATAAATGTTTATACATAAAGGTAGAAAGAAAGTGGATAGGAACACATAAAATCAACAGACACAATGGTGGTGTGAAGATGTAAAGATGGCCAATTCCAAGCAGAAAAAATTCGACTGGACCGGGAATCGAAACACGGACCTTTTGGATTCGCAAGAATGTAGAAGACTGTCTCATTCTTCTACGTTCTTGCGAACAAGGTGCTAGTGGCACCGAAATATCAAGAAAATCTGTGTTAATTTTTTTGTGTTTCGGTGTTTACCGATTGCCTTCCTGTGGCAAACCGTTTATATATTCGTCACTCGAGTGATCCTAAGTGTAGGTGTATATATATCTATATATATATATATATATATATATATATATATATATATATATATATATATATATATATATATATATATCCGAAAACCAGTTCTGATCATTTAAATTACGACTTGCCATGAATACACAGAAGTGTAAAGGAAATTGGGAACATAAAAATTACCTCACTGCGACAAATCTAGTTTAAGTAGCGCGAGTGTAATCAGCAGAGAATATTCTGTAGTGCCATACATTAGTCAGGTTTGTTTAAGACTGCGGCCAAGGGTAGGCAAGAAGTGGAAAATAAAATTGCGAGGGTTCTTGATGTTTTTCTTTTGCGATTCGCAGACCAGCACGCGATGGGCGGACGGTCACTTCGTGGTCACTGAATGGCGGTTTAGTACTTTAGATGCATTATCTGACATGAATACCGTGGCAAGAGTTAATAATTGAGGATATTGTTTTACGAACTGTACCCATTCCTTTGCGAAAAAATATATCCTGATACTTTCCTACGCCATTCATTCTTTACAACTCATGACATCAAAGGCGAAAGATTTATCCTAAATCGTTGGTCGATCAACTGTTAATTAATAATTCGTTTTTTCAGGACATTTATTGAGGATCACGGTAAGGTCAGGTAATAAAAAATTCAGGGTTATCACCATGAAATCCTTGAGTTCTTTAGTTTGAAAAGGTTATATTTAGGTTATTCCCTAGGCATCATCATTTTCAAGGCACTGACTGGTGGTGAAAAATGGGAAAGATGGTGCATTTATCGTTCTCCGCAATGGGCTCAATATCTCCAGGGGCCTAGGGCAACACAGGTGTTTAGTTGATGCCAAAATGATGTCAAAGGTGAAATTATAACACTCACAGGGCTGCGTTATGCCGAGCTATGTACGCTGACTCGGTGTAATGACTACAACCGGAGAGAATATGGCTAAGACTTCGGCTGGGCCCAGCCTGCCATGTACTTCGTTTACAACATCTCCACATTGAGTAATGCGGTGGTACAAGAGTGAAAAATAATAAATCAAAATCAGAGATGCACCTTTTCATAATTTATAATTTTTCTCTCATTTACATTTGAGCAATGATACAGTCGAAAACGACGGAGCGGAACAAATATCACTCTCTAAGCCATCTACAATTTCATACATCATCGACTAAAGGAGAATTCAAATGCGATATGGTACTTTTTTCACAGTTTTTTTATTTCAGGTCGACCGGTTTCGTCACTTAGGCGACCTCATCAGGTACATAAGTTTAGAATGCTGCAGAATTTATACGAAATTTGGAAGGGGGAGGGGGGGAAGAGGCAGGATAAGGGTGACGGGAAGGGGGGGGAAGAAGATATGTGAGAGGACGCGGGAACAAGCATTATTTTGGGGGGGTGTGTGGGGGGGGAAACGGTTGGACAATGAGAGCGGTGTCCAAGGCGGGGGTTGGGGCGTCATCCTCAAAAGGTATTATGACTCAGGGGAATATCCAAGAGGGGGGAATGGCTGACAAAAATATTGTCGTTAGCAATTTTTCCTTCCTTTAATTGCCTTCTAATCTCCAGCTCCTCCAAACGGTCCATCCTTCTTCCCTTTCTCTCCAGGTGGAGAATCTCCGGGACAAAGTCACTCAAAGTGGTCATTTTCCCATAGATGTTTAGCGAAATGGGATAGCGAAAAACTGTGAAAAAAGTACCATATCGCATTTGGATTCTTTAGCATGGATTTTCACAAAGTTAAGCCAGAATTAATCGAGTTTAGACTAAAGGAGAGATATTTCATTGAGTACCATTCACGGTATTGGCATAAAACTGCTTGTGGTACACATTGGAATAAAACGAGATAGTAATTCATATCAGCCGTACTGGTTGAATTATCCTTGATCCGTCACCGTAATGACATAATGAATAGCGTCGTCAGCACGACTTTTTTGAGGGCAGATCATTATGCTCCCTCTTTCGTGTCCAAACAAGCCAAGTTTTCCCCGCCGAGGGTACACGTAATCTCCATTCGGGAAATCATTCCGTGAACAAATTGGGCAGGGAACTTTTTTTTCGGGGATATCTCTCATTTTTTTTCTCCTCATTTTATACACATACATAACTGTTTTGATTACAGGGACAATTGAAAATGGTTTCATCCAGAGTCGAAACGAAGTAAGTTGCTTCGTCGTCAAAATCACGTCCACTCTGAAACATTTCTCCGATGCTATCGCCACCCAAAGAGAGCGAGGGAGTTGGGAGGAAAGCGAGAGCAAAGAGTGAATTTCGGGGCAATAATGTAATTTGCGTCCCGAAGGGCGAAATTAGGCTAATGTCCCTCTGTCTCTGGGGACTGGGACCATTAAAAAAAAAATTGAGCGATACGGGGGGAATGATAGGGAGGCCTTAAGTGGCGGTCGGCCGGTCAGATTCGAATGACTTGTGTGCCTTTGTTTCCGCTATCCAGGGGTGGACATTTCTCTTTCCCCTTCCACCCCCACCCCCCGCCCCCGCTACCCCGAAAAGCTACCGAAAAAATGCACTCGCGTGCTTCCGAGCGGATCTGATCGCGACACGCATCGTATCTCCGGGCAACGGGCGATATATTGAATTTTTGGCTCCTTAGCGTGTTATGCCTTCTCATTATCTTATTTTACCTTGCTGAGACACCCTACCCTCCCTCTCCAACCCAAAGAAAAAGAGAATAAAAATACATAAAGAAGGAAAGAAACTCGATATCACCACCGTGATTTATTAAATAAAATGAAATATATTAATATATATTTATGCGTAATATTTCGCTCTTTTCCTTTTCGATTCTCTCTTTCTGACTCAGAGGAGAGAGAGAGAGAGAGAGAAAGAACTTCTCTGCTCCGTTATCATCAACGGGTCGGAAAATTGGAATCCGAGAAACTTTAATTCTATTATCGGTTCGTGGAATTTTTTCCTGGTCAGAAATGGGGGACTTGTGTGAGGTTACAGGCACAAAGTAAACATTTTTAGTCGCGGGACACGAGAGCCTAATTCGCGTAGCAAGAATCTGCGGCGTGGTGGGAAGAAGGATCATTGGCTGCCTCATTCCGGACGTACGTGCGTGACGAAATGGGCATTACCCACCGTCCACCGAAATTGGAGAATCGCGCCACGACTGCGATACCAAACGCTCATTAAATCTGGTCATATTCTACTCTTTTGTGGCATTGGCTCGATTGAAATCTTGACAAAGAGCTAATCGACCGATTGTTTATGTGCACGAAATTTCCCCCGAATGTCAGAATTAAAAGGGGAGATAGCAGGATTAATTTTACTCTCCACTTAAGATGTAATTAAAAATACCGCAAAGTAATCTAATTGACATTATTTTTGGCTTGACCATTTAACTTTATTTTCACCTTTCATTCTTAGTTCCATTATTGTTACCCATTTCGTACAGTCTGCATAAAGCGTTAGAATTAATAAATGTTAAAAACTTAGGAAACTACTTTTGAAACGAATTGCCTATGTTACTTCAGTGTCATCTGGTGATTCACGGCCAGTTGCAGGAACGATACACATGTATTCTATAAATTAAAATGGTCCATTAGCAATGGCAATCATTCAATAAGAGTCGCAGAAGCATTCGATGAATTTATTGATTTCATTTCTTATGGCATGGAGTTATGAGTTCCATGAGTAGCCAAGACGGTGAACGCGCAATAAACCGCTTGGAGACTTAATTACTAGATGAAAACGTTGTTTTGAGACAAGCGACCAGTATGTTTACTCTTGCTGACTAATTATTATGTACATTAGCAATTATGCATAGGGTAAACTTTCATTAATTTTATCCAGCGGTTGAAGATAGGATCAAATATTTAAAGCTATAAACTATTGGTAGATAAATCATGTAACTGGTAGATGTGTTCCTCCACCTCAAATATATTTATGAGGTCCATAACTTCATGGATCTCATAACTATTGATTCCGTGACTAAATGTTCTTGCAAGTGGCCATTATAAAATCTCCTCCGTTGCATGATTGTGAGACATGGAATAAACGCTCACAGAACCTATTATTTACTTCTCCATGTGATTCTCAACCATGTATTCTAATGGATTGGAAATGAGTTACAGAATTCTTTTACTGAGCTATAGCGCAACCACTCGAAGTACTGAAGAATAGCCCAAACTAAGCAAACGTTCATTGGTAAGACTTCTTTGTTCAAAGAAGAGCGAAGTAAAGACTATGAAAATGTGAAAACATTCGCATGTAGCGTGGCACACTGTGGATCATAAGTGTGGATCATTTCAAAAGTAGAAGAGACTAGAAGCCTCCGAAACCTGGTGCTGGAGGAGAATGTAGAAGATAAAATGGACGAACAAAATAAGATATGATGAAGTTTACAGAAGATTAGATGAGGAAAGAACCATGTGGAGGATGTTTTTCAGAGGAAACCCGTTCCCAACTTGAGTGTCTTGTGGAGGACTTATCAAGTACAGTACTCCGTCAGTCGAATGAAGTTAAGCCGTGGTCCCCTTGGCGCCTTTCATCAGGAGCAGGCTAATGCCGACGCCAGTATTCTATCCACCCTTCCTCCCTTACCTGTGCCCTATGATGAAAATGACCTTAGCTATCGGTCACCTCCCAAAATATCCAATCCTACCATGTGGAACAATACACAGAAAAGAAAAACCGGATGGATTGAACACATATTGAGGCAGATTGGGTTCGTGAAGAACATAACTGAAGGAAAAATATATGGAAAAGTTCACAGAGGAATACCCTGGAATAAGTTCATGGACCAAATAAAGAGGAAAATACATAGGGTGAGATACCAGGAGGTAAGTTAACTAGCTTCAGATAGGAAAGGGTGAAGCGCTGCAGTCAACCAATCTTACGGTTAAACGACCAATGAGGGACGCATCCAACCTGCAATAAAGGCATCAAAAATTGAAGCATAGTGAAATCTGCCAACTCGACCACTTCCATTAAGCGTTCACCTCTCTATGCGACCTACTTTTTCAAGAACAGCATGGGTTTTCCATGTATTAAAACAATTTAAATTTTCCCTCCCTTCAGCGGTCAAGTCCTAAGGCGGCCATTATCTCATGGGTCCAGTTGCGACCGCTCAAGACAGGTTTCACTCTACGGCAAAGATCAATATCACCACAAAATTTTCGTTATTGGCCTCCACTGTAAAGACTAATACCTCATAAATACCTCGAAAACCCAACGAAAGCTAAATTATCCACACAAAATTTACTAAAATGAAATAAATTTGATCAATTTTGACGGCGAATACAAATGTTTTAGTCGTGAAATTTGGATAACATCATGTAAAAAATGTTACTTTATAACGCTTTGCGAATATTGGGAATTTAATAGAGCCCTGGTAAAGGGAAGATAATTTGAGAAACTTTTGCGGAGCTGACGATATCACAGAAACAACACATGCGTAAAAAATTATTATCTCTCATTGTCACTATGAAAAACAGCTACATCTATCAGCTTCAATAACCTAATCCTAACACGTTAATCAAATTATTTCTATCAATAATGGGCACAATAGCGTTTTTTAGAATACTTTGCGAGGGCACCACGTCAACTGTGTGACTTGTTTGAGTTCTTTAACACAAATATTTGATAATAAACTGATTAAAGTAAGCTTTAATGAAAGTAATTGAATATATCAAGATTTTTATACGTGCAGTGCCATATCAATCAATTTACAGCATTTCTTCCAACTCCATCCCGTCCATAAATCCTATTCTCTTTTTTTTCATCCCCGCTTGCCTAACGTCCTTTTCTCTTTCACGGTCTTGGCAAACCCAGCGCGCCTCATTACTCCACTCCGACAGCCAACTTTGTGTCCTTATTATCTCATTCAGAGGCTTCCATTTCTCTCCAACCAGACTAAATACTACCTTGTTCGTAATCTGTCCCACCCATCTTTTTTTTGCCTACTCCCACATCCCAAACACCTTAAAAATTTTAAGTAAATTCTAAACCGAGTTGTTCACTGATGACGTTAGATATATATTGAGAACCCCTGCGTATTAAGCTAGGTTTGATCATATTAACAAGATTAGGGAGATAGATTGTCGTACCGATAGATTTAAAATGTCATTTTTTCCTCGTACTATAAGAGAGAACAATAGGCAGCGTAGCAAAGGGATAGGTAGGTGAAATATAGTTAGAGTAGTCTGTAGTGCATGATGCATGTAATAACAACCAATAATCCCTTACTTATTATGTAGATACTAACCATCTAGCTCCATGTGACCCTATTTTCTAGCATATCTCTTTTAAATATCCTACTTGCATGACAATAGTGCATGTTTGTTGATCTTCACACCCTGCCACACACCCTCGTGGTGGCTCTCAGGGTATCACGTAGATGTAGATGGACACCTTAGGCCTATCCAAGTAATTTCTCTAAGTGTAAACCATATAACATTTCTTTTTGCCTTAACGTAGGAATCAGTAATGCACTGATAGTAACTTTTCAATGATGCTAATAGCAACTCATTAATAATAAGTTACAATCATTTGGTTAATAAAGGAAAACCGTATGATTATTTGTTCTTTTAAGCCTGGTCTGATTGCTTTCGGAAAAGAAAAACGATCTGTTAAAACGTTACGCCTTTAATGAGTTCCATATCTGCACCCCTCACCCATGATAAGATGCAGAAGTTGGGGATATGTAAATTTTTTGTGCGAATTTCCACAGAGAAAAAATCATCCGCCATGATCGGGATTCGAACCCGGATCCCTCAAATTCCGGCCGAGTGCTTTAGCCAGTTAAGCTACGGATGCGTTCTGCTCCCTTGCGGGATTTTCTCGACTGCCGGACATACAATGTAACAATCAGTCGCTACTGAGCGCTTAGCGCCACTGCCCACGATGAAAGATCGTACTTCGAACACAGAGAGGCGCTCACTCTTATTTGACAAATTTCGGTAGCTTAACTGTCTTAAGCACTCGGCCGGAAATCGATGGATCCAGGTTCGAACACCAGTCAAGGCGGATGATATTTTTCTCTGTGGAAATTCGAACATTTGTGCATTGCGGGTGACTCCGTAAAAGTGGAACTCCGTGGCTAGTCCCGGATAGCTTAAAATTTGATAAATTCTTTGACTTAAGTGTTCCATGTTATAAGAGTACTTATCCGTGTATGTACATCGTGCATATATATTGTGTATGCAGTGATGGTATTTACCCATGTAAAATTGCTTTTTTTATCAGTGACTTACTTTCTCTGATACTAAATGTGAACTTTTTCTAGCAAAAACCGATCATTTCTATACTGTAATCTTGTAACCTTTTATGTGGAAACTAACACAATTTAATGTGAATACTATATATTTAAACCACCAAATCAATGCAAAGGTGTCCTCATTGAAATATCTTGGGAGTGAAACATATCGTATATCATAGGTGATCAAGAATTTGTAAACAAACTTAAGGCATTTAAACACAGGGAGAAAATTTCCTTGAACTCTTAAATATAAAACAAAAATGGAAACTACTTTACGATTTTCCGAAACGATGGTGAACTTCTAATTGTCGTTTGAGTGAGACGTGGATACTCTCAAAGAGAGACAGAAAGAATATTGAATGAGCTGGAATGGAATCCCCGAGAACAGTAAAAGGTGTCACATTGAAAGATAGAATCCACAATGGTATCATGAGACAAGATTTGAAGATTTTTTTTAAATAGAAGGTAAAACAAAATAATACGAAATCGATTATTCAAAAATGTATGATGAATGAAGCAAGGCCATTTCTCCATATTTGCCGTGGAGTTCAAGCCTGGAGGACAACGAAACGTTGGACGTGCGAGGTTAAGATGGTATCCGGAACAGGCAATATTGCCTAATTCATTACTTGCCGATTGCCAGAACATTAAGTTATGGAATCAACAGTTATTATATCCACGAAGTTATAGATCTCATAAAAAATTCGGGTTGCAGGAAATCATCTACTAGTTGCATAACTTATTTACCAATATTAAATATCTTTGAATATTTGATCAAATCTTCTACCGTCGGATAAAATTTAAGAAAGTTTAGCCTATAAATAATTGCTAATGCACATAATAATTAGTCAGCAAGAGTAAATTCACTGGCCATTTGACTCAAGACAACTCTTTAATCCAGTAATTAAGCCTCCAAGCGGTTCATAGCGTATTCGCCATCTTGCCCTCTTATGGAACTCATAACTCCATGCGGTAATATATAAAACCAATAAATTTATCTAATGTATCTGCAACGCTTATAAAATGATTTACATGGCTTATGGGTCCGTTAAATTAATAAAATACATATGTATCGTTACTGCAACTGGCCATTACTCGCGCAAAGAAATAGGTACCATATACAGCGTAGATATGGCAGGATTTCACATGTGATATCGTGTGATATTGCAATTTATCGTGTGTGATATTCAATATATCGAATTTTGATATTAGTTCTTCGGAATTACCATCAATTTGTCACGCTGCGAACTCATGGTTACGCGATAATGCAGTGTACAATATTTCAAACAATCCAATGTACGATATTTCAAACATGATGTGAAGCTTATTGAAATGAACCAATAAATTATCAAATAAGAAGGGAAACCAATAAATTTTCTAATACACCAGGGTTGAAATTCTCTATGAAAAAATCATTTGACTTGACCGGGATTCAAACCCGGATCTCCCAAGTGCCGGTCAGGTGTGTTAGCCAGTTACACCACCAAGCCATCTTCCTTCAAGGCGAATTTCGAGGGGGTTTATGCGAACTAGATGTTCAGGCCTCGAGTCTACATTGTAGCACATGAAAAGAAGTCGTGCTTACAAAGCCACTGTCGCGGTGAATAAACCCAACATTGTCGTTATTAAAACGACGAAATTGACAAATTTCCAAACATTGCATGTAACAAATGATGTGGTACGAAGTCACTCGCACCGGTGCATATACACCAGGGATGAAATTCGCTATGAATTTTCCAAAATTTGCTGAAATTTTCTAATGTATTCGCAACACTCATTGAATGGTTGCCATGCCATGGGTCCCATAACTTTATATAATACACTAGCGGAATGTACCAGTTGAAATTCAACAGGTGTGAAAAACATTGGACTTATTTTATATTATCGATATCAATCGAAATATATCGATAAATATCGCGCATAATGTATTTATTATGGATTCTTCTATTTTAATGATACGTTTTGGGCCTTTGTTTACCATATGTGTATTTGAGGTTCGGGTTCAACAATGCTATTGGTCGTCAAGGGGACGGTGTACCAAAAACCCTGAACTACCAGAAACTTTATGATTTCTTCTTCAAAATTCAAAGTAAATCAGTAAAAAAAACAAAAATCAATAGCAATAATAAGAATTTTTATTTATTTTTCTTTCCAATGGTCTTTGTTGCAACTTTGTACAGTTATAATTTCTAATTTTAATATGCAAAAGAAAAAAAAGTCTGCATGCCTTAACAACGAAATTTACATTTATTTCTTATGGAATCGCCTTTACTCATCTGGAGTCGAACCGGAGACCATTATGTAAACAAAACGTAGCCATAAACCTTCTGAAAGACATAATTAATCCTGTTACAAAGTTTTAACATCATTCCGTGCAGTATTTTGGTAGTTATAACTGATCGCACAATTACACATCCAGATTTATAGATATGTGTCGTTCCTGCAACTGGCCATATGTGAAGATGAAGACATTTCTCAAAGAATTCCTCACTTCTTACGAAAGCAATACAATTAATTAATTAACCCTACGGCTACCAAGGTGTTTTTTCACCTTACCTTTCCCAAGTATTTTTTTGTTTATTCGCTTAATTTATACAAAAATTGGATTCTGTGAGACATGAATCTTAAATAAAAACAATTATACAAAATTAGAATAAATGATTTATATTTAATCAAATAACACATAAATATAATTGTAGGCTCCGATTGGAGCATGAAATTATCTAATCGGATGTCCTGTCTAGGTCTAATCGGATGTCCTGATATTTCACAACATTTGGCTTTTCATTTGCTGCTCTTTCCATACATGCACAGGAGTCAAGGAACTCTAACGAGTAAATCAGGTGTCATGTACATTTCACGGCGCAGCGCCGCGCCCCGTCGGATTGAAGGCGCCGTGATGACCACGATTGCCGTCCACGGCACGGTTTGATACATCTGAAGGCACGAATAGAATCCCATTGTTATTTTAAATCTCGGTACTGAGCTGTGAACGGTGCACAGATCCTCAGAAAGCGGGCTGGTGAATCTGAAACGAACTATCCCAAAAGGGGTAACACAGTAAACCCAACGAGTTTTTCAGAAATTAGCAGAAAAAAAAACAATCAATGAATGAAGATTTCACATGGGATCGTATTGTATGATTTTTAAAAACAAACTCATGGAAGCATAAAAATATCAGAAAATAACTGTAAATAAAAACAGGCGTTTCGGCTCACGCCGCAGGATTGCAACTTCCGCCCCCGGTTTGCAAGCTCTCGCTTATTACCGAGGACAATGGAAGAGGTGGGAGGAAAGGATGGGTAGGGAAGGTTAGCGAAACCACTGCCCCTTCGAGACCGACACCAATGAGGCGGATTGAGGTCAAAAGGACCTCAAGGGCCTCCGCCTCCCCGAAGTGCTCGTTTTAGTTTGGTTCCCCCAAACAACTGAGACGAGTAACCGTCGGCTCCGCTTTCGCTAGAGCCTACCGCACATCTCTGCGTACCGAGAGAGCCTGTTGCCCAAATATTTGGGATTAGGTATCCCTCTGATTCGCTTTTTGGGTTGCCGCCGTGCGGTCTGCCGACTTACGTCATTGGAGTGAGGATCACCGGACCCGATGGAGGGTCAAAACGGACCAATTTTGGTCAAATGTGTGAGTGCAACCCACTCCTCAATAGGTCCCGACAACCCACTGTAAATAAAAACAGTAAAAATGTGGCGTTGGGGTAACCGAGTTACCCCCCTTGGTAGCCGAAGGGTTAATGAAGAGCCTACCCCTCCGTTCAACTGCCGCCATCTCTACGATACTCGTCTTTAAAAACGTACCGAAGAGGGCGGGCTGATGAAACACACTCAGTGCCCCGCACTTGTGTGCCTGCGGAAGGCATCAACCCTCGTCGCTTCCACACCCCGATACAAAAATAAAACCAACTTCCCGTGCTCACGGGGACGCGTGGATCGATGGTCGTGTCGTCAGCGACGCGTGTTCCTCATGCGTCGCTCTTCTTTCCCTCTCTGGAGTTTGGCACGGCGCCAAACACGGCGTGACACGCCACCACGCATATCTCCTACAACCAAACCACCCTCCCCCAGCCAACACCACACGGGGGCCGTCATCGTCGATGCAAAATGTATGTGAACGTATCGAAAACTCACCGGTGCGATCGATCGAAAGGGGAATGGGTCAGAAAGCGTGACGGCGTGGACAGGCGGCTTTACACATGAAAGCTACAACCACGGCAGTAGCGTTGCAAGTCGCCTGAATTTGACACTTCGACGTGTGAGCAAGGACTTCCGTGGCAGTACGGGGTCGAATGTTGTGGTAATCGACCGATGTTTGTACTTACAAGGAAAATAAAATAGCGCCTAATTTTCCTCCAAGCAGCGCATCGATTCGGCGATAAAATCGCATTGCAACTGGTGAAATCTTGCTCACTGCAATAGCCTTTTTATTTTTTATTTTATAGCAATTTATTATGCCAATATTTCTTGACCTTCGGAAGCGTTTTAAATGCAAAAAACCTTGTAAATGCTTAGGAACTTAGAACTAAGCTTTGTGACTATTCTTGTATTGCATAAGAAGTTTTTCTTTATCAGGAAATACAAAAATTTTCTTATTTAATCCACTGTATTAGAGACATAAAAAGGTCAGTCGGATCATCATCATAATTTGGTCTTTTAATATATTTTAAATGTTTAAACAAACCTTTCAATTTTAAGGAACGTAGAGGTAAGCTTTGTGACTGCTCTAGTATTGTATGAGAAGTGTAAGAGGCTATTGCATAAGAATGAATTTGAAAATGGGTCAGAAAACGTGACGGCGTGGAAGTAACATCCATGACAGCAGCCTTGCTTTTATTTGACACTTCGATGTGTGAGCGAGGACTGCCATGGCAGTAGGGGTCGATTGTTGTGATATTCGACCGATGTTAATTGACCAATGTTTGCACTATCAAGGAAAATAAAATAGCTCCTATTTTTCCTACGAGTAGCATATCGATTCCGCAATAAAATCTCATCGCACCTGATGAAATCTTCGTCACTACAAAGGAGGTTACATATGTCAATATTTCTCTACCTTCGGAAACGTTTTAAATGCAAAAAAAAACTTGTAAATGTTTAGGAACTTAGCACTAAGCTTTGTGACTATTCTAGTATTGCATAAGAAGTTTTTCTTTATCAGGAAATCAAAAAATTTTCTTATTTAATCCACTGTATTAGAGACATCAAAAGGTCAGCATGATCATCATCATATCATCATTGGTTGTTCAACCCTAAGGCTGCAGCCCTGCACGCTCCCCCATCTAAAGCTCTCACGTTCCATGTCCCTTTCCTGCACTTGCCCTTCCTGACTGATGTCCTCCTCCGTCAGAGGATCTTCTTAATCTCCGCCACCAATGCCCTCAGCTGTGACTCAGTAATGAGGTCAGTTTGGGTAGCATGTTTGGGTTGATTTCCACAGCCAGGAAAATATTTACCATCACTTACGGCGGATGGCAAGAACATTAAGATATGGAACCAAGAGTTATGAGATCGATGAAGTGATGGACATCATAAAAATGTTCGCGTTGCAGGAACGCATTTACCAGTTTCGAAACAAATCACATAATTGTCAACGGCTTTGCATTTTTGTTTTTCTCTTCTATCGCTAGATAAAATTATATTATATATATAAATATTATCCCGCCAACTCTAATTTCGTCTGATAGTGCATTTGCTAACCCGGACCAAGGACGGGGAAGATAGTTTTAATCTGCTTAGCACGGGTGAGGTCCTACATATTTCAATATGTCCTACATATTTGAAACAATCACTGCGCTAAACAGATTACAAAGGTTTAGCACATGCACTTGTATGGAAAGCACCCATTTAGAGAGCATTACCTACTTTAAGGGGGATGTAAACCACGACCGAAAACGCTTTTATAGTTTCAGCTTCTGCCGTAGCCAGGGAGAAATTTTCGACTTCCCCTCCATTTCCCGCAGCGGACAACAGCGCCACCGATGTAATCAATGGTCGTTCAATCCTCAGATTGGTTGACTGCAGCCCTCCACCCTTCCCTATCTACATCTTCCTATGCACTTTCCTCTTTATTTGGTCACATGAAATCATACCTGGGTGTACCTCTGGGAACTTTTCCCTGTATTTGACCTTCAATTTTATTCTTCACAAACCTATTGTATCTCAGGGTGTGTGTTCAATCCATCTTGTTCCTCTTTTCTCTATGGTTCTCCTTATGGTCCTTTCCTCTCCTGATGCAACAGCCCTTCCACTGACGGCACAGTGGAAAATACGATGCAAGGATTCAGGAGAATGTTCACAGAGACGTTATAATATTTTATTTTCAACATTTTTGCAATTCTCCATAGAGATTGAAGATTCTCATTTTCAACGAGTGAAAATAATTTGATACACATACCACATGCGCGTCGTGGTGATCATCTAAATACCGACAAATTAAATTACCTGCCGTGGTCGAAATAATAATGCAAAAAGCAAAAAGTTACGACATCTATTGTTAATGTTAATTCTTACTCCTGATGTCTGTGCAAACAGACAAACTTTGGATATTTTCGAAGAACCACGGAACTAGCCGCGCAGTTACTTCAACGGAGTCACCCGCTAGTGATCACGAAATTGTGTGAAATTCACATTGGAAATATTATGTGTCTGGACTGGAAATCAAACCCTGATCCCTCGATTTCGGGCCGAGTGCTCTAACCAATTAAGCTACCCAGGCATCCTCTTCCACTGTGAATCTCATTGGGGCTTTAAGTAGCAATGGTTAGAGCACTCGGCCCAAAATCGAGGGATCTGGGTTCGATTCCCAGTCCAGGCGAATGGTTTTTCCACTGTTGTTTCACACAATTGTGTGATCATTAGCGGGTGACTCCGGTGAAGTAACTGCGCGGCTAGTTCCGTGGTCCTTTGAATGTGTCCAAAGTAAACACTTTTGTGTTTAAAGTTGGGCTCTACCCTATGGACTGTGGCGCACACGGGTACTTCTGGCATCATATGCACAGAACCTGTAAGGACAACTTGCTCCTTAAAGCCCACATGAGATTCAAAGTATAAGAAGACGCCTGGTTAACGAAATTGTTTAGAGCACTCGGCGCGGAATCGAGGGATCTGGTTTCGATTCCCAGTCCAGGCGAATGATTTTTCCACTGTGAGTTTCACACAATTGTGACATAAACTTTGACTGGCGAAGAAGAGTCGTACAATAAAAGCGCAAAGACGTGTGCAGAAGCTTTTTCGACCGGTGTATACAGCCCCCTAAAGGAGAACACAGCAGTTACATTTGTAGCCTTAGCATTCACTCATTCAATTTCTCAGAATTGCCAAAAGTCTCCCAGACGAGAAGCATGCACCAAGTCGACAATTCCGCTCAATTTCTCCTAAATACTCGGAGGAACAGGTTTGCCATAACGACCACATTTCATTAAAAAGAGCATTTTTTGAGGGGGGGGGGGGGAGGACCGGAGACGAGAAATAATTACCGATAAGCCACGGTCGGTTCCCCCTTACGTAGGGGAATTAATTCAATGACCCATAATGCTCTCCGAGCCGACACGTGATCAGTGAAGTGGCAATCCACGTCATCATTTCTGCCCACGATAGCCTTCGCGTGATGGCGCGGCTCGAGCAGTCATGAAAAAGTCTCTCCCTTCCCCAGAGCTTTTCATGCATTCCCTCTCGAACATACTAAAACCCAAACTACAACGGTGTTTATTTTTTATCTGTGTTCCTTTGGTTAGCTTAAACATAGAAAGAAAATTTTGAAGCCTTAACGTGACATCAGTTCGATTGGCCTGTCCCTAATTCAGTCCCAACTTAACCGTGTAATACGATCGATTGTATCCAATCAATCTCTTCATCGTCATCGAGGTCGACAGGTCGTCTCAGAAAGTTTGCCGTCCGGAATAAATCCCCCGCCGCAAAAGAAAACATGAGCTGGTAGAATATTTTCAGCACTTGACTTAACTTAACCCCACGAGAGTCATAAAGAATTAATATCTTCTGTTGAATAAAATTACCAAGCATTAATAGACAGGTGGAATGAGACAATCACCACTAAATAAGTCCAAATAAGGGTTGAAGAGAGAAAATATTAAATGAATACTATGAAGTCGGATCTCGCATTTAAAATATATTTTTTTTCATTCTGTTACATTTGCAGTGATTATTTCGTTAAGTGTATTGATTATTTGTTACGAAGGTGCCCCCGATAAGAGGCGAATGATTTAGAGGTAATTTAAAGCTCCTGTAAACTATTTTTGCTATTTGATTATGAAATTCTTTATCATGTCAAGGGGCAATAAATTATTATTATATTTTTTACTATTAATTAGATGCAAGAAATCTTTTGGGCGCATTACGCAGAACTGATAGTCTTTCGAGAAAGAGTGTTGGAAGAAGAAATAAAAACCTTAAGACAGATGTTTGCATTAGGCGTTATATTATTGTACGAGGCTTGAAGAAAAAGTAATGCTCCAAATTTTACGTTTTAAATATTATTAATTATACATTAGAAACGTGTATGAATCAACTGAAAAACGGCAAATGCTTTTAAAACAGGCATAAAATTTGATAAAAAAATCTCTCGAATGAAGTAAACTATTTCTCAAACACAATTTTCCCACAAAAATTAAATTTACTGCCATGAAAAACTTGTTTTATCTACTCACTCTTGTCCTGAACAATACCTTTTAAGTTCTATTACATTCCTCTAAAGATTCATCAGGGCGTATATGCCATATCGTTGCCAGTCCTCACTCTGGTAGTGGAGCCTGATATCAACTGCGCTAACCACCTCTTCGTCGTTCAAGATATTAGGGTGAATAAGTGCTTGGAGTCATTATTCAAAATTAATGAAAAAAGAAGAGAAATTATGAAGCAGTTAACATTCTTTCGTGTCTTAAGTTTGTACCAGACTGGTATTCGCGATAAACTCGATTAATTCTGGCTTAACTTTGTGAAAATCCATTGTAAAGAATTCAAATCCTATATGGTACTTTTTTCACAGGTTTTTATTTTAGGTCGACCGGTTTCGTCACATAGGCGACATCATCAGGTGTGTGTGACGCCTATGTGACGAAACCGGTCGACCTGAAATAAAAACCTGTGAAAAAAGTACCATATCGCAATTGAATTATTTGGTATTCGCGAGCCTAATCGTGCACTCTGCCCTCTGCTGATTCCATAAAACTGGACAGAGCACCCAGATGTTAGATGCGGTAACGTCATGATAACCTGATAAGGCTTTGCGACCAACGGAGACGCATCTCTCGATGACCGTTTCAATGCACTGATTTCTGTTATAAGGGAGTAAAAAAAGAATGTGGGGAATTACTTTTTGGTCAACCCTCGTAAATAGTGTAGAATTTTCCAATTAACGCAAATATATGATAGATAAGTGTAGATATATGTTAACTGCAGACATTAGCAAATGCTTCAAAGGCATAAAATTTGGAAAACGTTTCGTGATCTAAATCGGAATCTTATAGATGTGACTTTACTAAATGCTGCGACTCTCATTTTCTACATCAATAATACATTTAACCACCTTATAGAGTTCACCCACTTTATGCAGGAAACACCGGAACGAAAATATATGAAAATTAAATTAAGTTCAAACATATAATTTGCAGCCTTATCGGCCGTTCATTGCGCCCCTTTCTCCTTAATTCTCTTCTTTCAGTCATCTTTACTAAACTTTTCCAACTTCCACTGCCGTCCTTAAGCTGCCTTTTAACCTGTAGTTTATCCTTCTTTTTCCGATAATTTGCCGGCCGAGAAAGTTGTGGTTGAATGTGGTTGAGGAAATTCTTAGGAGGAGGAATATTAGGATTCTTAAAAACAGGAGGACGTGTATTAAGCAGTGTGTGAAGCATGGTAACTGAGGCAAAAGATGCTTGCAAGGATAGGTCAGTATGGAAGGAATTATTGAAGCAGAGTTAGGCGTGAAAATATGAATTTATGAATGAAACTTTGTGAATGTGCCAATCCCAGAAGGGAACGGCGTGATTGGTATGTATGTATGTTTCAGTTTGATGACGTAGTGCCCTCTCCATATACCTCAATACATGTACGGGGTTTCATTTTAAACAGTGTCCGTTAGCAACCTTGGGATTGCATTTGCACTTGTCCTTACTGACTGACGTCCCCTTCCCAGTAGTACCAACCCGAAGATCCGATTGGGGGACTATTTTACCTCCGGAATATTTTACTTGTGGGAGAGCCATCACGTCTTATATATAGTTAGAATGCAAGCTGGCTGCATCTTCTCGGGAGGCTAACGTGGTGGTTCCCCTGTTGCCTTCCACATCGCAGTACCCCGGCCGATTCCATGAACTTCACTCTCGCCCGAAGCTGTGGCTGTCGATACCGGTCTAATCTCCTTGATCTGCGCCATTAATGCTGAGACTGCTGCCCCTCAGTATTGGGGTCAAATAATTCGGATAGCGGGCAAAAGTAGATTCGCAAGCAGGGAAAGTTTTTTTCCGGCGCCTTTTCTCGAACCTGCGAACCCAGGAACGGGAGTCGAACATGTTACCATTGGTCTATACCAGTGTAATCCAAACATTTTCGAGCCGCCGCCCCCTTTTTTCAACAAACCATTACCCAGCGCCCCCAACCATAAGCTACGCATAATAAAAATCATGGACTACATGAACAAAGCAAGATGTTTATGAAAATAAGGCTAAAACAATTTTGATTTAACTATTGTTTATTTAAAATCCAATAGAGAGATAGTTTTCTCATTCTCGTGCGTGTATATTCGGTATGGACCCAGCCTCCAGCGACCCCCTGCAGCCCCTTTGATGAAAGCACCGCCCTTCAAGGGGCGGTAGCCCCCACTTTAGGAACCACTGGTCTAAACCTCGTATTACTAACTTTTTACCATACCTATTATCTTAGTGGGATTGTATTACAGTTATAATAATACAAATGGCTTTTAAGTCCTTTGTCGGTGGAAACATCTGACTCTCTTCAGCCGCATGGATAAAACCAGTGCTCTCCGAGCCTTTATTACACAGCAGACCTGAGTATTGAGTGACTTCCACAAACACAATTACTCCCGGAGCGTGTCGGCCGTTTCCCCGACTCGCCGTAAGAGGGAGGAAGGGAGACTTAAAGAGGGTTAGATGTTCGTGTCTGGGTGCCACCAATCACTGCAGTCGAGTGGCGCGGTTGTCCGTCCAGGCGATGCTGGCAATTCGGAAAAAGGGAGAGATTATCATTTAATTTTCTTCAGGACGGGAGCCCCATTCTCAAATAGTTAGGGGTGCCACGTTCAGAGAGCAATGAAAGGAACAGCGAGGGAACCCATAGATATTTCCCGTGACATCGTCCGGACGATAACTAAATTGAAATCCGTTAAAAGCGTTCAGTCAAGTCGGGAGCGGCTGAAGGGCCGGTGACGTGAGCCGCACCCGAAAGAATATGTAATCAGCCATAAAATGGAAAACTCGGGACGCGAATTTGAATCCGGGAGAGTTGAAAGGCTAATAAATTTATTGTCAGGGGTCATAACGCTTGACTCCCAAGGTCTAAGGAGGTCCTCGTGGGCGCTTTATCAGATGTTTTTGAAAATTTTGGCGCCGCATTTTCCGTTTATTTGGGAATAGGGAAGGTCTTATGTGTGAAGAGATCAATAAAAATTTATGAGTTAGCCCCAAGTACATGGCTTCATGTTTTATGCGCCCTTTGGCATGACTGGTGATAAGCAAACATTGGAAAATGAAACATGAAAATATCAAAATTTAAAGTATTTGCCTCAGCCATAATCTCAAAATGACTAAAGTTAAAAAAAAACTGATACAAATTTCCAAAAAAATATTCTAAAATTGCCATATTAACCGGACATCATGAATAACAAAGATTTTTCTGCATTGGTAAGGACACCCTCTAATCCATGGGTATGATTGCTGGTGCCAGACAATATTTCCTTAGTAAGCATGATCCAGAAATGAAACATTTGCAATTGACCGCAAAAATAAATTTTAATGGGACCTAGGTATCGATGATTGACATCATCATCAGGTCAAACACTCATCATCGAAACCTCGACCGTAGTAAAGTTTATTTCCGTGGATAATTTCAAAATTTTCATTTCTATTTAATATATAAATTTCACCCAATATTGCAATAATCTTTGGATTTTATATTTACTCATTCAATTTCTGTGACATTATGAATATAGAATTCTGCTAGTTATTTGATGAATATTAACCACTACGCTCGCTTCAAGGTGCTACTTAAGAAAATTGACACTAACTTGAAAATTGAGCCTTATAATGATAACTCGTAACTTTGGGACAAATTTCACATACCTGAAGATACGTGGAACCACAAAGTTACGACTTATCATTGTAATGTTAACAAATTCCACAAAATAACGCCTGAAACTACCAATTAACTGGGCTGATTACTTCTAAGTGTCTGACAGATGCAACATGTAAATAATTATTAAGATAACCTAACGGCTACAAAAATGTCGATGGAATGTTCCTATAGTTATTTTCTACTTAAGATAAAACCACTGTACCAATGATTCGATAATTCGATATTGCGCCTCGATAATACACTTTGACATATGCCAAAGTGCAAAAACTCCATGATCAACCTTCTAAAAAAGACATTTGTGTAATCGGTCACTGAGCGCCACAGACATGATTTTAATAATGGCATTGCTAGACTCAAACTATATTGCCATCATAGTGGAATTTGTTTCTGTTTCCTAACTTTTCCCACGTAAGTTTACCTCAGAAACGTACTTGATGTCACTAAGTACTCAAATAATGTGTTTTGTCGGGCGGATAAATAATTATGAGACAATAATGCTAAGGAATAAAAGAAGATAAATGGATTTAATCCCATTCTGTAGGTATCATTTCTAAACAAGCTGGGTAACACATGAAAATTATCAAAACACACCAGTCTAGCACCGTTGCACTGTGTGATACACCACGATTCCAGATAATCCATAGTGTAACAAACGTTATCTATGAATGCAGATTACATTGATCTTGTTTATAGTGTTTCCAGGATTGTGATTGACTGTAATTCGAGATAACATTAATTGTGTGCAAATGAAAAAACATTTATACAGCTAATTATATCATAATGTAATCATATTGCTATCTCAAATATAACTTTTAAGCTCGACGAAGTTATGACATCAAATAAAACGCTGAAATTCATACCCGAGCCCATTTATAATGAATTAATTTAGAAAAAAACTCCATGATTATACCATTCCATGCTCCATTAATATCACGCAACCGGTACTGTAGAAAAATCATTTTTATGTACCTATATCATCTGCATTTTGAGCCTTTCAATCTCGATCCAAACGAAATTATTAGTCTTGTGATATTAGTATTTCAAATCCCAGTTTTTTCCTTATAACCATATTTAAACCAAATCACTCTTCCTTTCAACTACTTGAAAAATTACCAGCAACTATTCAATCCAGTAGAGCACGTAATAATCTTAAACTTAAATAAGAGGCAAGAAATGAAAGAGAAAATAATTCATTGAAATTGTTCAAACAGGGTAGCCCGAGCTCGGAGAACTACACTCTACAGTGAATTATAATGCTGAAAATAAACCTTATCCCAATCAACATATTTCTCCCTTCAAGTACGCGTAATTTTAATTCCAATTGCATTATCAAATACGGCATATTTTGACCCTAGATTAGACCCAAGAAATGCCAGAGTGAATAATTCATTTAAATAGTATCACAGAGGTGAGCCATAGGTGGGAAAACTACACTCCTAAGTGAACTATTGTCCCCATTTATAACCTTATCCAAATCAACATATTTCTCCGTTCAAATCCGTGAACTTTCACCTCCAATTACTCCGTTCAATACGGTATATTTTTACCCTATATTATAGGCAAGAAACGATTCAGTGAATAATTCATTTGAATAGTTCACATAGGTGAGTCATAGCTTGGAGAACTACGCTCTAAAGTGAACTATAGTGCCAAACACAAACCTAATCCAAATCAATATATTTCTCCCTTCAATTCATTCAATTCATAAAATCTAGGGCATGTTTTGCCCTAGATTTTATGTAAGAAACGAAACAGTGAATTGTTTATTTAACTAGTTCAAATACGTGAGACGTAGCACGGAGGACTTCTCTCTTATGTGAACTTTAGAGCCAAATACAAGACATCCATATTAACCTATTTCTCTTTCCAATTCCGCACACTTTTGCCTCCAATTACCACATTCAATACGGCTTGTTTTTACCCTAGATTTTGGACAAGAAACGAAACAGTGAATAGTTTATTTAAATAGTTCAAATAGGTGAGACGTAGCTCGGAGAACTTCTCTCTAATGTAAACTTTATCCAATACAGCATGTTTTTACCCTAGGTAATAGGCATGAAATGTAACTGTGAATCATTCATTGCTATAGCTCAAATAGGTGACACGTTTGTCAGAGAGCTACATTCACACAAGCCTTATCCAAAATAAAATATTTTTCTCTTCACCTCCGTGCAAATTTATCTCCAATAATCCGTCCGATGCGGTATGATTTTACCCTAGTTTGTAAGCATGAAACTAAACGGTGAATAATTCATTTTAATAGTTCAAAAAGGTGAGACGTAGTTCGGTGAACTACTCTCTAAAGTGACCAAATAGTGCCCGTCACAAACCCAGGGCCCGACGACAGTACAGCGGGCCCTTAAACTCCCCCCTAGTCCTACCGCACCCACATCCACGTCCTTAAACACACTCTCATCCCATCGGATGCCGTTTATACAGATGGGTGTCGTGCCGCGTCCCCTCAGCACCACCGTGAAGCCCCCTCTACCGCACCCGCCCGCCTCCCACGGCCCCCCCCCCATCAACATCCCACCCCATTTAAACTCAACCAAAACACACACCCGGTACACTCAAACTGACCGGTGTCTCCCTCCGGCGGTGACAAATGGCACTTCCGGCCCACCTTTGGGGAAAGCGTCACGCGAAGGGGTTGTGCGAGGGAGACGAGGGAAGTCCGGAAGTCACACAGACTCGAACACGTACGGGCCCAGGAGGGTGAGGTGGAAAGAGAGGGTGGATAAGCGTTTGGGCGAGGAAGGAGGAAGGCACAGAAGAGGAGAGAGATGATAACCGGAGAACAGGATGAGATCGGACGAGTTCACGTCGCCAAAGCGGATTGGAATGGAAAAGAAGAGCTGAATGTTCCTTTTTCCGGGATTCATTCCGCGATGTAACTTTTAAAACAACAATATTTCGCTGGTCCTCCTTCCAGCTTCATCAGGTTAACTGAACTGATTTCTTTGTCTCTCTCGTCTTTATATATATGAGTCTGGACTCCCATTGTTGCCGGAATTTAAATTTGAAAAAATTCGTTTTATCCTGCTACTCAACTTGTAACCGTCTTCTCGGTTGACGTTCTCCGGTCTCTTCGCAAGCCTCCCTGATTAATTAATCTTGGGTAATAGCGTATTTCCCTAGCCATTACTCTTGTCTCCTCAAAGTTGAAATTATGAGTGGGGCCGCTGAGATGGTGTTCGGCTATTGCAGAAATGCGGTAATTATTATTTTTAATTGCCCGTTGATGCTCTTGGATGCGTATGTTTAGGGCTCTGCATGTCTGGCCAACATATGGTTGTCCACAGCTGCACAAAACTTCATATATTCCTCCGTAGAGGTTCCGTGGAAGCGGGTCTTTGGCTTTCAGAAGTACGTCCCCTGTCTTCGTCGTGCATGTGAATCTGCTAGCTACGTTTTACCTCGATAGAACTCTGGAGATTTTTTCCGCAGTTCCAGACACATAAGGGAGAGTGACATACGGGAGACCAGCGAAATATTGTTTTTTTTAAACTTACATCGCGGAATGAATCCCGGAAAAAGGAACATTCAAAACTGCATCCGCGGAAGCCTACGAGCTAAGAGCTGAAGTATGAAGTTTAACGTATTAGGAGATACCTAGAGAAATAAATTACTCCTGTGGGTGTCCTGTACGTAAACTTAAATCGTATTAAACTAAGCAATTAGCGCAGTTCCAGTCCTCCCAACAGTACTGGGCAGAACTTTTAGTAAATACACCATAGTTCTACATGATTTCAAATATTCCTGGCGAATCGTATTAATGAAGTTCTCTCGGGCTTCACACCAGGTTACACAGTGTTTAAATGCCAACGTTTCTGTGGCTGAGTCCGCCACCGTCTTCAGGGCACAAACTGACATTTTTCAAATACTGGTAAAATACTTTCTCGAAAAATCTCGAAATCTCGAAAAATCTCCAAACTTAAAAACTTTAGGTGAGATGCGGCACGTCTTCCCCTACTACATGGATGGATGGATGGATATTTGGGGAGGCGACCGACGGCTAAGGTCATTTGCGCCATAGGGGATAGGTAAGGGAGGAAGGGTGGATAGAAACCCGGCGTCGGCATTAGCCTGCTCTTAACGAAAGGCGCCAAGGGAACCACGGTTTAACGTCTCATCCGACAGACAGAGTACTTGTTACTGTAAGTGCCCTCCGCAAGACACTCAAGTAGGGATCGGGTTCCCTCTGAAAAACATCCGCCTCTGCAGGGATTTGAACTCTGGCCGCCCGTGTGGTAGTTCCCCTACTACATTGTAATAATATTTTATGTTCACAAATGAAAAAACGACTTCGTTTTCTTCCACTGATTTATTTTTTTGGTACGACATGTTTCGACACATAGAGGTCATTTTCAAGTACAAAAAAATTTTAAATAACCACCACCACACCATAACCGCCACCCCTCACCTCTCTCCGGGTTTCCCCCCCCCCCTCCTAACACCCATTCTTCCACCCCTCTCCAACCTCCCCCAAGACCCTTCCAGGTATATATTTGCTTGAATTTAAAAAAAATATTTTTGTACTTGAAAATGACCTCTATGTGTCGAAACATGTCGTACCAAAAAAATAAATCAGTGGAAGAAAACGAAGTCGTTTTTTCATTTGTGAATATCAACTTCCACATAGTTGAGCCTGATACCATTGAACGTATATTTTGTGTTCTTTATTTTCTAACAAAATGGCACAAAATTAGAGGGTGTCCCAAAATAAATTCGAAATTTTGATAAATAAGGACCACCCTAGGGGCGTACAGCCTACAGTGGTGTAAGGGAACTAGCATAACGTAGGAAAGTATCGGGGGCTCGAGTCGACAAATCTTAGGATTTAACGACCAGTTAACGAAGTAAGATCTGGTGCTTTCCCAGCAAATGAGCTTCTTGCTGTTCTCTCCATGAAATCATAAATACTTACGAAATGCCGTCCCTTCGAAGCCTATAGACCTTGTAACCCATTGACGGATTCCAGCCATTTTTGGTAAAAGCAACGATGTTCCTTAGAACCAATAAAGATTGCCAGGCTTAATAAAATAACCTTACGCGTATATGAGCACAAGATGAGTGGAATTCCCACATCAAATTATGATTAAATATTTCACTATTAGAGCGTAAACAAAAAATACCGAGGAATGGAAAAACTTTTGACTAAAGTTCTGCAGATACAAGTCCAAATAAAGTTGCAGGCTATTTATTTAACACATGAAGCAATTGGGATGTAAAAGCTATCAATTCATGGAAATGTTTGAAAAATACTAATGCAAAATTAAAGGATTGATAGGTGAAGAGCATTAATTAAATATATCAACTGAAATTCACAAGAAGATTCATGGAAAATTTTAAGCGATAAACTTTCCGCGGGAAGCAAATATTTACGATAAAATGTCTATACACATTCTCCGTATAAACGTCGTGATAGACTGAGGCCATTATATTCTGTAAAGGTTTTGGCCTAATTGGATTCTGGTGAACAAATTGATGGATGAATAATGGTGAACAAATTTTTTATGCGATTGTTTGTCTTAAAACTGGAGGCCTCATTCCCCAAACATGACATGATTTTTCTCCTACCTTGAAGTATGACCGGCAGGGAAGAATGGCGGGCATGGGAGCTGTCCTCATCACCAAATGTAATTCTTGATGTACATCATTCCAATGCATTGGTCCTTTTAAGTCAATAGTCCCAATGTTGCAAATAGTAACACCGGGCGTCACCTTTCACGAGAACCTGTAAAAAAGTAAGCTAAATTAGTTTGATTTACTTGCTTATGCTACGGGCGCAAAATGAAACGCATTCCTTTCCACTTTTCAAACAAATGAATATTTTACGTTTGTGCCCTTAATTATGGATAACCTGCGTAGCTATCACAAAGTAAACATACCTAGACCATAAACAAAATTTTTGAAGTTACCTATTCCTAAGGCCTAAAATATGTAGTGCATAGCCTGAATATATTGCTATAGCGAAAATGAATGTAAATATTGTAAAAAGGTAAAAAAATGTTATTTGCTATTGATGATATATTACATTAATTTTATTATGTGTGAAATGGTACAGCTGATAATTAATACAGCAGTATTTATGATCTTAGTTTGGTATGTTTTTTTATTTGTGGCATGAAAATTTTTACTAACAAGTTTTATTCTCTATGCTTCTTCATTTACCAGCAGTTATGTAACTTTACCACCACAAATACAATGACAATATTATTGTTACTTACGTTGCAACACATCAATTTATTTATATTATTTAGGAAAGAATCCGTAACCCCAGAACGGAGTTTCTCCAAAGGGGTAACTATATTCCCTATATTTCGGATAAATTTCACTGTAAAATGTACATGATGTCGTGACATGAACTTCATGAATGTTATTTTGGAGTACTCGGTGATGATGAGACCAAATTACTTCACGAGCGGGAAATCGCACAAGATGGAATTTGAATACAAATTACAGTATATATACATTTATAATAAAATGATTCATAGATAAAATTAAAGCGTATAATCTTTTCTCTCATGAAATATCGAATTAGATTCGACAGTTTTTTAAAAATATAATATCCCATTCAATTTACGAAAAATGGCTTGAACATTCCGAGAGAGTCTGTGGAGGACGGCTCCGGAACTGATCTACATTTAAATGCCACCCTGTGAGCCGCCGTATGGGCGCGCGGCGGGGGGTGTTAGGAAACCAGCGTGTTACAATGTAATGGATGAGGTTTTAACGGGTGAAATGGTGAAGTTTAATTTGGAAGTGCTTACAGCGGTGCTCAGTTTTTATTGTGGTCACTTATTTTGCATAACGAGAACACATTTTTGTGCCTAACTGTTCAGAAATGTATTCCTCTTATTTTATCGCTTTTGTCGGACCGAGAAACGTAGTGTAGCGTCAAATGATAACTACTTGGTCACTCTGAAACACACCTCTTCCACGTTTCTCAAGCAGCTGATGAGCTATTATTGTCCTATGCGTCATATGTGTTTGATGGCGATTTAGATACTTAAGAGGTGTTAGCATTGTCTCCAAAAAAAAACAGCCAAAACTATGATTTAAGCCGGTAAAAAAGGTATAAATGGAAATGATTATCTGTTAATGACTCATTCTCAGTAACATTCATGTGATTACACGACGATTTAAAATGCTGGCGTCTGTTTGTTTACTAACTTGCCCCACACTTATGCACCTGACTAATGGCAGGTTACAGGGATATTTAGTTACGGAATCAATAGTTATGAGGTCCATCAAGTTATAGATATCATAAAAATATTCGCGTTGCAGGAACACACCTACTAGTTGCATAACTTAATTAATAATAGTTAAAGGCATAGAATATTTGATCTAATCTTCTACCGTCCGATAATTTTTATGAAAGTTTAGTGTATAAATAATCGATAATGCACATGAAAATTAGCATGAGTAAATTAATTGGCATGCGTCTCAAAACAACTCTTATATTTAGTAATTAAATCTCCAAGTGCGTCATTGTGTATACGTCATCTTGGCTACCTATGGAACTTATGACTCCACGCCATAAGTTATAAAACCAATAAATTTATCGAATGCTTCTCCAATACTTATTGAATGGTTGCCATGGCTTCCGGGTCCCATCTATATATATAATTCTTCTGTACGTGTGTATGTCACGGAACTCCTCCAAAACGGCTGGACCGATTTTGATGAAACTTGTTGTGTTTGTTTGAGTGGGTCCCTGGATGGTTTAGATTCACAAATGGACCCGGTAGGTGGCGCTGCGATCGGGTTCGAGGAAATTTTTTACGACATTTTTGTGGCGACCGTAAATGGTGCCATCATCTTCTATATTGTTAAAACACAAATCAGTTTGTTTATTAATATTGTTGCCAAGGAGGCCTTACTGATTTGTTGATGCTTATGTAACTAAGTCAGAGGACTGAGATTGTAGTGGACAATGATAAAGGCTCTAATAAATTGATTTGATAAACGTGGAGATCTCCTCACCCATCTCCACATTGGTGACCCCAACAAGGAGAATAAATAGTCAACATTTGGTGAAAATGGTTTTGCCGCACGACGACGAGCTTCAACGCTTACGTGAAAAAAACGCCCAGCTCCATCAGCAACTAAATGATTCTTATTCAGGACGCAGCCACACAGACACCAAGCAGAACCCGCCTGCGGTTCGTCGCGTCGCCGTTAAACTACCACCATTTCGGCCCAAGAAACCGAGTCTTTAGTTTTCACAGGCGGAATCTCAGTTCGTGCTGTCTGAGATCACAAGCGAGGTAACGAAGTTCCATTACGTTGCCTCGCATTTAGATTCTCGCGTGGCCTGTGAGGTTGAGGACATAATCACGAATCCTCCGTCTCAGAATCCTTCGACTCTACGATCGAAGCTTATATATAGAACGTCTGTCAGCCTCTGAGGAGCAGCGCGTTCGCCAGTTACTGTCGGACGAGGACCTTGGCGATCGCAAGCCTTCCCAATTCTTGCGGCATCTTCGCTCCCTTGCCGGAACCACCGCTCTTCCGGATAACCTCTTCCGGCAACTGTGGCTGAGGCGATTGCCCCCGCACGTCCAAGGAATCCTGACTGCCCAGGCGGAGTTACCCCTAGACAAGCTGTCGGGGCTCGCTGACAAGATCATCGAGGTGTCAACTCCTCAAATGGCCGTCCATGCCGTTTCTCCCAACAGTATATCGACGGATGATAAGCTGTCCCTAGCCATCGAGGGCTTGTCAGGACAAGTTGCAGAGCTGTCGGTTCCACAAGGTCATCGTTCCCGGACGCGCGATCGTCGGTGGTCAAAATCGAGAAGCCCGTCGCCCTCTCGAGGTGGTCGATGGTGTTGGTACCATAGCCCCAAAATTTCAGCCCCCCACCCTCTTCCCCAATATTTTTAAAGGGAAAAAAAATCATAAGTTTATGAATATTTGACCGTTAAAACCTACTGAGAAGTTTATGAATAGTTGACCATCTGAGAATAATTTATAGTTATGTTTGTGTACCATAGGTGACGCTTATGTCGGATTCTGTGTTATTTGACGTTCACATCAATACATGCGCAAGTCGTCGCACTTGCGTCGTAGCTTGGCGTTGCTAGGACGAAACGAAAATATTGAAATGTCAAACTCAATGTCAAATGCCACTTAGTATGTATTTTATCGAACATTCTAATATCGAAAAAACGTTTGCTGAACCCGCTAATAGCTGGCAAGCCAACGTTTGGGCAGGACAACGTCTGTCGGGTCCGCTAGTTACTTTATATAATACAATGTGTCGTTCCCGCAACTGGCCAAAAGAGGTCAATTTTTGTTCATTACCATCACTCTAAGGGTCTCGTGTTACCCCACTCGGCAGGCATGCAAAGATACATGCGCTAGCAAAGTGCCAGACGAGACTTTTAATTAGCAAAATGAATACAAAAAGGCACGGATAAGTGATTGTAAAGGATAGTTTATAAATAAACTCAGGTCAAAGGCAGAGGGGGATGCCTAGGGGAAAAGATAAAATATTCTGGCGGAAGGATAGTGGGAACGTGAAATAGGAAGAAGAGGAGGTGGGAGGATTAATTCAGGCGTCCGAGAGAGGTCGGAACGGCCGCCACCAGCGTCAGTAATTGCATAATTGAGCCGCCAGAGGGGGGGGTGGGGCGAGTAGGTCGTCCCCAGAGAGCGAATCTATCTTAACGGGGGCGGGGGTCGAAGCAGGCATAGGAGGAAGACTCAACTCCAACGGGCAAACAAGGAGCTAAGAATGGCACAATACCTCTATTTTTTGCTTTAAACTTAAATGATATAAATTCTCTAAGTTAATCATTCATTTCTGTTACTAATCCGATGAAATGGTGCAAAATAACGACAGATTTCGCGAAAAAAATATATATAGATTCATACCCTGCTATGTAGATGTACCAGTGGAATTCATCATAACATAACAATTGATACTGTATGTACTTGAAATTTATGGAGTCAAGCAACACATAATGGGCTACTATTTCTATTGTAAAAAGGGTATTTTTTGCAGTCTTTGTTAGTCTTGGCTATAATTGAACTTCAGCAGCGTGTAATGATAATAATTTATTATTTCTTTGAAGGCTTCCGCGACTCATATACTTGTTAATATTGCTGTTTTCAGGTATTCTCGTCGCGTGTTTAGTTCTTCTGACTACAGTTTCTCCCCTCTTCCTGGGGGCGTCCGTTGGACATTTTACAAAATGTCCAACGGACCTGAAGACGAGAATACCTGAAAACAGCAATATTAATAATTTATTATTGTAAAAAGATGCGATGTATCGCGGGATGTCACCTAGTACACAAGATACCATAGCGCATGGTTTATGCACAAGGTATATACGGAACATCATAATGCATAAGTATAGTTTCGCATGTTACGTTCCTTGACTCTGAGTATTTCAAGTACATATTGTATCAAAATCTTATGCCATAAAGAATTCCATAAGTACATATCCATAGCCCTATATGAATCTAGAAATATTTTTCGTGAAATTGATCGCTTTTTTGACACATTTGATCGGTTTATTAACTGAATAGAATGATTAATCACAGAGGTTTTAAATCACAACTCTATCCCGGACAATATTTGCATGTTAATGATAATAATTTGTGCCTTTAGCACATGCATCTGAAAATATGATCGATTCACGTTTGCTGCTTACTAGCTTCAATTTGCTGATCGGAAATAATTCAGACAAGGTGTTTCAGATTTGATAAATGCATGCGCAACAGGCATAAAAATTAAAATAAGTAAGTGGAGTGCCATTCCATATCACACTGTTGGCAAATTTCATTCAGCATCTCTCATAACCGATTCAAAAAATCTCATTAAAATCATCAGCTTTTCTCACAAATAAATATGCCGTACTTACACAAAAACAGGTTGCATTCCTGTTCTCACGACATTCACTTTGCATGCCGCACATTATATTATCGTGCACCTATATAATTACATCTCGACAGCTCGATGGTACTACGGAAGATAAAATATCGAAATCCAATATCTTGAATATCACGAACGATATATCGCCATATTGCACGGTATCACGTATTGCGATTATGAATTTTTGGAAAAAGAATGGCTTTCCCCGGAATAATTATTGCATCAAAGAAAGCAAAATATGTAACGTAGATTCTATTAAATACTTAGGCGTCACCATCACTGAAGACATGTCATGGGGGAAACACATCAGGGAAATTACTAGTGTAGCATACCGTAGATTAGGATTCGTTAAAAGGGTTCTAGGCAAATGCGATGAGAGAGTACGAGGAAGAAGCTATTTTACACTTGTCAGGCCTCATTTAGAATATGCCTCTAGTATATGGGATCCGTACGAGGAAAGTATGATAAAAGAATTAGAGCGCGTGCAAAGGAGATCTGCTAGGTTTGTTAAGGGCCGTTATGATAATTGTATAAGTGTTACGACCTTAATAGAAGAACTAGGATGGGAATTACTATCAGAACGCAGGTTAAAATTTAGGTTAAACCTTTTAAGTAAATTCGAAACAGAGTTGTTCACAGATGACGTTAGATATATATTGAGAACCACTGCGTATTATGCTAGGTTTGATCATCTTAACAAGATTAGAGAGATAGATTGTCGTACCGATAGATTTAAAATTGTCATTTTTCCCTCGTACTATAAGAGAGAACAATAGGCAGCGTAGCAAAGGGATAGGTAGGTGAAACATAGTAAGAGTAGTCTGTAGTGCATGATGCATGTAATAACAACCAATAATCCCTTCCTTATTATGTAGATACTAACCATCTAGCTCCATGTGACCCTATTATCTAGCATATCTCCCCTAAATATCCTACTTGCATGTCAATGGTTAATGTTTGGTGATCTTCACCCCCTGCCGCACACCCACGTGGTGGATCGCAGGGTATCACGTAGATGTAGATGTATCACATGTTCAATCATATCGCTTATACTCACACGGCATTGCTCTCCGTATTTCCAATTTGATAACGTTCAACCCGTAATATCGTAGTTTGTACAGTAACTCGTGGTCCACGCACTGGATATCTCGATGCGATGCCCAATGAGAACCGTATATCGCAGTCAAATCGTCGCAGAGTTGTACATGCCTATTCCTTCGCTCTCCCTGGTGTGCAGGTAGGAGGGAGGCTCCCCAAGGCATTAGCCTTCGTCAGATTGAATCACCCCCACAGTTCCGGTCATGTTGTTTCGCAGTTTGCAACCACGTCTCGGGGCTGTGATGCAAATGTCTCTCAGCGTGCTTCCCCACCCAAACTGGTGACACCCTCCTCCCACCCTTTTGGCAACTTCAAAAACCCTTAAGTACTCAGCCCCTTTAACCTCCCCCAGATATCGCACCGCCCTTATCTGGCCTCGTGTAGCGAGAGGCAAGGAGGCTTTTCGAGGCAAGGGAGAGCGAATCCGAATTCGTCTTCGAGTCGTAATTCGGAAAAATGTTTCGAGTCTCGCAAGGCTGAAGGACGTCCGTTAGAGTGATGACAGAGCAATAGTGTAATCTCGCCCAGCTCGGTGTTGAGAGGTGGCATCGTAAAAAAATATGATGTCACCGATGAAACACGTGAAAATTTATACGCACTCTATTTTTAAAGTCACGGAACTTATCGAGCCAATACGGTGTAAGAAAGTAAGATATAATGGAAATATTTATACCAAATGTTTATTTTAAGCTGGATATCTGACTATAGAACACCGAAACATTTTTACCGTTTACATGTCACGTACGTTTTACGTACGTACGTAAAAACGTTTTACGTTATGTACATAAAATGTACGTGAAACGTACATTTCACCTATACCGTTTTAATAAGAAAACGTTTTATATATACGTTTTACGTACGTACGTAAAAACGTTTTACGTTACGTACGTAAAATGTACGTTTCACGTACATTTTACGCACATTTCACCAATACCGTTTTAATAAGAAAACAACTATACATTTCTGGGACAGTAAGACATTAACCGAAAATCATACCAATTTAATGTAATCACTGGATTGAAAAAAATTAAGATAATATCTAAATCTACATTTTCCAGTTCTCTTTTGGAAAGTTTATAAACTAAAACCTAATATCAAGGTTTAGACAGAAAACAGATGTTTCTGATTTATGAATACGGTAAAATGGTGGTTACACCAGATTTTCATCGCAATACTTTTTTCATCTTGTGATAACAGAGTTGATCTAAAATGCGTGTACCTCGAAGGTACGGTGGTCGCGGCAGTTACCACGTTAGCCCGGTTAAAAGGGTAGCGCTGTATAATGTAATTCATAATTCTGATGCTAAAAAATGACGAGAACAAATTTTTTCCTGGCGATTACCTCACATCTTGGCTGGATATGTAAGTCACTATCATTCATCCCGACTGGTTACATAAGGTGATAAATTTTTTGTAACATTTACAGGCCTGAAAATGGTATGCGAGACGCTTGCCGAAACATTGGTAAATATTGAAATGTTGACTCGGTGAATAAGCCGGAAAGAACTTATTCAAAAATGTTTCATATCCAACGCAAACAAAACATATCTCATCCAACACTGCTTAAGACTGGCATGTGGTTAATATTATAATCACTAAATAATATAATCATTAAATTTTCCATGTGCAGGCAAAAATAATTGTTATCTATAGGACACTCCACATTAATGGTTGACTAATGCGTTATAATTTCAACGAAATCGTTCGACAATACATGTTTCCTTAGCTAAATCACGAAATTCATCGATCTAGCAACCTTTGAAAAATTGTCTTGATTTCAAAACGGAAAGTACCTTCAGCACATTTATGGAAGACAGAGCCTTGAACTGGGAAATGCATTTCATGCAGAATGTGGCAGCACGTGTTGAGGCAGTCCGTCGGCATTCTATGAAATAATTATCTCATTAGTCCTCTAGAAATGCCCCTTTGATGTTGGGCACATGCAAATGACTCGAGAAAGGAGGGTAAGATATACTTGTTCCAACACAGTGGCGAAGATATGCAAAATAACTAATGAGGGCGCGTGCTTTTACAAAGAACGTGGTGAAAATGCATGCTTGTCCGTCGAAAATACATGAATATGCAAAAGGAAACAGTCGTCCGGACGAGTTCAAACGTTAACAGCAAGGGGTCAGTGTCGGGATATAATGTCGGAAGGAGCGACAAAGGAAGGGTGGTCTTCATCAACCAGCCTTTCTTGCAGGCGGAGCTCGAAATTACGACGTGGAGCCGCGTTTAATTTTTATTTTTTGGGGGGTTTATTCAGCTCTGTCGGTCCGGTGTCATAACAGATGATTATTCCGTGGTTTGGTACAAAAATATCTGAATTAACCGCACAGGATTTTTTGACGCGCTCGCGTATTTAACTATTAATTTCTCTCAGTCGATGTAAGAGTTTTCAAAGGCAAAAACTATGCAAATTCTAAATTTCTGCATTAATCAAAGTCCTAACTTCTGATCTTCAAGTAATTTTAAATAAATTAATATCAATATGCAATCCAGAATAAGGGTGTATTTTTAAGTACTTCTCTAATTCCGACGTTATTTATTTGCAGGCCATATAATTTTGGAGGCATTTCTGGCATGGAGAATTTCTAGAGGACTAATGAGATAGTTATTCCATAGAATTCCGACGGACTGCCTCAACACGTGCTGCTACATTTGCATGAAATGCATGTCCCAGTTCAAGGCTCTGTCTTCCATAAATGTGCTGAAGGTACTTTCCGTATTGAAATAAAGACGTTTTTTCAAAGGTTGTTAGATCGATGAATTTCGTGACTTAGCTAAGGAAACATGTATTGTTGAACGATTTCGTTGAAATTATAACGCATTCGTCAGCCATTTATGTGGAGTGTCCTTTAGATAACAATTTTTTTTGCCTGCACATCCGTTCCCATGGGAAATTTAGTGATTATATTATTTAGTGATCGATATAAAAAAATCAAAATTAAAATAATTCACCTGACGTAAGATTTCTGATTGAAATTCTTCTACCGGGACACTAGCCTGTGGAGTAAGTGAAAAATTACATCTAAACAACTTCGTTTTTGGCATTACAATGCGACCAAAGCTCAAAGTCTTAAGGTACATGAGAAAAATATTGTAATAATTCGAGTCAATGGCTAGAGATTTTCATCTGAACGTTATAGAATACACTTCATACCATTTTAAGTAGAGATGTGTCGGTTCCGGTACCCGGTTCTCGGTACTGCCGGTTCTTGGCCCTTAGAATCGGTATCGATAACCGATCGCATGAAGTCGGTACTTGGGAACCGACACGGAACGGTGGCAAGGATTTGAATTTTGCGCCCAAACCCCTCAAAGCCCACAAACCCCCGAAAGCAAAACCCGGAGAAAGCACCTGAAGTAAAGCCTGATGTAATGTGATATATTGGCCGACCATGTTAGGCTAATAAAACCATGGAAATCATCTTGCTTTATTTACTGAGCTTTCTGGGTTATTTGCCTCTTAAGTGAAATTATTGTCCTTCAGTTCTCGGTTGTTTGTTGAAACTTTCCATTCATGCAGAAAATAAGAGTCCATTGTTGGAACCGAGTATCGAGAACCGGGAACCGACAGGTACGAACCGGACCGGTATCGAGAACCGGAACAAGATAGGAACCGACTCATCCTTAATTTTAAGTTTTTCTAATATATATGAGTGTGTGACCTGTGTCACACTCACATGTATATTAGAAAGACCTGAGTCACACTCTTATATATATTGGAGTGTGACCTGGTCAAAGATTCGGTAGTTAAGTTTAAGAAATTCTATAAATAGTATATAATTTTTTTCTAATACTAGCATGTAGAATAAATAATACAAGTTTTTTGGTAACTTTGTGGTATTCCATATATTTTTTTTTCTTTCAGAGGATTTAATGGTTACATTTACAAAACCACAATTTAAAAAACACACACGACCCGGGTTTCAACGCTTAAGCGTTGAAACCCGGGTCGTGTGTGTTTTTTAAATTGTGGTTTTGTAAATGTAACCATTAAATCCTCTGAAAGAACAAAAAACTAGCATGTACCTTTCAGTCAGGATAAAAAATGTAAAATATATCTGTCGTATTCCAATATATTATCGCAAATATGATTTGTTTCACTGCATAGGCAGACACACTTAAATGCAACGAGATCCTAGAATTTTTTCTCCAATTTGCATGAAAAATAACAAAAATTTGCACTCAACGACCCACAATTATAGTTCCAGTCACCTTAATAATTGTCAGATTTCCGTTGTCTGGTCAGAGCCACCTTAATGTAAATGTCTCTCTCTATCTGCCTGATTCTCTCCTTCATTTACCTTCCGGTCCCCGACCCCTCCCCTTCCGGGAATTAAGACGTTGATTGATCCTCAGCTCACCCGCTGCTTTCCAGGGCCCGAGGTCTCTTTAGGCAATCCACTTCGTCTCTTGCTTCCTGTGTATGTCGTGCCGGACACAACACATTTGCTTCCCCCCTCTCTCGGACCTTCAATCTCATCTTTTCAATCCTAAAGTTAAAGGATAGGGACTCTTCAGCTAGTTTCAACGAGATTTTTTCCCGGTCAAAATAGAGACCGTATTCGAATTTTATATTTTGAATAGAGCAGCGGTGAGAATCATGAAGTAAATAATTAATTTAAGGGCGGAAACATATTTTATCATACCACTTAAATTACCAATAATTCAGTAAATATGCTCGCATAAGTCTTTATGAAATGGAGGAAATGTAGGGGAGGAACAATTTGGTTTCCGGAAGGGAAAGGAACAAGGGACGCCATTAGCCTGTTAAGAATAACTGGAGAAAGCTATATAGAGAGAGGAAAAGGAATGGCACTTCGTTTTATTGATCTGGAAAAGGCTTTTGATCGGGTTGAATGGAATAAAATGTTCAAAATTCTAAAAGAGAAGGGGTTGGTATGGCAGGAGAGAAAACTCATTAGAGAATTATATGAGAGGCAAAAAGCTGCATTAAAAATAAATGAGGATATGACAGAATGGGTGGATTTTGGTAGAGGAGTAAGGCAGGGATGCTGTCTGTCGCCAACCTTGTTCAATATATATATTGAGGACATGATCCATAAATCGTTTGATGGGAGAGAGGAAGGAGTCAGCATTGGAGGTAGGAAGATAAGAAGTGTAAGATTCGCATATGACATGGTGATATTAGCAGATGATATGCAATCACTTCAAAGGTTGATAAAGGTTTTGGAAGAAGGGATGAAGGAATATGAGATGAAGATGAACCTAGGAAAGACAAAGGTGATGCCAGTAAACTGTGAAAAATATACGACTGTGAAAATAAATGAAGGTGTAATAGGAAAAGTGAAAAGCTACCGGTACCTAGGAACGATGGTGACAGACGACTGGAGAAGTATTGCAGAAATAAAAGCAAGGATAGCAATGGCAAAAGAGGCCTTCAGCCAGAAGAAAAACTTGCTATGCAATAAAAGCCTGGATCTGGAGCTGAGAAAGAGACTAGCTAAATGTTATTCACGAAGCGTTTTCATGCATGGATGTGAAGCGTGGACATTAGGTAAGAGGGAAAGGAATAGAATAGAAGCTTATGAAATGTGGATGTGGAGAAGGATGGAAAAAGTAAGATGGGTAGATAAGATGAGAAATTAAGAGGTTTTGAGCAAAGTTAAAGAAGGAAGATCGCTCCTAAAGGAAATTAGGAAAAGGAAAGGAAACTGGTTGGGCCATGTGATGAGAGGGAAAGGTATAATAACTGTGGCACTTGAGAGTTCAATTGAAGGAAACAAAAAGAGAGGAAGGGAAATAATTAAATTGGTGGATGAGGTGAAGAACATTAGCTATGATGAAGCAAAAAAGGAAGCGGATGGAGACAGCAGTGGTGTACGGGACCTGCCAGCAGGCAGAACACCAGATGATGATGAAGTCTTTATATATGAATAGCACTCTAAATGCAGTTTGAACGAGATTATTCTTCATCAAAATAGCCACCATATTTGCATTTTATATTTTGAATACAGCAGCTGCGAGAAACATGAAATACAAAAGTTTTTTAGAGACCAAAAATATTGTTTTAAACCACTAAAATGACTAGTAATTCAGTAAATTTGCCAACATAACGATATAATTTGGCTAATTTTCTTCACCGTATGAGGTGTACAACACATCGGAAGGTTTTTTTATTCGATTCTGTAAAAATATCCGCGGTAAGTAATTGATTTGTTTTTTTTTATAGTTTAGAATACATACAAGGTTCCATCTGATAAATTTCCGACGATATCAAGGTGTTAGTTATCTCTCATTATTTTAATGAACTCCCCCTAGAGTGCATTCTCGTAACGTTTCCTATATAAAATGGCTGGTATTTCTACCTGACGATGCACTAAAGCTGTGAAACGCGCCTTTCACATTGAATAAATGTAGGAGAATACTAAGTATTCTTTTCAATATTGATACTAATCACTCAAGTCTATTTCAGATTGAAAAAAACTTATTTTAAATGCGTATAAAATCATAATGATATCAACAAAAGTACTTCTCTTCAGCGTTGGCGGCGAATTTTCAATTATCCTACTTTTTGCTTTGTTACGCGATGAGCAATTTTTTCGAATGAGTGTCAACCGTTTCTGACCCGTTTCATTTGGTACTAAAAACGACCTTTTTTATATTTTCAGCTTTAAATTACTTCGAAAACTGATGAATGCAAGATATAAAACACAATACCAGCGTCCCTAAAAATAGGTTACCTGAGTTCCGTTCAAATAATAAAAATGTCATCGCTCGATTCATCACGATTTCGACAGCCAATCTCGATTTTATCGAGAAAGGCAGAAATCAAGGAAATACTTTTGGTAGATTAATGGCTAATTTTGGCTCATGGAAGTGGAATTGAGGATGATTGCCTTTATTGACATGAATTTTAAGCAATTATATGCAGTGAAATTGTTTTGACTTGCTCCAACTGGGCAGTAATTGTCTCCAAGGCAACGAGTCGATAAAATCCATCTGAAATGATATCTCCTCCGAAACCTTTCTTAATGTTCTGCTATGGATATCTTTTGACAGAAGGATATTTGCATAATTTTCCCATTTGAGGCTTATATTTACCAACCTGTCGTAATAATTTCTAGTTCAAGTCATATCACCGAGCACTCAATACCTTCTGACCTTTTAATGAATGTGTACCAACAATAAACTGGTTAACTCCATGGAAACGCATTCCATCAATCATTTTTTATAATTCTTTTGTTTCTCCCTCTAATTCTCGCGAGTTTTTTCCAAAATACTTCGATTCGTTCATTCCGTACGCGTGCACCATTCATTGAGGATAGTCAAGGATTACGTTATATCCGGTGAACGTGGTTAATGAAATCTTCAGGGGTTCCCGGCCGGGTCATAAAGGCCATTGCTGCCAACGTTTCGATGGCTATCCCCGCCGTCAACATCAGGGCTGATGATTAGCCCCTTCATCAGCCCAACTGATGAAGTTTGTAGAGATCGTCACCGAAACGTTGGTGGCAATGGCATTCATGACCCAGGTGGATACCCGATGAGACTTCATCAGCGAAGGTAAGAGGTGTTCTTACCCAAGAGGTTACTCCTTCACATTTCTTCTGCAAGAGCTTGCAGGTAATTTTACTCCGGCGAAAATTTTTTTTCAACCTAATGCAGCGCAGAATCGGTTGCTTCCATAAGTTTAAATTGAAAACATTTGCTTCCACAAGCGACTTGGGGTAACTCTTTGCATTTCTGAAAGTGAGCTGTTTCATAAACGTGGACTTTACGTGAATTGTTGGTTGATGCAAGTAATTTGCACAATAAATTAGCCAGAGTAAATCATCATTAATTAAGCATTACTTTACATTGTGGTAAGGGGTATTACAACACCAAATATGAAAGTGGAGGGGATATGCAATTGGAGAGGAGGAAAAAACTACCGCTAATGCAATAGATATATGCGACTTTTAGACGACGTATATCTATAGCCAATGGCCATTGTAACAAAAATTGGCTGTATATTAAAGGCAATTAATGTGTTACCTTCCTTATCAAGCATTGAAAACATTTATTAATATTTCAGTATTTCTATACGGCTTATACTTGAAAAATAATGATTTTTATTGCGCATTCAACGGTAGCATAATTTTAAATTCCAATAGCATTTAAACCGCGAAGCATAGAACGAGATCATACCTAAAACCGCATTATGTAACGAAACACAATGCAAATTCCTAAAGGATAAATATCATATTGCATTAACTCTGCCGCTCTGTGGGATCATCGCCCGGAGCCCCGATTATCCCGAGTTTCCTCACCACAAAGCGCGCTGAATTTTTCGGAAGAAATATTATCATAATGGAAAAATATACTTCCTGATGACATTTGCGTCATATGCATTTGAGAATACGCACTTAAACAGTAAATAGGGTTTTAACATGACCTATTCTCTCATTGTTTTGAAGTTAGACTCGCTAGGAAGCCGTGAGTTTACCGTGCAACCACATACATATATCCAATTATCCCAATTTCCCTCGGAAATAAAATGCAAAGAAACCCTTCCCTGTCCATCTAACTGTTCCCACCTCCCCAATCGGCAGAAGCGACCCTTTTCGTGCGAGGCCCAGACACTGCGTGCCCTTCCGTTTTCATAAACGAATCATGTCGAGGCAAAGCTCAAGGTGGAGAGACTAAGAACGTTGCCCCACAACCAATTTCCATTCGGCAACACCATTCCTCCTCCGACATGCATACCCATTCTTTTTGTCGCCTCCTTGTCAGTTTTCGGTCGGTTACTATGGCATTGAGGGTGAGATATCTAGCGAAAGAACATCAGAGGGGTAGCTAAAGGTGGATATTACTTCTCTGTACAGATTTCCGTGAAAATCTGTACTACTGTACTGATTGGAAATATGTATAAAGTAAAGCGTAAATTCACGTTGCTTATTTGGTTATTGGAGGTTAAATGGTATTTTGGCAATTCATTCAATTATGAAATTCTGACTCTCCGTTAATGTAGTGCGAGCGAGATAGTTCCCTAATCATAATAGAGACCATATACAAATTATACGTTTTAATTTCACCAGCCTTGAGACACACGAATTATATATTGCATTATTAACGGAGTAACAATATTTTATTGCATGACAGAAATTGTGAGTAATCAAATGAAAATATCTAAATAAGTTTTTAACTTGACTCATTTTTTCACGCGATACATTTGAAACTCCATTAGAACGGAAGGTTTACTGTGATCCAGAAAAATTTACTGCGGTGACAATATGATTAATTTTCAAAAATGGCTGAGAAAACACGCAATCTACACATTGTTGATTTTTTGACGTGATCTAAGTGTAGGAAATGCCTCATTTTTAATATACGGTCTCTCTGGAGTGCATACACGTACCATTTCCCATTTAAAAGGGTGTTTTTTGGTAACTATCTCGGAAAGTAATGTTGTATGGGTTTGAATTTCTGGTGTCATAAGAAGGGTGAGATATTTTTCTTTAAATGAGACCAAATTCATTGATTCTGAGGTCAAATGATATTTCGCTCAAATTACCTGAAGAAAACCAGATTTCTGTTCATATATTAACTTGAGTGAAAAAGTTTAGCAGTTTTGCTTGCTCCTGGTTTTTCGTCATGGCGGATTTAAGTGAACAGGGCGCCGCTATGAAATTTTGCTTCCTGCTCGGGAAAAACGCCACAGAAACTGTTGTGATATTAAAAGCAGCTTACAAGGGTTGTGCTACGGGAAAAACTGAAGTGCACCAATGGTTTTCTCGTTTCAAAGAAGGTGAAATGTCATTTGATGACAAACCTCGTCCTGGACGTCCGTCAACTTCAAGAATTGACGAAAATATTGAAACAGTTCATGCAATCGTGATTGAAGACCAACGATGAACTGTTGAAAGGATTAGTAAGTTATCTGGAATAACATGGAGCTCGGTTAAGCGAATTTTGTCGGGAGATTTGAAGATGAGAAGGGTCACTTGCAGCCATTTCAGTTCATGCAGCCATTTCAGTGCCCCAGTTTTTAGCCAAAAACAACATGAATCCCTTGCTCCACGCCCCTTGCTCACTAGACCTCGCTCAGTGCGATTTCTTCTTTTTCCGCGAATGAAGAGGGACATGAAAATACAACGTTTTGATGACGTGGAAGCGGTAAAGAAAAAAACGAGGCAGGAGCTGTCGGGCATCTCAACAGACAAGATTGAAAAATGTTTCCAGCAATGAAATCGCAGATTGGACAACTTTATTAAGTGTAATGGAGAGTACTTTGAAGGTGTTAAGGTTGCTTTGTAAAAGAATTAAGCACCTACCTTAAAAAAAAAAAATTCCTGTTATTTTTGGGTACCCTCTCCTATATATAGATTTGCATCATGGTATCATATCGGAAAAAGCATGTATTCATGAACGTTTTTTGCTTCAATTTCATTTTTTGTGCCGTAAATCCAAGTCAAAATAATGCTTTATTACATACGAAATTTAAAAACTATAATTTTGCATCATATTACAACATGTATGGTTCTCTACAGCGCATAAAAATATGCTGAAGTGAAATTTGATACGAGGAGAAAATTTATTCGAGTTGCGTATAAATTATTATGAAAAAGTTCACACAATGATTCACGACTAACGATCCAGTTACCTCAAGAATTTCACTCAACTCAGTTTGGTGGCGGCAATAAATTGTTTCGACCTCAAAAACGCTAACAGTCAAACGCGGAAACTACCTAATCTCCCATCTATGGAGCCATTTCGTAAGGAGTTGACAATTCTACTGGAAATAGCCTTCTGCGTAACTACCACCATGTTTCGATACCACTATATGGTGATTTCTTATTTATTTTTTTTAAGGAAGGAAGGCATGAAAAGGTAGTGGTGGAGGAAGGCGGTGAAAGGACGGGCCAGAAAAATAATGAATTAAAATAAAAGGAACAGGATTTTCTTTCCTCGATGGTAAGAAGATTTTTTTCCTCTTCCCACGAGCAATCGCCACTTGACGGATCCAATCATTCAGTCGACCATCGCTTCCCGCGTCATGTCAAGAACGGGGAGTGGAGAGGTCTGGGCTGTACAGGGCTCGTGCCACCAAAATGGATTTGATATCCCTTACCGCAGAAGACGAAGGGCAATTTCCATGTCGTGTTTGAGGGGCGGACGAAAAACCAGTGGCGAGACGTAAAGTTACTCGCGAATTACTAAAATGGACGTTAACGTCAAGAATAAGGTCCTTACTGGATAATAAGACGAGGGAAACACTGTGATACTGTGGGCTGGTAAAAAAAAAAAGATTGCAGATGAAATATGAGAGCAAAAAATGTCCTTGATAACGCAGCGAAAGGCGATCAATCAGACAAATTTCAAGCTATCCGGGACTAGCCACGGAGTTCCACTTTTACGGAGTCACCCGCAATGCACATATGTGCGAATTTCCACAGAGGAAAAAATCATCCGTCTTGACCGGGATTCAAACCCGGATCCCTCGATTTCCAAAATCCACAGGGGGAAGAGGACGCCTCGGTAACGTAACTGGCTAAAGCACTCGGCCGGAAATCGAAAGATCCGAGTTCGAATCCCGGTCAAGGCGGATTATTTTTATCTCAGTGAAGATTCGCAACTGTGTGCATTGCGGGTGACTCCGTAAAAGTGGAACTCCGTGGATAGTCCCGGATAGCTTGAAATCTGTCAAATAAGAGTGAACGCCTCTCTGTATTCAAAGTTTGATCTTTCCTCGTGGGCAGTGGCGCTAAGCGCTCAGTAGCGACTGATTGTTACATTGTATGTCCGGCAGTCGAGAACATCTAGTCCCGTAAAGGTCACAAGAATCCACAGGGGAAGAGGACGCCTCGGTAGTTTAACTGGCAAAAGCACTCTGCCGGAAATCGAGGAATCCGGGTTCATATCCCGGTCAAGTCGGATGATTTTTTTCTCTGTGGAAATTCGCGAGATCAATCATCTTTAAATTTTATAAAATTGGCAATTTTCCACCTAATAAACTCTAATGCGACCGGCTCGATGTACTACGTCATCATCAGGCAGTAGTACATCGTAGTACATATAAATCGGTCATAGTCAAAATCGGTGGTAGTACTTAGAAATCGTATATGTAGTACATCGTTACTGGTCGCATGAAACTTTGTATTGTGGAACATTCCAAATTTTCTTTAATTTACAAATGGTCTTCCACCAGATCACGCCTGAAACGACTCTGTTTATGCGATATATCAGTTTATACAAATTTATAAACAGGGGAGAGAATAGAAGAATAGAAGGGAGCGAATAAAAGAACTAAGTAGAAATTTTCTCGCATAGTATTTAAATTAAAACCGACCATGGTTTTTAATGACGTCGTCTTTTTGACTAAATCCCTACTTTTAAGTTTTATCTTCACTTCCGTACTGCGATCCGTTAATTTTTTTCTTTTTGTCCTTCACCTTGGCAAGTTCTTTTCATTTCTCAGATTTTTTCTCCCCTCCCTTGTTTACTTATTCCTCATCTTCTCCTTAAATTCCGCCCTCACCTCAGCAAGTGGATACACATTTGCCCCCCTCCGCGGATACATACTTGCCAACCTTCCTTTCCTTCTGGCTCAGGGGTATATAAACAAGTTAATGGTTATTGCAGATACCTTGATAATGTCACAAAGAGTGGAAACCATGGTCAATTTTTTTTAATTGTGAGATCTCTGTAAAAAATATGGGACGTTTTCCATGGGACATATCGTACGGCTTTCCCCTCCGGGCGTACATAAAGTAATGGCCGTTTTGACGCACAGATCGTATCATAATATTAATTTTGGACTTTGAGGATACTTTCTCCGTTACTTATAGGAACAAATTCACTACTCATCGATTAAATATGTGGGTACTATAATAAAAAATAAAGCCTTACATTGTAAAAGTATTTTGAGGGTAGGTGGAGGAATACTTGGTCAATTGAAATAATTGAAATAATTAAACATTAATGCTTGGTTTTTTTTAGATTTTTTTAAGATTTAGATTTTTTAGATTTTAGATTTAAATTTTTCTAGAAGTCAAATATAGCAAAGATTTTGCTATATTTATACTGCAATATTTATCATGCCTTTTACTTCATCCTACTGATGTGACACCTTTATTGACTTTTATCGCAGGAACATATGATTTTAAAATACCAACCTCGTAGCAGTAATACTTATTTATGTCCGTTACATTCTTTCTGAAATGGCATATATGCATACTAGATGGATCATTATGATCCCCGGCTATCTCTCTCATTTGACTTTTGTCCTCATGAAAGGCATTTGTAGTCTTTCGTAGGAAAAAAATGTTTCTTTGAGGAATTTTGGTTTTTCTGATAAACGGTGATAAAAGGTAACAAGCACTCAAAATACAAATTCATACCGGAAATAAAAAACTTTTAAGTAATGGTCCACTAATATTTTTATTGTTTACGACCCGGGTTTCGTCACGTAAGTACATCTTCAGGTCCTCATCTTACGTGACGAAACCCGGGTCGTAAACAATAAAAATATTAGTGGACCATTACTTAAAAGTTTTTGATTTCCGATATGGAGAGGTTCCACAAAGTGAAGCCTGAATTTATTAGTTACAAATTCATACACTAACACCGTATGCATACAAGAAATCTGGATCCAAGTCCTCATGCGGAGAGCTACATATTATGTGTTAAAGTATACTATACTGATGTTAACCACTATTCTTGCAAAATATATTTTAGTAATAAATAAAAGCCATTTTCAAAACTTTGCACATTTTCTCAATGGAAAACGCAAAATGTCCTTTTGATGACAAATTATTTCGAAGGGATCAAACTGACTCCTGTCGGTACTAATAGGCATGCCACGAAGTCCGATACTTCTAGTGTTAGCCGTTAGTCTTGAGTTTTACATGACCTCAGTCCCCATCGAACTACATTTATATATGCGTATATCCTAGGGTCTGAGCCTAGTGGTATAAAATCTTTTGCTGAATTGAAATATCCTGAGGTTCATCTTTAAACGTTAATGAACAAAAAACTCAGATATCTGTATATCAACCAAATAAATGGCCTAATACTATGGAAATCTCAAAAAACAGTGACAAAATATACAGAACGGAATAGTGAACAACATGAAAAGTCCTCGTACTGACTCTATAACAAGTCCACTCCTATGGGACAATCCCTGATAAAAAATAGCTTTGGAATGCAGCAGGATACATGTCGCATCAGCTGGGTAACCATCAATATACAGTTAATATATACGTACAAGAATAGCTTATACAAGAACGAAATGTTTGTGATAAGGAATTTTCATCAAAAGCAAGAAGCAAAAGTTAGAAAAGGCGTGAGACAAGGATGTGCTCTCTCTCCTCTTATATTCAATACTTACATGCAGGAAGCTAGAGACCAAGTTCGCGAAACTACTGATGTGGGGATTAAAATTAATGGACAGAAGATAGATATGCTGCGTTATGCAGATGATATTGCTGTGATCACGGAGACCAAAGATCTAGAATCTAAGAGAAAGAAGATCTAGAAAGGATGCTCAACACAATGGGTAGGATTTTCTGTAAACAGTATGGCATGAGAATAAACAAACGAAAAACCAAGGTGATGGTTTGCAGTAATGAAGAACAATATGAACCCCCAATAATGAGAATTTGAGGAGAGAAACTAGAAGTAGTAGAGGAATTTGCCTACTTGGGAAGCAGAATAACAAGAGATGGTAGAAGCCAGAAAGAAATTGTGAGGAGAATACATCGGGCCAAAATTGCATTCTATCTTAGAAAGAACCTACTCACCAGCAAGAACATTAGTTTGGAAATAAGGAAACGGATGATGAAAGCATTTGTTTGGAGTGTGGCCCTATACGGGAGCGAAACATGGGTGATAAGAAAACAAGAGAGAAGGCGGCTAAAAGCCCTGGAGATGTGGCTCTACAGAAGGATGTTGAAGCTCAGCTGGAAAGATAAGAGTCACGAATGAAGAGGTACTGAAAAGAACTCAAGAAACCAGATCCCTGTGGAGGCATATCCAAACAAGAAGAGACAAACTCGTAGGGCACATTCTAAGACACGACAACATCGTTATAACAATGGCAGAAGGAGCTATAGAGGGAAGGAATCGCCGGTATCGACCAAGGATGTCATTCATGCAGCAGATTGTGAATGATATGGGTTGCACCACATACAAAGAAATGAAGAAAAAAAAGCAGACAGAAGAGAGGAATGGCGTACTGCTGCAAACCAACCCCAGGGTTGAACACTGAAGAAGTAGATATGCGTACATCCTAGAGCCTGAGCCTAGTGGTAGAAATTCTCTTTCCGAATTGAAATCTAGAATCAATAAAAATGGAATGGAATTCAAACACACACTTGAGTGGCGTGCAGTTCGACCCAATTGCCCGCATCACTCATTATTTCCTCCTTTCTGACAATCGTCATCCATCATCGTTAAGATATATTTCTCGTCATGCTAAAATTACACTGACAAACTAAATAAACAACCTCTACACCGATCAAAATCCACAATAATGGGTTTAACATTGCATTACGAAAGGCTATGGCGTGCCGCTCGGAATTTTCGGATTATTAAATAAGGCCTTTGAGACAAATCCGCGAGACACTGAAGCGTATTTCGGTTCCGAGATTACGTTTCCCGCAATTTATTCAAATATGCTGAATCAAAGCATTTCGAAGAGAATATCCACGTAAAAATGAATGAAGGTGTAATACGAAAAGTTAAAAGCTACCGGTGCCTAGGAACGATGGTGACAGACGACTGGAGAAGTATTGCAGAAATAAAAGCAAGGATAGCAATGGCAAAAGAGGCCTTCAGCCAGAAGAAAAACTTGCTATGCAATAAAAGCCTGGATCTGGAGCTGAGAAAGAGACTAGCTAAATGTTATTCATGGAGCGTTTTCATGTATGGATGTGAAGCGTGGACATTAGGTAAGAGGGAAAGGAATAGAATAGAAGCTTATGAAATGTGGGTGTAAAGAAGGATGGAAAAAGTAAGATGGGTAGATAAGATGAGAAATGAAGAGGTTTTGAGCAAAGTAAAAGAAGGAAGATCGCTCCTAAAGGAAATTAGGAAAAGGAATGGAAACTGGTTGGGCCATGTGATGAGAGGGAAAAGTATAATAACTGTGGCACTTGAGAGTTCAATTGAAGGAAACAAAAAGAGAGGAAGGGAAAGAATTAAATTGGTGGATCAGGTGAAGAACATCAGCTATGATGAAGCAAAGAAGGAAGCTCGGGACAGAAGCGGATGGAGACAGCAGTGGTGTACAGGACCTGCCAGCAGGCAGAACACCAGATGATGATGATCCACGTATTCGTGGATTCGTTCGTTTTTCATAAACTCTGAAGAAAGCGTAAAATTATGCTTTCTTGTGCCTTGGCTCATATGGAAATTACCTTATTTTGTAAATATGTTGTGTGCCAAAAGCTCATAACAAGTATCATTACTAACTTTATCATAATGATTTGACAATGCTTAGCATTTCAACTCTTAATGTTCACTTATCAAAAATTCACTTTTTCAAAGAAAGTTATTATTAATTATTAGTTCGGATAGTGGCACGCGACATATTTTCACGATTTAGTGATTTCCGTAGGAACCAAAGCACGAGAAATCACACTTTAGGATTTTATGAAGCATAACAAATCCTTTGTTGTGGATATTTTCTATGAAATTCTTAAATAAATGTCTTTGAAATATTTAAATTTGTGAATAATTTTTGAATTTTGAGCAATTAGCTTCAGCATTGCGGATTTACGTTTTAAATTAATTAAAATGTTCCCATACTGTTTACCAAACAATTTTTCTGACATTCATGTTGAATTCTTTTGCCTCCTGACTAAACCCCAAAGATTGCAGATATCATCGTCTTCAGTCAATTGACCATGAGATTGTTTGGCTGCAGTCCACCAATTTAACCCGTCACCCACCATGCTCTTTATGACCTTCCCGCTCTTCTGTTACCCAGGACTGCGATGAAGTATCTTAAATGATAGTCTGCCAAAGTATATAAATTTTTAAAGTATGCAAAGATTGTGAAAGTATGCAAATTGAAGAATGCAAAAATTGGGGACTGGAAATTCATATCATAAAGACTCAAAAGACGCGTTGGTAGAGGATGAACGAACATAGTACTGGAAGATGGACAAAAAATACAATACTGCCAATAATACAACTACCTGGGTGTTAAAATAATTCAGAATGGAATCCAGGAGGATGCAATTAAAGGATGAAATTTGCATGGAAAAAGGACAATATCCATGTTGAATAGCATGTAGAGGGACCAATGTATACCCAAAGCAAATAAAAAAGAATATATATTATTCAACGTTTAGAACTATTATCACATATTCGAGAGATGCATGGCACATAAAAGAGAAAACAAAATAAATATGCTTAATTTTTCAGAGATGGATTACTGGTGATCATCTTCAGGGATATCAAGACGGGAAAGAATCACGCTTGAGAGGAGAGACGCATTATGGGAGTCGACGACAAAATATCACACAATCAATTAAGAACACATTATCAAACAATGTGTTCTTAATACAAAAAAATTTGATGAGAACCATGTGTAATGAGTCTTATCGGGCTCATTGTAAACCTCTTTTCGGTAAGTTAGGGATCTTGACTTTTCCATCTGTGTAAATATACCATTCTGTTCTGTATGTAAGAAAACATCTGCCAGAGTTTAAGTCCAATAACTGCTACCATTCTTATAAAACAAGAGGCTGTGATGATATACACATGCTTACATCTAACCTATGTACAACGATGAAATGACCTTATTTAATGTGTGCAAAATTATATAATCATTTGCCACTAGCTATAAAAAATGAAAAAAGATTGATGGCGTTTAAAAGGCTGGTTTTTTGTTATCTTGAGGAGAATTGTTTTTACAAAGTTAGTGACTATTTGACTTCCCGTCATTGATATGTATCTGCTTACTTTTTTCTCTTTTTTTAATGACGTGCCTTATGTACTTACATTTGTAATGGATCTTACCTTTTGTAATGTATCTATTGGGCAAAAAAAAAATAGTCAATAGCATTGAAAAAAAGCTTGTCTGGGATGGTCACACACGTCGAATGACGAACGAGATATTACCTGAGCAAATTTTTACATGGAATCCACAGGGTAGAAAAATAGGAGGAAGGCTCAGAATAAGGTGGAGAGAGGGGATATGAAAGGCAAACAGAGAAAAGCAGTTGCCAGAAGGCTAGTGGATGAATGGAGAGTAATGGTGGTCATGCATCAGATAGCGTCGAGCATTAAAAAAAACTATTATATACGTCCTGACAGTACTCCTTATAGCTCTCTTCTCGTCCACTATTCAGTGCAATTTCTTTGTACAGATTTCATTTGACCACAAAAGTACGCCTTTTATACCAAATTTCGACAGCCTTCTTTCTCTTGTTCCAGTTTTGTAATGGCCCAGATATCGGAGCCATATCTCAAAACTCCCCATGAATGTTTTCAGATAATTCCTTTTAGTTAGCAATCCTATTCTTTATGGGCCCATAAAGTATGCTTTATTTGCTTAGAGCTAATAACTACATATATGTATCATAACTTGGTATTCGTCGGTACCTGTTTTCTCGGTCGAATAAATGTTTAGTATGCGAGTTGACGTTAGGAGATAGAATTCTAAGTTTCCCTTTTTGGTTTATAAACAGACGCTATCTGCTATAACACAACATAATAACGCTCATAACTTTGATTTGATTGCGTCTTTTACGAATATGATGTTGGATTGGGGAACAGGAAGCTCTAAAATGGGGGAAAAAATGGATTTCAAAAACATAATCGCAATCAGGATTTCTCTTAGCGTGATTTCTTTCTCGACGACCGCTGATAAACATAATTACTCAACTCTCACTAAACAGTTTTAATTAAAGACGAGACGGAGCTAGGTGTTCGGAAACATCTCTTGTTTTGTTTTTTAAAGACGTACTAATGAGAGAGATCCGTAGAAGGGAACAGCATTTGATTAAAACCTCCCTTTTTGAAGAGTTGTCCTGGAAAAATTACCTTCTTAATTAAATATTTAAATTATATATTCCATGAAAGGTGATTCGAATTCCAGAAATCCAGCGTAATTAAATTCCTACCCTCCTATTTATAAATCGTTGTCGATTATCAATTATCAGCAGGGAGATAAAACAATATTTCTCTGAGACAGGATGCCTTTAGTTATCATCGGTAGAATAATTCATTATATTTTCAAGCTACATTTATCATAGGGCTACGCATTTAAATATCCCGTGGTTTAAAAGATGTGGTGGTTCCACGCATGGAATTCTCTAAATAAAAATTTGGACCTTAAATTCATTCACAAGGAATATTAAGGAATTTAAGAAACATTTGAAATCTCTGAAGTACTCTCTTCTACATATATGTATGAACAAATTAGGTACTCAAATTATGTGACATATTTTGATGTTAAGAACAATCAGGATTCTTTCGATTCAGATAATGATTTGTACGTGCCTTCAACGAATTGATTTCAAACATGTGTATTTGTTTTGCGTAACTTAATGGAGACTGAAGGATGATAATGAATTGAAATAAAGTTATATAATGGATTCAAAGTACTTTGTATTGATTCAACTAAAATATAACAATGCTTCTTCCCACAAAATTGCACGTTCAGTCAAAAGGAGCAATGTAACTCAGAATTTTTGGAAACAAAAACTTAAAATGTATGTGTCCCCTACTTTGAACCTCTACTGGGAGAAAAACGTGCATTTAATTCGAGGAAAACATTTAAATGAATTGGATTGACGAAGAGAATTCTTAAGGATTTATTAAAGATGCAAGATTAATTCAAGTTTTCCCTGGTGTAACTTCAGTTGCAGTATGCCACCGCCCCGAGGGACATATAAAGCTCATAACTGAATTCAGAATTAAGCTGATAATAGTTGGAGAGCAGGTATTTTGCATAACGTTACATAAGAAAATTCTGAGAGCTTGTTTTATTTAAGATAAGTTGATATGGTGAACTCATCTAGGAAATCACGATATTTGATGAATGATTGTGAAACTATTTCTCAAATCGAAAGACAATACACCTATAGGTTAAATCTTTAACATGATCTCGAACAACATTCTTTATATTTCAACAAGACATTCTTCGCTTCACATCGCAAGACTTTCTTCGCTAGAATAGTTAACTACAGAATTCCTAATTTCCACATATCGTCCACGGATGACATTCTATCATTCTTCCCCATTTGTTAGTCCCTTCCATCATATCCCTGAATCTGACTTAAAGTCCATTTACTATACCCTTGGCTCTTACTTTACAGTCCTGAACGTACCTCATTCATCGATTTCAAGAGTAACTTTGCGTCCTACATGAGCTAGATCATTACTCCATATCCCAACTCCAAGATTATCTCGACCGGACCCGGTGGCGGCGGGGTAAAAGCCTCGCCTACTAACCAGAGGGTTGCGGGTCAGATCCCGCCTGGGTAGATTATTCACTGCTCAGGACATGGATGTTTGTGTGTGTTACATGAGTCGATTGTAAGAGAGGACTGTACAGTCCTAAATGCGCTCACAATAAAGACAAGTTATTATTATTATTATTAAACGTTCGCTCTTCTTCTGTCTATTTTACTCACAAGAATGTATAAAATAGAAGACGCGTGGGTTATCCTTACAAGATATTTTTATTGGGGCCAGAGGAAGCCGGCATATTGACATCCGAACTTCCTTTTATATCACTAACTAGCTGTGCCCGGCATGCGTAGCAATGCCTTTAAACTCTGAAATTGAAAATTGAAGAGCAAAAAAGACGGGATCGAACAAAAATTGTGTTAAACGTCCTAAAATTGAAAAGTGAAGGGCAAAAAATTTAAAAAAAATAACAATTGAACACAATGTTTTGGGCACAAAAAATTTTGTCATCCGTCGGGGTCATCGCGCGGGGCCTGTAAAACCGCGGGGCCTTGTGCACAGGCACTCTTCGCACACACCTCGGGCCGGCCCTGTATCCAAGAATCTTTCGAACAGCAAACGTTCCAGATGACTCTGGAATGCTTTTCGACAGTTATTGGTATTTTCAACAATGCAAAAACAATGTAAAAAATATGATCAAAACCTATTTTTAACACTTACCGTTAATAATAAATTTTTCACAAAAATAAATTTAACACTTTCACAAACAATTAAACACTATATTTTACCATTTTTTGATTGAGTAAATATAACCAAAATGTGGACAAAATCGTAGTGACTTCTTATGACTTGTATCGTTTCTCAATTTCTATTGGTTAAAATAAGAACCTCTCTCATTGGTTAAAATAACGATCGTATTTTTAAATTTAATAGTATTTGAAAAATTAGGTTAGAATTATTAGCTTACCCGTCGGGCGTTGTTGCGCGAAAAGTATTTGAAAGATTAAGAGGGCCTGAGGGGGGGGCTTTATTTTTTTATTTTTTTAATACCTAAATTTTTATACCTAAAACCTTCGCAACAGTGTACTCAACAACTTCTTAAAGTTTCTTGGCGATCGGATGAACAGTGTAGTAATGCATACAGGACAGACAGACATACAGAAGACATACATTCGTTTATATATATATAGATTTAAACGTTCGAGCATCTTCCTCTCTAAAATCTCACTTCCTCTCCAAAACTTTCACTTCCTACTTATATCGATCCCGTTTTCCAATCGCCAAATTACTTCAACAACTTGGCCACAACTCATCTTTCCATAAATAAACAGCGAACTTAGTAATGAACTAAAAAGGCATCTCCAGATCTTCTAAGTTATTTGCTTTATTTTTTTACCGTTTTAAATTGGTATTGTTTTTATGTGTACGCCTTTTGTGAGTTTGCTTCAAGTACTTTTTAAATTAGTGAACAATTTCCTTTAAAATGAAAGGAAATTCCTTCAAGACTCCTTTGATGTCTGGAGACAGAGAGATGGATCGGGAGTAAAGATAAGAAACTGATTGTAAAAATCGATAAACCATAGATGATAATAGGGAATAAATAATTACAAATTCCTTTGTAACTTTGTGGTATTCCATATTTCAGAGAATTTAATGATAACATTTATAATACCACATGCTTAAAAAGCACACGACCCGGGTTTCAACGCTTAAGTATCATCTTCAGGTGTTTTTTACCTGTTTTACAATGTCTTAGATACAAGCTTGGTGGGGTGGGTGTGAGCGATTAGGGTGGTGTGGATGCGGGTTGAAGGTCAGGAGCAGTGATTGGCGGGGAGTTATGGGGGAAGGAGGGAGGGCAATTCGGGAGGCGGCTGTGAAAATGGGAGATGAGGACGGGTACAAGTACTCATTTAAAATCTTCAAGTCAGGGTCATGCAATGTCTTTAAAATTTCCAGCTGCTCAAAAGAGTAATGGGTAGACGAGGACATCTGATTGTGAGAGAAGGGATGTACCAACGATTTGACCAGAATTGGTCCGAATTGACCCTCCATGGGTCCGGTGGTCCCCGACTCGAGGACGCACTCCGGCAGACCGCACGGTGTCTACCCGGAAAGGGAGCCAGGGAGACACCTAATCCCAAATCTTTGGGCAACGGGCTCTTCCGGTTATCAAAAATGTGCGATAGGTTTTCCGCGAAAGCGAGACCGACGGCTACTCGTCTCAGTTGTTTGGGTAACCAAACTAATACGAGTACTTCGGGGATGCAGAGGCACAGTTGAGGTCCTTTTGACCTCAATCCGCCTCATTGGTGTCGGCCTCGAAGGGGTTGTGGCTCGCTAACTTTCCCTTCCCTTCCCTTTCCTTTTTCCCACTACCACCCCACGCTCGGATATAAGCGATAGCTTCCTGCCGAGCCGGAGGTAGTTACCCCGCGGGAGTTGATGCCCGAATCCGCTGCCCAAAAGAGTCAAGCTCACGTCTATGGGTTGAAAAGCATAAAATATTGATTAAATTGAGATTTAATCTGTAGGTAGCTTCATAAATACGTAAGCTGTGTATTTCATAATTACTTATCCATGTCGCCAATTTCTTTTTCTTGCTATATAATAAAATCTGGTATGATTTTGTAAAACTTCGTGATACTATATTTCACCATGAAACATCATTTTGTACGTGACACAAATAATAAGTTCATTAAATTTTATATATTTTCGATAAATATAGCATTAATGTATCGTACTTTGCTCGCTGAAATTTTCAGAGAATTTAATGACTGTCAAACATAACAGCTAAATACGCCAGACTCAATCTAGGAGCTAACCTCGCAGTATCATGACTATATTCCAATTCTCATTTCAAGCAGGACGATGATGTATTACATCATATGTAGGAAGAGATAAACGGTAAACAACTTCCGAAATGAGGAGATCTGGGGGCTATTCTGTACGGCCTCGGAATGTGCGAGTTTCCTTGGTGAGGAATGAACGAACGTAATACCACGGCCACGAAATGATCGGAAAGGTCACCTCAAAAATTAAGATTTGCTCGAGGCTTTGGTGTCAAATCCACAGATTTCCCGACGTTTGACCGCGTCGAACCCTAACTGAACAAGGGCCAAGGTGGAGCCGATATCGTAAATGGAACGTGGTAACGGGTGGTGGTCGAATCGAGGGGGTTATAGGGAGAGAATATGGAAGCAGCCACCGATATTACATATAAACGAAAACCCAAAATCGCGTGCCCGTCGCTTTATTTGTGTCCGCCAACAACACGCACGCGCCTTAGCCAAGCGGCTCGAGACGAGTGGGGCAGGAAAACACACTTTGTCAGAGACGGTCTCGCCGCTTCACCGCACCCGGCTCGAGCTGAGTAATCGGATAACTGGTTGTCACGAAATTTCCAAACGCCACGATTTTTCGGATCCGCAAGAATAAGGAGGAGGAATGGAGGAAAAAATTGATATGGTCGTGCCACCGTATTTGGATTGAGAAGGAGAAAAAACTATAGGGAGAACTGAGTAAAAGTCAAGGGATTGAGAGAAAGGGAGAGATAATTCAGCACATCTACTTGAAAAACGGAATGAAGGTATTTCGCGAGAAAGAAATGTTATACATTTTCCTGGAGGGTTGATCTTGGGGTAATGAATTTAAAGTAGTTTTAGCGAGATAGTTCCCATTTCGTAACGGAGACCATATTCAAATCGTGCGTTTTAATTTCAGCAGCTGTAGAAAGGACAATTAATTAAATATTGCATTATTCTTAACGCAATATTAAACTCGTACTTTTTAATAATTAATACATTGATACCACTGAAGCTTTAAATAATTAAATTTATTTAATTATATAAGCCTTTAAGAGGATTCATTTTCTACACGCAGTACGTTAAAAACTCCTTCTTAACGGAAGTTTTTTTAGATACTGAAAAATTTACTGCGGTGACAATATGATTTATTTTCAATATTAGGAGAAAAAACATATCTAACTTCTCACTGTTAATATTTTAACGTGATTAGGAAGTTTTGAACTCCCCCTTTTTTAAAATAATATCTCTCTGGAGTGCATACTCATATCATTTCCCCAGTCAAAGGGCTGGTATTTTTCGTCAAAGATCTCGGAAAGTAGTTCGGTAAGAGGAGATCTTGGTATCTTTGAAAGGGCGAGACAGTTTTCTTTAGAATGAGACCAAATTTATTGAATTCTGGGTGAAATGATATTTTGCTCACACTGCTATAATCTCCTCTTACCATGGTTTAGCAGAATTTAAAACTACTAAATAGCATTTGAATCATATGGCCGTAAGATTAACTGTTAACATGAGGTCATTGTCAGAGCAGTCTGAGTATAATGTGAGCAGTATTGATTCGCAGTTTCAGTTCTGCACTTACGTACTCATAAAACTCAGCCTGCCCTGACCATGATCTCATGTCAATAGTAATTATAAAGCTCAGATGATGCAGAAATAAAACTTCAAATAATGGAAAGAGGTGATTAAATTAATTATCCGGTTATGTATACATTATACTCAGCCCGCTTTGTGACATGCAGCCACGTCAATAGTTAATCTCAGTCCTAGATGATGGAGAAATAAAACTGCGGAAGAAGTTACCAGCGCAAGAGGTTTTTAAGTGTGATTAAAATCTTATTTGAATTAACCTTATAAAAACTACGCAAGAGGTTATTGAATTCACTATCTCCAGACCCTTTCTCCAGAAGAACTGTGTCTTTATACAAAATGGTCAAAATTTATTCACATGAAAATAGTAATAAATTTACTAGGAACAAGAGAGCAAGGCTGGTAATAAAAGTAGGGAAGCACTAACTGAAGGTAGTTATGCAGTTTAATTACTCGGGAAATGTTATAAAAAAAAATACATGGTATGATAGCAAAGGCATTGAAAGGAAAGAGTATAAGCCCAAGCTGAGTTCAGTAATAAGAGCAAGGATGTGATTCGGTACTGTGATGCGGTGATATGGCTGTGTACATGGTAATTTGTTGTGAAGAGACATAAAGAAAATGCTAAGGATATGTAGTTTGATGTGGAATATAGTATTGTATGAAGCTGAAATATGGAAGGACTCTCAAAATAGAGGATGAGAATAGAGTGCAGACGTTTGAATGTTGGTGAGGAAGATGATAAAGAAATAGAGTAGACAGACTGGAAATGTTTACTATGGTGGATGAGAAAAATTAGCTCCCATATAAGATCAGGAAGCAAGGTAAGAGGCTGGAAGAGGTCATGCGTGGCGAATAGTTAACGTCAGTCTCCCGCGCTTTGCATGCATCGAAGGGAGAGAAAGAGAATAGGTTTTATGGATGAGTTGAAGCGAAGAGGAAGAGTTTTAGCGTGCTAAGATGAAAAACAAAATTGCGGAAGGTGATTAGGTCAATTAACACTTGTAGAAGAGACTAGAAAACTAAAAGAGACTAGAGCGAATAAAATACTTAAGCAAGTCACAGGAAAAACACTGTTACACAGAGACTAATGTGAAAATAAGATAATTTTATTAAAAAAAACAGAAAATACAAATGGACTGGGAATTAAATGTAAACAAGAATGGAACACGTTGTAAACAAGGGACAAATTAGGTTGAAACGCTAGAATTAAACTATCAACAAGAAGAAGAAACAAGGGTGGGCCAAGAAAAGAGTGGTGCGTCAATATTTACTGTAGAAGGCTGTAATTGCAAAAGAAACCAATCACAGGAGCCTACTTTAAAAGAGGAAAAATAAATGCAAGACGATGAGATCTAGAATATTTTACTATTTCCGTTTAGACCTTCCGTAACCGGTATATTGACCTAATAATTTATTTAAAGTAATAAAACCACATACAGCTATGTTGCCATTTTATAGTGGCCATGTAACAATAGTACACACACTTAAGGACATACATAAGCAAACTTAACAACTGGTTGCAAGCAGAAATTATGGAAATATATTTTAAATAAGAAAAATGGGGGAATAACTACTTAGGTGAAAGATACAAAAGAGAAAGGCTTATAAAGGATTTAGATGAAAGTGCAAAAGGATCAATGTGGGTAGGGAGGGAATTCAATAGAGAGGAGAGGCGGAAGAAAAGAGAACGTTTAGTGATCGAAAGTCTAGGAATGGGAAGCATGCGGAGTAAAGGGTGAGAACGGGTGGGGCGGGGATGGAACCTTGAAATTGACAAAAGAGAGCAATTCAGGGCAGTCGATGGTGGAATTTAGAATTTTATAAATAAATTTTTAGTCTGCTGTGAGTCCATGAGTGGGGAGATTAGGGATGGAGAGATAGGATAGAATAGCCTTGGTGGACATATTACGACACTGTGGTAATCTATTCTTAACTATTTTAGCAAAGAAGTTGCAGACACAGTCCAGCGATGAAAGATTAGTTTGAGAAGAGATAGACCAGATGGGGCAGGAATAGGTAAGAATTGGAAGAATAATGGAAGAGAAAAAGTTCTAAGTGCTCGGGGCTCATTAATTTCGGTAAAACGATAGATGAGGCCTAAGAGGGACATTTACTTTTGTATAAATATGCTCTATATCTCGCCAATGTCTGGTGGTTTATACTGGGTGTCCCATAAATGTCACGCCACAGTGACACTGGAGCTAGGGCAGCCAAAGTGGAACCGAACCAGCCTAATATGACCTCAGTAAAAGTTACACGGTTGTCGAGATATTGCCAAATTAAAGCTTTCTTAAAAATTTCACTTTTTTTACATTTCTAGTCCCAGAATTCACTTGAATAGCTCTCAATTTGGCTCTCTGATGGGGCTACTGCCACAAATTAACAAACAAAGTACTCTATCCATCCCATTTTTTGAAAACCGATAAATTTAGACAGGTGTAGCGGTTTTCGCGTTTCTTTTGTTTGTTCGGACCCCATGACCCCCCTCCCTCTCGGGCCTCTGTTCCAGGTAGAAGTCGTTTTAAGTCGAAGTTTAATTTGGCAATATCTCGAAAACCGTGCAACTTTTACTGAGGTCATATTTGGCTGGTTCGGTTCTTCTTAGGCTGCCGTAGCTCCAGAGTCACTGTGGCGTGACATTCATGGGACACCCTGTATTAACGTCTTCAATTCTAATTTTATCTGCCCTTTGTGATATTTCTCGTCCTACTCCTTCTTCTTTTCCTATTGAAAGATCTTAGATCTGTTTTTTTCAGAAAGTTTTTCTACACATGGTCCTTAGGTCCAGCTATCTCTCCATCTTTTAGCTGATCTTCCTGATTGACGGTGTCCCTCGGGAATTCCGCATAATGCAACATTATGAATCCTTGAGTCATCCATTCTTTCCACATGGTCTCTCCAAAAGTATGCTATCTTTCTTTCTCAACTTACAATATCTTCTACATTTCAGGTTTTACGGGTCTCTTCACTCCGCACTCTTTCCCGCAGTGTGTTTCCTGCTAGCAGTCGGTGTCTCCATTTCAGTAGATTTGAGAAGGTTCATCGTTTTGATGGTTTCTGATCTGGTTCGATTCCGTAAGTCATGATGGGTCGGATGAATGCTTTATAAATTCTGACTTTGCTTTCCGCCAGTATGTTTTTATTACTCCGGACAGTATCTCTTAGGCATCCATTGTTTGTCCTAATAATGATTCTTTTTATTATTGGTATTTCAATCCTAATATTGTTTGACTGCAGCCCTCCACCCTCCCCTATCTAACGCTAGGTCCCTTACCTGCTGGTATCTCTTCCTACGTACCCTCCTCTTTATTAGGTCCAAGAACTTATTCCTGGGCCTTACTCAGAGGGCTTTTCTCTCTATTTTACCTTCAATTATTTTCTTCACAAACCCATAGTATCTCAGAGTGTGTTCAATCCATCAGGTTCTTCTTTTCGGTGTCCTATATATTCTTCGTTTTTCGAATCTTCTGTACACTTCATATCTTTTATTTTATCCGTTCATTTATTCTTCAGAATCTTCCTCCAGCACCAAGTTTCGAAGGCTTCTAGTCTGTTCTGGTCAGCTTTTCCAATGGTCTATGTTTCAAATCCATAGAGTGCCACGCTCCTCACGAATTTTTTCACATACTGTTTTCTGGTTTGTAGCCCTATCTTCTTTGAGCACAGCAGTTGTATTTTTCCGATGAACGCCTTTTTAACTAGGGCAATTTTCGCTTGTTGTCCGTTGCATTTCTTCCGTCCCACGTGATGGTACTTCCTAGATAGGTAAATGAATTCACTTGCTCTAATTTCTCTCCTCTCAGTGTGACTTCTGCGTTCAGCTTCTCTCTTCCGCATACTAGGATTTTAGTCTTTGTCTTACTTATTTTCATATTGAATTCTTGGAGAACTTGGTCCATGACGTTTAGTGACTTTTGAAGATCCTCGCGATTACCAACTGCGACAGCGATATCAGCAGCGAAGCGGAGCGTATTTATTTCTTCTCTGCCCATCTTTTTTCCGCTCAGTCCAGTTTCTTATGCTTCTCGTATGGCCTCCCCCAAGTACACATCAAACAGCGCTGGTGAGAGGTCGCATCCTTGTCTTACTCCTTTGTTAATTTTAGTTTCCATCTGTCTTCCGTCTCTCGTTCGCATTGTGACGACTTGCTACCAGTATAGTTGATAGATAATTCTTCTGTCGTCGTAATCCATTCCGAGTTTTTCCAGCAGTCTGAACATCGTTTTCCACTCAACTTAGTCGAAGGCTTACCCCAGGTCCACGAATGGTACATACAATGGCTTGCTCACGTGAATTGTTTTCTGGACAATTGCTCTCAGGCAGAGAATGACCTCTCTGGTACCCCTGTTCTTCCCAAATCCAAACTGATTTTCCGAGAAGTAGTCCTCAATTTTCATTTACATTCTTCGACTTATTATTCGTGTTAGTATTTTTGATGCATGTGACACTAGACAAAGTTCGGTGCTCCTCACATTTCAGTTCTCGTCTTCTTCGGTAACACTACCATTACGCTCGTAGCTGTTGTACTAATGATTATAATAATCTTAAGACCGTTTACCATCTACCGTACATCTACATCTACGTGATACCCTGCGAGCCACCACGAGGGTGTGTGGCAGGGGGTGAAGATCACCCAACATGCACTATTGACATGCAAGTAGGATATTTAAGGGAGATATGCTAGATAATAGGGTCACATGGAGCTAGATGGTTAGTATCTACATAATAAGGAAGGGATTATTGGTTGTTATTACATGCAGACTACTCTAACTATATTTCACCTACCTATCCCTTTGCTACGCAGCCTATTGTTCTCTCTCATAGTACGAGGGAAAAATGACATTTTAAATCTATCGGTACGACAATCTATCTCTCTAATCTTGTTAATATGATCTAACCTAGCATAATACGCAGGGGTTCTCAATATATATCTAACGTCATCTGTGAACAACTCTATTTCGAATTTACTTAAAAGGTTTAACCTAAATTTTAACCTGCGTTCTGATAGTTATTCCCATCCTAGTTCTTTTATTAAGCTCGTAACACTTATACAATTATCATAACGGCTTTAACAAACCTAGCAGGTAAGTAAGCAGGTTACCGTAAGTATGGCTTGTGGTGTGTGAACTTTACGGCATGGAGTGTAGGTGCTAAGTGTCTGCGAAGTCCAAGGGCTCAGCGAACTGTTGGAGTCATTTACCCTGCTCGGTTAATTCTCCCCTGACCGCTCCCTGTCCCGGTGGTTAGTCCGATGTCCGACGCCAATCGATTCGTTGTTCCCGCAGTGCACTTCAGTCCCACCGTCGCTTCCTTCGTCTCCGTCACCCCCCCCCCCTTTGGCCGTGACGCCCGCGCGAAAGCTCCCCCCTACTCGTGAATCCGAGAATCTCTGCTCACGATTCGTGCTCATGTCAATCCCCTCGACGCCGGCTCAGCGAGACGCTGATACCATAGGCGTCCGTGTTCAACGTAATTGATTAGCGGGACTGAATCACGCGAGTGTCTATTTACAACCCGTGGAAATCATGCTTGAAACAACGGTGGCGTAACTCATCACTTGCGTACTAAACATTTGCACACGTCGCTGTGGAATCGTTGAATTCCCTGAATGTGGCTGTTCTAAAACTGCACCGCTGAAATATACGTTTCTGTCAACTATAAACACATGGGACTTCTAGTATTTTTATCATTTGAGTTGAAATTATTGCGAACATTTTGACAGGCATATCACCTTCGAATACACTTAAAATCATCGAGCGGTTTAATTGCTATAGGGAAGTAATGGAATATTCAATTCCATAAAACCTTGCGTAACACTAAATGATTTGGCCATAAAAACTGTAGATCCTACTCCCTACACTATTTCATAAATAATAGAGAAATGCGATGCTAAATAGCACATACCCATAACCTTTAGCCATCCTCAAATTTTTACAAAATTTTAGTTCAAAATTTAAATGATTTGTTTATAAATGATATCAAGGGTTATAATGAGAGTTTATGGCTAACATAATTAATTAATTTATGGCTAACATTAATAAAAAAGTACAGAATTTAATTGCAATTAAGTCATTCCCTTAATGCACTGGATACATGCAGGTTAATGTAATCAACATAGAAATTTTTTCATGAAATTTTTAGTCATCCTGCTGAGAAAACTCTTCGATCTTTACGATTGTTTAGTTATATTGAGGTTAAAATGTCGTAAATTACTCCTCTACGAAATATTTTTCCCTGCTATATTAGTCGAGTGGAACAAATACTTCGCGACCGTTTCAATTATGTAGAACCAAATGTGTACAACTTAATAGCCAAATACCTGTATATGTCCAAGTACATACGGCTAAAGACAACATATTTCTTTGTCTCGAGCTTGACTTCGTGGAATTTGCTAAGCATGGTAAAAGATGAATATAACTTATGAAGGATCTCAGATTTTCCCGGCATACCTAATGGATAAATATTTCTCGGGTCTCCCACCGGGTGAGCAGGTCCATGGGGCCCAACGTTTCGGAGAACGACTTGTCCTCCATCATCAGGGGGGGAGGGGGGGGTTTAACTTCGGAACGACCTAGGTTTCGACGAAGCTCATCATCCGATCATCTTGAATTAACCTAATAAAAACTACGCAAGAGGCGATTTAATTCACTATCTCCAGATCCTTACTCCAGAAGAACTGTGTCTTCATACAAAATTGTCAAAATCTATTCACATGAAAATAGTAATGACATTTACTAGGAACAAGAGAGCAAGGCAAGGCTTATTTTTCTCATCCACCATAGTAAACAATCTTCAATTTCGATCTTCACGAACCCAATGTGTCTCAGAATGCATCTAATAGATCCGGTAGATATAGAAAAGAAGATCCAGTAGATCTTCTTTTCTGTATAATGTTCCATGTAGTAATTTCCTCTGCTACTACTCTACATCCATCTCCATTTGGAGAAAAGATTTATACTAAAAATAGAAAAACTAAGTTATTCTTATCTTTTACTAAAGACAAAAAAACCTTTTGCAGAAACTATGTAAATAAAAAATTACAGTTGAATCTATTGGTAATAGAAAAAGAAAAAGTTAAATTGCAGTGATGCAAAGAAATGATGCAGTATCTACAAATATTCATTGTAACACTTCCAGGGTATGTGAAATTGTCACAGGTTCTTTTTTCCCTTAAGTCCAAATATTGTTAACTATAAACCTCAATCAATCACTAGTATTTTTGGAATAACAATTTTTTAGGTCATTTGAACATAAAATGATTTTTAAATTCAACATTAACATGATTTTCATGTCATGAATGAAGATAAATACAATGTACTCTATGGTTAGACTGATATTTAAAGGCCAATGTAAAAGACGGTGTGACAGAGATGCAAGCTGCAGTAATTTGGAAAGTCTGGAAAAAGGAAGGGAAATCAATAGTCTAGGAAAAGTTTTGAGCTACTTGTCAGCGAGCCCAACCCGGTCTAACATAGACAAGAATAGAAAAAGTCCTTCCTTATATGACCGCATGTACAAGTTCTAGGAAAGATAATGGATGTTAGCGAGTATTCTTTTTCGACTAGAGCATTTGATGAATGTTTTGGCATACATGAAGATGTAATTTCATCATAACTCAAAATCACTTATATGAAAATGTCAAGGGGTTCACCATCCAGTAAATATTTTATTGTGGTTATGCGGATCTAGCATATTCATGTTATGATAATATGCTTAATGATAGTGATCCTTAAAATTAAGGATTATTTTTCTGATTTATTTACAAATGCAAATATTCTCATTATATTCACTCCGTCAAAACCGATTAAGCATTCTACTTATGTAATCACGGTTAAATTATGTTTCTATATACTTCGATATTTTTCCGCAAGATTGTAACACGAACTGATAAAAACAATAAAACTTTTATTCACCCGTAGTGATGTATTATTTACATGTATTCAACTATTAAACTAAAAAGCATTCGGAAATATTGTAGAATGAAATGATAAAAACAATAAAAATTGTAACCAACCGTGATTTTTTCAACTACTGAAATTTGGTAACGGAATGCGAATAAAGATTAGTACAATGTATTCCAAGGTTAGACTGATATCTAAGGGCAAATGAAATGCATTCGTCAAAATGTTTTCGAGACGAAAGACCGTTGAAAGGTTAAAGGTGAATAAATAATAAAAAAGAAAACTTTGTTTTTTCCACCTATTTTTTAGTAGGTACCAGAAGATGACGCCCTTGCGTCGAAACGAGTAGTACCTGAAAATAAATTGGTGGAATAAAACAAAGTTTTCTTTGTTCATTATTTACTTTAAACTAAGGATGAGTCGGTTCCTAACTTTTTCCGATTCTCGATACCGGTCGGGTTCGTACCTGCCGGTTCCCGGCTCTCGATACTCGGTTCCAACAATGGACTCTGAAGGACAATTTTCTGAATGAATGGAAAGCGTCAACAAACAACCAAGAACTGAAGGACAGTAATTTCACTTAAGAGGCAAATAAACCAGAAAGCTCAGTAAATAAAACAAGATCTTCTCCATAGTTTTATTAGCCTAGTATAACAAAACTAGTCCGAGTTTAAAAAGTCAAACTAACATGATCGGCCAATATATCACATAACATCAGGCTTTACTTCAGGTGCTTTCTCCAGGTTTTGCTTTCGGGGGTTTGGGGGTTTTGAGGGGTTTGGGCGCAAAATTCAAATCCTTGCCACCGTTCCGTGTCGGTTCCCAAGTACCGACTTCATGCGATCGGTTCTCGATACCGATTCTAAGGGCCAAGAACCGGCAGTACCGAGAACCGGGTACCGGAACCGACCCATCTCTACTTCAAACTTCTACAAAGTTGAGCCTGAAACCATTGAGATCATTATATCTCCTTTTTTCCTTATATTTTTTGTTCTTCTGGATATCAACGCTCTCATCACGTAAGTGGTCAAGTGATTCAAGCAGCTTGAAAGTAAATTAAGTATCTCGCCATTCGGGGAGGGTGAGGCAAACTGCGCTGAATACGCCTTGCGGAAGAAAATCGAAGACTTTGAGCCGCCCTGGGTTGAAGTGAGCCAATTAGCCGGGAAATAATAACAGGTCCGACGTCGCCGTGATCATGCCAGTGGGTTGCGTCACGAAAGAGACGCGCTACCCGTGACCACCCGACATGCGCGACACTCGAAAATCGATACAGCGCGCGCAATTACGACCGCGATCACTCTTCGATATCGAACTGTTGGAGACCACTTCAGGCCTCCCTTCATCATTCTTTTTCACAGCCGCTCGCTGCGCCGATGGGGAAAACGGTTGGCAAGGCGAGCCATAAAAAAAAGAAGTACGAGAAAGGACGGGAGAAACAACATAATAAGAGAGAGGGAGAAGAGATTACCATCTACCCTAAACGAATTTCCCCAGAAAATATAATACGCCACGATTACGTCACAATGTTTTCGAGACGACAGACCGTCGGAGAGCGGCTGGAACGGGAGAGGAACAATTTAAATCCAACTTCGAAAAAATTACTTCCTTTTGGGATTTCTGTATTTTTCCCCCGCACCTTCCTCAATTAAAAATATCAGTTAAGAACGCAAGGTTGTGTGCTTATTTCAACTACGGAAATATATCACCAAGAGATATCTTCACTCAATGATTCTACACACACAAACACTTCCTTACTTTGAAATGAATTAAGAGAGAATGAGGTATTACGGTAGTTTGATTGAAATATAATTACACCAAGAAATCAAAGAATTAAGTCTCATTTTAAAGAAAAATATCTTGCCCATCCCAAGATACCAAAAGATTAGACCTTTTTCGAACTACTTTCCGATATTTTTTGACGAAAAACAATTGCCTTTTAACATGGGAAATGGTATGCATGATACCGCGCTAGAATTCAGTGAATTTGGTCTCATTTTAAATAAACATCTATCACCCTCCCATTAAGATAAAAATTCAACCTCTTACTTCTATACTTTCCGAGATATTTTCCAAAAAATACCAGCCGTTTTATATGTGAAATGGTACGTGTATGTACTCCAGAGAGACCTTATATTTAAAATGAGGCATTTGCTACACTTTGATCTCGTCAAATAATCAACAGTATCTAGTTAGTGTGTTTTCTCAACTGTTTTTGAAGATTAATCATATTGTCACCGCAGTAAATTCCTCGGGATCACAACAAAATTTCCGTTTTGATGGAGTATCAAACATACCGCGTGAGAGAAATGAGTCAAATTGAAGACTTATTTAGATATTTTCATTTGATTACTAACAATTTCTGTCATGTATAACTCAATTATCGCACCATTTATAATGCAATATTTAATGCGTGTGTCCCACAGTTTCTGAAATTAAAACGTATAATTTGAATATGGCCTCTATTATGATTAGGGGACTATCTCGCTCGGACTACCTTAAGTACATCAATTTAAATGTTGAAAATGAGCGTACATGTTGTAATTTAAATGATGAAGAAATTATATGTAAAAGTTATGACTCAATTTAAGCAGTGTTACGCGCGGAATTCAAAATTTAAGCCAAACCGTGTGTAAACACTTGCTATTTTATTCGGCATGCTTGTTGCGGATTTATTGCGGAATTTCAGATTTGATATTTTAGCTGATTATCATTTTTATCGAAAATATGCAATAAAATCCAAAACACATGCATTTCACCTAAAACGATGTTTAATCAACACTCGGTCAACATCATAAATATGCATATATCTACCCCCGACATATCCTTTTGTTCCACTCGGTGCTGAATGAACGATGAATGAGAAAATTAATTTATCTATGATTGGACACGTCTGCTGAAAGAAATTTGAATAAATTAGCTAAAAACTATCGAGCGATTACTGTGGGTGATTTGACCCTGCGGGAGAGACGAATGCTACAAAGGATCGCCTGAGTGAGGGGAAGTAGTCGACTTGTCTGCGGAAAGGAGAAGGAAGGGGTGGTAGGGATGAAGAAATGGATTATGGGAAGGCGGAGGGGTGGGGACGGGGGAGTTCGTATCGGTCAAGAGAAACAGAATAAGAAAAAAAACCGAGAGCTCCACACGATTTCCGAGAAAACGTTCCTTTGTCGTGGGACTCACGCCACCAAGGAAACGTACGTTATGGAAAAAAATAAGAAGAGTCTGATAATATATTTTCGTATTAAGTCATAACATTCAATTGTCTGGGAACAAGATTTCTCAACTGGAGTGACTGTATGGGGAGAGGTCGGAATGGAGTCAGGAGTGGGGGAAAAGCGTTGGTCGGGGAGGGAGCATAGGATGTTGGAGATATTGTAGAATTATGGGTCGAGGGGCGGTTGGATTGTGGAAAATCGGAGCAAAGATAGAGAATGGAGTGCCGAGTGAAGGGGGCTATCATTAATGCCTGCTTTACGCGTGGAAAAATAATTCAGTGGAATTGACGAGTGTCTCCTACGCATGCATGAAATTAACGGAACTAACATTTCGTAATAATTCAGCTATGTATGCCCACAATTTTTAAATTCTTTATGCCTCTCATTAATATATGTATATCTAAATGCACTACACTACTTAAGATATGACTACTGGTTAGAGTAATTATTATTACGACAGATAAATAGCATTACAAGGTACTAAATCATGCAAGATTATAATATTTCGGAAATAATAAAAAAAGTTAGTAGCTAATAATGATGTTAAGATATAAGGTACAAGTGCAAAAACATATTTATTGTAACATCTCATTTTATAACCCTTTAAGGCTTGGCAATTTAAATTTATCGGTTCGGCAATCTACTTCCTTGATCTTACGCCTGTGATAGTTTTTACCATCTATACATATTAATACTTTTTACTTTGGATTTCTCACTGTTAATATCGACGAAGTTTGTCTCACATTTTTGTATTCTCTATGTGATTCTTATTGCTTGTTTTATTGTAATTTGTTTCCAGAGCCTAAATATCTCATTATCTGCATGCGAAGTAGTTCCGAACTTCTTACTTTGGATTTCTCACAGTTAATATCAAATAAGTTTGTCTCACATTTATGTAATCTCTTTGTGGTACCTAATGCTTGTCTTATTCTATATTGTTTTTGATCATTTTTGTTATGCTCTTAGGGGTGATGTACCCAGAGCAAAATAAATTATTCTTATACTGAAAATAACAAGCTGTGGCACAGTTAGTGCAGTTGCTCAAATCTCCGCTTTTTGGGTGATCGCAAAATTTCCGATAGGAAACTCAATATAAAAACAAGAGCGAATGTCAATCTGCTTTGAAACTATTGAACAGGCACTGCAGAAACTTCATAAATATATAATTACAAATATGTTACGCAAAAAAGTAAAACCCTATATTTGAGCAATTTCCACGATATTGCTGAGCTTAAAAATTGTTTGCTACTTATAAATCCAATACAACTCAATTGTTAGAAATATCATTTTGCAGTTGCACTTATGGGCAGTAAACTATCTTGCGTCATATTCATCTTTTATCCCAAACGTAACATTGTTGCCCAAATATTTGAAACAAATTTATTAAAATACGCTAATCACAGTTAATTTTTGGCGAGATGTAGGAGTATGAAATTCCAATTTTTTGTAAATAAGGATTCTCTGTAGTGCATACACGGCACGGAGTTATGTCATCGTGAATGTTGAATATGGCAAGATTTCCACCTTTCATTCTAGATTCACATTACAATGTTGTTAATGTTTTTATTATGTCGAGATGATTGGGTATTCAGCCATATTTTATATTCTACCGGTATGTGGTAGGTTTTGATGAAAGCCAAGGTACTATCTAATTCCGATTTTCTACACTTTCACGTTGATATCTACTTCTAGTCCCTTTCCTTTTTCGCCCCATCATGTGATCTACCATTCCTCATCCAGCCCATAAAATCTATTTTCCATCTTTCCCTTCCCCGCTTGCTCAATATCCTTCCCTCTATCACAGTTTTGAACGACCCATATCAAATCCTCCAGCCACCTTCTCTACCTCGTCCTGATTTCACCCGAAGGTTCTTTTACCTCGCCCACCATCTCAAGCACTCCATCGTTAGTCTTCCTATCCGTCCACTGCACCTGCTTCATCCTTCTCCACACCCACATCAAAAATTCCTGCCACCTATCCTCATCCTCCCTTCTGAGGGTCCACGTTTCTGCAATATAAAACAGTACGATCCATACACCCAGATTATACACATCTCTTAACAAGTTTAAATAAAGCGTAAAATGATCAAACATAGTCATCAAAAATGGATAATTATATCAGAAAATTATTTTAAAAAGAGTTTTAACTTCCATTTTAAAACACTCATTGCATGCTCTTTCAGAGCGACACAGAGAATATTATCATGACGCCATAATACATCTCTAGGTCTGACATAAGTGACAAAATAAGAGAGATACATTGTCGAAATGATAGGTATCAAAAATTCGTACTTTCCGCGCACGTAAGAGAGATACACTGCCAAACATATAGGTACAAAAACTCGTTCTTTCCGCCCACAATAAGTGACTACAATAAAAATTGATCTCCACGAAATACACTCCTGTAATACATGTCACCATTTCATCTCCCAAAAACTTACATCTTTACACGGCTAGTGACCTAAACCCCCCCCCGCCACACGCCCATGCGGCGGCTCGCAGGGTATTATGTAGATATAGACGTAGAATAAGCAACTACAATAATAGCTGAGCTCCATTTAATATACTCCCATAATTCATGACACCATTTCATCTCCCAAAACCTTACATCTTTACACTGCTGATGACCAAACACCCCCTGCCACACGCCCATGCGGCGGATCGCAGGGTATTATGTAAATGTAGATGTGGAATGAGCGACTACAATTATAACCGAGCTCCACTAAATACAATCCATTACCTAATACATGGGTGCGATCTAATCTGCCGTACTACAGCTGATTAGATCGCGCCAATAAAATTAGAGAGATAGATTGTAGAACCCATAGGTATAAAATGTCATTTTTCCCGCGTACCATTCGGGACTAGAACAGTTGTGATCGTCGTCATAAATAGTGCAAATAGTGACATTAGCTAGACTGTAGATCTTTTTCTTTATATTTTCTACGTTCTTATTTATGCATGATGTAAATATTGATGTTCTTATTAATGCATGATATTTTGAATACGTAGTAGTAGTCCTTGTACTCCTTGCATGTTGGAACGATTGACGATAGAATGTTTCTTGGTTAGTAGATTTTAATGGGCGCGTTGCATGTGTGGCACGCTGGTTTCAATGTAGTTTCGGTATTCTGCCGTATAATTCATGCATGCCTGGTGTGGAAGCACCCCCTCCCAAACACCCTTTGGGTGGCTTGCAGGGTATGATGTAGATGTAGATGTACATGTCACAATTCCACCTCCAAAAACCTTACATCTTTACACTGCTGGTGACCTACAACCCCCAGCCACACGCCCACGCGGCGGCTCGCAGGGTATTATGGGTATTATGTAGGTGTAGATGAAGAGAGATCGGGGTTGACGAAGACAGGACACGCTCACGTGACAGCTTCCAGCATTGACCGCAACAGCTAGCGCCCTCTCCATCCATCTCAATGCTGTGCAGTGATCTCCCGCGCAATACTTTTTCCTATGCCACTCCCCCTCTTCAATTACCCCCCTGTACCCATCCCCCACGTAATATCCTCCCACAGCCACCCCCCTTACTCCTCAACCCAATTTCCTCCCCTTTGATTTCCCTCTTTTCAAGGGCCAATCACCAGGGACCCCTCGAGGAGCGAGGAATAATTTTTTCCAGGACTTTCTTTCTCCCTTTCCATCCTGTAATCGAAAAATTCCGATATGGAAATTCGCCACCCCCGGGGGCGGGAAGGGGACAGGGGGAGGGGATAATGGGTGGAAGATATCGCGTCGCCGTGATTTGATGTTCAAGTCGATAGGTCGGAGTGGACGGGCGCTTTATTATGTCCCCGGTATCGTGGCTACGGGGGTGGTTTATCGGAGGGTCGGCAGGGGGGGGGGGTGTCGGGTAAGTGGATAGATTGGAGGTGGGAGTTATTTAGGGTGGAAAGGCGGGAGTTGAGGAAATATGGAGAGAATGGTGGGGAATCAAAAATCTAAATCTACATTTTGTTCATAGATTGTCAGAATAATTCAAAATCGAGCAAAACTTTAAAATTTACGAGTTTTTTAATTAGATTCTAAAAAAGTAGGAATGCGCTTCGTCACTAGCTTACACGCACTGCTAAATAAAGGACAAAGAACGTGTTTGTCACATTTTAAATCAAGATTTAGGCATGAGAAAGCTGTCCGCGCGTTGGGTGCCGCGTTTTCTCAATTTAGACCAAAAACGTGTTCGAATGAACATTTCCAATGCTCTGTTGGCGCAGTTTAGGCGCAATAAATCCGAGTTTTGGCGCCGATTAATTACTGTAGATGAAACTTGGATACACCATTATACGTCCGAATCAAAAATACAGTCCAAACAGTGGACTGCACAGAGGGAACCGGCTCCAAGAAAGGCAAAAGCTGTTTTTTCGGCTGGGAAAGTGATGGCGACTGTTTTTGGGATAGTCATGGAGTTATTTTAATCGATTATCTTCAAAAAGGAAAAACCATTACAGGAGCATACTACGCATCATTACTTGACAAGCTGAAGGCAAAACTTGCGGAAAAACGGCCACATTTGCAGCAAAAGAAAATCCTGTTTCACCAAGACAACGCACCGTCTCACACCTCAGCGGTTGCCATGGCGAAAATCCACGAATTACGGTTTGAACTGCTTGACCATCCGCCTTACTCACCAGATCTAGCCCCAAGCGACTTCTTTTTGTTCCCTCATCTAAAAAATGCGCTCGGAGGGCAGAGATTTTCGTAAAATGAAGAGGCAATCACCTTCGTGAACGATTATTTTGTAGAGAAAAACGCCGAGTACTATTTGGACGGGTGACAGAGATGGGAGCATCGCCGGGAGAAGTGTGTAGAGTTACTGGGAGACTATGTTGAAAAATAAAAAAAAAATTTCAGAAAAAATGACTTGAATCTTTATTAGGTCGGAAACTTTTCAGACCACCCTCGTATCAGAGTGATCGACAATTAACTCACATAGAAATATGTCATATTTGAAATCATAATTCTTTCCATTTCTGCCCAAAGGACGAGACGCAAATGAACCTGAAAAAAAGACTATAGAAGATGTTTTCAAAGGACCACGGAACTCGATGCGCAGTTACTTCAACGGAGTCACCCGCTAGTGATCGAAATTCACAGTAGAAAAGTCATTCGCCTGGACTGGGAATTGAACCCAGATCCCTCGATTTCGCGCCGAGTGCTCCGACCAATTAAGCTACCCAGGCGTCCTCTTCCACTGCGGAATGAAGGAAATGAGATTTTCCACTGTGAATTTCACACAATTACTATGGAAAATGTTCTATAGTTGAAGTTATGAACTATAAAGGTTTTCAAAAGATGATTTTTGTTTTTATTTTCACTTTATTACTTGTATAATAATTATAAATTTTAATTCGAGATCGTCAGGGCAGGTGGCTGGAGGATGTATGGGTTGCTGAAGAGTGTGATAGAGGGAAGGATGTTGGGCTTGCGGGGAAAAGGAAGAAAGAGTATAGGATTCATGTACAAAATGAAGAAGGGTGTATCGTATGCTGAGGCGAAAAAGGAAATATTAGAGATAGGTAGGCCCCAGAAATGGCGAAAAACCGAGAGGAGATTCTCTGACATTTGACAAAACCTATCAAAGCCGGCAGAATACTTAAAATAAATGTAGAAAATTTTTCATTTGAATACAACAAGATTTTTGCTTCAAAACTATATTTTGGACCAAAATTCTTGTTCATTCTAAATCGTTATAATAATGGGTATGCAAAGAACTCACCTTGAAAATGACTTTTTACTACTTCCAATAAGTATTGTATTATTCTTACCCCGCCTCAAGATTGAACAAAAAAGTAATTCATGCTTCGCAATAATTGACTACTGTTAGCTAGAGATATTTGAGAAAACCGGGAATAACCGCGGCATTTCCCTTATCGAGTCAACCACAACAGCACATAATTACTAAATTACAAAGAGAATATACCGTTAGTTCTGATCGGGGCCCGAAGCCGATTCTCTCGATATCTCACCAATTGCTTCAGCAAGCAAAGCTACGGAATCTTTCCTCACGCAGATGGATTTTTGATTGCGTCACAGAGGAGAAGCAAGGTCTGGTAGCATATCCGTCTAATGTAAGGTTTTTTTAAACGCATTATAGGAAGGGTCTCGGATGAAAAAGTAAAAGAGAGAAGCTACTTTGCTCTGGTTAGGCCACACCACAAATACGCCGCGAGCACTTGGGACCCAGGTCATAAAGACTTAACCAAAAACATTACAATGAAAAGCTGCACGCTTCGCGTAGTACGTGGATGTAAATGGAGAGCTTGAAGGGGTATTTGGGCATCAGTCATGAAGGCATTACGGGATAGATCAACGGTATTGGTACAGATAAAGAACAATTAGATATATTTTAATAGGATCATGTCTAGAACACTATTTTACTGCTATCTTTATTGGCAGAAACCTTAATTTTTGTAACTAGCATGCGTAATTCATCTAATATTTTACATAAGTATAGAAATTTGACATTGAAGTCATCTGTAACAACGCAATGCACAATCATTCTTTTCAAAGAATTACGTCGATCAAAAGCAAAACTTTGTATAGCAAAGATTAAAATAACAACTCGTACAAACTTCATACGCGTAGAAGTTACCGCGATTTATTGATTTTCACTATGTTAATCAACTCTCCACCATCAATACCCCGCAAGACACAAATAAAGGGAAAATTATTTCCATGAAACTTCGCCTTAAATACCTAGAAACTTAATTACAACTCCGTCGGATCGACGAAAACTCTCACTAATTTCGCAGCTTGTTAAATTTTGATCGTAATTTCCAATTCGCAAGGCTAAACTCAGCCAAACTGTACCTCACCAAAAAGGTCTCGCTGAGTAATCCATTTATCTTCCCTTCGGAGAAAATCCATAAACGCTCACAGCTTCAGGGACTAATCAACAGGTATTGTTGTCCGAACAACACATTTCGTCACGGCACATAAATTTAACGAGAAAAAAGTCTTTCCTCAAATAAGGAACTCGGAAGAAAGAAGAGAGTTCCTAATCAATGTTTTTATTTTAATGTGAGAGGATATCATACATGATTTCGATTATTGGGAATGAAAATTACAAAGCCGTTAAACAAGTTGGCATGTCTTCATCATTTTTTGATGGTATGATAATCTTCTGCACTTTTGGAGGAGTGACGCCGTTGATCGTTATCTACTAATTAAAATTTGCTGTCTTTTCCTAGCACACTTTTCAAAACTTCATTATGTTTTTATAAAATATTTTTCTTTCTGTATAGTACCAGAGGGCTTCACTTTGCATGGTCATCATCATCTGGTGTTCTGTCTGCTGACAGGTCCCGTACACCACTGCTGTCTCCATCCGCTTCTGTCCCGAGCTTCCTTTTTTGCTTCATCATAGCTGATGTTCTTCACCTGATCCACCAATTTAATTCTTCTCCTTCCTCTCTTTTTCTTTCCTTCAATTGAACCCTCAAATGCCACAGTTATTATACTTTTCCCTCTCATCACATGGCCCAACCAGTCTCCTTTCCTTTTCCTAATCTCCTTTAGGAGCGATCTTCCTTCTTTTACTTTGCTCAAAACCTCTTCATTTCTCATCTTATCTACCCATCTTACTTTTTCCATCCTTCTCCACACCCACATTTCATAAGCTTCTATTCTATTCCGTTCTCTCTTACCTTTGCATGGTATGCTGTATGAATTATTCTTTAACACAAAATGGAAATTTATGCCATTCTCATTCATTTCTAAACATGATTGTTTTCTATCATTAATTGCATTCCTCATAAAACTTATTTAAATAGGCTATCACATACATATACTCAATAATGGCTCTCTTTATTGCATAGGATTACTCTAACAACAAAATTATACTTGCTGATGGTAGCCCCAAAATAAGGTATACCTTATGGAGTATCTAGTGGTTCACATACATGTATGTCCCTTGTTTGTGACTAATTTATAGCAGTTACACGCAGTCTTTCTTCTCATACCATTAGATAAACCCTGAAAATCGAAAACAAGATTTTAAAAGAAATTTTTACTCTGGTGCTGTTATTTTATTGCAACCCAGCAACGATAATTGGAAAAAAGCAATCACCGAGCGAATAGGAAGTTAATGCGGCTTGGGAGTGCCAACGCTCTAGGGTTTGGGGGAATGGTAGGGTGCCTGTTGACTACCTGACAAAAAAGTTGGCACTGCCGATTTCGCACTAGCCGCATTACCGATCCAACCTATCCATATGACTTTTCCCTGAGTGGACTGTTCATATCTCAACTCAGGGGAGTTTGAATCCGTCGGTTATTAAAGGTTGACAAACCTTGAGTAAAATGCTTTTGAGTAGAACTGCTTTTGGGACTATGGAGATAAATAAAGTGGATTTCCAAAATCAAAACTATATTACTTATTTTGTTCAAACTCTGCATATTTTATCAATCAATGGATCAGGAAACAATTACTACGTTTACCAATCAAACTCAAATCGATTTGGCCGGTTCAGTTCGGTATGGCAAACGCAACGGGCTGGTGGAATCGATATGAGAAGCACGCTGACTCGGCCCGCGTTCCCTGCTAGTTGGAGATTTCAAATCGATATGAACCGATTTAAATCGATGTTTAAATCGATTTCGCATTGGTAAATCAGGCGATTTTTTTTGGCTGGCTTAGAATGCTCAAATTGATCCGAGTTATTATCGATCTGAGCTCGATTAATAAACGTAGTGTATTTCAGTTGGCTTCAAAATATCGTGCATAAAAACATTCCAGTGAAGTATTGCGTCATACTGGTCTAAAATATTGATCTTTAGAAAGATGAATTACAAGAGATATCTTTGGTAACATAGCATTGAATACGAATCCTAAAGTGTAAGCAGAGAGATAAATATAGAAAACATAAGGAATAATAGAAACAGGAAAAGCCATATGACGGATTGCGAGAAAATAAAACGCCAATAGAATGGCTTCACCTAAAAATAACGAACGAATTAAGTGCAGTTTTAGAGGGCTAATACAAATGAGCAAGAGAAATTGGTTGAACAAATTAATGCCCTTGGTAGTCCGTTGGAGGAAAATGGGCTTAGTGCCTGGGATTGGGAAAAGTGCCTGTTCAATAGTTTCAAAGCAGATTGACTGTCGCTCTTGTTTTTATGTTGAGTTTGCTATCGGAGATTTTGCGATCACCCAAAAAGCGGAGATTTGAGCTACTGCACTAAGTGTGCCAGAGCTTGTTATTTCCAGTATAAGAATAAGAATAATTTATTTTGCTCTGAGTACATCACCCCTAAGAGCATTACGAAAATTATCAAAAACAATATAGAATAAGACAAGCATTAAGTACCGCAAAGAGAGTACATAAATGTGAGACAAACCTATTCGATATTAGCAGTGAGAAATCCAAAGTAACAAGTTCGGAACTACTTCGCAAGCAGGTAATGAGTCATTTTGGCTCTGGAAACAATATACTATAAACCAAGCAATAAGAGTCACAAAGAGAATACGAAAATGTGAGACAAACTTATTCGATATTAACAGTGAAAAATCCAAAGTAAAAAGTATAAATATGTATAGATGGTAGAAACGATCACAGACGTAAGATCAAGGAAGTAGACTGCCGAACCGATAAATTTAAAATGCCATTTTTTCAACGCACAATATGGGACTATGGTAGTTGAGGTAGCAACGCCATAAAAAAGAGAATTGACCAGAGAATGAAGCGTTCAACCAAAGGAGGGAGCTGATTACGTGAACCTTGTAACGGAAAGGTGGGCGAAAAGAATAATTCTGAGTGTAGCGTTGTGTGGCGTCGAAACCTTTACTCAAAATCTGACAAAAAAAGGACGAGTATTGTATGTAAACGTTTGTAATACCGCTGTGGAGGAGAATGAAGAAAGTTCGTTGGACGGATAGGAAGACAAACGAGGTAGGGTTTTTTTGCATTTTCAAAGTTAAGATGGCTCTGGTTTGGCCATGTTAGTCAAGACAATTACCAAGGCACCCATATTTATTTATTCAGTTTAAATAATCCTACTTCGGCTGATAAATTATGTTGCACGTTGAAAACCGAAATTGAGGAAAAAATTTGCAGATTATTCCTCGGATATATTTTTAATGACCATAATTTTCCAGCCATAGGAGTCGACTGCATTTCCATCTGCATGGAACTATCGGATTTTGACTTCAATTATAACAGTAATTCGCTAATAACTTAAAGAATTAGTTGTTGAGATGACGAAATTTATTTTTTCCGGGACTCATTGCTGCTTATCAACAGTATTTATTAAAAGCTGGAATAAACTGTTTCGTTCAAATAGGCATTGTTCTCTTTTGTAATCTGAAATATCTCCATATGAGCCCAAGTTCGATTTTTAAGGCTGAAGTACAGTAAAACTAACCCAGAAACTTTTGGAAAAAATGGTCTCATTACCTATACACCATCAAACAATTAACAAAATCCTGACAGTCAAGCAACATACTGATTCCAGGAAAAAAACAGCAGAGTCAACTATAGGCTAAACAATTGTACATGGCTATCATGAACCTAGAGAAAGCTATCTACCTGAAGGTTACCATGCGTATCGCCTGGGCATGTCGCGTCTTCTCTTTAATCGTCGATTGTGGAGCTAATTTGTGGTGATGTGTTATAACCTGCGCTATCTTCAACATCAAAAATTAAAATCAGTAATTAGCTGATTTATGAGCATTTGTGCGCAGCGATTTCTAGACAGGGAAGCGTAGAAGGCGACATTGATGCATTCCATTTTGGATCGCATGATCTTGTAAAGTGTATTAAGAGTGCACATCGTGGTGGTTTTCATTGGTTAAAACAGAAATTTGGCAGAAAGTTTGTTTTGTAATGCAATAGTCTCCGCATTTATTGTTGCATTTTATTCAGCAAATTCATCAACAATCGAACAGTTATCGGCTATTACGAAATGACAAAATTTTGTGAAACATGGCCTGCTCACCTAGGCTCCATCAAGCAAGTAAAAAAAAGTGTTCCGAAAATCAAAAAACACACCCATTCCAAAGAAACAGCGCGTCTCCCGGGTATAGTCCTGCGATAGACCCTCAACTGTACACCCTTTGGGCGCAAAAAAGTTGAATACCGTGATTGAATTGATAAACTGTGAAAGAAAAATGCACTTCATCGTTTAAATTAACTCCTGATTCATCGATGGCAAGATTATTGGCTGTATAAACCGGCCTTCAGTCAATATTAATTTCAATTCGGATAAAACACTCACCATTCCTCCAACTAATCAACAGGCATTGTCATTTTAGCGAAACTTTTTGTCACAATACATCCATTTCACGAGGAAACAAATACCCATTGCCCTCTCATTTAAAAGTTGAGGAGGATATCAAAAATAAAAGTTGTAATCGTGGTTATCCCGGGGAGCAGTTGAAAAATAAAGGAGAGAAAATCAAATATGATTCCACTTAATGGGAATGATGAATATATATTGGATCAATCGACGGAAAAAGAAGGAATTCAAGGCTGGTATGGCGAGGTCAAGTTGGGCAGAGTCACGCAAAGTGGGCCCTGGATTAAAGAAAAACCGACTTCCCCTAAATTGAATTCACTCTTGAGCCTCCACTTCCGTAATTCGGCGGTGACTGAGAGGAGAGGTCCCAGTCAGGGTCCTGAGGGGAGACTTAGCCAATTGATTAATCAAGGGCTAACAGAGTGGAGTCCTTGAGAATCTAGGGTTGGGAAAGAGGCCAAAGTGGACCTGCCTGCTTTCTGCATCTGATTACCGCAGTGGAGAATGTGCGAGGAACCTAGTTTCTACCTCTATTCCAATTTGACAAAACTTTTGGACGAAAAGAACAGAATAGAAAATGAAATTCATCGTTCCGGAACAAATGTGCCCTTTTAGAACATAAATGTTTGTACAGGTGATTCGGCTCCCGCCGCAGAATACAACTTCCGCCCTGGTCTCAAGCTTTCGCTTATACCCGGGGCTAGGAAGAGGTGGAGGGAAAGGATGGGAAGGGAAGGTTAGCGAAAACCGCAGCCCCTTCGAGGCCGACACCAATGAGGCGGATTGAGGTCAAAAGGGCCTCAATTGGGCCTCCGCCTCCCCGAAGTGCTCGGGTTAGTTTGGTTACCCCAAACAACAGAGACGAGTGACCGTCGGTTTTGCTTTCGCAAAAAAACCTACCGCACATCTTTGTGAACCGAGAGAGCCCGTTGCCCAAATATTTGGGATTAGGTGTCTCTCTGACTCACTTTATGGGTTGACGTCGTGCGGTCTGCCGAATATGTTTGTACATATCTTTAGAGACAAACAGATACATACATCAGAATCGTACTTGTACTTGTCTAATAGTAGTATTTTCTCATGTACAATATGTACATGAGAAAATTGCAGAAGATTTTTCACAGTGCAGCGCGATATTTGGTTCACTTACAATATTTAGTTCACTTGAACTAAAGTGTGAGGAGAATGTGTGAGGAACCTAGTTTCTACCTCTATTCCAATTTGACAAAATTTTTGGACGAATAGAATAGAATAGAAAATTAAATTCATCGTTCCGGAACATATGTGCCCTTTTAGAACATATACGTTTATACATATCTTTAGAGACACACAGATATTACAATAGCAAGATACTCAAGATGTACAGTCACTTCATAAAGTATTGCGACACAGTACGCTAGCGGTTCGTATAGGTCGGATGTCGATGCTCGAAATAAGTTGGCTATCCTGAACTATCTCTGGTGGCTATGTCCCTCTTGAATTTCAAAAAATATCATACTGTACTTGGAAATGCTCGCAGTCAACAGAGATGGCTCAGGATAGCCAACGTACTTCCAGCTTCGAAAGCCGACCTATACAAACCGCTAGCGTAATGTGTCGCGATACTTTATGAAGTGACTGTACATCAGAGTAGATACAAGATGTACATGAGAAAATACAGAAGATTTTTTTACAGTGCAGCGCCATATTTGGTTCACTTACAGTATTTAGTTCACTTGAACTAAAGTCAAACTTGCGGAAAATTGATAAAAAAACGAAATCAATTTGGCCCGAGTTTTTGACCCTTTAAAACTAGAATGGCCCATTTTTGGTCAATCAGAATACGACAGAAAAATAGCTATTTTATGATAAATGCATCATATCCTTATTTCCGAGTTACAAACTAATGTCTGCGATAATTGGCGTCAAAACGTCGAAACTTTATACATATGACGCAGCTGCAGGCTTTGGTTACAAAAGGGGTTCTAACAAAATTTATGTCTATTCGAAAGTTTTGAATTTTTTCTGTTATCATTTTGTACTATTTCCGGATTCAATGTCTAATGTATCTGATCAGCGTAATCAGGAATTTTAAAACCAATTGAAATAAAAAGTTAGCACTCAGTTATTGTTTTGACTCGCATAGTCGATGTGGAACTTCTCCGCGGCAAATTTTCGGCTCTCCGGAAGCACTCCGCGAGTCAAAATTTTATATTACATCGTATTTACCTGATCAGGTAAATATTTTCAATCTTTATTATATCATACTATCACAACTGTATCTGTATGTATTTATCTGAATCGCTGCAACTTTTCACAGAGCATGAAAAAATATAAATGTGGTTCCAAATATAAAATTTATTATACATAAGTAATTCATTTAATAGTAGAGAGACTATTTTGTTTAATTTCACCGCAAATATTCTACGAATATTGAAATTGAGCATTCTGAAAAGAAAATTAAATAAAGTGTGTTGAGAAAAATTGATAATTAACTATGAAAGTATTTTATGAACATGATAGGAAAGAACGTCATTACATAGCAAGCCGATGTTCGAGACCAGCTGCCATTGAGCCCCATTAGAAAAAGTATTTTAGGATATATGTAAGCTACTTTCTCCATTATAACGCGATGCATGCAAAAATTGTTATTTTTACAAGGTTGTTATGATAGGTTTTGGTGATGTTGTCTCATTAGAATCACGGCATAGTTCCTGCCTTACAAAACGACGGCTAGATATAAGTTAAATGGGACAGTGATTTTCATTGTTTGATACCCTTGGTATTTATTGAATCAAAAGATTCGAAAAGACCACCTTGGAGAAATATCCTGATCATCATTAGAAAATCCTTCCACAAGACCATCTTTTTTCATGACTATGAAAACTATTATACCGTGGATAAAGTAGAACCATCTTCAGCTATATGGTGTTCTTCATTAAGGCATTCTCAAGTCCCGATATAAGACCTAAACATGGATAAGAGTCCCACCGATTTGTATGATTACGCTTTAAGGTTGGTGCTGGACCAAATACCCAATTTAAGGTAGACTTAAGGTGTTATGGGACTAGGACTGATCGGGCAAAGGCTGTGTCCCGAATTATTAGCCATATGGAATAGCCATCTAAGAATGCTTGGCTATCATCTCCCAGAGAATTAACAGAATGATCTTCCTTCATGAAACTTTCTTCTCCGCCTGATAAACACAATCCCAAGCGTAGCTGTGTAAAATTTGCCCTAGACTAATGGAAATAGATGACTCTAGTTATAATAATGAAATATTAGCGTCAAATATCGGGTATTCTTCCAGATGAATGTTATTTTTTGGATGTTTTTTCCCCAAACTTCCCCATATCTGGCAAATCTCTACTCCCCTTCACTCTATTCGCTCGACATAAGATAGGTACATAGCAAGTATATCATACCCTCGGTCTCTCCTTGAGTCGTACAATAGGTTTTCTATCCTCCACCTTCCTTTTCTGAGCCCAATATTTACCCGTGATCCCAGAATAGATACAAACATACCTTCCCTTTATTTTGCTTCACAATACTCAACCGCTAATAGACGGAAAATCCTCTTTTCTCTTTCAGTACTAGGAAAAACTCGGCGAGCCTTGAAGTCGCACGCCCTTGCTATCCCAACTGGTCGACTAAGCCGCGTTCTAAGCCACATTACCAGCTCAGCATGAGCAGGTCAAACCGATGTGCTACAGTTGAAAGTGATGTTTTCCGGAGCAGCGGTTGGCGAGCCGTATAAATACCCTCAGGCTTATGCGTGTACTTTCACTTCTCACTGACATGAGTCAAAAGGACACCAATCGTTGAAAATCCTCTTTTCTCGCCCTTTTCTAAGAAAACACTGGGTTCTCTTCGAAGCCTCTGGTTCATGGCAAATGTACTGGTCTGTTTATTCTTGGACTGAGCCAATTTTTCAACTCAATGTAAGCGTATGGACTCGACGGTATATACATATGTACAGTCGGATTCAAATGTATTGCAAAGAATAGAGCGGCGCCACTTACGCTTCTCAAGGAAATCGAGTTTCACTTACGGCGCTGTTATTCTTTGCTATGCAACGCTATCTATTCAGCTGTTAATTTGCACGTAGTTAAATTGTAACAGTTGAGCGATTGCTTGTTTTGTGCTAACTTGTAATTACATAATATGATCAGCTCGAATAACAATGACATGCTGCGACGTATTGATTAATTGAAAAACCAAACTTTATTATTAAACACAGACCGTTCCTGGCATACAATATACCCACGGCAAATACTACGTAATGTATCATTTAGAGTGACAGTTGTGATTAATAATTAACAATTATCCATACTCAACTAGTAAATCCAAACCGAAACGAAAGTGTAATTAGCACAAAATACAAAACATTAGCACAAAATAGGCAATTGCTCAACTATTACCATTTGAATACGTGCAAATAAGCAGACGAATAGATAGCGTTGCGTAGCAAAGAATAACAGCGCCGTAAGTGAAACTCAAGTTCCTTGAGAAGCGTAAGTGGCGCCGCTCGATTCTTTGCAATACATTTGAATCCGACCGTACATGAGATATAATTGAAAGATGGGTCTTCCTGCAGAACATCGAGTAGGTATAATTAAATATAGCTATAATGAGGGTGTGACATCAGATGCCAGAATAAGATGTAGGCATCTGAAATGACCCAAGCCAGTTATCAGCGGTTCGATTCTCGTCTAAGGAGGATTTACTCCTCGTGATAGCTAATTCGTACTCATCGCATCTCAAAATTTCAAAAAAAAAAATCCAGAAATAAAGGGCAATGAGATCCGCAGAAATGATTAATAGGTTTATCTCCTTCATTTTTCAGGATCTACCGCGTCTTTTGTTGGACGGTGACAACAGAGAGACACTACTGTCAGCGTCTTCAGGTCGAAGATGCCGGTTCATGTCAAATCAAAAAACGTTTATTCTACACCAAACTATACAATTTAAAAAAGAACAAAAACAACTGAGTGGACCCCGTTTTGAGCTGGCACCTCTTCAGGGTATACTACGTTCACTGCAATTTAATGTCACTGGTCCGGGAAAATATTGGCCCGGCATTTGTCCTAGTACGGTGGAAAACCCGTAAAATCACCGTCAGGCCGGTTCATGCGTTTGGCCCTCCTTATATGCAACTTATTTCTCGCCAATTTTCGGCGCTGCTCTCTCATTGGTCCTTTTCAGGATTCTCCTCCTAGTATCGTCCAGGTGGTATCCTCTGTCTCTGTTGAAGTTGTCCGTCCGTGTTATCTCGATCGATTCTCTAATTAGCCTAGGGTAATATCTGCTCTCTCTCACTATTACCTTGTCCTCGTCAACTTTTATGCCATGTCCCGGGTTCCAGGCGCGCTCCGATACGGCTGACGGGTGAAATTGTCAATTTTTAGTTGCTTTTCGGTGTTCTTGCATTCGTACTTTCAATGACCGGCAAGTTTCACCGATGTATGATTTCCAACAGGAACAAGGCACCTGGTGTAACGTCAGACGTTTGTTTTATTCCAAAATCATCTTTATTTTCTTAAAAATACAGTTTCTTTTTCCTCACTACTTTGAGCCACTTTCCCTTTCTTCTCCCTCTCAACAATCCCCCCTCTCCTCCCATCAACAACTTCCTAACAACATAAACATCAATTATCAATAAACATCAAAACAACAAGATAAGTAAATATCAAACGTTACACTGGTAAACTCCTTCATGTAGACAATGTCGGATTTTGTCTTTAGCCGAGGGTATAATGTCACCGATAGGTTTACCGCAAATGAAACATCAAATCAGTATCCAAGTAAAAACGTTCTCGCTAGTGCTTCTCGAGCATATATATTAATTAATGACGATTCCACAATTAATAAATGCGTCTCCTTGTCTTGTTTCATTATATTATACCACATATAATTTGAAATCCTCTGGCTCTCTCTAATCCATATTAGGAAATACAAATACTTAAATCCTGTCAAAATTGCACGCCTATATTAAGCTAATAGATCCGCTCTGCCATTTGTTTTTATACATACCACCGCGATGACCAACTGGACAGGAAGTTAAGCGTGCGCAAATGTGCTGGAGCTTAGAGAAGCTCGAGATGGTAGTCACCGGTTTTGACAATTATTTTTTGGCAATAAACATATCATTTCGCTGGGAATTAATAGAAATATGTAAAATTCACGCTTCACTTGAACTTCTTATATTTTATTTACACGCAGTTTTTGCCTTTTACACGTCAATCTCCACTTCAAACCTCACGTTAAGTTTTTTCTGCAATTTTTTAGAGATGCCCAAGTCGAAACAGACCCGTGCTAGCTAACAAAATACTCTACATTACACTATACTAGCTATTCCAATTAACTCAAACCTCACTTTCCTATTTATCAGCGATTTTTCTTGAGGTATTCAAACCCAAAAAGACCCGCGTTAAGCCAAAAATAATCCTGTAGTAGATAGAAAACATTTGCTGATTAACTAATATTTTTACTAACAAAAACATGAATATAGACATCTATTAAAGTGAAATTTACGGCTCTTAGACTTGAGATACGTTAGAAACGGTGAATATCGGTGAAACTCAAGAAAGAGAAACAAATATTTCATTCCTCTGTCTCATCTTACATTGCTCTTTATCTCATTTCAACAATCTGCGGGTGAATTATTTTACTAAACGAAGATAATACTGATAGACGCTCTCCACCTCAGTTCCAATTTACGAGACTGGACTCTATTCTGTCCTAAATTGAAGCGCAGTCGACAGATAAGAGGATTGCCGAGAAATATTGCCCCCCTTTTTTTAAAGGCCATTCACTCTGCAAAATTTAAAGTCACCCATATATAATAATGATTTTTCTATCGACTCACTTTATTTTGCCGCATAATATCCTTCATGTTCTGTTGCCTTCCTTCGGTGATTTACTAGGGCGTGAATGCCCTGCCGGTACCAGTCCTCACTCTGGCTATATAGTTAGGTTTTAACTGCACTAATCACCTTTTCGTCTTCCAAAGTAGTGGTGTGAAAAATTATTCAGTGTCATTATTGAAAATAGATTAGATAAGGAAAGAAGATACATAGAAATTTACATTTTATCACGTCTTTAGTATGTGCCATACTGATATTTGCGAGACTAGTCTTGAGCCAAGTCTTAAGTCTAGTCGTGAGTCTAGTCGTGAGCCTAGTCCTATTCTCTCCTCTGTAGAGTAATGGTGGCGTCGTGATAACCTAATAAAGGTTTGCAACAGGACAATATCGAGAGACATCTCCCTAAAACAGGGAGATGTCTCTCGATGACCGCATCAACGCCTCTGTTTTTAGGGAGTTTTTTTCTAATGTGGTGGAATACTTCTTGACCAACATTCGATTAAATGCAGCCGATTTTAAGTACGTTCTCTCCCATTTGGGGAAGAAAATCTCATAACTCGAGAATCCATTATGGCGCCCTGTGTTTAGATCATTAGATGGTGAAAAAATTGTTTAATTTCAATTTCTTACGAAGAAAAATCAGTATCTCTCAACTTAGCTGTTATCATGGAGGGGCTCTAGCACTAACAATATTGGAAAAGCCTATTTTTCTCCTCCCTTACCACGAAATGCTTGGCTCTCCCCAAATATCCATGCCCATACCAACTGTGCTGATCTACTAATCCCCTCTCTAAGCCTTGTGCTCAGCCCAATTACCAGCTCAGCGTAGGCTTGAGAACACGTAAACTCGGCAACGGACTCGAGAACACGTAAAGCAGAAGGCTATGTAGCACGAGGCAGTGGTTTTAGAAATCAGAACAAATATTACCAGGCGGTGTGTAAGTTAAGGGAGGGTTTAAGAGGTTTTGTTAAGGCGTGCGAGGAAGAGGGACGTGACTTGGAGGAGGGTGGAGGAGAGGGATGCTGGACAAGTATTGACGGATGCTTCACGCTTCGTCGGCACGGCAGGACACTCACGAGTCGTGATGTGTTCCGAGGAAAGGGAATTTGAAAAGGGTTCCGTTAGCTCTTCCTTGGAGCGGGCGAGATAACACGAAAGAAGGCACACAAAAGTGGAGAATGGGGGTTGGACGAAAGAATCAAGAGGAAGATGGGTATCGAAAGAAGGAAAACCGTGCTGGAAAAAGAAGGCTACATAAATGTGGAGAGGAGAATAATAATTTATCTATATCAAGGACCCTGCAAGCTCTCAAGGGATTTTGGAAGGGGTGAGTTTCTCACAACCATACACTGCAATGCAGTCGGCAACAAATTTCCATCAACATATTGACCTGTGATGAGACTAAGAGGCGTGTAGCATGGAATGCTAGGACACCAATCATAAAACAAATCGTCGCAGCTGTGCGCAATATTTTTAATTTGTGATTGCAATAAAACATTAAATTAACTGAATATATTTTCTTTGCCCGGAACCACAAGCATCCTTTCTTCTAACATCAAAACAGACATGTGGTCTCACAGACCGCGTCTTCATTTCCAAATATTTCGCAAAATAAATTCATTATTTAACTTACTTCACATATTTGCTTAAATTAAGCTCACTTTCACCTTATCTCCAAATATGAATTATGATATGAAATACTGATGGCGTGATTTTTTTCAAAAATATGTTAAGCAGGTTGCTAAACCTGGACTACGTATGTATTTGAAAGAAAGCTATGATTACAAGAAATATTCATTAAATGCCTTACTTTTATAACAAAGATTAATGCCGAATTAATGAAATATCAAATTTTTAGCTTATTTGTAAACATTTCCACGTAACCAGACAAAAATACGTACGTAATCATTAACAAGCGGTCTGACACATCGCGGAAACACTTTAAAATTTTTGTCGAGAATCAGTCGCATTAAACATAACTATTGGCGATAGATATCTTAAACGCGATCTAACTTGAAAGTTCTGAATTTTGATAAATTAGCAAAACAGGGAGTGTTGGAAAAATAGTATGTTACCAATCAGAACGGTCTCTGATACCTCGTGTCTGTGGTTACGAGTTAACTTTTGCTTAGAGAAAAAGACCAGATTTAGTCACAGTTCTTGTCACTTAAAAACTAAATGTAGCCTTTTTTTGCAAAATCAGAATATGCTTACAACAGCTATCAACACCTACTTGTTACCCAACTAATCGCTGCAGAAACGTGTGGGGTTGTGTTGAGACAACAGCCTTTGAACGGGAGGGAATAAGGAAAAGGACCTACATTTCCATCTACATATTACAATGCAAGCCACCGTGTAAATGTGTAAAGGCTTTAGGAGGTGAAATAGTGAAGGGTATTATGGTAGTGTTTTGATTTGAGCTCAGTTTTTAATACGGTCATCTAATTTGCATGGAAAAAAACGAATTTTTGTACTCATCTGTTCGGCAATGTATCTCCCCTATTTTTATCGTCGCTGTCAGACCTAAAGATGTAGTGAGGCATTATAATAACATTCTCTGTGTCGCTCTGAAACACAGAATTTCTCAAGCAATCTAAGCCCAGCGTGTAGCCTCAGAGTCTCTAAGGGCTCCATTGTTGGCTCTTAGTGCAATGAATTCCACTCGATTTTATAGTAGTTTTCATCGATAATGCGGAATATTTTTAATTTAAACATATAAACAAATTATATGGAGAATACATATTAAAATGAGATGGACCAGGAAATACAAGCAAGATTAAGTTCAGCCAAGAGGTGTTACTGGAGTTTGTCAAAACTGTTGAAGATCAGACTTCTGTCAAGAAATACAAAAATTAGAATATACCTAGCGATTATCCAACCTGTTCTCTTGTATGGGACAGAAGTGTGGACATTGACAAAGTACACACAGAAAAAGTTGTTAACTTTTGGCTTGATGGCTTGGTCACGTCAGAAGAAGAGAAGAGGATACAGCTATACGAAGAGTGTGGAGGGGACACCCAGAGGGAAGGCGCCCACCAGGAAGGCCAAGAATAAGATTGGATGACCAAGTGGCCAATGATGTGAGAAAACTGGGTGGTGACACTGAAATGGCGGAAAACAAAAAAGTCTGGAGGCATCTTGTAGGCGAGGCCAAAAATCAGCTTGGATTTGAGTGGCCCCTGGAGTAAGTAAGTAAAGGCATGTTGATTTCCATTAATTTATCATTGGAAAATACTGCAAAAGTTCAAAATTAGTGAGTTAGCCCGCAAGCGATATAGTAGAATGAGGGACTTTCAACGAATAAACTTTACACCCTCAGGCGTCACTTCGTGGAAGTATTTTATACTTGTATCCATATTTAAACAATCTTTATACTTTTATTTATATAATCCAGTGTGTCAGTACACCGCATATACCTCCTAGTGGTGGGTCGCGAGCAACAGTATGCTGGCTCTCAAGGTAGTCCTTTCAGAAGGGATCCTAGCTTGAGTAGAATAGGGAAAGCGGGCCTAGGGTATTACTATGCTTTGGTTTCTCTTGTGGCATACTGGCGAAAATGTGCCAAAACTGACCAGTAGAGCGCCGTAACCGTTAGCAGGGAAAGCTGCACGTGGGGCGGGTACTGGGAAGGCTGGTAACCTTGCATACTCTATTACAACTTACTGCTAAACGTCAAAATGTTGCCTTGGACAGCCGAAGCCACGATGGGTGGCGGAAGCTGAATAAGGTTGGCCCATCAAGATACGGACTGGAAACGAACTGGACTATCGAAAGAGTGAGGAATATTACTTCCGACAAAATATGGGGTGTGCTTTGCGGGTTTATGCCTGGGAGAGGATGTAGTGACCAGCTTTTTGCACTTCAGCAAGTGATAGAAAAATGTATGAATGTCCAAAAGAAAGTGTACTGTGCGTTTGTCGATTTAGAAAAGGCATATGACAGAGTAAATAGAAAGAAGTTGTGGAAGACTTTGAGAGACTATGGAGTGAATGGGCAGTTATTGAATGTTATGATGGCGATGTATGATAATAGTAAGGCAAGTGTAAGAGTTGACGGGGTTCTGAGTGATTGGCTTGTAATAAATCGGGGTATAAAGCAAGGATGCGTAATGTCTCCATGTCTGTTTAATGTATTTATGGATAAATGTACTATAGACGCAAGTAGTGAAAACGACGGTGTTTTGATTGGAAATATAAACGTGCGAGTTCTTCTATATGCGGATGATGCTGTTTTGATCTCAGACAGTCAACAAGGATTACAGATGCTCCTAGATAAGTTTTGTGAATCAACGGAGAGAATGGAATTGAAGGTAAATGCGTGCAAGACTTAGGTATTAGTTTTTGATAAGGAGAACGGGGAGGATAACTGTAGCATGAGGGCGAATGGTGAAGTAATTGAACAGGTGGATGATTTTGTGTGCTTAGGTAAGATGGTAGATAGCTCAGGAAGATATTCGAAAGATGGAAGAATAGATGAGGAGATACAGAGAAGTGCGAATGCTGGAAGGAAAGTGGTAGGTAGCATGTGGAGCATATCAAGGAATGAGAGCTTGTCTAAGGAAGCGAAAATTGCTGTTTACAAAAGTGCGAGTACTTCTTCCCACTTTGCTATATTGTAGTGAAACATGGGTATGTCAGGATGGACATAAGAGTAGACTAAACACCGTGGGTATGAGTTATCTTAGGAAGGTTTGGGGCAAAAGTAGGATGGATTGGGTCAGGAACGAGTGGGTAATAAATGAGAGTGGGTTAGGTGCTCCAGTAATGGACATACATGAAAGGAGTGTGCTTCGTTGGTTTCGCCATGTTGAGAGAATGGATGAGAGTCGAATAATAAAACAGATATATGAGAGTAGAATGAATGGTGTGAGAGGTAGCGGTAGACCGAGAAAGTTGTGGTTGAATGTGGTTGAGGAAATTATTTGGAGGAAGAATATGAGGAGTTTTAAAAACAGGAGGGCGTGTATGAAACAGTGTATGGGGGGTAAATGAAGGAAAAGAGATTTGCAATGATAGGTCAGTATGGAGGAAATCATTGAAGCAGTGTTAAATGTATAATTATGTATTAATGAGTGAAACATTTTGACTGTGCCTACCCCGGAAGGGAACGGCGTGATGGGTATGTATGTATGTTATACTTTACCACTAATATTTATTGATTCACAACGCGTTTCGCAGCTTGCTGTAGCCTCAGGTACATATGTTTACTGGTTATTTATTGATAGTTACGATAGTAACCAACGCCAATAAGCTGTGGGGGAGGGTGGTTTGGAGAACAAACTAATTTTGAGGGGAAATGCAGGGGAACATAGCTTAGGGGCTTGTAAAAAGGGAAATTTTTTTCGGAAAGATATGGGGAGGGTTGCGGAAAAAGAAACTCGTAGCAAAGGTTATTTGACTCTCTCTTAATTTCCATTTCCTCCCATGCATCCATTTTTAAACCTTTTGGTGGGACATGGAGAATTTCGGGGATAAAATCACTTCCGTGATTATTATCCAGCAGATGCTTAGCAAACTGTGACGCGTAGTACCTTAATTAATGTTAGTGGAAATGGACAAGGATTGTTTTAATATGGACTTTCAACGAAAATGGCGGACTGGCTTCAGCTTTTAGCATAGGACTGCGTAGCATGTGCCCTCTCCAAATACCTTAAGGGATATAGCAGAGGAGGCAGCAGGCGGTACAGGGAGTGGAAGAAAAGACAAAATAACAGCAAGGCGAACAGAGAGGGAAACAATGGGAGAACACACAAGGGCGAAGAAAGGCGGTGTTTTCCTTCTCGGGGAGAGGATTTTCGGTACGCATTATCCGACCCGATGTTTGCCCGTACGTTTGTCCCCGCGGCAGCACTTTTGCACGCGAGTGTACACGTGATCCAGAAAGGGCGTGAAAACCCATCCTCGCGTGAGGACGGGGGAAAAAAAGATAAGGCGTTCGTCCTTTTTAAGGATTACCGCCCGGGATAAATGGAGAGTTTTCACAAGGGTCTCTTCACTGTTCGCTTTTATAAAGAGTGAGAATAGGCCAGAAAAGCGTGAAGGAGGACGCGTTCCGGAGATGCTCCGCGTTCACAATCCCTGTCCCGATCTCTTCCTTTCCAACACCTAATCCTCCTCGCATCATAGCGCCACGTGTATAGCAGAAGCAGGCACAAGAGTTGACGATCTCTGGGGACACCTTGGCACGCTAAAAGCGTTAAAATTACCCTAGAAAGTTAGCCTGGAGAGATTTCGGGATGAAAGTGTATAGCTTTCGACGCATAGCTTCGAGGTGGTCATCCTAAAATAAGCTTCGTACTTTCATTGGTCTTTCACTCCTATGACTGGTTGGCTGCAAACCTATGCCGTATCCTGTCTAATGCTAGTTCCCTTACATTATGGTAGCTCCTATGTACTCCCCTATTTATTTATTCCATAGACTTACGAGTCTCATTCCTAGGTCTAACTCATGGGATTTATTGTACTTTACTATGTTCTTCACAAACCCATTGTGCCCTAGGGTGTGTCCAAACTACCTGGTTTTTCTTTTCTGCACGGTGTTCCATACGATTCTTTCCTCTTCTCCCCTTCTGTATAATTAATCTTTCACCTTTCCTGCAGAGGTTCTTCCTGGACTATTTCCCTAATTGTTTCGTTCCTCGTCCTCCCGCCTGGATTTGCTTTTAAAGTTTAACGTAAGTAACTCTTGAAACATACATTTTACATCTACATTCAAATCTACATACTACTCCGCGAGCCGCTGCATGGGCGTGTGGCAGGGGATGTTAGGACACCAGCCGTGTAAAGATGTGAGGGATAAGGTTTTGGGAGGTGACATGGCGAAGTGTAATATGGGAGTGTATTTATTTATATGAAAACACGAAGATTCATCATTGAATACGTGATGCCAAATGAAGCTGAATTCGGCACTTCAAAATATAACTATTAATCATGCTTCACTTAGAGGAACTTCTCCATATTGGAAATCAAAAACTTTTAAGTAATGGTCCACAGGACCTTAAAAGTTTTTGATTTCCTAACTTAAAAGTTTTTGATTTCCGATCGGCACTTCAAGCAATCTTGGTCGGGATTTTATTATTTCTAGAATACCATGAATTGAATTCTTAGTTTACAGTTATGAACACAAATACCATTGGTGTTTGGAATGAAAATGATATAATATTTGAATTCCAAGCACCTTTAAAACTGTTGGGGAAAATACAACTGCTGTGCTCAAAGAAAATATGACTACACACCAGGAAACAGTATGTGAAAACATTTGTGTGGAGCTTAGCATTCTACGGATCGTAAACATGGACCGTTGGAAGAGCTGACCAAAAAAGAATGGAAGCCTTTGAAACTTGGTCCTGGAGGAGGATTCTAAAGATAAAATGGACGCAAAAAATAAGAAATGATGAAGTTTACAGAAGAGTATAAGAGAGAAAAGGACCATATGGAACTCCATAGCGAAAAGAAGAACATGATGAATTGGACACACCCTGAGACACGAAGAGTTAATGGAGAACATAACTGAAGGCAAAATATAGGGAAAAGTCCCCAGAGGAAGACCCAGGAATAAGTTCATTGACCAAATAAAGAGGAAAGTACATAGGAAGAGATACCAGGTGGTTAGGACACTAGAATTAGTTAGGGAAGGTTGGAGGGCTGCAGTCAACCAATATTAGGATTGAACAACCAACGAATTACACCTGGAAACTAACATGGTATTGTCGAAAAAAAAATAATTGAAAATGTAATATTGTTCCGTTTTTTTGAGACCATGACATCCATGCATTTGTCAAAACACGCACTTGAGATTGCGTCAAAACTTCGCCTACTTTTTTTAGTTAGCCTCCTAAGAAAGGCTTCATTAATGCTGCTGGAAAAATAAATAATCATTTTGATGCGTACTTATATGATGAACTTGTATCGACTCGTATGATAAAATTAGCTTATAAAAATTCAGTTCGTTTTTCTGCAATAATGTGAATGAACCTCAACGTGCATGTAATGTTTGTCAAGACTCTCCCTAATATATAGCAATGAAAAGTTAAAGTAAGAGATGCTTTTGTAAAAATCATCACACACCCTACAACTCCCTTCATTTTGACCCATATATTCATGTCCTTCCACTCACATTAGATTTGTTTCCGGGCACATAATCAATTGGCCTTTTTCGCAAAAGAAATGTATCTCGTAAACGCAGATAGTGTAGATCATATTTTCTTCCAATAATCTCCCTTGAATTTCTCTTATCTTTTATAAATGAATGCATAAGAAATTGAGGTAATATCTCCCAGGAGAAAAGGGATGGAAATTCTTAGATCACAAGGATTGGAATGTGAAATATGTATCGGAGGAAAATCTTCAATATCCCTTTGTTATTGAGGGACATGCAAGCCTAAGAGTTTTTGTTATCGACATGCCTGGATAAAAAATAACGTTCTTGTGGTAAACAAAAAAAGGCTATTTTCATTCCAAGCTGATAGCTTCCTAAATCGGGCTCTCCCTGAACTGTTATTTTTGACGCTTGCGAGAGATAACGCAAAATTTGTTCCAATATTGCCATCGGGAGGTGAAAGATTGGCGAAACAACGCAAAAAAACTCCGTTTGACAGGTGGGCAATGAACGAATTTCGATGATCAGAGTGATGACAAATCAAAGAATCATCGCATTTGATATCGGCTCGGCTAAACTCTATAACGATTTCTGATACGACTGAAAATGGAATATGCCTTTAACCATCGAACGAAATTGAGTCACGAATCGTGTTCGGGGAACCAAAGAAAATTATATTAAGGTTTTAACTTTAACTTTCAGTCAGAGAAGGGCATGTTTGTCCGGAACTCAACGTAGTGATTCGCGATGATCGAGTAAACTTCCTATAAGGTAATGAAATTTCAACGTTTGATGAGCACAATCTAATTCGCATGTTCAACATGCAAAATTGCTTACGGAAAAGATACACGGTCTCTGTCGTCAATTTCTTCTTTTGTTGGGAAGGCAGTTGATTGGCGGCTTTATACTCTTAAATTTAACCAGTCAGACATTTGTTGCTCTTCGTGATTCTAGCTTTTGTTCGGTTTCCATCCTAACTGGCATATCTCTATAAAAATCTTAAACCTGATGTTTTCCAACTTTATACTGGAAATAGAACTTTGGTTTTCATTTAAGAGGAAGTGGAAATAATGAATGGTAACCGAGGCTGCATTGAATATTTTATCCAATATTGAGAAGATCTTCCGTATAATGTGATATTTCTACTTTAAAATAGTAAATAAGTCACGTATAATATTCAATTTATGATATTTAGAGAAGAAAAAAGTATTTAATGATTATGAGCGACTAGGATTATGAGGCGCCTAACAGATTCTCAATAAGGGGATGCGGGCAAACATGTTCCGGAACTGAGTAATTCCACGGTGACCACAAATACAACACTCACCACCTCAAATAATACAAGACTATTGTCTCGTTTACGTAGCTGCACTGAAGATTAGTTTTATAGTTTGCATGCCTTTAGTGTGGTGCATGTTGATGAGCTCCACTTTCTCAGGCGAGATATCGTAGAACAGCATAATGAGTAATGAAGCTCAAATGATTTCGTACTGTCTACTATTTTTATTTCACCTCTTGCTACACGTGTTTCGACTGACTAGCAGTCATCATCAGGCAAGACAGATCTGACAAGTAAGTATTGCCTGATGATGACTGCTAGTGAGTCGAAACACGTGTAGCAAGAGGTGAAATAAAAATTAGTACACAGTACGAAATCATTTGAGCTTCATTACTCATGTTGATGAGAGCTATTTTTTACACTATAGTGCATGTTGGTGAAAAATCAGCCCCTGCCAAACATCTTTCAGGTGGCTTGTAGGGTAATATGTAGATTTAGATGTAGAATACACAACAATGTCACTGCACACCTAGTTGTCACTGCACACAACAAAAGTTCACTCAGGCAAACGCCGGCAGTTTGGCTCCAGTGATGCCGATCTCGGAGTCCCGAGAGAAAATGTATCGATGGAGCAGAATGCAAACTCAAATCTTGCATTATTGAGACATGGTCATCTCTGTTACAGCACTGTGGCATTAAAATGATGGAATTCTTGAGTGCAACCAACCTCACAAAATAGACAAGCGATACAAAGTCATACAACCTCTAACTGACCGAAACACTGGTACTCTTACGTTAAGCATTATCACAATTTTTGGCATATTTATTGATCATTGAGAATTATTCGTACCATGATTTTCCTGTTTCAACCAACATGGTATAAGACGCTGCATTCACAGTTTATAAATAGCTACAGAAGTTGCAGGCGAAGACTACGACGGAAATAAGTAGCGCTCTATGATGCCGAATCGTGATTCTCAGTGGGAAAAGGACGAGAATAGGCAGCATAGGTTCGAGGCGTGGGTGTTAAAGATAATAAGGAATAGGCTGTGCACAGAAAGGAAGACACACTAGGAAGTTCTTGATATGATGGTCGAGGAAATAAAATCACTGAAAGAGACTTGGAGGAGGGAGAGAAGGTGATTAGAAGAGATAAATGGTGGTAAAGCATTGCTGAAAGCCGTAATAGAGGGGAGGATATTGAGTAATCAGGCAAGGGAAAGAAATAGAATAGTTTTTATGGACGGGATGACTAAGGGGTGGCGAGAGTTATTTCAACTGTCATTCATTTAAACCTAATTGGTAAATTACACTGATGATAATGAATATTTAAAATGACTAAAAAGAGAGAGTTCTTAGTATTTTCCACACTTAAAACTTTAATTCCTGACCCAGGTTTCGACTGCCTTGCAATCATTTTCAAGGTACATTATACATGGTATGCGAGTTAATATATAGATCTGGGGAGGGGTAGGAGTGGGGGAAGAAGTGGTTGGTTGACGTCAGAGACGTGCGTCACGGTCAGTGGGAGGTGGTGGGGGGAAAGGTATGGATAATAGGGGAGAGTGGGAGGGCAAAACACATTCATTCAGGAGATTCTCACTTATGTTCTTGGCAGCACTCAAAATTTCGAAATGTTCTAAGTAGTCCAATTTGGTTCCTTCCTTCTCAACATGTAGCACTTCCGGCAAAAAGTCACTTAAATGGTCCTCTTCGATTAAACGTTTAGCAAAGGCTGATGAGATATCTCCTTTTACCCAACACGCTCTATGTTCTCGAGCCCTTACTGAGATGGCTCCTGAGATGGAGAGTAGTACATTTAAGCTTATATACACCATGCTCAATCACGACATACAGCCCTAAATTTATATTACCAAATCCAACGGGTAATAATCACCAATTTTTCCGTGAAGACTTTCAACCGAGAGGACGGCTACACCCTCCCCACTGCTTGGAAACGGCTCTTCAACAGTACGGACCAATCACGACACACCTCTACCCCAAGGCGCGAAAACGGAATAACATAAAAGGACGGACCAAACCCTGCATCCACACTTCAGTGGACCTGAAGAAGCCAGCTGGAATGCTGGGAAATATTCTCCATAAAAAATGGATAAACGCGGAAGAAGACCCGAAAAACCATTCTCATAATCACCAATCATGGCCAACCCTGGCCTGTCCTAATTTTACCCTCTTCTTTCCAATTTCAAGCTATTTTATCTCCATTAGTACTTTGAGAAAATCTGAAGAAACTAGGAGTCGATTCGAGGGTCAGATGACTCTGTTGGAATCTTTATATGTATCAGAGGGCGCAGGTTAGGGCAGGCGACGGAGAATCGGGTTCAGCCGTGATAGGACGGGAGAGTGCGGCAGGGGTGCCCACTATCCCCGTCACTTTGTGACGTTAATTCAGAATAAATGGTAAGGGAAGCATGGGCATAGGGAGGAGGTAGAAATAAAGGTAATGGGGGATATGATAAAGTCAGAAATATCTGCAGATGATCAAGCATTGGTTTGTCAGCCAGCCAAGTGGTCACACAGTCAGTGATTAATGCGTTGTAGGTGCAGTGCAAGAGGTATGGCACGAATATAAACCATAATTAGACGAAAGTGATAATAGTTTCTAAAAGCAAGAGAGAGGGGCTGAATATAAGACTGAGAGGACACAAGATAGAGTAAGTTCAGCAGTTTTCGTACGTGAATAGTATATTGAGGAGATCAGTAAGAAGACAAAAGTGATGATATTCTGTTGAAGTAAGAAGATAAGACTGAGGAAAAACTATTAGGGCATGTAATAGAGCAAATCAAGCATTTTGGAGGAGAATGGGTTTAGTTGTAGGGAGAAAATATGTAGAATTGCCATGGCTAAAGAGCATAATCAAAAAGGAGGGAATCGATGAGGGGGGGTCTGAGTAGAGACGTAAAGAAAAGATTGGTTGTCTGATTCGGAGTCTGGAGCTGTATGGATTGGATACCTGGGCATTAAAAAGGGAGGGCGTGTAATGTATGATTTTACACTTTCCCGGCGAATTAAATTAGTGTAAATTTCTCGGGCTCGCCACCGGGTAAGATTGTTATAGACAGCCGACGTTTCGGGTTCCGACTCGTCACCCATTCTCAAGGCTAATCCTTGCCTTTAGTTTAGGTTTAGCCTTGAGAATGGGTGACGAGTCGGAACCCGAAACGTCGGCTGTCTATAACAATCTTACCCGGTGGCGAGCCCGAGAAATTTACACTAAGGGAGGGCGTGTTCAGGCTCGAGGCGTTTGAGATGTGGGTGTGGAGAAGGATGGATACAGTGAGCTGAGCGGCGAGAAGGACGAACGAGGACGAAATAGATATGGATGAAGAGGAGATGAATCAAGTAGCGAGGGTTCTGAGGATGCAGAAGAGAGTGATGAGGGGAGTTTGGAAAGGAGAGGGAATGTTGAAGAGGATAAAAGAGGGGAAAACACTAGGGAATCGTGAAGGGGGAAGGAAGGGGTTAGGCCTTCTGAACGAAATAAGAAGAGGATTACGATATGAGGAAATCAAGAGGTATCTATTGGCGGATCACCAGTAGGAGGAAAAGAAGACGATGAATTTCTCCAGAGGCAAGAAGGTGGGGATTAACATAAGAGCACAACATAGATCAAGTCGAGTAGTTTACGTATTTGAGTACCATTTTGTGAGGAGAATGTGTTCAGCGGTAAGGATATAAAATGAGATAAGAATTACATAAAGAAGAATTTTCACTTCAACAAGTAGAGACGTTAAGAAAAGACTGATTGCCTTGTGAGGAGCGTGGAGCTATATGGGTCGGAGACCTGGGCAATGCAAAGGGAGGGTGTGTGCATGTTCGAGGCGTTTCAGAAAAGGGTTTGGAGAAGGATGGAGAGAGTGAGCTGAATGGCGAGAAGGATGAACGAGGAGGTTTTGGATATGATTGTAGAGGAGAGAAAGCTAGCAGAGGAGGTTCGGAAGAGGTGGAAGAGATGGATGAAGGAGGTACTGCAAGGTGAAGGAATAATGAAGAAGGTAACAGAGTGGAGAACTCTGAGAAAGAGGGGAAGAGGAAGGAAAGCATAGGAATTTTGAATGAAATAAGAAGCAAAAAGGGGGATCGGGTTGGTGTGGTGGCTAGAGTACTGGCAAACCATACGGGCGGCCAGGGTTCAAATCCCTGCAGAGGAGGATGTTTTTCAGAGGGAACCCGATCCCTACTTGAGTGTCTTGTGGAGGGCACTTCAAGTACAGCACTACGCCTGTCGGATGAGACGTTAAGCCGTGGTCTCCTTGGTGCCTTTTGTTAAGAGCATGCAAATGCCGACGCCGGGTTTCTATCCATCCTTCCTTCTTGCCTATCCCCTACGGCGCAAATGACCTAAGCTGTGGGTCGTCTTGGCGCCTTGGCGTCGGTCCCCTTGGCGCCTTTTGTTAAGAGCAGGCAAATTCCAACGCCAGGTTTCTATCCATCCTTCCTTCTTGCTTATCCCCTACGGCGCAAATGACCTAAGCTGTCGGTCGTCTCCCCAAATATCCAATCCAAGAAGAGGGAGACAGTATGAGGAATTCCAGAAGAATCTAATGGAGCGAAAATGGAACGACGTGCCAGCAAGATAAACTATCCAAAAAAACTACCAATCAGCAAGTGGAATACTCAAATAAATGAGTACTTTGAGATTGGGAAGAAATAGCTTTATTGCGGCAATATTTTTGCCCAAAATTAATTTTAAATCTACACTGTCATGCCAACATTATTATACAGACGCGTGGATTTATTGTTAGCCTTATCGCACCCCTGATTAATTTTTATAGCGGAGTTTCGAAAAATATTTAGAAGAAGTACGTCGTAATGAAGTGGGCCTTGCCGAATGGACTTCGATTTTAAAGGCCGCTCATTCTTGAGTTTATCTCAGCCGTTTCATTCGTGGGAGGGCACTTTTTGGTCGGCGTTTTATCGCATAACGGGCGACGACATAAAAACACACCCCCGAATTTCCCGCGGTCGTAAAACATCTTTCTCACCCACGTGCCAAGTGAACTTTTTATTGCTGTTTTCATTTCGACCGACGTCCACGGGATAAGGGTATTATTTGGGGGAACCGATGCCGTTGGTACAACTCCTTTCTAAGCCCTTTTAATGGATACCTTGGATTCTCGTTCGATTTCTGGGACTATTTCTCCCCCTTATCGCTTCCCATCACTTACCCTAAAGTCTCACGCACTACACTTCTGCCCTTGGGTATACATAAGGAAAACAGGGAAATCAGAGAAAAAGGAGAACATTTTGAAATTTTCCGCAGTACTTCCTTTTCAACACTTTGAGTGCTATGGACGTAATGGTATGTCCTCTTATATTTTCTGAGGACGAAGGACGTACTAGGACGTCCATGGAATATCATTATTGAACTGAATTCGGACGAAATAGTACGACTCCAGTCTTTCTGGTTGACATTCATATGACTACCAAGTGCAAAAGTAAAGTTAAATGGTAAAAAATAAGTTCTTTTACCAAGATTCAAGAGAATATTCCTTCATAATCCACGTTAAGTGTGTAAAATCCTCAGTTCTTCTGAGAGGAGCTTAAATTCTAAGCCCAGCACCCATAGTTTCAATAGAGGCAAAAATCTTAGTTTAAACTTGATGCGATAACTAACACTGTAAACACTATATTGTAACTTTTTTATGTTATCAACGATAGTATTGTTCCATTTTTTATCAAGTTACGTATTTAAGTAGATTTCTTTTAGTATATTTTTCATTCGTACAACAAAATTGTCCTTAAATATTTAAATACGTAGTGTTGAACTGTCCAATGTTTTAATAGGGAAATATTTGCTTGAAAACTCCCATTGAGTATGAAACTCTTACAAACAAAATGTTTTGACTTTAACCTACGGACAAAATTAATTAATAGTTCATAAGGAAACACAGTTTAGTTTGGTTTAGAGGCGAGAGTCATTTTAACATTGGCAAATATATTCCTGCAGTTTTTTCCATATGCAGGCTGATGTTTGATTCAAAGGCAATTGATGCGAGGATAGATGTGACAAATCATTAGTATGAAAATTTGTACTGTTATCAATCACCTTCATGTCCATTATGTTGATATTTTAGCCCTGACGATGGAATGAAGTATATTCATAAAGGTAGGAAAATGGAAATTTTTTCCAGCTTCATAAATTTCTCATAATTAATCGATTTAAACAAATAACCATAACAACTAAGGTCTCTATAAGCAATATTGCGTCATTTAATAACTTTTGAGGACTTAATGGTAAAGGTTTACGAAACAAAAAAAAAGAGTTCACTGACGAGACATCTATCCAACCAATAGTCAAGTGCTGGGCAGAGCTCTGGGAGTCTCATTTTTCTGGGTATATTAAGACTTTCAAAATGGTATAGAGTTGGAGAGTTAATTTCTAATTGGGAAACTTTCATAGAGAAGTAAGTTTAACTGCATTGGATGATAAAATTTGGACAGAAATCGCCCTATGAAAATACTTATTTTTTTACTCGTGTAAGTTACCACCAGGCAATGTGTTCAACTCGAGCCCACTTTCTGAAAATGACGACAGATTGTAATAAAATGTTAAAATAAGATTTTGTGGGGGAATTTCGAGCTCAGCTGTAAATATAAAGAAGAGAAAACTTAAGTGAGCCAGTTTTGAGATTGATGGCTGACCGTGGCAGGGTCCTCTTTGCCCTAGATACACGTACGTCGCGAGCATTTGGGGCCCTGATCCCACAATTACCAACAAATTTAACAAATACAATTAATGAAATACGAAGAAAAGCTGCAAGCTTCGTTAAAAGCTGCTAGAAGCGAACACATAGTGTTTCTCGACTTCACGAGGAATTAAGGTGGGAGCCCCTAGAGACTCGGAGGCTACACGCTGGGTTTACGTTGCTTGAGATATTCAGAACTGGTGTGTTTCAGAGAAACAGAGAACAGAGAATACTATCATGACTTCCACTCCATTGACTTTCACTCAATACATTGCCATAATACACGTCACCATTATACCTACCAAAACTTAATCCCTTATATCTTCACAAGGCTGGTGTCATGTGTTATCAATGTTGTCACCTGTCACACCCTGTCACACACCCATGCCGCGGGTCGCAGAGTAGTATGTAGATGTACACTTCAGTATTACCATTATATTCTGTCACATCACCACGGTATCTCTCCTTCACTGCAATTCGTTTTTTAAGCAACGAATACTCATCCAAGAAGAGGAGAAAAACTCGTTGGTCTCAGTTTAAGACAACACTGTACCGACAAACGAGGCACCGGGTAGGACCGAAGGGGGAATATACGACGAATGAAATAGCAAGTTATTACGCTCCAGTAGGGGATTATGAAGATATAAAGAGGTTATAAAAAGAGGATGATATCAAAAGCTTCAGCCAATGAAACTTCAGATTGATGTTCGATGATTTTGGCGTCCTAGATCCGAAAACCGTTTGTCTAGGATTACTTGCACACTGTGTCAACATCTCCTTGGCCTCTCCTTGCATCTCCGTCACTTCTACTTCCTCCGACCCTGCATACCTGCGATACAACAGCTTTGACCAGCCATCCCTTCACAGCTTGCATTCCTCAACACCGCATTGCTTCATTAAACCTCGACAAAGCGCCTCTATCTCTAACGGAACGTAGAGACCCTAAAAGGACAATCCACACATCCGACCCCACCTTTCACAGAACTCTTAATAAGGCTCCTCCTAACCCTCCTTTGCACCCCTGCTACGGACACATTCCTCACCGCATCTCATATCCACCCATCTACCTTTCTCCTACCTCCTCTGCACTGATGTCTCAACTAAAAAAATACTCGTCGATTTCCACGCACATTGCTCATATTTCAAGTTTACACTTTTCACGTTTCAAGAGTATATATTTCACAGGCTGAAATAAGATCAGAATCTTGCGTCTTCCACTGATTTATTATATCAACACTACCGGTTTCGGCTATTAACATTATCACGTGCACAGTTTATGATTGGTAATGGCATAACAGCTGAAACCGATCGTGTTCAGTGTAACAAGTCAAAAGAAAACATAAAGTTGTGTTCTTTGACTTGAACTATGAAAATAATCCGCTAAGTGAGATCTTCACCCTCCGACTTCAAGTCACCCTTCATAATTGTAAAATATATCAAGAGAGAATGAGGTATTATACTTATACTAAGTGCCAAAATTAGACAAATTGAAATTCTAATGTACAAATGTAATCTTCGTCAAAAGTAATCAGTTTTAATATATTTAGTTTTTCGATCACTGATTGATTATCCTCAAAAGTACATTTGTGAGGTATTTGGTAAATCAATTCTCGACTAAGTGATAGAGTGATGATTTTTTCTTAGTTTGATATGTACTTATGTCTTGTTTTATCACGTTGTACAAGATTGTGGGGCAGGAAACCTGGATGCTAACATAATCAGCATTTTCATGAAAAATTTCAAAATCAAAAAAATAAAAATTTTAAAAATTACATTAAAAACTTTAAACATTTTTTACTTTAAAAAGTTAAAAAGTTAAAAATTAAATATTGAAAAAATTCAAGAACTAAAATCCTATAAAAAAAGGATTTTCCACATTCGTACTAATGAAACACGAAGATCCTTCTGTACACTCCACGCTCACCCTTCCTCCCAATTCAGAACTCTCGTTAAGTCTCCGTTCCCCTCATTACCTCCATCACTACTTCCCAAAAAATCCTTCCCCCAACATGTCGGCACAATTCCTTCCAGCTTCTCGCCTCCGTTAACTAATCCTCTTTCCACACCTCTCCGTAGGTACTCTCCACCTTGTCAGAGAAACGTGGCACATAGCTCCACATCCATGGCAATTTCTTTTGTCCAGCACCCTTCCACCACATCTCCGTCCCAAATGCGCCATCTTCTTTGTACCCTCTCCATCACTGGGCGGAAGCCGGTGGCTCACAATGGGTGTTTATTTTCTGCAGTGTTCCTATCGTTTACCCGGGCAAGGTGTGGGGAAACCTGGACCGTTCGACGTTCTACCAGGCGAGAGCTGCATGGTACGACGCTTTCCCTCTTTACATCTACATAATGGTACTCAAGATACCTCGCTGGCTTAAAGTCAGAGAATCTCCTCCCGATTTGCTACACTATCGGGGTCTATTTACCTCTGGTATTTCCGTCTTCGCCTCAGAATAAGTTCTAACTTTTTTCATCCCGTACATAAAATCTATTCTCTTTCTTCCCCTTCCCCACTTGCCCATCATACGTCCCTCGAACACACTCTTGAGCAACCCTTTGCCCCATATGACTTCCTCCAATTACCAACCCTGCCGGATTTTATTCAGAAGTTTCCTTTCCTCGTCCACCACCTCAAGCACTTCCTCGTTCGTCTTCCTTTCCGTCCACCGCACATTCTCCATGCCCAGATCTCAAACACCTGCAGCATATTCTAATACACCTTTCTGATGGTCTACTTTTCCGCTCCATACAACTCTAAGCTACTTATTAAGCTCTTTACCAACATCTAACTTAAAACCTAACACAAGGACCCCGTAATAAGATCCCTTCTGTTTAAAAAAAAAACGTCTCCTTAGCTAGAGCTATTCTCCCCATTATGTCTTGGCAAAGGACATTAGGCAAATTATGAAGGATGTACACAAAATATTACATCTTTTGGCCTGTTGCAAGAAAATTTAGTTATGGAACCAATAGTTATGAGATTCATGAAGTTATAGGTGTCACAAAAATTAAAAAGTAGGGTCGCAGGATAAAAAGGTAGGGTTGCAGAAACACATCAACTAGCTACAAAACTTATTTACCTAGAGATAATAGCTTAGAATATTTGATGTAATCTTCTACCGTCGGATAATATTTATAAAAGTTTAGTGCATGAATACTTGCTAATTCACACAAAAATTATTCAATAAGAGTAAATTAACTGGTCATTTGTGTCAAAACAACTCTTTCATCTGGTACTTAAGTCTCCAAGCGGGTCATTGCGCATACCCCATCTTGGCTACTTGTGGAACTCATAACTTTATGCCGTAAGTTATGATACCAATACATTTATCAAATGTATCTGCAACACTTATGTAATGGTTGCCATAGCTTATGGGTCATAATACTTTATAGAATATGTATGAGTCGTTCTTGAAACTGGCCATTAATGAAGCAGTTGGCAGCTTCAGAAATCCAGTCCTCGGATTGCTGGCAGGTGATAACTATCTTTCCTTAAGGTAGTTTTTGCGAGATAGTTCCCTAGTCATAATAGAGACCATATTCAAATTTTTAGCTTTAATTTCAACAGCTGTAGGACACATGAATTAAATTAAATATTGAATTATTAATGACGGAATAGTGTGGTTTCATATGACTAAAAATCTAGGTTTTAAAATGAAAATATCTAAGTCTTTAACTAGACTAATTTTTTTCGAGCGGAATGTTTAAAACTCCTTCAAAACGGAAGGTTTTTTTGTGATCCCAAAGCATTGACTGCAGGGAAAATATGATTGTTTTTTTAACAGTTGAAAAAACACAATCTTTTTCTCAGCAGTTATCAATCCTTAGATTGGTTTGAATATAGACCTCCATTCCCATCTTTTCTGAGCTTTCCGTTCCATTTCTTCGCAGGATGTTGCCCCGGCATCCTTCCTCACTTGCGCCAGATATTGTTCCCTTGGCCTCCCTCTGTATCGTACACCCTCCACTATATTACCTCTAACACACACTTTACTAGACTCTCGTGTCTCAATATATGCCCCACCAATTCTGACTTCTTTTCACAAAACTCTTCCATAGTTCATTCCCCTTCTCACTCACTCTCTTGAACACCTCTTCATTTTTAACTCTGTCCATCCAACTCATTCCCAGCATTCGTCGATAACACCACACTTCTACAGCACCCAGTCTTCTTCTTTCTTCCTTTGCAATGGTCCAGGCTTCACATCCGTATAGAGTAGTGCTCCATACAAAAAACTGGATCAATTACAATTTTATTATTATTAATCAATTACTAAATACTGTTGATTTTTTGAAGAGATCTATGAGTTAAAAATTCCCTATTTTTTAATATAAGGTCTCTCTCGCGTACCCATGCAAAATGGCTATAGCTAAAATAATAATAATATCTAAAATATCCCATAATTATTGGCAAATATCTCGTAAATTAGTGCTGGAAAGGACTGATATTTTTGTATATTTGGAATGGTGAGATATTTTTCTTTATATGTAGTGAGATCAAATCCAATAACTTATAGGTGGATTGATATTTCGCTCAAAATACCTTAATTACGGCTAAGAAACGTCGAACGCTTCAGTAGTCCCGCTGGGCGCAACGCGGGGAGGCGCGCATGGGAAATAGCGCCCCCCTTGACCGAGGCCGGCTTAAAGGTGTGACAAGAGTTCCCAGAAATTCTCGCCTCTCCGTGTCCCCAAGGGCGTCGGTCCCCTTGAAATACCTTAGAAGGCTTTTTCTTCCCTCCGTATCTTTCCGCCCTTCTTGCCACGCTTCTCCGGCCGACTTAAAAAGGCCTTCACGTCCCGTTCCGTCCTCACCCGAGAGTAATCTCTCGCCTCGCTCTCGAGCTTAAAAAAATCATCCCTTCTGAGTACTCCTCTCTGCTTCCTTGCCGCCTCCCTCGTGAGCGACGCCGGTTGGCATCTCGCGGCGTCTGTGTGAACATATCCCGGAGCGGCGGCCAGTGTTTGGGAGTCCGCTTTTCCGGGAATGCCAGCTAATAGTTAGGGAGGGCTTGTTGGCCCCACTGAGATAGATGGAGGGGGCGCTAGCCATGGTGGCCAGAGCTAAGGGTTTGTAACGCGGGCACGGTCCATGCGCCATACTCATTAACCCCGATTTTCCTTAATATCATTTTACCTAGAAATCAATGAATTTTGTCTCATTTTATAGAAAAATATATTACCCTTCCATTGGCACCAAAAATTCCACCCCTTGCCACATTACTTGCCGAGATATTTGCCAAAAAATACCAACCATTATATATGGGAAATGGTACGTGTATGCACCCCAGAGAGACCTTATATAAAAAATGTGGCATTCCATACATTTAGATCTCGTCAAAAAATCAACAATGTGTAGTTTGTGTGTTTTGTCAAATATCTTTGAAAATTAATCTTATTGTCACCGCAGTAAATTCCTCGGGATCAAGACAAACCCAACGTTGTGGAGGTGTTTCAAACGTACCGCGTGAAAAAAATGTCATGTAAAAATTTCTGTCATGTAAAACTATATTATTGCACCATTATTAATGCAATGTTTAATTCGTGCGTCTCACAGCTGGTGAAATTAAAACGTGCAATCCGAATATGATCTCTCTTATGATTAAGGAACTATCTCGCTCGCATTATCTTAAGCGCTTAGGGACTGACGCGCTAATTTGGCAATTTTACGATGTTATTTATCGAAACATGACTAAAAATGGGCATGCACTTACTTCTTCAATATTAATTTTCCTTACATATTTTTACCTTAAATAAATAATAACCTGTGTCCCCGATGAAAACTATGGTAAAATTGAGTAGAATCTATAGGACTGATATCGGCGCAGAAGTTATGTGCACATGAGTTTGGGAAAAAAATTTAAAAAAGACGATAAAACCTAAAGAAAAAGTAATCACATCATGATTTTTCTTAATTATTTCTACTTTACTCAATGGTAAACTTAAATTTTTAAAAATCCTTTTTATATTTTTTACTACTAAGTACCGGTACTAATAAATACCGGTTTTTCAACAGTATTCGAGCAAAGCTCCGAATTTGATAATTCGTAACCCAAACACAGGTATCTTTATGGCAACCGTATTTCACTCAGAGGTAGAAAAATCTATTTTCTATAAATGTTACAAGTGTCAAAGTTGTATCTTTAAAAGAAAAAAGGTTGTCAATAATTTGGTAAAATGATTGCATTTCAAAACTGGAGTGTCGTAAGCTTTCGTTCTTAGCCACATTGCAATCCGTATCCCTTTAACATTTCCGATTTGAGTTAACCATTACAAAAATTTGAGTTTTTTATTGAATGAGAAAAATTATGATGTGATTAATTTTCCTGCTGGTCTTCTCGTCATCTTTTTATTTGTTCCTAAACTCGAGTATACATAATTTCTGCGCCGACAGTAAGTAGTCAAGTTACTTGCCTTTAAGTTTCAAACAAATGCTGGATATTCTTGCTTCACATCCGCTAATTTGTCTAATCCGTTGTTTTATCCATAGGAGAGTAAGGACAGAGCAAGATTAACCAATATGGTTGTTATTTCGGATGTCAGATTTCGGTTTGTTGGCTTAATACCCTCTCCATTTACCCCAATGGCTGTATCCCTCTTTATTCCTTACTACTCTTCATTCTCACATCGTGAGGAGGGACATATGGACTGAAGGAATGCACAAGATGGGAGATGCCAAGCGGAAATTTCAATATCTAGTATAAAGCATTACCCATCGCAATTTTCATTGCGATGATATTTCTACATTGTATAAATTATACATACATATCCAAATCCTGTTCCACTCGGCGTGGGTCTAAGAGTTCACTAAGCCTCGCCATTGCCCTCAAACGTTCCATAGCTATTTTATACTAGTCAGGCCTCATTTAGAATATGCCGCTAATACATGGGATCCGTACGAGGAAGATTTGATAAAAGAATTAGAGCGTGTGCAAAGGAGATCCACTAGATTTGTTTAAGGCCGTTACGATAATTGTATAAGTGTTACGAATGTAATAAAAGAACTAAGGTGGGAATTACTATCAGAACGCAGGTTAAAATTTAGGTTAAACCTTTTAAGTAAATTCGAAACCGATTCGTTCACAGATGACGTTTAATATATATTAAGTACCCCTGCGTATTACGCTAGGTTGGATCAGATTAACAAGATTAGATAGATAGAATGTCGTGCCGATAGATTTAAAATGTCATTTTTCCCGCGTACTATTAGAGAGAACAATAGGCAGCGTAGCAAAGGGATAGGTAGGTGAAATATAGAGTAGTCTGTAGTGAATGATGCATGTAATGACAACCAATACTCCCTTCCTTATTATGTAGATACTAACCATCAAGCTCCATGTGACCCTATTTTCCAGCATATATCCCTTAAATATCCTACTTGCATGGCAATAGTGCATGTTTGGTGATCTTCACCCCCTAACACACACCCACGTGGTGGCTCGCAGAGTACTTCGTAGATGTAGATGTAAATAGCTCTTGTCGGACATCTTCATCCCAATGGTACCCTCTTGCCTCCACGTCCCTCCTCACTTCGTCAATCCAACGTCTCCTCGGCCTTCCTCTCGGTCTTTTACCTTCCTCTATTTTCCTTAGCATTACTTTTGGCATTCTTATTTCTTCCATTATTTTAACATGTCCTAACCATCTAATCTTTTTGTCTACTATTTTTGTCTAATACTTTTAATATTTAATTGCTCCCTTATGTTGGTATTCCTCACTCTGTCAAGTTTGGTTTTTCCCAGCATTGATCTCAAAAAGGAAGGAAATATATAGACTATGCCGACGATAAATCAAAAGGCGTGTAAAGCATATCGCCGTAGAGGGATAATCAATTTAGCTGTCATTTCGGGTGTCAGGCCAAAGTTTCATGATGTAACTCCCGGTCCATCCACCTCAATGGTTGGCCCTAATAGCAGAGACGTTATTTAAGGAGTTTGTATGCGGAGAGTCTCATGAATGGTAACTGGCGTTTAAAGTTAAGTCATTCCCTATCAAAAGACACCCTTTTTTTCTATCATTAACACAGTACAGTAAGTCCTCGGAGTGCGTCATTTCGATTTCGTCTGATTTGATGTTACGTCCATGCTGACAAGGGTCGTCGGAAAATTTTTTCCCGGTTTAATGCCAATAAAATAGACCTCATGCGCATATACATGCGTTTTTTGAGAACTGAGAAATAATCATCCTCTCTGAAATAGCTATATTTTCCTGGATACATACAATCATACATACATACCAGTCACGCTTTTCCGTGTTAGACAGAGTTACTAAGTTCCACTCGTAAATACATATTTCCACACCTAACTCTGCTTCAATAATTGCCTCCATGCTGACCTATTCTTGCAAACCACTTTCGCCTCATTTACCCCCATACACTGCTTCATACACGCTCGCCTGTTTTTAAGACTCTTAATATTCCTCCTCCTAAGTTTTTCCTCAACCCTCTCGGCCTACCTCTACCTCTCGCACCATTCATTTTACTCATATATCTGTTTCGTTATACGACTCTCATCCATTCTCTCAACATGGCCAAACCAACGAAGCAAACTCCTTTCATACACGTCCATTACTGGAGCACTTAACCCACATTCATTCATGACCCATTCATTCGTGACCCTATCCATCCTACTTTTGCCGCAAACACTCCTCAAATAACTCATACCCACGGCGTTAAGTCTACTCTTATGTCTATCCTGACATACCCATGTTTCACTATCATATAAAATAGTGGGAAGAAGCACACTTTTGTGCACTGCGATTTTCGCTCCTAAGAATTTTCTCAACCACATTCAACCACAACTTTCTCGACCTAAAAGCAAATTTTGAAATTAACGTCGCTCTTCTTCCACACACATCTCCAACGTAAATCGAGGACTTACTTTAATATGGTCTCACTGACCTCTTTTTTTCTAACAATTAGTTAAACAAATATATTTTGTTTATTCATTTGACATATTTGTATAAAGTAAGACTACACTTTCACCATACTGCCAAATTCATAGAAAATATTACCTGATTAGCATTGCAATGACTTTTTATAAATATGTTATGCAGCTTACCAAACGTGGATTTACTTAAATAGGAATTTCAAAGAAATATTATGATATTAGAAAAAAGTGATTTAATATGTTACTGTTTAAACAATTATGAGGGTCCTATTTAACAGATATAAGTGGAAATATTTTATAATATTTTTAAATGTAATACATACATAACAGATGTGCAGTCTAATTGACCACGTAAAAGCTTTAAAACTTATATCCTCGAAACTCCAGTCCTCCGAAGAATAATAATCATAAGAACAGTCCTCAGAATAATTGTGTAGATATATTAAAAGTGGTCAAAATCAATTGATAATAAAAAAATAACACCCCGAATTTGAATAAATTACTCGGTCACAACGACACTCAGCAATATTTACGAAACGAAAATTTAAAATAGATATGTTCACCGGCAACGCGTACCGGACCGATTCGACCAAAATGAAAAAAAAGGGTCCGGCTAATATGTCCCCGAATATTGAGAGGAGGGAGGTTTAACGGCTGGGGGGTCCATCCCGTCTGGACCCCTGCTGGCGACGCAGCCAGCGCAAGGGGAGGAGGTAGCCGTACTGAGAGCGGCCGACTTCATCGGTCAACAGGACACGGCTTAATTGAATGAGTCGCTGAATCGTGTCTTGCGATGATAATGAGAAACGCTTACCCTTTGATGGAATGGACAGAGCGTGGAAGGGTAAGGGGATCCTGGAGATGAACCCTTTAACTCCCCCCCTGCGTCTCACCCGCCCTTAAGTCCTTTGAAGTCCACACGCTGGACGGGGTTCCGCATAATTTCGAGAGCGCAGGAGATGTTTCGGCTCCGGAGAGTCATTGCCAGGGTACGGCGGTGACTCTTTGCGAAAAGGGTCAGGGTAAACATGGAGTGGACGGGGCTAATAGAGGTGGATCACGGGGAATGATGGATATCGACATGTCGCCTTGTTGGCTCATGGAATAATATTCACGTCTCAATTACGACCTACCAACGAATGATCTCATCAGAGACCGGTCGTGATTTGAACTCTTCCTCATCGGTAAATGGAAAATGTCATTTGATGAGTTAAAACTGTGACTCGCTTACTTCATTCCATACACGTCTTTTGAGATTAATTGTATGAGCAATTTGCATGAGCATCATCCGTTAGATACTCAAGGTGTCGATATACTTAATTAATTCATGTAACTTTTACAGACCAAAGAAAATTCAACTTCTACATCTGCATCTAAATACTACCCTCCGAACTGCCGCATGGGCGAGTGGAAGTGGTTATTAGGCCACCAGCCGTGTGAAGATGTAAGGGATTTTTTTTTGAGAAATTTGAACAAGAACAAGAAAATTTGAGATTGTATTACAATGCATTAATAAACTCCAAATTGACTTATGGCTTGATTGCATGGAGAGGAGCTTATTTGAATTCTATTAAGTCAGCTATCATCTTGCAAAAGAGGCTTATCAGGATAATGCTCAATAAGAATCGTCATGAGCCATCCTTTCCACTATATCAACATTTGAAATTCCTCCCACTTAGGCATTTGTACGTGTACAAAGTACTTAGACTTTTTTCTGAGGAGTGGTGCTAAAATTCCTGTCTCAAATAGGCCAGGTTTATGGAATTTTTGTAGTATATTGACACCCTTGCCGAGGCCCAAATTGTGTTTGTACAGGCGAAGTTTTTTATATATTGGGCCTAAAATGTATAACATACTACCATCTGAGTACAAATGTGCACCTAATCTTGCTTCTTTTTTAAAATGTAAAAAACTGGCTATTTACTTATGAAAAAATCGAAGATATATTTTGCTAAATAAAATTATTTTGCTAAATAAAATAATTATTTTTGTAAACATACTTGTTAAAAGGAATTCATTTGAAATGTTGGTATATTTTTTTCTTGTTCTAAATGTAACAATGTATGGTCGTAGTTCTAATTGATGGTAACCTCAACACAGGTTCGCCTTATAGGTTACCTAATGCTCCAAATATATAATAATGTATTCTTTGTATTTTTTCTGTAATTATTCTTTTGGAGCAATAAACATTATTATTATTATTATTATTATAGGTATTGGGTGGTAAAGTGGTGACGCGTATTATGGGAGTGTATTTATTGGAGCTCAGTTTTCATTGTGGTCGCTTATTGGGCGGGTAAAGAACGAGTTTCTTTACCTATGTGTTCGGCAATGTATCTCTCTTATTTTATCGCATGCGTCAGACCTAGAGATGTAATGAAGCGTCATGGTAATATTCTCTGTGTCGCTCTGAAACACACCAGTTCTGAATTTTTCAAGCATCCTAAACCCAGCGTGTAGCCTCTAGTCTCTAGGGGCTCCCACCTCAATCCCTCTAAAACTTGTGAGACACTATAAGTTTGCTCGTAGCAGTTTTTAACGAATCGCGCAGCTTTTCTTTGTATTCTTTTAATTTTTTTGGTTCAATCTTCATGGCCAGGGCCCCAAATGCTCGCGGCGTATTCGAGGTGTGGCCTAACCAGAGACTTCACCGCGTCTCGGGTTTCGATGGCTAAGCATCATCATCATGTGATAAAAAAGGAACCTCACTCCCTAATACATACATACGTCTCTCATCCATTCTCTCAACATGTCCAAACCAACGAAGCACACTCCTTCCATATATGTTCATTACTGGAGCATCTAACCCACATTCATTTATTACCAATATCCTTTTTATTCCTTACTGTACGCGATGTATCTACTCTCCCGGCTAGAACCATTACATACGGCGATGTATTAATTGAGTTTGGACTCTGAGAGGGGGCCTGAGTATACGGCTATAATAGGGACAAAGTATGTCACATCATTAGGGTCAGTGGATGCCAGAATCCCAAATATCCAAATTAAGTATTTCTTAAATTATGAAAAAATTAAATCAAACTAATAATACGTCGATTAAACTATAAATGGCTTAAACCTCAGCTACAAGATATATGGATTTGTTAATGTGGACGAAACAAAAAATAGGGCAGTTTTAAATCCCTCTGTGTGTTGAACGGCAAGGCAAGCGTACTTTACGGTTAAAAGTAGAGATTGGTCGGTTCCGGTACCCGGTTCTCGGTACTGCCGGTTCTTGGCTCTTAGAATCGATATCGAGAACCGATCGCATGAAGTCGGTACTTAGGAACCGGCACGGAACGGTGGCAAGGATTGGAATTTTGCGCCCAAACCCCTCAAAACCCCCAAATCCTCGAAAGCAAAACCTGGAGAAAGCACCTGAAGTAAAGCCTGATGTAATGAGATATATTGGCCGATCATGTTAGTTTGAATTTTTAAACTTGGACTAGTTTTGTTATACTAGGCTAATAAAACTATGGAGAAGATCTTGTTTTATTTACTGAGCTTTCTGGTTTATTTGCCTCTTAAGTGAAATTATTGTCCTTCAGTTCTTGGTTGTTTGTTGAAAATTTCCATTCATTCAGAAAATAAGAGTCCATTGTTGGAACCGAGTATCGAGAACCGTGAACTGACAGGTAAGGACCGGACCGGTATCGAGAACCGGAAAAAGTTAGGAACCGACTCATCCTTAGTTAAAAGCTTTTGTTCTTCTAGTTTTGGCCGAAAATAAAACAATAAATCAATTTCCCTATAAGTTTACCCTTGCATGCTAACCTTATCCAAAGATATTTCTTAACGAACACACGTCTACATTCAAATTAAGAATGAAATAACTTTTTCTTATCCATTGCGAAACCAACGAGACAATCATAATGGGGCCACTCTTTTCACGATAGCCATTCTCCGCGAAAAGATTCTGCTAAGACGGATTATATGGCATAGAAGTAGTTTGATGGATGAGGTTTCTGATGCAAAGGAGATCAGATAATACAGCGAAACGACTCCACAAAGAAAGGTCTGATTCTATTCGCTTTCGGAAATTCAACGATGTCATTAGGTACCTCACTTAGGCTAGCACGAGGGGTTCTCCTTCGAAAATTCTCGCGTGGATAATGTATTGCAAAGGTAATTAGTCCTTAAGCGCCTTCATTGTGGCTTTCGCGCGGTCAAACGCTTTATTTTTTTGGGAGGAATCAAGCGAAAGGCAGGAGCGATTCGCCCAGTCCATCGAAATGAGCCGACTTAGAGGAGAATTGAAGCGTCTTTGTCGACCTCAACTAAATTGTTGGCCTTCACTTCCTGGCCCTCAAACCCATTAAACGATTCCATTAAGTTGGTCCCTTCACTTGTGAGTGAATTTCACCAAGAGCGAGGAGAGAAAAAAAATGCTCATCCGTCGCCTCTGCTAATGACTTGACCGGGCCCCTTGCTCTCACGGTGTGAACAAGGCTGGCTCGCTTATTTTTGATTGTCCATCGTTAGCCACAAAGCCATGGGTTTTGTGAAGTCATCTCCCGCTAAGTGAGGTGGGGTTAATCTTCTTCCTAGCCGAACAACGCGGGAGCGACGGTCATTTGCGGGCAAAATTTGCAATCAACCCAACTGATTACTTTAGCCAAGACGAAGGCTGTGTTCGTTTCATTTACGTAAGGAATAGGATTCTAACGGTGTGGACCCTTTAAATGCCGCATTAAACACAGAGTAAATATTTCAGCTACATTTGTAATTTTATGAACGAACGTTATCGTGAATAAATAATGACTGTACCAATGTTTAAATTCAGAGAGTTTTTCATTAGTTCAATTACTTGCAACGCTACTGCGTCATCTTCAGGTACCTGGTAGGTACCAGTTGTACCTATGAAAAACTCTGATAATTTAAACATTAATTTGGTATTGTCATTGGCATTTACCATTGGCATTGGTATTTTTGGCATTTAGCTGGTATTGTATTATTAATTCAGTAATGGACTTACACGAGGTTACGCCTGAAAGGATTAAATTCGAATGTTATCGCATTTGCCATATCTCGTAAGAGCATGAGCTAGCGAATAAATTAACAGCAGTTTTCTACTGCCATTCGATTATCCATTGACTCTACTGAAAATTCACATGACTTACGAATTACCATAAATATTTCTTCTCATTTCGCGATAACATGACCCATGGATTGAACTTTGGAATTATAATCATGTGCTCGATCCTTTGGCGATTAATATTTAGCATAAAATATCTCGGTCATCATTTTAATCGTCTTTGAGTGCTATAAACCAGTGTAAGTGATGCGTTCTATCACGGGCGTAACCAGGATTTATGCTAGGGGGGGCAGGACACCAATCCGTAGCTGTAGATATATTCGGGGGGAGAGGGAGACAACTGCCATCCCTGCCTCCCCTTGGCTACACCTATGCGTCCTATCTTTACCATGCACTACGTGGCCTAAAAATAAAACATAGTTAAAATATTTTTATTAATTTAAATATTGATATGTATACAGTGAATTCTTACGTAAACTGAAAAGTCGTTTACCATACGGAGAATTCTACACGGTTTACAGGTCACGAAAGAAAATACATGTCATCAAACTGCGGAAAATGAAACGAGAGGATTTTTTTTCAGGAGGAGGAGGAAATTTACAGTTAATTCAGGATATTTGCGAGCATCGCACGGGTTTGTTTAATGTAAATTAATGATAATGTTTTAAATATTTTGAAAAATTGAGCGTAGAAAAATTTCCCGACTTGCTCGGTCCCTCGCGTCAGATCCTCCTTTAACGTCTAGGAACCATTACTCCTATTTGGTCTCGGAAAATTGAAGAGCCAAAATGTTCCACCTTTTGATAAATATACAAGTGCTCGTTATTCCAGTACACATCTGAGGCTTCTTGTTGGCGTGTTCTAGAAACAAAGTTTGTCCGGAATGAGGTTGTTGTTCGCACATCCAACCCCCAATCTTGAGGGCCAGGGTATCTCTCTTTTTCTGGCCTGTCACCTTCGACCTGCCAGGCTTGGGTGGCCCTACCTGGAGCTTAAGGTAGTCCGAGAGAGATAGTTCCCTAGTCATAATAGAGACCACATTCGAATTATAAGTTTTAATTTCACCAGCTGTAGGATACATCAATTAAATATTGCATTATTACTGGTGCAATAATATAGTTTTATTTGACAGAAATTGAAAGTAATTAAATGAAAATATCTAAATAAGTCTTAAACTTTACTCATTTCTTTTCGCGCGGTGCGTTTGAAACTCCCTCAAGACGGAAGTTTTTTGTGATACCCAACAACCTACTGCGGTGACAATATGATTAATTTTCATATATAGTTGAGAATACATATAAACTACACGCTGTTAGTTTTCTTTCATCATCTAAGTGTAAAAAATCCTAATTTTTTTAAGGAAGCTCTCTTTGGAGTGCATGCACGTACCACTAAGTGTAAAAAATCCTAATTTTTTTAAGGAAGCTCTCTTTGGAGTGCATGCACGTACCACTTCCCATTTAAAAGGGCTGGTATTTTTTGGTAAATATCTCTGAAAGTAATGTGGTAGGGGGTAAAATTTTTGGCGTCATTGGAAAAGTGAGATGTTTTTCTTTAAAATGAGACCAAATTCCTTAAGTTTTAGGTAAAATGATATTTTGCTCAAACTACCTAAAGCTCCAATCGGCATACTCGCATGGCCTCTGAGGCACAAAAGTAAACTCATCATTTCAAGCTGGACAAACCAGGGAGGGAGAGGAAACTTACTACATTTGAAACTAAACTTCTGAGAACAATAAAAGAGCCAGTGAAAGAAAGTTAAGAGCATCGTTTCAGAAGAAACATATAATTAAAGGAACTAAGTCCCTGATGATCACTCGTGTGATGAATAATATTATATATATATATATATATAATACGGATTTTTGTACTATTCTATTTTTCTATAAATTCTATTAAAATATATTTTCCTCATGAATGGTTCACTATTACTGTATTCTCATTTCATTTTGTATCTGTGTACTAAGGTTGTGCATCTACTTTTTCTCGAAATATATGGACACATGTCATTTTAATGATTCATAAAAGAGCTATCGTTGTTCTACTCTGATGCTGAAAAATTTACTGCAGAGCAATGCCATACTTTTATTCAATGGCAACCCCTATGCAAGAATATATTATCTTCTGGGGTGCCTAATTTCACTTTTTTTGTAGTATTTTGGTGTATACTTGCAGCAGTGAAATAAATATATTTATGTTTATATATATGCATCGGTTTTTGTTGTAAGTATATACCAACTAAGTGTATAGTATTTTCTGTGGAATCAACCAGTTCAATTCAGTAATTCATTTCTTTACATTAGTTCAACATACGTCAACCGAGGATATGCATTTTGAGTAAAAGGCTTAAATATCCAAGCCATGCGGTTTGGATCGGTTCTCATCGGCCATTTCTAGCATCCTGCTCCGCGCAATCTTCCTCACGGAATGCATCCTTCCACCGCCGCCTCGCCAGATGTCACTAGTGGTCGGGGAAGGCGGAGTCTTCGTTCCGAGCCGCGAGGGCACGCCCTCTGTCCCCCCCTCCAATCCCACCTCTTCCACCCCCCAAAGAACACTTCCCCTCTCTCCACGACCGCCTTCAAAGCCCCACACCCTGATGGAACGCCACGAGGGGCTGAGACCCCACTCCGTTTTTCGGACTGAAAATAAGTCCCTAGGCTTACCCCAAAACAACCAGGGGTGCCAACTGTTCAAATTTTCACGGATGTGCACCAGTGTTTCGGGAAACTTATAAACCGTACGTGGGTATTTTATTATTCTGTTAAGACCGAAAAGCTGTGGCATAGTGAACGCTCTGAAGTAGCACCCTTTGCACATGAAAGCGCGATTAGATAGTAATCTCACACACTGTTGGAGCTGATGCTTCGAATTTATACGATTTCAAGCTGCTGAAAAAAGTCTTATCAGGGCTATATTGAGCATAAAAAGGAATATTCTTCCCCTTGTTTAAAAATATTTCAAACATATTTCGAACTAGATTTTCATTAAGGGCAAGCCAAGCACATATAAGATAACTAGTCCAATTTTAAAAACTGTTAGTAGTACAAAGCCCAGTTTTTTTGCGAAACTTTGCCTGTGATATGCAAAATACTCAAAAATGTTTGTTTGGTAATATCTGCACTATTTTTACGGTAACAACTGTTTGAGTAAAAGTTGTAAAAATTTATATTGCGTAAAAGCAAATAATTGCGTAAAATTTTCAAAAATTTGAGTAAAAGTTGTAAAAATGTTTGGTAATATCTGCAACAATTTGAGTAAAAGTTGTAAAAATTTATATTGCGTAAAAGCAAATATTTGCGTAAAATTTGCAAAAATTTGTGTAAAAGTTGTAAAAATGTTTGGTAATATCTGCAACAGTTTGAGTAAAAGTTGTAAAAATATATATTGCGTAAAAGCAAATATTTGCGTAAAAGCAAATATTTGCGTAAAAGCAAATATTTGCGTAAAATTTGCAAAAATTTGAGTAAAAGTTGTAAAAATGTTTGGTAATATCTGCAACAGTTTGAGTAAAAGTTATAAAAACTTATATTGCGTAAAATCAAATATTTGCGTAAAATTTGCAAAAATTTGAGTAAAAGTTGTAAAAATGTCGGAATTTGGGCCACATGGTCCAAATTCCGACACAGCTATGCTTCTAATTCCGACAGTGCGTGGTTCTTAAGTTTAAGAGGTAAAAAGCAAATAAATGAGTACGAAACTGAAATGAAATAAGTTTTGTTTTCGAAACTGCAAGCGCCATCATGTCCTCCGGAATCTATCCTCTTTTCTTACTCATTTTTTGAAGAACAAAAAATCGTACATGTTTCACAACATTATTTTTCAATGAATGCTCGTGCTTCCCTTAAATATTTTCAAGTATGGGAACAGCTAATCATAGTTCTCTCAATAACCACAATAGCTGTATATATAAGTGATACATAATTCAACGATCTCCGGTACTGTTATGTGCGAGTTCAAGGAAAATTAAGAGCGGGTAGTCCATATTCCGACACCTGTCGGAATTGGGGTCCCCACGATCTTTTTAACTCATTCTTCAAATGGTCACTGTGTATCAATTATTCCTCTGAACTATTTACTGTTGCACTACAGAGCAACATATAAGCTTTTAAGCAATATAAATTATGCATCACACTCTAAAAATTAAATATAAAAAATTGGTTAAAATGACACCTCAAGATGCACGCCTGACGCACTAAAACACAGCATGTGATCTAATACAGCCAGCGCCACACCTAGGATAATGTAGCTTTTTGTGTCTCCTCGTTTGAAGACGCCCGTCTGATATTTACTGACACCTGTCCGCCAATTTTAGTACTTTCAGCAATACACCCGGGTGTCGGAATTATGATGTAGGAAGAAGAAGTACGGAGGAAGTATGTCGGAATATGGCGTAGGTACCTTAGTAAAACCGAGACAGCATTTAATTTTACAATCAGAAAAATTCCTGCGTATTTCATCTGATGTAACTTTGATTTATAACTCCTATTTGGTAACATGTTTAACTTTTAACCATGTGCTAATAGATCATCTGTCTTGTACATTATGCTTAACTGATAAGTACCAACCCCAATGATGTGGCAAGGTGAACGCTCTGAAGTAGCACCCTTTGCATATGAAACCACGAGAATACAAAAGATAAAAGAAGTAATCTTCATTCCCCACTTAAAATTTTTAAAAGTGAAAAAGCAAAATTCTACTCTCAGTACTCCTCAACGGAATAAAGACATCCCAGCAATAAAAACAGTTGTGCTTGGATTTTTTTAAGCATAATGTAAAAGACGTATGACTTACTTATACTTGCAAATTTTTCAATTGTGAACACACATTCAACTTGCATTACATTATATACCAACCATTTAATTTCTTGCGGTGTTCATTACGAAAGAGATTCCATAGTTTCTCCTTTATAGCGAATATTAGGGATAAAAAACTAGTCGTGCCACGATATTAGGAGTTGTAAATCAAAGTCACATCAAATTAAAAGAAGCAGGATATTTTCCGATTGTAAAATTAAATATTCTCTCGGTTTTGCTTAATGCTCTCCTCAGATCGGCGATGAAAACAATTTAGCTCAATATACTTCAAGAACGAATTCAATTTCAAAATGAAAATACTTTTAAACAAGGGTTAGAATATGTTGGTTCTCAGGTTTCCGCGGAGCTTGAATGTAGATCTCTCCATGTTTTCTGGGATTTATTCCGCGTCAGTTGTTTGAGGTACAAAAGTTGTTTGTGTTGTTTGTCAGTCAGTTGTTTGTGGCAGGACTGCCAGCGAAACTGTTGTCCCACAACATGATATCAATTTTCAACGCACTTTTTTCTTACCAGGCAAGCTATAAGCAGGAAGGTTAGTGCCGCTCAGCGATACTTTACTCCATATACGATTATAATTAATGATATTTTTGTCGTAGAAGTGAGCACTGAAAATTATTGCTTTAGAAAACAGTATATTATTATTATAGTAGGTAATAAGGAAAAGTAGAAAGCCAATAACATTAACTTATTTGGCTCCGAAAGTCACGCTCATGCCATCAGGACTGCCAGCAAAACTGTTGTCCCACATGTCCCCAACTGACGCGGAAGAAATCCCGGAAAACATGGAGAGATCTACAAGGGTTAGAATATTCCGCATTTCGCTCAGTATAGACCCGATAAGCCTTTTTGAGCAGCTTGCAATTCGCAACACTGGTCTCAATATGTGATATTACTCCCTAATCATGGTATATCGAACTTCCGAGTGCTAAAAACACTGTGTGTATAAACTATAATAGGTGCGTGACATTTTGCATGTACATAGACCATGGCACATATTGCATGAATCAAAAAAAAATCCCAGCTTCCACTGAACTTCAACTCAAAAAGGGTTATACTCGTATTAATATATTAATCATTTTTGTTGACTTTTTGATGAAATAATGACGAGATATTATCGCGAGGTGCTCCCTCGGAATTGCAAAATTGTGGAAGTGTCGATATAAATGTCGCTTAATCGAGGAAAGGACAAAATAAACCGAAGGCCAAACCAACAAGGTGTTATCGTGACCTAATTACTTCTTATTTCTGCCATTGAATGACGTGGTGGAATTTTCTTTTTACGGCGACTTTTCTGTGATCTTCAGGCAAATCAGAAAAAATACGACTCGGCTAACTTAAATTCATCCCAACAACAAATCACGTCAGATAATAACATAACCCTGGGCATTCTGGATAGTCTTTACTAAGTTGCATTTATTAATTAAGCATGTTTTTATAGTGTTTTACGCACATTTCGCTTTAGTCGGCACATAGAGTAATGCATTAGTAAACCCATCTGCTTTATTACCCAATTGACAATGCTAAGGTTGATTATGAGTGAATAAATGTTTTAAATTTTAAAAATCATATCACCAATAAATGGTTGAAGAAAGAACCTAAAACAACTTGGACTGGAGGAGTTAATTTATCAACTGGGCTAGATGAGATGGGTTATTTTTAAGGATGAGTCGAATCCAAATGTCTATTCTCGACTCCACCGATTCTAAGGATTAGAATCGATCGCCTAAAGTCGATTCCCATTCCATCGATTCAAGATAGATAAATACTCAAATCAAATTTCATCTATCACATCATATTTGTGTCAGTAATTTTGGGTGTAGGCTATCAATTTGTGCTTTTTATCTACCTCAATAAGCTGAGGATATATTTGCTATTTATTAATAAAAAAACATTTTGAGCGACTTAATTGTCTTTGTTATTTAATTTCAAACAATACTTTAATTTAAATGATAGTCGTACGCTACTGGTATAAAAATATCCCACCTGTTATTAGGAATAAGAATCGATGGAATCAGAATCGAGAATCGGGAATCGATTTGAAAGAATCGGAATCGAAAAAAAGTGGAATCGACTTATCCCTAGTTATTTTATATTGAAAAATCTCCTCTTACACAAACTAGTAAATTACGCAACCTATTTATTGTAATACACTTCTAAAATAATATTTAAAAATATCACACACCTGTATGAAAAAGGATCTTTTTTGGGCCACAGCGCATATATTTACTTGTTCTCCTAAACAAATTACAGACGTGAATCATTAACCTTTTCCAGTGACGAGATCGTACGCAAATAAAATCATTTTCACGAAAAGACAGTTGGTAGCCCTATTTCAAGCCCCTCTTCCATACCACCCTCACCCCTGGCAACTCCCCCTCCCACTCCTAATAACCCGCCGCCCCCCCATCCCTTTAAGGCGCCGGCGCCGTAGCGAGGAAACGACGCGGAGCGCACGACTTGGGGTGGTTCGGCCGATCGCCACCAGAGGGCAGCTGTGTCCTGTTTCTCCCCAGGGAGTTGAGCACGTTGCCGCCGCGGGCGATTAGAGCGTCGTCGCCAGCGCTTCCAGGCGGCAGGGCCGGGTGAGTGTGCGGTTGTCCTCGTTCATCCCCTCCCTTCCCCGCTTTCCTCGATCATTTCAGTCACGCGCGCGCGCAGGTGGAGTGAACACACTTCCTCGCGTCACCAGCGGACATCAACCCAAAGATTACTTTGCTGCAGCCATGAATATACCTACATTATGGATTGCTGACTCGTCGCAAAAAACAGTGTGATTGAGCAACTCGTAAACGATGTCTCATTGCTTCCTCGTCGTTTCTCGCTTGTTTGAGAGGCTCGCGTGCCGGCACTCATTTGTTGAAACTACTCACGCTCCACCTATTTCACAATGGATTTAATAATTCAGAAACCTTAGCGGGCGCGCCTACACCAACTCACCAAAGTTTCATCGTAATCTGATGAATGGTATTGCAATGCATAGATGACGAAAAAACAAACAAACTTTCTTATATTATGGTTAAGGACCTTTCTTTAACTATAGATGCACTTTTTCTAGGGGTATTTCTACTTCGCCATACAGTCCTGGAGTGCTTCTTCAGGCATCACGCTTCCCCGCGCCAAATTCTTTTTATGTCGGCAATGGCATCAAAACGAAGTTTTTAAGCACTAATTTTACTAATGGAAATTAAAATATCACACAAAGGTATGCAAGGTAAGTGGGGAGGCTAAAATAGGGCAGTTATTCGATATTTTCCACAATTCTCACGAATTGACGAGGAGTAGTGGCGGGCGCGTTGTCGTGGTCGAGGAAGGTTGATCAGCTCGGTTGCAATCAAACGAGGAACAAATTTCGCTGTAACACGACGCATGTTCAATTTCTTGGTCAAATTGTCATGATATGGCCCGATCAAGAGTTAAAACTTCCCAGCAAGTTCTCTGGCATTCAAACGACGTTTAGCGCGCAACAGATCCCCATATGTCTGCGTGATACTGCCATTAACTGGCATCGAAGGCCCTCCTAGTTGAGGATCTTCTCGAACTGATTGACGACCAATTTTGAATCGGGGTACCATTTATAAAGCAAGGCTAAGAGCGATGTTTTTGTAAGCCTTCTAAAAAATGAAGAAGGTTTCCGTAAAACACACGCAAAATTTCATGTTGCGTGTTCACCAAAGTTACTCTCAATTTTCAATTACTTCATGTTCCAACGATGGTCCCCGAAACTCGGGGACATGAATACGCATTATGGATTGTTGACTCGTCGCCAAAAGCTGTTGTCTAGAATTCCGTAAACAAACAACATTTTGGATTGTGGCGCCGCCTAGTGATGAAAGACGGCAGTTCAAATGTTAATACAGCCGACAGATTGTAAATAAACACGTCTTACCGGTTTTACTTACCAGTAATCATTATGCAGTGCATAAAAATGTAATACCATACGCGGGATGTAATTACACACTTTCTCACGTTAACAACAATTAACAACGGCCATTAACGATTCAACTGAGAATACTTTTTTCTAAGTAGCGCCAAGGACTGTGTGAACTAAATGAGAAAATTTAGGCAACACGTAGCCTAGGCAACAGTTCCAAACATCTTAATTCCATTACGTATATTCATGGCTGCAGCTCTCCACTCGAAACCCTCCTGAGAAAAAGGAGAAAAAGCCATTTTTTGTCTATAAGTTATACTTTGTACCATGTTTACTTTGTTTATTGTCAGTTTCTGAAAAGAACATGTAAAAAAAACTTGTTTGCTCTTTTTTATTTATCTCTTCTCATTTGTTTTCACAAGATATGTTTTTTCCACGTGTCATATTCAATGATACATATTCATAATTAAAAAAAGTTAATCTTTCAGATGATTTAATGGTAACATTTACAAAACCACAACTTAAAAAACACACACGACCCGGGTTTCAACGCTTGAGCGTCATCTTCAGGAGCTTTTACGGGTTTTCAAAGTCTTATACGAGGGGCATTTCATAAATATTGCACAGGTTGGTACCACTGCGGGATATATAACGCTGCAACAATGAGCAATACGCCAGTTGCAGTTCAAAGCTTGAGGAAGAAGTGTGTTATTTTGATTCATTTGTAGTGTATCGCATTTTTAAGTTACGCGACTTTGAAATGGAGCCTGCACGTGTCTCGGGTACTGTGACTGTGACTGAACATTGCAACCTTGCTGAAACGAAGATTCAGTATTGAAGGTCAAACATTCTTGAATCGAATTGTTGCAATTGATGAGACATGGGTTAGAGACTTCGAGCCGGAGTTGAAATCACAGTCCAATGAGTGGAAAGGTCCATCTTCCCCACGACCAAAAAAATGTCGACGAGCACAATCAAAGGTCAAACAAATGATGATCTTTGCATACGATAACCAAGGAATCATCATGACAGGGTTCCGTGTGGAAAAAGTGTCACAGCAGTTTACTATCGTGATTTCATGCAGAATCTGCGTAGAAAAATGCACAAGAACCGACCTCAGTTGCTCAACGCTAGACCACTCATTCTCCATGACAATGCTCGTCCGCACATTGGACATGTCGTAACCGAAAAGCTACGCGAATACGGTTGGGAGGTGCTGCCTCATCCTCCCTACAGCCCGGACATGAGTCCACCAGACTTCGACCTATTCCTAAAGTTGAAACAACCTATGGGTGGACGTCGTTTTCCATCTCTGGAAGAGCTTTCTACCGCCGTTACCCGAGCCATCCGCCAGATGAACAAAGATGGTATCCTCGATGGTATAGTAAGGCTTCCGACTCGTTGGGATTCGGTCATTGAGAAGCAGGGAGACTATATTGAAGGAATGTAAAGAGATATTTCTGTAAAAATCAAAAATGAAAGTAAAAAAAAATTTTGTGCATTATTTATGACATGACCCTCGTATATATGCTTGGTAGGAGGGGGCGGGGGTGAGTGATTAGGGTGGTGTGGATGCGGGTTGGTCAGGAGCAGTGATTGGCGGGGAGTTTAGCGGGGGAGGGGGGGAGGGAAATTCGGGAGGCGGCTGTGAGGATGGGAGATGAGGACGGGTACAAATACTCATTTAAAATCTTCGAGTCAGGGTCACGTAATGTCTTTAAAATTTCGAGCTGCTCAAGTGAGTCAAGCACACGTCTGTGGGTTGCAAAGCATAAAATATCAAGATTTTTTTAAGTTGTGGTTTCGTAAATGTTACCATTAAATCATCTGAAAGATAAAATGGAATACCACAAAGTTAACAAAGAACTTGTATTATTTATTTTAAAAAGTTAAATTTTTGTGTAACTATCCTCGCATTAAATTTAAGGATGGTAGCTTCCACACTGGTTTTTTAACCATTGAAGCTACCTAAAGCTCCTTTCATTGTTTTGTAACAAAATTTGCACATTCAAGTAATTTGGAGTAATAAATTCATTCATTCATTCCTCCTGTCAGCTAATTCCGCGTACTCATAATTACTTTAAAACCGCGGTAATCTAATTCTAATCCCTGTCAGGGGTAACGATTAGCCAAATACAAACGACCAGTTGGCACAAACCATGGAAGCGTTTTCTACCCGGTAATCCTACAATAATTCTACGTCTACATACTACCCCGCGATCCGTCGCATGGTCGTGCGGCTGAGGGCGTTAGGACACCAGCCGCGTAAAGATGTAAGGATTACGGTTTTAGGAGGTTAAGTGGTAACGTGCATTATGGGAGAGTATTTAGTGGGGCTCAGTTTTTATTGTGCGCGGAAAGAACGAATTTTTGTACCTATCTGTTCGGCAATCTATCTCTCTCATTTTATCGCTTCTGTCAGACCTAGAGATGTAGCGAAGAGTCATGATAATTTTCTATATGTCGCTCTGAATAATATCAGTCCTGAATTTCTCAAGCAGCCTAAGCCTAGCGTGCAGCTTCCGAGTCTCTAGGGGCTCCCACCTTAATCCCTCTAACAGTTGTGTAACACTATATGTTCGTTCGTAGCAGTTTTTAACGGAGCGCGCAGCTTTTCTTTGTATTTTGTTAATTTTTTTGGTTAAAGCTTTATGACCGTAGTCCCAAATGCTCGCGGCGTACCCGAGGTGTGGCCTAACCAAAGCGAAGTAGCATCACTCTTTGACTTTTTCATCCGAGGCCCTTCCCATTACACGCTTAACAAAACCTAGTTTCTTTAATGTTGTGCCACATATGTTGTTTATGTACTTATGTATTTATGGTACTATTGTCTGGGTCGTAATGATAACACTTAACTTGGTTTTTCCACATATTTCTTTTGCTACGACCCGGGTTTCGACGTTCAACGTCATCTTCAGGTGAAGACCTGAAGACGACGCCTGAAGATGATGTCGAACGCCGAAACCCGGGTCGTAGCAAATAAAAATATGTGGAAATACCATGTTTAGTGTTATCATTACAATGTTAACTATTCCACCAAGTTACGCCTGATACTACCAATTCTCAGTGTCGTTCTGAAACACACCAATTCTGAATTTCTCAAGTAAAGTAAGCCTAGCGTGCAGCCTCCGAGTCTCCAGGGGCTTCCACCTTAATCCCTCTAACATTATGAAACACTATATGCTCGTCCGTAGCAGTTTTTAACAAAGCGTGCTGCTTTTCTTTGTAATTTATTATTTTTTTTGGCTAAATCTTTATGACCAGGGTCCCAAATGCTCGCGGCACATTCGAGGCGTTGCCTAACCAGAGGGAAGTAGCATCTCTCTTTGACTTTTTCATCCGAGGATCTTCCTATTATATGCTTACAAGTAAATTATTACTTAATTACATTTACTTATAATTAATCACTGAAATAATGCTTACAATTAATGTTTTCAGGGGTAGCTTTGTGGTTCTCCATTTTTAACTGAAGGAACTTACAAGGGGAGGATCAGCAAATCGGGTGAGCGATAGTGATTTTAATATCACTACCCTTGCGGATTTATATATCCAGCAGTTAAACAAGAAAACAAGCTTGAATGTTTCCACCGTAAATACAACCAAATAAATGGCGCTATTTGTAACAATAGAATGTGGTCTCGGGGATAGGAGAATGACATTTGATCCAGTGGTCTCGAGATCGAGATCACGCTACCGGTGATTTTTCTTTCTTTAAATTGTCACAGCCAAGCAATCTTCACATACAATCATAAACTTCCACGGACCAGAAAACATTTATATTTTATAGGCGTACCAACTATGGTTTAAGCTTAAAAGACCGTATTTCCGGAGTGCCATAGTGAGATAAATACCTCAGTCCTTCGGTTAATAGTACTTAAGCTACGGATGATCAAATGCGCCGGCTGGAAAGCAGGTCCTTATCGGTCCATATTCATCATAATAGCCGCTATCTATTCTGACTGCAACCCTTTTCAAACCTACATCACCACCGATGTATCTACCATCTTAAGCTCTATTGAGCGGTATGAAAAATATGATGCAACGTACACCGCACCCAATCCTTGAACGATTAACCTCGAGGCGTCAGTATGTTAATGCAGGCTAATGCGATCCCAAATCAGTTCCATTACTCTCCCATGGGGATCGCTCGAGTTCTTGATCCCTGTGACACTCCAATCACCCTCCTCTAATGGACTCGCGGTGCATCACACAGGATTCTTTCCCATCTTTAATCCGTGTCGCACACTCTCCTCACTTCAAAACGCGCCCTGGGTCCCCTGCCCCCAGTTCGACGACATTCCAAACCGAGGGGGACACCCTTTTGTGCTCTCCCCCCCCCCACAACTTGTTTCATCAGGGTTCCCAGGGTATCACACGTAAGTCCACTCACGACTCCCATGTTTGGGAGTATCTAGGTCATGTCTACTCTTCCAATCCAGGCCTATCCATCATTTATTGATGTAAAAATTGGTGATAATTTTCGATCTTCAAATAGAAAATACAATAACTTCCCATTCCGCCAATAAATTATGTTAATATTTACCTAGCATATATCTGTTTCTTAGTTTAAGAATAAACCATTATTTTAGGCATTCGAAATAACCTTCCTCAATTTTAGCATGTTATAAATTAACATTTCTAATGGTGTAATAATATAACTTGACCATCGGTCGTTGAATGAATATATATTGTTTAAAAAATTATAAGTCTTAATAACAGTGAAATGGAATATATTGACGCAAATATTTCCATATTTATTTTCGCCAAAATAAAATTCTTTAAGAACCACTTCAGCATCAGATATTTAATATACAGTGCTAAGTGTTTAAAGCCTGAAGATGACTACGCCCTTTCTTCAGTTCGTTCAAAAATCATGGTACAAAATCCTGCCAAAAAACAATCTAGGCTGTAGTCAGTATTACTAGCTTTCGTTACGAGGTAAAATCTACGTTTTAAGAGGCTTATGTGGTATGAGATTTTACCCAAAGGAGAATTAACATTGAATTTAAAAAATTATACAAGGAAACAAAAAGCCTATATTTACTCATAAATCCGAATTTTACATAGGTATCTTAAGAAAACAGCAGCACGAAGTGCAGATTGCTCCTTAAATGACCACCTAATATTTTGCAACTAACCTTGCTCTTTATCAATGAAAAAACCTCATGTCATAAGGAATTACTCTGAAACTCTTAGGTGCCTTGTTACCAAAGCATTGAAATTAACCAATTCTGTTTTATTTCTGGTCCCATTAACACATCTTCTTTTTGTGCCCATCAACCAATAAAAACTTCCAGCATGGCAGCTTAAAAGAAGAATGGGAGCAAATTAAATCTAGTATATACAAAACAGCAGAAAAGATAGTTAGGAAAGCTAAATCCAACAACAAAAAGAAATGAATCACAGCAGATGTTATTCAGCTTATCGAAAACAAAAGACTATACAAGGCTTTCTCCAGGAAATGTGCAGGGAAGTGGAAGAAAATATGCAGAAAGAAAAAATTGATATAGCCTACGAAACAGCAAACACATTGTTTAACAAACGGAAAACTACAACCCCGGGCACAATAGAAGACAAAGAGGGGAAAATGCTGTTTGGTGAAGACGTGGGGAAGAGGTGGAAAGAGTACCTTGAGGAATTGTATGACGGACTTCCTCTATCAGAGGGTGTTATAGGAAAGGAAGAGGAAGTTAACGAAGATGACAAAGGAGACGACATCCTGCTTGAAGAATTTGACAAAGCTCTTAAAGACCTACAGGAGAGCAAAGCAACGGTTATTGATGAGATTCCGTCAAAACTAATCAAGAATGCTGGCGAAAATATGAAAACAATGCTGCCGAAAATGATTAGATCCATATATAACAAAGGAGAGATACCAACAGACTTCCAGAAATGCATCATGGTTCCTATACCGAAGAAGGCGATAGCTGCAAAATGCGAACAGTACAGAACCTTAAGACTAATATCGCATGCATCGAAAATCCTCATAAAGATAATCCTGAGGAGAATTGAGGGAAAGGTAGAGGATATGCTGAGTGAAGATCAGTTTGGATTTAGAAGAGGATCAGGAACAAGAGAGGCGATTTTGGCATTGAGGCTTCTTATTGAAAAACAAATGCAGAGAAATAAAACTACTTATATTGCCTTCATTGACCTGGAAAAGGCATTTGACAGTGTTATCTAGAAAGAGATATTCAGAGTGCTGAAGAAAGCAGGCCTAAAATATAAATACTCAGCTCAGGGTGATACTCAGCTTATATAAGAACGAAATGGATGTGATAAGGAATTTTCATCAAAAGCAAGAAGCAAAAGTTAGAAAAGGCGTGAGATAAGGATGTGCTCTCTCTCCTCTTATACTCAATGCTTACATGCAGGAAGCTAGAGACCAAGTTCGCGAAACTACTGATGTGGGGATTAAAATTAATGGACAGAAGATAGATATGCTGCGTTACGCAGATGATATTGCTGTGATCACAGAGACGAAAGAAGATCTATAAAGGATGCTCAACACAATGGGTAGGATTTTCTGTAAACAGTATGGCATGAGAATAAACAAACGCAAAACCAAGGTGATGGTTTGCAGTAATGAAGAACAATATGAACCCCCAATAATGAGAATTGGAGGAGAGAAACTAGAGGTAGTAGAGGAATTTGCCTACTTTGGAAGCAGAATAACAAGAGATGGTAGAAGCCAGAAAGAAATTGTGAGGAAAATACATCAGGCCAAAAATGCATTCTATCTAAGAAAGAACCTACTCACCAGCAAGAACATTAGTTTGGAAATAAGGAAACAGATAATGAAAGCATTTGTGTGGAGTGTGGACCTATACGGGAGCGAAACAATGGCTAGTAAGAAAACAAGAGAGAAGGCGGCTAGAAGCCCTGGAGATGTGGCTCTACAGAAGGATGTTGAAGCTCAGCTGGAGAGATAGAGTCACAAACAAAGAGGTACTGATAAGACCTGTGGAGGCATATCCAAACAAGAAGAGACAAACTCGTAGGGCACATTCTAAGACACGACAACATCGTTAGAACAATAGCAGAAGGAGCTACAGAGGGAAGGAATCGCCGGGATCGACCAAGGATGTCATTCATGCAGCAGATTGTGAATGATATGGGTTGCACCACACACAAAAATGAAGAGAAAGGCAGACAGAAGAGAGGAATGGCGTACTGCTGCATACCAACCTCAGGGTTGAACACTGAAGAAGAATGACCGTTAATTCCCCCTTTACCATAAACGCTGACCTTGAGGGTGGCCCTAATTCATAGAACTTGTACACGATATATGAACGTCAAAACTCGAGTTGGAAGTAAATTTTGTTCTTTTTTGTGGAAAATAATGTTTCATTTCTTCAGAAAACGGTAAGTACTATGAAGAATAAACAAGCAAAAAAATGAAATTTACTTCCGATCGGGGTGATGAAGATGTATTAACGTCAAAATTGGAGCCGAAAGTAAATGTTATCTATATATCTTATCCTTCCCTAATCGATAGAACTTGTACACGTCTGTAGCAGAGAAATATTTGTACTCATGCAAATCAATGCGAATTTCTCTCTCATTTTCAAATAAAGGAAACTAATCCACAGGGCAGGGTACTCATGGTCAAGCTATATCGCACGGAGGTTTGAACCCTGACGGTGGAAATTATAAACATCAAATAGCTACGACACATATTCTAAATAAAATTCCTTTTCCAGAGGCTTTCGCCAACAAATTTACTTTCAGAGGCAAAGCAAAGTCGTAAAATAAAAGTGCGTACACTTCTGCGGAAGCGTTTTCAACATAGGTAAACAGCCCAAAAAAGATTCTACATTCTCTATATTTAATCTCAGTAGCGTTTTTGCATTCAACACACTATCCACACATGATATTTTTAGCATCCATCTGTAACACCACATTTCAAAAGCTTCAATTTTCCCTTTCTACGAGCAACCTTTGATGAAGACCCAACTTACAACAAAACTTTTTACGCGTCGCCAACAGCATCCCTAAAAAAAACCCTTCCCCCTAATACACCCCGCAGTTATCTTTCCATTAACTCTCACCCTTCCACTTTTCCACCCTCCTTACACCACCCCGCCATTCCATTAACCCCACTCCGTTCCGTCCCTTTCCCTCTCAAACCCAACCCCCCCACCACTCAACTCTTCCGCGTCTCTCCTTTGACGACGCGCGACAGATGTGACGAGGACTCTCCTTCTCCTTATAATAGCGACGCTAATCTCCCTGCTGCAACACAGCGAGACTCCCGTGACGACCCGGGGGCTCGTGGACGTTTGAGGGCTTCAGTCAGAGGGAGCGAGGGAGTACCACAAGGCATGCTCCTCCCGCCCCATCTCTTTAAAGGTGGCTGGAGCGGTTATCGAGGGTCACTGAGGGCATTTTATTTATTTATTAAAACGCCAAAAACAGCAACTAGGGCAATGAGTTTCAATAAACAAAAAATAAGTTAAGAAATAATACAAAAATATATAGTAAAAACTAAAAACTATAACAACAATAATCAACAAAAAGAAAAAGAGAAAGTCAATTTTGTGGCAGGGAAGAAGATGAGGACACAATGCGTTTATTTTGGGAAGAAAAGATGTTACGTGAGGAGACACGGTCAAGCGTAGGGTGACTATTGGCAAGGGTATTGAAAAATGATGGTAGGTGGTAGAAAATGGAACGTTGGGAGGTGGAGAGACGGAAGTGTGTGAAACAGACTTACATCGCAAGTGGTGCGGGCAGGGATGCGGAGTGAAAAACAGGAGAGAAGATGATCAAAGCGGTGGGACCCGTTCATGATAGAGTGTAGGAATTTAAGGTCGGAAATCAGCCGGCGATGAAGGAGATGTGAGAGACCAAGAGACAAAATAATTTCAACTAGAGAGCTGTGTTTAAGGGAGGGCACGCGATGCCGGACTATGGCTAAAAAGAAATTTAGGCGACGGTTGAGTATTTTAAGTGTAGTGGGGGATGCAGTTGACCAGATGGGAGAAAAGTACTCAAGGATGGGCAGTACACATCCAAGAAACACAGATTTAAGGGAAAATGAGTCGGTAATTTCAATAAGTATGTATAGAATCCCCACTATTGACATAGCCTTTTTAGAACTTGAATAAATATGCTCACTAAAAAGGAGCTTTTGGTTAAAGGTGACCCCTAAGTCATTGAAGGAAGTGACGGATGGTACAGGGTGTTTGGAAAGTTGGTAAGTAAGAGGAGATAGTTTTGCGTTTTAATGTGAAGGAGATAACAGCGGATTTGACTGGACTCACACGTAGTAACCATTTTGCGCACCAGCTATCAATTCCATTAAGAGCGGACTGTAACTGAAGTGTCAACTGAAGTGCCTTATTGCCAACGTTTTTAAACACTTTGCAGTCACCTGCGTATAAACGAATGTAACTGTGTATAAAAGAATGTTAGAAGGCTTTAATTTTAATAATTTTTCGAGTTAGTTGAAAAGAGGTGAAAACTTTATCATGGAGCATGGTGCAGTATGGGTCGGAGGCTTGGTCATTGCGAAGGGAGGATGTACGTAGACTTGAGGCGTTTGAGATGTGTGTGTAGTGTAGGGTGGAGACGTAGAGAGAAGTGGCGAGAGGGACGAACGAGGAGGTATTAGACATGGTGAGGGAAGGTAGCTGGTGGCGGAGGTTTGGAGGAGGCCGAAGAGATGCATGTAGGACATACTGAAAGGAGAGGAAATGATAAAGATGGTAATAGAGGGGAGAACGCTGGGGAAGCGTAGAAGAAGGAAGAGAATAGGAATTGTGGACGAAATAAGAAGAGGGAGACGAAATGACGATTCCAAGAGGAATCTAATGGCAGGTAATAAATTTGAGAGATAAATAAATTTGGTGTGATGGCTAGAGTACTGTATAACAATACGAACGGCCAGGGTTCATATCCCAGCAGAGGCGGATATTTTTCAAAGGGAACCCGATCCCTACTTGAGAGTCTTGTAGAGGGCACTTCAAGTACAGTACTCCGTCTGTTGGATGAGACGTTAACCCGTGGTCCCATTGGCACCTATCATTAATAGCAGGTTAATACCGACGCCGGGTTTCCATCCACCCTTCCTCCCTTACCTATCTCCTATGGTGCAAATGACCTTACCTGTCAGTCGCCTCTCCAAATATCCAATCCAAATATGAGAGAAAAAGGAATTACACGCCAGAAATTTGGGCATAAGGATAGGTACTGTTAAAAAAACCCATCAATCAGCCGATTACTAAAATGGGTTGAAAATAACAATTCCAGGATCACATTTCATGTAGATTCAACGGTTTATGTGATGCAACTCAATACACATGGATAACTGGAAACGAGCCATGGATTATACTTTACATTAGCTGTACATTATTTTGACGACGGAATTGACAGAAATGTCGGAGTGTTGGGGTGACAGAGACGAAGGAGTGTTGGGGTGAGAGGCAGTCCCACAGAGGAAGCTCTGGCTATTTTTCAAGTACTGCTACGTGAGGAGCATATATTTTGGAGTTAGCACAACGAATTTCACCCGATGAGTCACGTTGAAAAGAAGTGAGAGAAAATATAAGACGGCAAAGGACAAACGCGCCGGTGTTCTAATGATCAGTGAGAACGAGAATCCTTGCACGTTCATAAACTTGTGTTTAAATGCTGTTGGAAAATTATATTCTTTTATCAATGTACTATTTAAGCATCTTAATAAATATTGAAAAAACGTGTTATACGCAATGCAATGCAACAAAATGTATTTCCCTTGATTCTCTTTGTGAAAAAATGCAGAGAATGAAGGACTACCAGGCATTTAATCAGAAAATATCTATTCGACTGCATTCACTGCAAATTAAACAAAGAGATAATGCTGCACTTTCATACCTTTTAAATAGTATTTGTTTATGTTTTAAAGAGTTTTACATCTGCTCATCAAGAAAAGTTGAAATACCGTAAAGTACTTAGGTACGTAGGGGTGAAAATGTTACAACCTCGTTTTCATACATTTAGCATTTGATAATTTGTTGTAGTTCAAAAATTTGACAAGAGATGTCAGTTTTATTGTGTAGGTAAAGATTCTTTGGGGTAGTTACACCGGTCAACAATTGTTTCTTTCGATTTTGAATTCTCACAAACAGGAGGTTATATACAAGTCTGTTTTAGGGGTGAGTTGTTCAGTTCTAAAAATCTATTGATGTCAACACGATTGCAATTGTTCCCGAATCAAAGGTAAGTGTGAATTTTGGTAACAATATATCCCTGTTTAATTTGCGATAACATCTGTTTTTCTATCTGCATTCGTTAATGTAGTAGTTTGCTAAAATGTAAATATGAAGCTTGGTGGGGTCAGTTTAGTACACCTGTTTAGTCTACAGGTTGGGAGGGTGAGTTTAGTACACATATTTTTTCAATACAAAAGACAACGTTATCGTTCCAGAAACAATGCCGCGGCAGTTTGTTCGTAAATTGGAATCAAGGCCTTATCAAAACTACACAACAGAGACTGAGGTCAAAGACTGACCTTCTTAAAGGAAAGATGAAGAGACAGGGTTAAATTTATTCCCACTTAAAAGTTTTTTCAGCATTTTTGTTGTTACTCTATGATAAAAGTTGATATCTATTTTGGATTGGCTTCTATTATTTTTTGGTGACATAACACAGAGACGACCGTGAAGTTGAAAATTGACAAAATATTCTTAAAAATCTTAAAACATATTGAAAATATATTTTTTTACCAGAAATTGGCCTTGCTACTTCTTGAGAATCTGAGGAAACGTTTGTGATGGGGTGAGAATAGTACACAAGTCTCTGCTATGTTATTTCAATATGATATACGCTCGTTCTAAATTGACCACAATTAATGGGGTAACATTAGTACATTTAAAAAATGTTTTTATAACCATTGTAATGCACATAGAACCTTAAGCAATAGCTGATTTTGGTCATGAGGATTGAAGCTTTCACAAGAAAAATTAAATTGGACTGTGAAAAAAACATAGTTTGCTGCAGGTTCAAAAATATGTCAAAAATGTACTAAAGTAACCCCATTGTACGGTAATGCTATTATTTAAATATTTAAGGGGTATTCACAAAAATATAAAAAATAAAATAGGTCTCATGCAAGTGAAAAACAACCCTTGAAAAAATAAGGTTCGCCATAATTCTGGCAAGTTTCATATGGAAATACGCTCATGAAAAATTAAAGGTTTGACTTTGTAACGGATATGTCATACGGTCAGTCTATGATAGGAGTGCGTAAAAGTGAATCAGAAGAACCCTCTTTGAGACGTTTGCCGAAGTATTTCGATTGTCGGGGTCACTAAATGACCGAATCAAGGAACTGATTCCGTCCAAGAAATCGAATCTACCCCGATCAATTCACATGCCACCTTCCAGCCGGAGCGGGAAATTTTCTATTTCATCACTCGGACGAAACGATTATAGACTCTTCCGTAAGAGAATTCCAAAAAATCTTAATAGATCCTTGAAAAATACGGTTGCATTTGATATGTTCATGAAGCCTCAACCTACGGATCCAAAACCTCAACCCTTCCACGCAAGTTTTACGTACTTGCTGGGGTGCCCATGGTTTATTTTCATCGCCAAGCACGAGTCAAAAATATGCCAAGTAGGCTTCTTTGACGAATGTGTTATGTTCAGTCTTTGTGTATTGGAGTATTCCTAGTACAGTCTACCGTGAATGGCAAGAGGAGCGGCTTATGGCTTACGGGCATGGAATCGTCGAGATAGCCACTCCAGAACTCCAGAGAATATCCTAGAAATGTCCAAGAAAGAAATAGAAATAGACAAATATTCGCCGGCACTGAGGCTCGATCACGGGCCGACCGCTTGTGAGGCGAGCGCGGATCCGCTGGGCCAAGGCGGCCAATCCCCAATTGCTAATCAATCTCCGAGAAAAATCATCTTTGGAGGCGGTCCTTAAAACTGTGGTTCTTTCCTCTCTGTATTCACCCTCACTTACAATCTACATTTCAATTTCAGTCATTTTAGGACAGAATTCGTCGTTACTAATCCCCTTTCTCATCTTCGGATCATCGACGTATTTCTCATCACTCGCCAAAGGAAATGTTGGCAAAAAGTATCAACCCTTTTCCCCAGATAACCCCTGCTATTTTTGTCCTACTACCCTTTTTCACAATACTTTCTTCTTTGCCACTCCCTTGCAATATCCCTCCAAACTTCCTTACCCCAATTTTCCTGCCCTCAGAAAAATCCTTCATTCGTTTCTTTTTGCATAAAATTCGACGGATTTAGTATCCTTTCCTCTCCCCTTCGCTTTTTTCCTCGTTTTTCTTCTTTTCATCCTCTGCTCAATAGCCTCCGGACGACGTTCCTCCTCACTCAAGGAGCAATATGTCGCAGCGTAGCGAATTTCTGTTACCTCAAAACTGTGTTTTTTAAACGACTACGACCAAAACCTCTCTGATAATCTAGTAATAATCAATGATACACAAAAGATATCGTACTGTCTACCTTTTATTACAAAATCGTACCTACTACACGTGATTTTAACATGAAGTCAAAAACAGTCTACAACATGTACTTTCCACGTATGTAACAATGTGTTTGGTTCATTTTTGCAGCCACGTGAAGACATTGCAGTAGAATTCACAATTTGTCACTTAACGAAACCATTCAGTTCACCACACTATTAGGCTGGTTGCACACACGAGAATTTTTCTGCCGCGGAAAATTGGTCGTCGCCGCTGTTCCAGCAGTAGCACACTGAAGTAAGTCAGAGCTTATGCACTGAAGGGATCGTTTGGAGTTGTTTTGCTCAGTGCGAGTTTAACTCTCGTGAGTGCGACACTGTTGCTTGAGTATTTATTGGTTTTTCTATTGTAATTTTCCTCTTCATTCGACGACGGTATAACAATAAAGCTAGAATTTTCTCTCTGACCACTTAAGGAAAGACAAAGTGCTTTCTGAGCCATATGGCGACAAAATTTATCTGACTTGTACGACGGCGACGAAGATTTGACCGCTCTGTGAGAACGCTAGATTTCTGTGAGCGGCGACATTAAACTCTACGTAGCTTATAAATCCGCCCAGTGTGTAATAGGGATTGGAAATTTAAATCCAGAATCGATTTTCGATTAATCGACTTTCGATTTCGGTTTTAAAAATCGACTGTCTAAACATTCGATTTTTTGTCCAAAATAATCGAACAATCGAAATCGAAATTTTTCAATAGTAAAGTAATTGTCTGCTGAAATACGTATGTGCTGTTCTAACAAAATGCGAAATATGGGTTAATGGAAGCACTAGGGATAAGAACTGAATACGGTGAAATTTATTAATACAACTTATTATTTTACAGATATTTATAAGGTATGCAGGAAAGTAATAATCCATACCAGATACTTATATACATATAGGTAATATAACAAGCAAATTATATATAATTTAGTAGCCCATGCACAGAAGACGATATTCAGACTGGGCGAATCTATTTTGAAGAAGAGTGCTCTGAAGCGATTTATTGAGAAAACGTTTACAAAAAAGGCACAATGTCAACGTGTATTATCATTTCTAATCTTCGTCTCGCGGTCTACAGTGTATTACTTCCGAGCGTGAGTCCCCGCCTAGACCAGAATTATTGTAATAAAAATCCGCAGCTCCACAGTTGGCAACTCCAACCTGCCGGTGTCCGATGCACTTTGCCTCCCCACCGAGGTTCCCCCACCAGCGATGCAGAGTGAAATAGCGCGGAGCGGAGTAAAGCGAGGCGGCAAAATTCAAATGCTGTAGCAAGCTAAAAATCGAAAATCGATCGGCTAGAATCGATTTTGAACGATTTTTAAAGCAAAAAGTCGACTACGATTAAATCGAAAATCGGAGTGTGATTATCGATTTTCGATTAAAATCGAAATCGATTTTCCAATCCCTAGTGTGTAACCGGCCTTAGAAGTGCAACACAATCATCATTCACTCCTTTATAACGCTCAGCACTTTCCATGTCCTACTATGGTATACAGACGGGGCCTTTATGAAACACAAATTCTTGATTTTCTCGAAAACCTGACGTGATTGAAAAAAACGGATTACATCGTTCAACTCAGCGCAGAAAATTCATTAAAGAACACACATTCATTCGAAAACATCATTTTTGATGCAGAGCAGTGTTATCTATACTTATTTGATCGTAGCCCGTCGGGGAAAATTTCTACCCTCTATTTCATCATTTTCTCCAACAGGAAACCCTTTTTTCAGACGGCAAACCACTGAGAAACCGAGAAATGCTTAGGATGCAAGGTGTGACCCGTCAATGAGTCTTCTAGCTCAAAATTACATTTAATATGCGATCCTAGCCGGCGTTGAGGACCATTTTGTTGTTTCCATTGATTGCGTTAAAGCAATCAAACCTTCGTGTCGGCTCAATCTAAATTCGGACTGGGAGCCAAGACATCAAGAAGAACCCAATTCCTTCAAGTCCGTTCCCGTTCCTTATCGCATTAGAATTCCATTAAGGAGCGGGTAATCTGTCGAGAATCCTCGAGCCCTGACGGTTGCCTCGGCAACGTGGAGGCCCCATTAAACGCATTTACCGGGGAATATTAAGTATTCGGACTGCCCCGAAGGCAAGAGGGACCGTGGGGGCGAGTACTAGGGACCTTTGGCCGATTAAAACCCTTGCTGTATCCCTCCCTAAAAAGCTCACTTTCCCACCCCTCACGCACAGATAGAGAAAAAAGAACTCTTCGTCCAACAAACAGCCCGCTTTCCCCATTTAACCCAATCGGCTCCATTAAAATAATCTCAATCTGACTCCGCGATCAGGATGGAGGAAGTGAAATACAAAAAAACAATGATATTAAATGAGAATCGAAATTCGTCCCTTTTGGAAAGCCTTTTGTCAACCATCCCCCGGTTGCGTAAACTAATTTTAGACCCTCCCCTCCCCGCTATGGTTCCTCAGCTTTACCTATCCCGTTCAGCCTGTACAGAAACAGCCCTCACGTGTATCCCTTACTCCCTCTCTCATCCCCCATGTATTCATGCCTGCATTTCACTTTCGTCCCATCGCTCCACCCTGCATAAACCGTCTCTCCGTTCTGCGCCCTCGTTCCCCTGCGGCGTTGGCCAAAAACCACCCTTTCATCTCTGGGAGCGGAATGAAAAGAGATGCGAGGTGGACAGAGGGGGCGTGAGGAGGAGGGGAGGGGGTGGGGCTGAGAAGAGGGATGGGTGAGGACCACCCACCTAGCGGCGAATATTCTCACTCAATCCAATTGTCGTGGGGGTCCATCACGGGCCATTGTTGGGGAGAGGGAATGGGCGGCGCTCGGTTGGGCTTAAGGGGTGCGTACGCTGCTCCCCATGTCCTGCCCGTCCCTCTAAGTCGGCATCACATGGGACTTTTTCACCGCGCTATCACATTCGTTTATCTACACAGTGCAATACAAGCCACTCCCAGGAAATATTGCAAGAGGTGTATCATTTTATAAAAATCCTTTACAAACTACGGATGATTGGTGCATTATATACATTATATAAAAACTTAGCATGATGTACAGAGATCTTCATCTACATCTACATAATACCCTGCGAGCCGCCGCATGGGCCTGTGGCAGGGGGTGTTAGGTCAGCAGCCGTGTAAAGACGTAAATATTTGGGAGATGGAATGGTGGCATGTGTTATAGGAGTGTATTTAGTGGAGCTTAATTTTTATCTTGGTCGCTTCTTGTGCGCTGAAAGAACGAGTTTTTGTACCTATCTTTTCGGCAGTGTATCTCTCTTATTTTGTCGCATCTTTCAGACCTAGAGATATAGTGAGGGGTCTCTAGAGGCTCCCACCTTAATCCCTCTAAAAGTTGTGAGACACTATATGTATGCTCGTAGCTGTTTTTAAAGAAACGCGCTGCTTTCCTTTGTATTTTATTAATTTTTTGGTTAAATCTTTATGATCACGGTGCCAAATAATTGCGGCGTATTCGAGGTGTGGCCCAACCAGAGCGAAGCAGTATCTCTCTTTGACTTTTTCATCCGAGGATCTTCCTATTGTACGTTTAACCAAACATAGTTTATTTTAATGCTGTGCCACATATGTTTAGTGCGTGTAATCCCTAAGATATATCAGAAGTAAAGGTGATTCCAAGATATTTTACTGATTCTAATGATTTTATGAAAACTCCCCCATGTCTTATTATATGGTCTTAGACTATACAATAATTAAATCCTCATAACTATTATTTTTCTTACTTTGATTACATCCTTATTGAAACATAAATTTAAACTTTAAAATACACTCAAATTTCCCGTGAATAAAATGGTCAAATGACATTTGTGTTGAAACCTGTGCAAAATGAAAGATAAATATTCGTGTTTTGAATAATAAACTGAAATGTAGAGGTTGTAATTTAAACTGTGGAAAATTACGAGACGTTTTTCTTTTGAAAATCCCCCTCGTAGAAAGTTTTATATTTTCAATGAAAAAGATATTTTTTTAATTGCAATTCACTGTTTCCGCCAGTGTTTTACAACACCCCTTAACTTAGTGTACTTTTCTGGAATATTGAAAAATAGCTTCTTGAGCAATCCCTAATTATGCGGTTGGCAAGTTCTAAAAAATCTGATATGGCTCTCCAAGGTTCAAATATTACTGATCCCTGATTTAAGGTGAGGTCCTTAGCACACCATACTTACTGTATGAACAATATTAAATAACGTTACATAGTAAATTAACTAATCAGCTATTCTAATTGCCCATCGACTCAATTAGAAATTCACAATAGCAGCTGTTATGGTTTCTACAACTTCGTGGAAAGAATAACTTTGTCCGTTCAGTAGCCGATGATTCGTAATTGACTGAAATGACCTACTGAATGTTAGTACGAGTGGGATTAAAAAAAGAAACATTTTTAAAATAAACCACCTTGATATCTGAAATTCGACGACCTGAGGTGCGATCATTAGATTTTTCCTGCTTTTTGTCATCATTGTTATAAAAAAAAACCCAAAATTCAATGTTGCAAACTGTTCACCGTCACATTGTGTGTGACTTCCCAACAATTGCGAGAAATGTGATTTAGTGGAACGGGCGTTGTTTGATGAACTCGAATCTGATTTTCTTTAGAGTCAATACTCAATCAAAATTACACAAACGCGAGTGCACCATCGGGAATGATCCATAATTATAACCAAAGGCGCAATTTCCAATATTATTTAGGGTGAGTTACTCATAGCACTAAAAATACTATCGTGACGGTAACTATTTATGTATATCGCCAGAAAATATCACAGAAAGCACCTGTTCTAACATGATATTAGACCAACTGCTAAAGTATCCGAAACACTTGTAGCGAATATTAGTAAAGCTTAAAAAACTCTTGAAGCTGGCCACAAGCTTTTCACACCAGAAAATAGTGACTGTGGCATATAATAAATATTATATTATTTAGATTTTAAGAGTAAAATAGGATATTGGCCACTGTTCCGAATATGCGAATCCATTAGCAACTGGAAAAGTAGCCATGATTTTAGTAGGAAGCCATGTAACAAATCTGAGCGTAGAAATAATGGAGAATGAAACAGTCGTTATTTATGAGGGTGAAAGAGTGATAATTGTGAATTATGGTGATACAAGCTTTCGCAATAATATACGAATTTTTATGCTTGAAGAGACAAGCAAAATATTTTCTAAATATATTTTTTAAATCAATCATGGAAAGGTAATTAACGCGCGCCATAAAATGTAACTTGATAACAATTCACGGTCTTAAGAATTCCGATTATATTACGTTTCACAAATGTCAGATGCCATGACTGATCAGTATGACCTTTAACTGTTCCAGGATACTAGTTAGACTTGCCGTGGACCATACCGTCCGTATAGGCACCCAACTGAATTAAGGGTAAGCTTTCCGACTTAATGGAACTGATACAGGTTACGACATTAATTTTTATTACAGGGATTACATTTGTGAATCAACAGAGAGACGGGGATTGAGGGTAAATGTGTGCAAGATTAAAGTAGTAGTGTTTGATAAGGAGAATGAGGAGAATGACTGTATGATGAGGGCGAATGGTGAAGTAATTGAACAGATGGATGATTTTGTGTACTTACGTAAGACGTTTACGAAAGATGGACGGATAGATGAGGAGATAAAGAGACGTACGAATGCTGGAAGGAAAGTGGTAGGTCGGATGTGGAGCATATCGAGGATTGAGTTCCTGTCTAAGGAAGCGAAAATCGCAGTGCGCAAAAGTGTGCTTCTTCCCACTATGTTATATGGTAGTGAAACATGGGGATGTCAGGATAGACATAAGAGTAGACTAAACGCCGTGGGTATGAGTTATCTGAGGACTATTTGCGGCAAAAGTAGCATGGATAGGGTCAGGAATGAGTGGGTAATAAATGAATGTGGGTTTGATGTTCCGGTAATGGACATTTATGAAAGGAGTTTGCTTCGTTGGTTTGGCCATGTTGAGAGAATGGATGAGATTTGAATAAAGAAACATATATAAGAGTGAAATGAATGGTGCGAGAGGTAGAGGTAGGCCGAGAGGGTTGAGGAAATTCTTAGGATGAGGAATATTAGGAGTCTTAAAAACAGGAGAGCGTGTGTGAAGCAGTGTATGGGGGTAAATGAGGCGAAAGTGGTTTGCAAGAATAGGTCAGTATGGAGGAAATTATTGAAGCAGAGTTAGGTGTGGAAATATGTATTTACGAGTGAAACTTAGTAACTTTGTCTACCCCGGAAAGGCGACACTGGTATGTATGTATGATTGTATGCATCCAGGAAAATATAGCTATTTCAGAGAGGATGATTATGTCTCAGTTCTCAAAAAACGCATGTATATGCGCATGAGGTCTATTTTATTGGCATTAAACCGGGAAAAAGTTTTCCGACGACCCTTGTCAGCATGGACGTAACATCAAATCAGACGAAATCGAAATGACGCATTCCGAGGACTTACTGTACTGTGTTAATGAAAAAAGGGTGGGGAAAAGGGAAATTCTTAGGAGGAGGAATATTAGGAGTCTTTTAAAATAGGAGGGCGTGTATGAAGCAGTGTATGGGGGTATATGAGGAAAAAGAGGTTTTCAAGGATAGGTCAGTATGAGGAAATTATTGAAGCAGAGCTAGGAGTACAAATATGTATTTATGAGTGAAACTTTGTGACTGTGCCTACCTCGGAAGGGAACGGCGTGATTGGTATGTATGTAAGTATGAAAAAATGACTTGACTTGACCGATTTCGAAACCGAATCTCCCAGTACCGGTCAGATATGTTAACCAGTGACATCATCACATCTTTCATCATCAACAAAACCCTCTTTATTGAACCTTAATTCAGGCGGGAGTATCCGACTTAAAGATTTGGTTAATTATTATTTCCGCACGTAGCAATGTGCACCCAATCATCTTAAGAACTTCGAATGCTAGCCCATTCATCTAGAAAAATAAAAATTATAGTCAAAACCATGATCCAAAATGAAAACAGTGCGGAATACACGAAGTATAAGAAATTCATTCAGAGGCCAACTTATGGCCGTAAAGTCAGTGAAAAGGATAAAATCGTGACTTCGCCTGACGGATTCGAGAAAAAATTGGTACAGCCATTTACCCTCCGCACGGAGTGGAACTTAGCTCAAATCTCAAAGATAGCCCCGGGATATGAATTCGGGCAGGAAAGCCCGAAGGAGGGCAAATGGATCCCGGGGAACGAAATCACGCCGCGAGCGGATGTCATCTCTCCCATTAACTTCGTATTTTTTCCTAAATTCGAGCTGGAAGGATGACTGGCAGGCAAGCATTCGCGAGGTTGTCGAGTCATTGCCACTGCCCCCGGCGATGAGTCTCGACGGGGGATCCGAAAAGGGTTAACTGGAACGAGAAACCCTGATTGGCTCAGTGGGGTACAACTAGGGAGATCTGTGTGTTGTCGATCTCGAGGCATTTACCAACTTGAATGCATTAAAATTTAAATAGGTTCGCATATTGATTACATCACTAATATTCATTCCAGATACTAACTGCTTCGCATAGAACTCAACTTTTTACGGGCACTCTGCTGAAGTTTCTCAAGTAGAATGTATAGTTTGAGGTTTACATTGTAGTGGTTATAATCTTGGTAGGAGACATCAGTTAATATTTTGTACTACTGCCGGCGCAGCAAATTATGTGCTCTTGAGTCTGGGTACGAATGAAAAAATAACAAAGGGACCTGCAGAAAAAATAATGACACTACATTTTTTCTCATTTAATTATGCGTAATATAATACCTTGGCACAATAAAAATACAATGCGTACACTTAAGTTGGAATTAGATATAGGTAAGAAAATTATCGAGGCAATCGTATGTTTCTTTCAGCTTATCATGCAGCGCATTTTATTCAATACGCAGTGTTGAGCTAGAAGCTGAGTAAAACGGGCACAGTCTTCCGCGCATATGCTTTGTAAACCACATCTCTGATATTTTTACGATGATTTTCAAGAAAAACATGGGTGCGGTGAAATCTTTAACACGGCACTCACAAATTCAAATTAATAGGATTAATTATTCATGGGTAATTTTGGGAAATATGTTTACCAATTATTATTTTCCCATCATAGTCATCGCTGAAAAACAATACGATGGACTCCGGATTCGGCAGCCTCTTTGTAGTCAGAGTCCTTCACCAAGCGAACGTGTTGGAAGGAGCTCTACAAGTTAAATACAGTTCCATGTGTGATAACGAGCGGAAGGAAGCCTATCCGATCGTTTATGAAGCCGTCGTCCTCCTTGGATCTCTCATTGGGAAGGACTATTTGATGATTGTTCATGTGTATATACATATATATCCAAAGGTCCAATTCCCGGTCAAGTCGAATTTTTTCTGCTTGGAATCGGTCATCATTACATCTTCACACCACCATTGTGTTCGTAAATTTTATGTGTTCCTATCCACTTTCTTTCTACCCTTCTGTATAAACATTTATGTGTGTGTATATATATATATATATATATATATATATATATATATATATATATATATATATCTAATGTTATCGCCAAGGTAGACGTTGGCACGGGGAGCATGTTACCTGGTGCTTTCTCAATATTCTGCTAAATATACTAGTTTCCTTAAATGTCTGTGTTCTATCTTCACTATACTTGATGCTTCGAATCTTCGAATTTACCTCGAACCTTCGAATGAAAAAGTCGAACCTTCGAATCTACGAATCTTCTAACAAGTACACCATCACAGCACGTTGGACTGTGCTGGTCTCGCAAAGAGGAGCTCTCTCCATTTGATCCTTCGTGAGAGAACTGCCGAGTAAGATTACGAGGCCATTGAGAAGCTAATACCATTGCTTATCGCAGTAAATCCATTTCAAAGTTCGCATTCTAACACAAACTAAGTCGAAAGCACGGTCGGATTCTGTCCCACATGACTTTTAATGTATATCATAGTGGACCCAAAAATTCTAATGTCACCAGAAACGGCGCAGTATAGCTAACGTACTTCGAGGTTCGACAACCGAGCTATACGACCCGCTAGCGTAAAGTGTCGCGATACTTTAAGAAGTGACTGTACATAACCTTCTACCTATTAGTACCAAAGGTGTATTTTGACTCCAGGCTATTTCTCCCTCGTTTGATTCTAGTTTTATCATTATAGAATTGCGTTTTACGGCATCTCGTTGAAATATTGCCAACAGTTTGGCAGACGACAGTTAATAACCAGGGGTGAATTACCGCATGAATAATAGAAGGACATAGAGTTCGCATGAGAACGGGGGACGGGACAGAGGTTACGGGTCATGGTTCCAATGCGCCACATCTTATAAGTTGACCGGCATTGATACAAATCATTATTCTTTCAAAATTATGCATAATGATAAATAAAAGATATTTTTAAAACATTTTGCCATGGCCCCTGGGCCCAGCAAGTTAGTGTCGTCTGCTTGCTGTTCGTGTGCGCGCGCGTGTGTGATAAAACTATAACATAAAACTGTTCTAGACAGAGACTAGTGTGTTTGTTTTTTCTTTTTGTGTTGGACCAAGAACTGACCCGACTGTTGGTCGAAGAGACTTGCTGGGTGGCTCCGCCTCCCCGAGATGGGGGCTGGGCAACGATCGGGGGTAATAAGTCGAGGCTTACCTCGCCATAAAATCCTCCGACGGCCAAACGGAGCCCTTCGGGGACAGTGGTAATGCGTGGCAGATCTGGACTGCTTTAGTGATACACAGAGTGATTTAGTGATAAAAGTGCTTATTGATTAGTGTGTTTTGTGCTCGAAGATGTCGTCAGACGACGAAGAGAAGAGCTCAGCCTTCCGGAGATCAACGAAGATTTCAAGATCTCCTTCTATCCCTGGAAGGTGGGATTCGGAACCTGGAACGAAGAGGACAAGAGACGAAGAGGACGAACTAGCTGCAACCCTTGAAAAGAAAAAGAAGAATAATCAAGGTAAAGAGGACATTCCTGAAGAAGAAAGGATTGAAGATATCACAAATGATGTGAAAAAAATGGCCAAGAACATGCACAAAAGTAAGAAAATAACACTCGAGTGCGAAAAAGACTTAAATTCCAAAATGAATGAGATCATGAGCCTGGTAAGAAGAATGGCCCGAAAAATGGCAAAACTTGAAGGCAGAGTTGAAGAAAGAGAAAGCTTGGTAAAACTAATAAAAGAGAATCAACCCAGCATTCTACCAATACAGTCATCTTATGCTGAAAAAGCTGCAAAAGCACCAAAAGTTACAGGCCCAATAAAAAGAACAGGACCTCCACCACCTGTAATTATTATTAAGAGTAAAAACGAACAGCATGACAGTAAGGAGATTCGAGACCTTCTTGTCAAAAACATTAAGCCAAGAGAGTGCGGAATAAAAGTGAACAAACTAAGAAACGTCCAGAAAGGAGTTTTAATCGAAGTAGAAAACAAGGAACAAATGGAGAAACTAAAAAACAATAAAATTTTGGAAGAAAAAGGTTTGCTGGCCAATAACCCTGAAAGGAACAAACCGCAAGTCATAATCTACGACATAAGTAATGATTACACAGTAGACGAAGTGCTGACAGATATATTCGAACTAAACTTGAAAGAGAGAGGAATACCTGAAGAAGAATTCAATAATAACTTTAAAAAAGTCCACGAAATTAAAAATAAGAATTCTACACAAAAGAACCATTGGATATTTGAAACTTCCTAGGAGATACGTAATAAAATCCGAGAAATCGGTAAAATTTATATCAATTGGGAAGTGAAAACCGTTAAGGACTACCAAACGTTACGTAGATGCTTTAAGTGCCAGAAGTATGGACACGCGGCTAAGACTTGTGAAAATGAAAAAGAAGTATGTTCACATTGCAGTGGAGAGCATAAGTACGAAAATTGTACTAAAAAAGATCAAAACCCAGTTTGTGCAAACTGCACATACGCCAAACGTGAAAATCAACATCGGACGGAAGATCAGAAATGCCCTGCCTACATACGTGCACTACAGATCGAATACCAAAGAATTGGTTATGGCTCCTAGCGACCATAACAAACAGTCAAAAAGACCTAACACGCAACTGAGAATTGGTCAAATCAATTTGGGCAGATCTAGTGCTGCTTGGCAAGAAATAGTCCAAATTGGACTCCAACTGCAATTGGACATAATATTGGTACAAGAACCATACCAGTATAGAGGTCATTTAACATCAAATGGTGCAACAATGTTTTACCAAAGATCCGGACACGGAGACGTTTGGAGCTGCATACTGATACTCAACCCAAACGTAAAGACCTTCATGCTTTCTAATACCTCTACAAAAAATACCTGCGCTGTTAGAATAAGAACCGACAACACTTCAATGGTTCTCATAAGCTCCTATTTTCAATTCAGCGGCAATATAGGAACATCTATAAACGAACTCAAAAGGGTACTACGGAACCTGAAAAAATCAGAACAATTAATTATCGGCCTAGACGCAAACGCCAAGTCCACGCTGTGGCACAGCCGGGAAAACGATGAACGTGGTGATGAACTTGAAGATTATATAATCGCAGAAGAACTCAACTGTGAAAACCTAATAAACCAACCATCAACGTACTTCAGTGCAACTGGACACTCTACTAACATTGATGTAACCCTAAGTCGAAAGATGGACAATAAAATCAACAATTGGGAAGTTAGGGAAACAACTATCTCGGATCACCGACTGATTACCTACATCGCTGATTCACCTGGAAGGAAGGACCCAATAGATACAAGTAAAACAAAATTTAACATAAGAAAGGCCAATTGGACCCTATTTGATGAAACTTTGGAAACAGAAATTAATAAAATTGACGGGAATCTTTACGACACTCCAGACGATCTGAACAATGCCGTCACCCAAGCCATTAGATACGCTATGGAAAAAAGTATACCTAAGATCGGAAAATTAGGGTGCCACATGAGGAATCATTGGTGGAACAATGAAATAAGAAGTGCGCGTAAGGAAGTAATAAAAAGTAAAAGAAAATGGCTAAAAGAGAAATGGAGAATGGGTTCAGACGAAGCAGAGCTTCAACAAGATTACCATACCAAACGGACACGGTACACTAAACTAATAACGTCTGCAAAAGTCAAAGAATGGGAAGATCTCGTATCCAAATGTGAACAAGAAAACATCTGGGGTGAGGCGTATCAGAAGATACGAGGAAAACGAAAAACGGTAATTGCGCAGAGTCTACGTGACGGAGATTCATACACCTCCAACGAAAAGGAATCGGCTGAACTCCTCCTAAGAACTATACTGCCGGAAGACACGACGGCAGGAGAAACCGAAAGGCAAAAACTAATCAGAAGACTCATCTCATCGGTTCCCGAAACCGAAGATATCCCAGAATTTAGCAATTTCGAGATAACTAAAGCTATAAACAAATGCAAAATTAAAAAGGCACCAGGAGCTGACGAGATAACACCGGAAATTGTCAAGAGATGTAATAAAAGAATTTCTAATATCTTCACAAAATTAATGAACTTGATCCTAACGACTGGCCAGTTTCCGGATGCATGGAAATTCGGGATTGTTAAATTATTTCCTAAGGGTGATAAGGATCCAATGGAACCAAAATCGTACCGGCCAATAACCCTATTACCCGTCTTAGGGAAGGTAGGAGAAAGATTACTGAATGAAAAAATTAAGACATACTTAGAAAACAGGAACTATTTTGAGACACAACAATTTGGATTTAAAGAAAAATCCGGGAAACAGATGCACTAGAATCCATGTACCAAGAGATAAAGAACACCCAGGAAAAATATATCTTGGGGACTTTCTTAGATATCGCTGGCGCGTTTGACAACGCGTGGTGGCCAGCAATAATCTACGAACTCTGGCAAGAAAACTGCCCAAAAATTTATACAAAGTCATGAGAAACTACTTCGAAAATCGTCAAAGCGAACTCCAATATGGCAACACTAAAATTCAAAGGAAATTAAGCAAAGGCTGCCCTCAGGGATCAGTCCTGGGACCCACATAATGGAACCTACTCTTCAACGATTTCCTAAGACTACCAACGAATGAAAAAATAAAGAAAATTGCATACGCTGATGATGCTCTAATCCTAGTAAAAGGTAACTCTAGGAAAGAAGTTGAAACACTCAGCACCGATGTCCTTACTAGAATTTTAGACTGGGGAAACTCTAAAAAACTGGAGTTCTCCTTTAAAAAATGCAACTGCATGATGATGAAAGGTAAATTCAAAAGACCTCCAATCATCAAAATGGGTAAAAATAATATCAAGTACTTAAAAATAACCAAGTATCTGGGAATAAAAATCGAGGAAAACCTAAAATTCGGAAGTCACATTATTGATATTAAAAGAAAGGTCAAAGACACTTTTTTACCCCTTTCTAGACTCGCCAAGTCACAAACTGGATATTCTTTTAAATCAATGAGAATACTGAATAAGGCAATAATAAATTCTATTGGAACGTATGGTGCAGAGCTGTGGGTACCCGACATACTGCGTGTTAAAAAAAACGCTGAGAAACTAAACAGCGCTCAACGAGTGGGACTCTTGAAGATATCCCGGGCCTACAGCACGGTTTCTACAGAAGCCCTCCAAGTTCTTACAGGATCAATCCCTCTAGACCTGCTCGCGGAAGAAAGAAGGGCTAACTTCCGAGCAAAGCATGACAAAAACATTAAACAAATAAAGAAAGAAAATCGAAACGAAACAATTCTGAAATGGCAAAAAAGATGGGAAAATTCAAGCAAAGGACGCCAAACTTATGAATTTTTCCCAAGGGTCAAAGCAAACCTCAAAGGAGAATACCATCTTGACCATTACATTACCCAACTCCTAACTGGCCATGGGAACTTCGCTAGTTACCTAAAAATATTTGGAATTGTGGATGACGATCTCTGCCAGACGTGCCAAGTCGAGGAAACTCCATGGCACGTTCTAAAGGACTGTAAGCAATTTGACCCGGAACGAGAAGAGCTCAATAAAGCCTTACTTAAAGGAAACCTAAGCTTCACAAGGAACAACTTGACCAAATTGGAAGTCTGGAATGATTTTAAAAGAGCCGCGTATAACATCCTGAAAAGAAAATACGATTCAGATCAGCATGCTAATGATTCCCTCCTTGTGAGAGATGAAGCGGACAGCCAGCCGAGTGGGACTTAAACCCAGGAGGCAAACAAATGCGTCGTAAAAGGTGCAGTTGATCTGAGATCAAGGAACTGAGAACCAAAAGAAGAGGAGAATTGCGGCCCCCGAGATAAGCAAATGCTTAAACGGGGGGGTGGAGGTGGGTCCGCGGGGGCATTGCCCCCGAAATGGCTGTACATAACCTTCTACCTATTAGTACCAAAGGTGTATTTTGACTCCAGGCTATTTCTCCCTCGTTTGATTCTAGTTTTATCATTATAGAATTGCGTTTTACGGCATCTCGTTGAAATATTGCCAACAGTTTGGCAGACGACAGTTAATAACCAGGGGTGAATTACCGCATGAATAATAGAAGGACATAGAGTTCGCATGAGAACGGGGGACGGGACAGAGGTTACGGGTCATGGTTCCAATGCGCCACATCTTATAAGTTGACCGGCATTGATACAAATCATTATTCTTTCAAAATTATGCATAATGATAAATAAAAGATATTTTAAAAACATTTTGCTAATTACTCCAATTAAAAACGTCACATTTTCTATAGAAAACAAATTGTTTCAAAGGGGTAAAATTAACCCCCGTCGGTACTACTAGGTATGTCGCAAAGTCCTGTACTTTCAGGGTTGACAGGAAATTACCGAGTTAACTATCATAAAGTACTCCTTCAACCGCGTGGTAAGTCACAATAAATGCTGGTGATAAGGCACCCCATAATAGACACCCTTTGTTGCACGGGCTCGTCATTTGCACGATGCGGTTCCGCGACAAAAACGCTGGCTGGGCATCGGAAGCGACTCCGCAGACGGCCTTTGGCGAATGAATCCGCGGTACTGTACCCCATCAAAAGTTGGTCGGGATGTGGGCAACGCGAGCCAGATTGGCCCTCTTATGAGTCTTGCCACTCAGCACTAAGCCACTCGGCCAAGGCTTTGTTCAATCGGCGGTGACAGCGATGACCCCCGCGCGTCCCGCTCCAAACTACTCGACTGCGTGAGTCCTCGCCTCTCTGTACATTTCGTCTCTCAATTACCCCTATCGCGAGCTGCGGTGGGCTCTTCAACAATGGACTGGATCCTCATAAATCAGCGACCGCACGAAATGTGGACCGCGTTCGGTGAAGTAGTCGCGATTTGGAGACCCTAACACGGCCTTGCGATATTTCATCGACATCTACGTAACATACTATAAACCAATTCTAGGATATATAACAGTGGGCAGATTTTCATTTGCATAACTAAGATGGTATCCATAATACAGGTGCATCTTAAGAGACTGCATAAATCATTACAGTTTTTTATGTAATTTTTTGTTATGAAAAAATTAATAAATTTCACCCATATTTAAAAAATTAACTCCAAACTATTTCAAACTAAAGAAGTGAAACTACAACTATTAATTCATCAGCAAAGAAACAGAAAATGCTGTCACATTTCATCGACATCTATGTAGTACACTATGAACCACTTCTAGGATGTATGACAGGGGTTAGAGTTATACATGCTGATACTGACAATGCTGAAGTTTAACAATATGCACCCTTAAAATGTGCCAATGATAATACAATTGGAGAATTCAAACAATATAATAGAAATAGCACCTACTAAAGTATTTTTCCTAGACAATGCAGAAAAGAAGAGGAGTTTGCACGCATTTGAGATGATATAGGTACCGTTAGTGCTACGTAAAAAATTCAATACAAAAGTGGTATTTTGCCAATGCAGAGCTCAAAGATACAGGAGACAGTATACATGCATGATTTGTTAAATTTTGATACTTCTACGAAACGAATAAAGACGAAAGTTTAAGAGAACAATTGAAATGATAAACATCATTATCTATCGAAATGCTAATTTTCCTAATTAAAATGGATCATATTACGATCGCTTGCCTTTCGCGGGAAAAATACATAATATGTACTTCCAAAAATATAATGCACCTGCTGAGAAACGCAGAGCATACGATACTGATCGCTCGGAATATTCGATTTCACATGGATAAGTTGATGGAGATCTGTTGTGATGTTGATGGAAGAATGAGTCATTGTTAATATTGGTACTTCATGCGATATGCGATAAAATGTAACATAATTCAAATATTCGATTTAATCAAATTTTCTATACGATTCCATCATTAGGCAACACACGATAACGTGAGATACGAGATACTTTATGCCATCTGTGCTGCAATATTGAAACCTCACAGTGATTTGAAAATATGAAAGCCGCACAGCCAGAGAGTTAACTCAAGAAGAGAGGCATAGTTGACTGATCACCAAGCCATGCTTATCCCTGCTACTTTGCAACGCCGTGAAGAAGGGCGGAGAGCGCGATACTCAAAAATTAAAAAAACTGACATGCAGGAACGTGTTACGTGCGCATTGAAGTGTTTGCTCACGGACAACGGAAAAAAGTCGGAATTATCACGCACCGGTGAATGAACGGAAATTTTGCGCCTCAACGACAGTGTGATCTGTAGTGTGGGGGAGGAAAAATTACTTCTCGCCAATATTAGATCTCTTACCGCACGCATGGCTGATACCTTCGTGAATAAATGATACGCTGCACTGCAGACCCACTTCTTGGACACGTCATCATCTCATACCTCTCTCTCCAATGGCGCTACAGCCCTAGTTGAGCCTTGGACTCGTCAATTTTCCGTCTCCATCCATCTCGGTCTCTTGACTGCTCTCTCCAGTTACCGATCCTTAGTAGGTCTCTTGCATTCCTGCTTGTGTTATCTTCCCACCTTGCCCTTGGTTTTCCCACTGACCTCTTTCTTCCCATACTCTCAAAGAAGACTTTTTTGTACCACCATCGTCTCAGGCATCCGCTGGACATGTCCTGCCCATCGCAGCCTCATTAGCTTAATGTGTGTAGAAATTCTCAACGAATTCTCCATATCCCTTCACTGTTTACTGGCACATAGATCACATAGATTCTCCTCGGCGTTCTTCTTTCTAGGCTATCCAGTAGTCCAGCAGATTTGGCCATCACTGTCCATGTTTCACTTCCGTATGACAGATCTGTGCATATAAGGGTTTTATAGAGTTAGACACATCATCATAATCAGCCAAAACTTTTGAGACCGATTTCACTCAGCCCTCCAGTCCATTCTCCCATCACCTCATCTCTTAATATTACAATATACTCAGCAGGAGAGATACCCAGGGACACATGAATCAAAGATATTGTCAAGGATCATCTACATGAGAATAGAACAAAAAGCAGACGAGTTCCTGAATGAAGGCCAATCCGTAATCAGTAAAAAGAAGGGTACAAGAGTAGCAATTTTGCGATATAAGAACTAGTTGAATGATGGACACGGGTGAGTGAAAAAACCAACCGTGTCCATCATTCTACATCTTGTGCCCGGCGAAGCGTTATGCTGTGAATGATCAAGTTAGGATCGTGGAACTATGATAATTTTTATATCCTGGACACACATTGAGACTATGGTGATAATAAAGTTTTTGAGCAATATAGCTCCATTCTCATACTAACCCTTTCCAGTACCAGAGGTACATTTATCTACCTCTTGATCTTTTTTCAGTGTACCCAAGCCCTTTTTTAGTGTATGAAACAAAAATCAGAGGTACTTTCTAGGACATGACTAAAAAGAGAGAACTCTTAGTATTTTCCACACTTAACACTTTTATTCCCGACCCAGGTTTCCACTGCCTTGCAATCATTTTCAAAGGTTGATTTTTGAAACCTTTGAAAATGATTGCAAGGCAGTCGAAACCTGGGTCGGGAATCAAAGTTTTAAGTGTTGAAAATACTAAGAGTTCTTTTCTTTTTAGTTATGTCAGTAGTGTCATTCCACAAAGTTACGCCTTCAACCATTAAGTTTGTACTTTCTAGGCACAAATTACTAGCTATCCAGTTCAAATTCTCCTTAAAGTGTGCTGGTCGCAATTATTTCCATTTCCTATTCCGCACCTACTTTGAAAATTTTGGCCGACAAGCAACCTGTTTTCAACAAATTGCGGTCGACTTAGTGATTGAAAATATGTGTTCTCTTTTTCACACATCATTTATTATGCATTATTAGTTATTATAAATAACAAATACATTCCTTACTGTCATTGACATTACATGAAATACATTTCTGTCCATTATTTAAAATGTGTGTAACAGTGTATGAGAGCTAATGATTTCCTTGAATATTATCGGTGTTACGAGACATTAGGAGTGACGTGAAACAAATTTCAGCCATTAATTTTGAAATTAAAATAAGGTGTGGCCGAAGGGATAAAGGCCCTACCATAATTATTCTTTAAGTTTCAGTAGCTGTAGGGAACATAAATTGTATGTAAGAATAGTAACAATGCAGTAATATAATTTTTATATGACTGAGATATTAAGTAATTGAGTAAAAATATCTACATAAGTTGACTCATATTCTTCACGTGGTACGCTTAATAATCCTTCAAATCGAAAGGTATTTTACGAATCTGAAAAAAATGCTGCGGTCACTATGTGACTTATTTTCAAAAATAGTCAAGAAAACATACAAACTAATCACCGTTAATTTTGTTCTTATTTTGCATAGTGGCTACAACTAGCAGCTTGTCTCAAACACTTTTATCTCTCTGCAATTTTGGCTGTTGCAAAATTCATGACACCCACAGTTTGTAAAAAGTAGAAGAATTTTGTGAAACGAATGTTGGCACGCAAATGAAATCTCCTAATTCCGCAATTTGAGATAGATCAATATTAAAGGTAGTTCGAGCGAAAAATCATTACACTTGGAAATATATCAATTTGGTCGCAATTGAAAGAAAAATATCTCACCCTTCCAAAGTTATCAAAATATCATCCTCTTACCAAACTACTTTCCGAGATTTTTGACAATCATTACCGGCTCTTTTACATGGGAAATGGTATGTGTATGCACTCCAGAGAGACATTATTTTAAAAAATGAGGAGGTACTAACACCAAGATCTCTTTTAAAAATTAACAGTGTGTAGTTTGTATGTTTCCTCTGCTTGTCTTTAAAGAAATCATAATGTCACGGCAGTAATTGTTTTTTCAGAATCGTATAAAATACTTCCGTTGTGCGGGAGTTTTAAACGTGCTGCGCTAGAATAATGAGTCAAGTCAAAGACTTTTTAAGATATGATGTGATTCGTCAATCACTCAAAACCATATCGTGGAATTTATTAATGATTTCGGGAGTAGTCACTTCCACTGAAAGTCCCGAACGATGTTCATCTTTTACAGCCATGTTTAAGCTCATTTACCCAATTATAAACAGTTGCAAATACAGGAGCAGATATTTCATGAACTTCATCCAACTCTGCATTGATCTATATCGGTGTTAAGCCTTTAAAATACCCATAAGTGTTTGATCAACGCTCAAAACTCACTTTTTTCCATTTTTATAAGTAAGCAACAGTTCTTTGCTTCAATCAACAATAAAAATGAAACACCGGTGAGGTATATAACTGAGGCTTTAACAGCTAACTAATGAGTAATGATTTTTACGAAAAAAAAACCATTGTCGATACTACGAGCACAATCTCTTGGATTTTCTATGGACTTATTGAACGACCCTCGTATTTTAATTTAATTACTAAGAATTTCAGTCACACAAAAGTAAATTATTTCACAATTAACATTACAATATTTACTTCAAGCTTCCTACAGCTGCTTAAGTCAACTCGTATGATTTGAAAATGGTCTCCGTTATGACTTGGGAACTATCTCGCCAAAAGTACCTTCATTGCCATTAGAGACCTAGACACTTGTAACAAACCAATTTTGAGAGGAAATTTTTGGGGAACATGAGATTTAAACCATCGAGGGAAAAATATCTTGCTCATTGGAGTTTTCCGTTCCGAAGAATTTTTTTCTTGTCGTAATATCTACATTTTTGGAATGAAGATAAATCGTAAGAAAACGAAAGTAATAAGATTCTCTAGGACAAAGGATTAAAGCTGGAGGAAACAAACTAGAGCAAGTAGAACAGTTTATTTACTTAGGTAGCACGCTAGAGGAAAACGGGCACAATGGCAAAGGCATACGGAAGAGAATAGTACTAGCTAAGGAGGCGTTTAGTAATAGAAGGGAGTTGATGACGGGGACATTGAATGACTTGAAAGTTATCTCGAGCCGTGTAATCATCAGGGGAATCGCTGAGTGGCGTTACTTCAACAGGTCAACCGTGGGATGGAGGTAGCGCACCAAGATCGGCGTCGGATGAAGCAGCAGGGGGTGTCCGATTTGAGGGAGGTTGCCGCCGTCACACGGCGAAATAAAGAGGAAGGAGGGTTTTAGTGGGTATTCCCTTACGAGGGCGAGTCCCACAGTACCTGGCCAATCCATCTAGGCCGGGTCTGCGCAAACGCATTTCCCTCACCCTCTCCAAAAAATATAAGGATATGAAGAAGAGGCTGGTGAGGAGCTTGATATGGAGTGAAGCGTTGTATGGGGCAGAAACGTGGACCCTCTGAAAGGAGGACAAGAGTAGGCTGCAGGCATTTGAGATGCGGGTGTGGTGAAGGACGGAGAAGGTTAGATGGAAAGGAAGACTAACGAGGATCTGCTAGAGATGGTGGACGAGGAAAGGAAACTTCTGAAATAAATCCAGGATAGGCAGGGTAGATGGCTGAAGGATCTAATAAAGGGTGATGGGTTGCTGAAGAGCGTGATAGAGGGAAGAATGTTGGGCAAGCGGGGTAGAAAGATAATAGGTTTCATGGACGGGTTGAGGAAGGGTAGATCTTACGCAGAGGCGAAAAAGAATATACTAGTGGGAGATAGGCCCATAAATGTGTAAAAAAAACCGGGAGTAGATTCTCCGACATTCAACAAAACCTACCTACCACATAATAATAATATATACAGAATACTCCGACTTATAAATGGGCAAGCGATAGCATTCCTCAATAGATTGGGAGGAATACCTCTTTAGACCATATCTATCGCAGCTATCATCGTCGCTTATTCAATTTTCTTTCTTGGCCACCGTATTAAATCTTTCTCATGTTTTTTTAGGTTTTCGGCCAAATTATGAAACTAAATTGACGTTTGCTGACGGTTCATATTATTTTTAATTCTTCCTCATAGAGTAAAGTTTTAAAAATTTCGTAGAAGACGATTAACATCAATGGAAAATACATAAACTTCAACACATAAAAAATACTTTAACGTTAAACACACAAACCATTCAATGCTGCTTATGGTATCATCGTTGACGTATACGAAGAGGGCACTTGTTCTGCTGGCCAATGCTAGAAGCTGAAGCCAGTGCGCCATGTTATCTAACCCTCATTTTCCTATAGCTCTTGCGGGATAACGCTCTTAGTTTGCAATTTTATAATGTTTTCCAGCGATAGCTTAGTACAAATCAGCATGCACTTACTTCTTCAGCATGAATTATCCTTACATATGCTGTTAATTTGTTTAATTCAAAAATCTTCCACACTTACGATGAAAATAATTGTAGAGAGTCGAATCCATAGCACTAAGCAGCTAATACACGTTTCAAGAGTTATTTACCCTCAATTCAAAATATATAATGATTATTCTCACTATACAGCCTCGTAATTCGTCCATTTCACCGAGCTATCCATAAGAAAGTAAAGAGAGAACAGGGTTAAAAAATATAGTTTTTAATTTCGGTTTTTAATTTTCAGTTTGATGATGTAATACACTCTCCATGTACCTCAATGAATAACATGAAATTTTCTTTTAACAGTCCTCATAAAAAACGTGAAAATTACCAAAATATAAATTAAAAATAATAAAAAAATTCATATACTTATGTTGTAGTAATTACGCAATTATTTGATACAAATGAGCAAAGGTTTTGATAAAGGAGCAAAAAGCATTTCAAATTTATATAAAATTTAAAAAAGAAAATGTATATTGAACCAAAAAATAAAAATATTGTTTCAAAACAAACGTAAACATTTCCATTGATACAAAAATATTATGTCAGAAAAGAAAAACTATGCAAATTCCACTTGAGAAAACTTAATACACGACCCAGATTTCAACACATTATGTAATCTTCATCTTCACCTGAAGATGACATAATGTGTTGAAACCCGGGTCTTGTATTAACTTTTCCCTAAGAAGAATTTGCATAGTTTTTCTTTTCTAACATGGAAAAAAATTACATTATTCACCCTGAAACCGTACGGTTTGTTAAAAATATTATCCCTAAATTTATTTAAATATTTGTACAAAGTACATTTGCAATTTGCTATTTCTAAAACGTCGGAAACATTTACACATAGTTTTCTGAATTGGACCAAAAGCCTAAAAAAAAAACCCCAAGGAAAATTGTGGCTTATTGCAAGCGGAAAATATGGCGATAGATTGATCGAGTCGTATCCATGTCGGTGCCCCTCAGAGTGGCCACGGACATGGCCACACAAAAGACAGCAGATATTCAGTCGCCAGCGTTTGCCGCGTCGACGAGCAATCACAAACGGGGCACAAAAGCGTCCAGAAGGCCCAAGTCATCCCGTCGGCGAAAGAATAACTTACATCTTCTCCCTCATCGCCCGGTCATTTAAAATCAAACATGGTCCGTTAGAACGGACACGGATACAGTGGGATCACCAGATCGTAAGTGATCATATTTTCGCCGGATGAAAAAAATTTGTGTATGCATTTGTGTGTGCGTTATATCTTTCCATCTTTACATTCACCCACTATGTCGACTCCTGTACGTATTTGTATTGGGGTGGGGTGGTTTTTTTAAGCCTTTTTTTCACGCGGCGGGGGTATACAACTGGTTTCTATTGTCCATCTGGAGTGCTCCACGCTGCCTTTAACAGAGGGGTTGGAGGGTTGAAGTGGTATTCCAGGAGGGGCTGGAATAAGGTGCTTATCGGAGCGGAAGACTGAATGGAAAAGGTATGGACGATGACACAACCCTTTAATTCCGGGCTCGCCTCGCCAATGATTCCCCTTTACGAAGGCCACGTCCATCCACCCGGTCATTGAGACACTGCAAGGAACACGTCCGGAAAACGAGGCGGAAAGGTAAACATCAAGATGCCGGGAATCAAAAAGGTAATAAGACACAACAAAGAATAATTGGGTTTCAACTGCGGTGGGTACATTGTGGAGGCGAGATGTAATCGCGGTATTGAGAATTGGGTTTATCCTCCTTGAAAAACGCGTGATGCTCTAATAAAGCTGAATTGAATTTTTGAAAATCGGAATAATAATGGATATGTCTCTGTTCATGAACTGAAAAATGACTTTAGTACCATGAGGTTGAACAATTTCTCTGTGAAACTGAAATCAATTCCTTCCATTATGAGTTACTCCATTCGTTGTTTTATCGCCTTTATTTAGAACCCTCTCAGCTAAAGGAATACCAGTTATTTATAATGAGTAGCCTACTAGTCATTTGGTTAATTTGCAAGAATATAAAGGTTGTTCTCGGCTAAACTCTGTTTAGAGGTAGTAACTAAATCGTTGCTTTTTCAATACTAAATTACAGGAATATTGCAATAGCATTGGCAATCTAGTATTATCATGATCACCAAGCGCAACTAATCTTGACCACCATACTCATTTTTCGTGAGCTCACACCTATCAGTGTTAACTAATATTAATCGAATATTTTTAGATAAAACTGAATATCTGAATGAATTTATACCAATTAAATCCCGATCTTATATTGTTTTCTTATTATCTACATCTGTTCTCTTACCGAATTTTTTGCACATATTTTTAAATCATCATCTATACTTTGAGAAAAAAATATGTAAACAAAAATTTGCCGACACTTTTGTCGGTTAGTGAAAAGTCCCTATGGCAACGAGAAAAGTTTTTATGCTCCGAGTATTTCCATAAGAAAACAGATTGTCATGTATGAACACAAGAATTTGTATTATTGTGATCTCTTCCGGTAAATACATCCACTTAACTTAAAACATGATTCGCCTAACGTCAGAGATTAGGTTTAAATGTTATATAAACCACTGAAAATGATTTTTAGGAAAATATAGGAATACTAATTTACTTATCAACGTGTTTATCATTTAGCCAGTATCATGCACATGCTTTACGAATACTTCGTTGAAGTGTTAATTATGAGTATACAAAGTTAGTAAAATATACATCAATGCTTTTATATTGAACATTATTTTCATGTATTAAAAATATATGTAGGTTGAAATAGAAGATAAATAAGGTCATAACTCGGGGAAAACGCCCTCAAAAGCGCAATAAATATGGCGTAATAAGAGGTCAAATACTCCCTTAATGAGTGTAAATATTGTCAATGCACGAATAATTTAAAGTGATTGAGATTTATTCATGAGAAAAATACGATCCTTGTGTCAACTAATCAATATTTTTCATGAATGAATTACTAGTAGTCATGCCAACAAAAAAAATGAAATCACGAACTCATTAGAGGTTAACTGCTGTGTCACAAACACTCGTGAATATGACGGCTGGTATTTATGTTGAGGAATAACTGAAATCATAGCGCTTGAATGAGGGTCGGATATTCATATATATATGGAGATAAATTATAATAAACCCTTAAAGATTCATGAGTGCGCAAGGAAGTAAATAGATAAAGGACTCATAAAACATTTAAAATAATCTAAGTGCCCGGACGCACAAATTTATTGCTGATGTTTACGCGGTAAAATGACTTAAAACGTCCGTGCTATACAATGATCACATACTTAATATAATTTGAATAAAATAACCACTTGAAGAATAAAGAAAGTACGCGAAATAGAGAGGCCGTGAATAAAGGAAGGAATCTAAATTAATTTGAATGGGAGTCAGTTGTGTGGATAAAGAATCGGCAACGGGCAGGACATAATTAATGAGAGTGGTGGACGAGACCATGGCCCAGCAATGGAAGAATGGAATCAATGGTATGAATCCAGGAGTGGTTTGAGATAAAAAAAGAGCAGATGTTGGCGAACACGAGAGTTGGCACAGAATGGTAGAAGAGTAACAGCACCGAACAGATTCAACTGCCGAGAGACCTCCCACAATGAGCTCATTCTTCCGCTTCATCCTCGAGACTCAAGACAACAAAATGGGCTAATTTGTACCCGGTGTCAACTCGTGGTGAGCTCAAAAATCGAACAGAAGAGATGCGATGTGCTTCGTTTGATTTGGATATAGCCCGCCCGCTCAGCTACACACCGGGATCAGTTTAGTCGGTCAGAGTTCGATTTATGACTTCTTTATAAGTCGAAGTAAATACCCTGAACCTACCAATTTTTAATCAACATTCCTGACTAATGATACAACATTGTTTCTAGGTAATTTATTAAACACCGATACGCGCAAAATTAAACTCTTCTTCTGGTCTTGTGGTAACTTTGAAAACATGTTATTATACGAAAGATTTTAATATTTACGCCAATGCCAACGCGTGATTAGGCGAAAGACACGGTCAAGAAAAGTCCTTAATATTCTCATAACAGATGGAGAATATTTAGCAATGAGTTTCGACAACGAGTAAAATGAAATTTGTTTAGAAAAAAGAGGACTGACTTACCTTTGGTAAAGAAATTTCCCACCGCAAGGAATAATAGAAAGTAAAGTGGTAATACAAGCCGCAAAGAAGTGAGTAAGCATCAGAATTGGTCTGGAAATGGAGAGAAAAGTTTGAAAGGTCATCTGCGAATTTTTTCTTTATTTTTGAGTTCTGAAGACGAGTAGTCAAGAGTACTTAGTGATTACCACTTAAAATGAATTATGTTCGGTGTAACGTAGGGAAATCCACTCATGTTAATTAAAAAAATTAAAATAACTTTGTAAACTCCTCCAAATCTTAAAAAAAGAAACATTTTTACCAGGGAAACATCGTGAAGACATTGAAAAAGAGGTTGACAAAATTTTAAAGCACCTGAAGATGCCCTAAAAGGTGGAAATTACTTTAGAATTTCACTAAAAACAGTTTTTGGAATGAAAAATTTACCACCTCACTTAAAATGGTAAAAGCAACTTTCTCTTGTAAGCAGATTTGCCATAAAATTTACATACGTGTAATTATTACCCACATCTCTATGAAAATAGTTTTTGGAATTAAAAATTTACCACCTCACATAAAGTGGTAAGAGCTATTTTCTTTTATAAGCGTTTTGCGAGAAAATTTGCACACGTGTAATTATTAATTTTATGTACAGATGAGAGCGAAAACACATGCATTACCAATTTTGTTCTTTGGCAATCTACAGCTATTTTAACACGTAGCCTTATGGTACCTCACATAAATTTTGAGATAATTCGATGACAAACGTTAAGAATTTCCGCTAAACGCGAACACATACGTTTGATATTATACTAATGGTTCCTAATAAACATCGATGCATCATACCAAATAAAAGAACACGCATTTATAAACGGTTTTTGCTAAAATTTTGAATTCTACGCAGTTAATTCAAGTAGTAAAACGGCTTTACTTGAGGCTAATAATATAAAATGTAATTCTTGCATCAATTTTGTTTCAACAAGTACGGTTATTTCCTACACATAAATGACGTACTGATGCATAGAGTGGTCCAAGAGTTTTTTCGAAAAACCCGAAAAATTAAAGGTAGTTTGAGCGAAATATTATTTCACCTAGATATCAATGAATTTGGTCTCATTTAAAGAAAAATGAACGTGTTTGCACAACAGAGAGACCTTGTTTAATTAATGAGGAATTTCTAACCCCTAGATCTCGTCAAAAATTAGCAGTATGGGGTTTGTATATTTCCTCAACAATTTTCAAAAACAAGTCATACACTCACCGCAGTAACTTATTCAGGATCACAACATAGTTTCCGTTTTGAAGGAGTTTTAAACGTAACGCTCTAAAGAAATGAGTCAAGTTAGTGACTTATGTACATCATCATTATCCCTTTGAGTGCGGCATGACGTGATTTCACGTCATCCCGCACTCAAAATTGGTTAACTGGTATTTTGCCTACTAGCAGGTCCCGAACACCAAAGCTGTCTCCAATTCGTCCTGTCCCGGGCTTCCTCCTTAGTTTCCTTGAAGCTTCTTTTTATCTTCACTTCGTCTGTCATTTTCAGCCTTCTTCTTCCTCTTCTCTTTTCTCCCTCCACTTCTGTATTTGAAATCCTCTTCCATCTTAAAATATGTCCAATCCAGTTTCCCTCTCTCTTCTGAATTTTTTACAGTAGTGTTCATTCCGCCAGTGTGAGGGAGAAAAGAGAAGAGATGGAAGAAGGCTGAAAATGACAGGCGAAATGAAGATAGAAAGAAGCTTCATGGAAACCAAGGACAGGACGAATTAAATACAGCTTTGGTGTTCGGGACCTGCTAGTAGGCAAAATACCAGTTAACCATTTGAGTGACGTGAAATCACGTCATGCCGCACTCAAAGGATTAATGATGATGTACATAAGTCATTAGCTTGACTCATTTCTTTAGAGCGTTACGTTTAAAACTCCTTCAAAACGGAAACTATGTTGTGATCCTGAATAAGTTACTGCGGTGAGTGTATGATTTGTTTTTGAAAATTGTTGAGAAAATATACAAACCCCATACTGCTAATCTTTTGACGAGATCTATGTGTTAGAAATTCCTCATTAATTAAACAAGGTCTCTCTGTTGTGCAAACACGTTCATTTTTCTTTAAATGAGACCAAATTCATTGATATCTAGGTGAAATAATATTTCGCTCAAACTACCTTTAATTTTTCGGGTTTTTCGAAAAAACTCTTGGACCACTCTATGCATCAGTACGTCATTTATGTGTAGGAAATAACCGTACTTGTTGAAACAAAATTGATGCAAGAATTACATTTTATATTATTAGCCTCAAGTGAAGCCGTTTTACTACTTGAATTAACTGCGTAGAATTCAAAATTTTAGCAAAAACCGTTTATAAATGCGTGTTCTTTTATTTGGTATGATGCATCGATGTTTATTAGGAACCATTAGTATAATATCAAACGTATGTTTTCGCGTTTAGCGGAAATTCTTAACGTTTGTCATCGAATTATCTCAAAATTTATGTGAAGTACCATAAGGCTACGTGTTAAAATAGCTGTAGATTGCCAAAGAACAAAATTGGTATTGCATATTTTTTCGCTCTCATCTGTACATATAATTAATAATTACACGTATGCAAAAAACTCCTTCAAAACGGAAACCATGTTGTGATCCTGAATAAGTTACTGCGGTGAGTGTATGATTTGTTTTTGAAAATTGTTGACAAAATATACAAACCCCATACTGCTAATTTTTGACGAGATCTAGGGGTTAGAAATTCCTCATTAATTAACCAAGGTCTCTCTGTTGTGCGAAAACGTTCATTCTTCTCAGCACCTCCCCATTTCTAACTCTATCCACCCATTTCAGGAAATATTCTCTTTTATTCCCATTGCCTATTTATTTTTCATGTCCTTCATTGCTTGTACGATCTGAGACTTCAGAATTCTAGGGCCTCTCTCCTCTTCTGCTACCTCCAACTCTATGTCCCTATCCAGTATTGCAGATATGTATTCTTAATTAATAACTTTGCATTTCAGTTATATTAAAGTATATTGTACATACATACCAATCACGCCGTTCCCTTCCGGGGTAGGCAAGGTCACAAAGTTTCACTCATAAATACATATTTGTACTCCAAACTCTGCTTCAGTAATTTCCTCATACTGACTAATCCTTGCAAACCTCTTTTGCCTCATTTACCCCCATACACTGCTTCATACACGCCATCCTGTTTTTAAGACTCCTAATATTCCTCCTCCTAAGAATTTCCTCAACCACATTCAACCACAACTTTCTCGGCCTACCTCTCCCTCTCGCGCCATTCAATTCACTTATGTATATCAGTTTCGTTATCCGACTCTCATCAATTCTCTCAACATAGCCAAACCAACGAAGCACACTCCTTTCATATATGTTCATTACTGGAGCATCTTTATTGCAGCATAAATAATGCGATATTTTAATTTTTCTTTCTACAGTTGCTGAAACTGAAACGTATTCAAAAATGGTCTTGATTAAGACGAAGGAACTACCGCGCCCAAACTAGTTTAAATCGCGCGCTCAATGACTCACAATTCGCGCTCTAACCACCCTAAGTTATCATTCCCGCTGCTACTCTTGCACTCATCACCCTCTTCGACTACACCTCCGACAACTCCTTTCAATTTCAATCGAAGCGACTGTTTTCTTTTTACCTTGGATTACGGTGACAATCACCAGCAAAACCGTCTTTATGCCAAAATCAATAGGACACGAGCCTTACTGCCGCTTAAAAATTAGCGATTTGAGGTGGTGTCCCACCCCAACAAGTCAAAAAGGAACACAGCAGAAAAAGAGAAGGCGAATCTGGGTAACGACCATGATGCCGAAAACCGCCAGTAATGAAGAAATCAATGGGAGAGAAGTTTTTTTCTTCCGAGCGCGTGTTTGTGTGAGAACCCCAACGAATGACGGAAGGATGATTAGGGTAGGTACGCTCTGAAAGAAATTCACCCCGACGTGTCGCCAGGGTACGATATAAAAAGACCCTCGGGGTAAACGATTTCGACCGACTTACTCGGGGGAGGGTTGGGATTTTCCAACGTCCAACAGAATACGCCACAAAGGGAAAATGAATGTAAGGAGGATAGGGGGAACGTCACTAAGAAAAAAAATGAACCGAGAATAAACCTCCGGGGAGCTGAAACGAAGGGTGGGGCGCGGGGGAAAAAGTAAGGGGTGCATACATACGTAATCCGCGGAACATGAAAATGACTAAGGGTGGTTTGGAGAGGAAAGTGAAAGGATTTTAAAGAACTGAAAATGGAAGGTGAGGGAGGGAGGTTTGCATCTATTTGGGGTTGCTGAAAATTGGTATTGGGCTGGAAATGATACCTTACAAAAAAGTTGTAGCTCACTACCTAATCGAAAAAAGTCGATGGAGGCAGGTTTTACCGTAATTCAGCTTCAAAAGTGGAGGTTCAATCATGAGCTACTATGGAGCTGCTTTTCATAACTTATTTCAAACTGTACTCGCTTATTTGTTCGAGCCAGAGATTCTTCTTTAACATTGAACCGCGGAAGTAAAGCGAGTTGTCAAAAATCAGGTGATTGCCACGAAGCGAACAACGCCTATTTCATAAAATCTTTGCACTTGAGGAAGTGCGAGTGAGATAGTTCCCTAATCATAATAGAGACCATATTCGATATATGCGTTTTAATTTCACCTGCTTTGAGACACACGAATCAAATATTGCATTATTAATGGTGCAAAAATATAGTTTTACATGACAGAAATTGTAAGTAATCAAATGTAAATATCTAAATAAGCCTTTAACTTAACTCATTTTATTCACGCGGTACGTTTGAAACTTCATTAAAACGGAAGATGTATTGTGATTCCGAAGAATTTACTGCGGTGACAATATGATTCATTTTCAAAAATAGTTTATAAATCACAAACCACACACTGCTGATTTTTTAACGAGATCAGGGTGTTAGAACTTCCTCATTTGTTAAATAAGGTCTCTCTAAAGTGCATTTACGTACCACTTTCTATATAAAAGGGCTGGTATTTTTTGGCAAACATCTCGGAAAGTAATGTGGTAAGGGGCTGAATTTTTTATGTCAATGGAAGGGTGATATATTTTTCTCAAAAATGAGACCAAACTCATTGATTTCTAGGTAAATTGATATTTCGCTCAAACCACCTCAATGTAAATGGAAATATTTCGCCAATATAGATAATCATCAAAATGTTGAAAACTGTTTTATAGCGTCACTGTGAAATTTCTCAGAGCTTTTGAAACATGCTTTCCCCTGAACCATCGCATCGGTGGTGCTGAGTGGGTAATAGAGAGAAAGATGAATATCTCTACTAGGCTGCGGCAGAAGCCCGAACTAAAAGGGCGTTTTCGGTCAATGTATACAGCCCGCATAAAAAAAAGGATATATTTAGGAATTATGCAACTGTCAGAGAAGAGAACGGAATATGTTAGCATCAAACTAGTCTTCGACGCCTGCTGATGATTTTGGTGCCTATAAAAATTCAAAGGTGCGATAAATATTTTCCACTCTACAGTGCTCTGAAGATGCTAGTGTTGTCGGTTCTTGATATTTTTCTAACGTGTGATATTGTCGTTTCAACTTGCTGTTTCCATTTTCCCATGAGGTACGCCGTGCCGTTCCATCGCAAAACGCCGAAGCTAGTCTCTCTTAGGTCAATTACCGCCATCCACCCGACATTTCACACAGTTTGAACCGAGCTTCGGCGCCTGTGGCAATTCCGCGCATTAGTTAACTTTGTACCGAGCGAAGATTGCTTTATAAGGATGCATCGTGCCCTGGTCGATTGTGCCGAGGAATACACGTCACCCACAGCTAAAACCCAATGGTACAAAACAACGTAGTTAGGGCTTCGGTGGAAGTGTTGATGGTAACTTCATTGTCGCATTAGGTGCTTAAATCGAGTTCACCAAAATTGGATTTATGGGTTGAATTGAGGTCGCTCTTCCAGTGGTATTGGCGGCAAACTGCTCTTGCACCTACTCCGTCTATCGTGACATTTGAGGTGATAATGCAACCATAGAACAAAGAAGAAATATTATGCTGGCATTTGGAGTGATTAGCAAGTTTCACATGCAGATATATAGCAGTTAAAATAATAGATGAGATATTATTGGCAAAATAAGTCAATTGTAGTCCATTATTATCCGGACTGTGAGGACGAAATTAACAAGCACCTGCTGAAGTAAAAAGTTAAACGCACCTCCGTGTTGTAGTGACCTGAAATGTATGTGATATTTATCTGTGGTTGAATACTTAGGATAATACTTATGCTATCAATGTTACAAAAATTATGTTCTATTTTGAAACCCTCTCCTAGCGCTGCTATAAAAAAAGAGTCCAATGTAGTTACAGCCCAGAATCTATTGCCGTGGGATACGAATACATTTTTATAACCCATCGCTCCACCCCCCATACATATACCCCATCGCCCAACGTAGGTTTTCGCATCATTGAATTGCAAGTAAAAAAGTATATTTTTTTATAAATGAAATGACTCCATGCCTTGACTGAATCACGATAACAAAAATCAGTATTGTTCAATCAAAAAATAAAAGCACTAGATGTTGTACTGTCCACTATTTAAATACATAAAACTTCACAACACGTGTTTCGGCACTTTATCGGTCATCATCAGGTACAGTGGTACATTGATGGCCAATATAGTGCCAAAACACGTGTTGAAAAGTTTTATTAATTAAAATATTGGACAGCACGACATCTAGTGCTCTTCATTTTAACAATGCAGTCCCACAATATCTCGCCAAAAACTGTTGACTACATTGTTCAATCAGTTCAACGTATGATTATTGCTAAACAATTGGCCGGGAGTAATTAATGAAAGCGCGCCTCAGAATACGCAGTATAAAGCACAAGTTGCATATGCAATTAAAATTCACCGAGGGGAAAATTTACGCGGAAAATATCACAAGAAATAATTACATGATCTTCAATATTTATAACAAAATAATTTATAGAAGCTATTTAAGATCTAACAACAGAAAAATTTTAAATGAAGTATCGTTCTCGCAACGTAGAGATGAAACAGGATAACTACTTTTTGGGCATTGAGGCGATTTAGTGCCCTCCCTTTCTGAACATAACGTTCCCCTAAAAATATGAAGTAGAAGAAGAGATTACACAAGGTCAAATTTTTTATGTAGTGAGGTGCCATAACATTTGCTAATAGTATTTATTTTCAACTTCCCCGAGGATGTGACATTTCTCGCTTGATAGCTACAAAATATTATGGGTTCGTAGATAAAGGAAATAATAAGAAACATCGAATTGATTTTTAACCTTAACTTAAGCAGTAAAACGGCCATTTGAAACTAAAATTTCCTTTTATTTCACTTTCCATTTTCGTAATGTTAAAAATAAAACTGCAATAATTTTTCATGCCTATTAAAACTGTAATGATCATGGTTTCAATACACAGCGTAAATTCTTTTTTCCAAACATTGCATTAAACAAATGATGTGGTACGAAGTCACTCGCACGGGTGCATATACACCAGGGTTGAAATTCGCTATGAAAAAATCACTTGAGTTGACCGGGATTCGAACCCGGATCTCCCAATTACCGGTCAGATGTGTTAGCCAGTTACACCACCAAGCCATCTAGCGAACTAGATGTTCAGGCCTCAAGTCTACATTTAGCACATGAGACGAAGTCGTGCTTACAAAGCCACTGTCGCGGTGGATAAACCCCCATATATTCGCATAAACCCCCCTCGAAATTCGCCTTGAAGGAAGATGGCTTGGTGGTGTAACTGGCTAACACACCTGACCGGCAATTGGGAGATCCAGGTTCGAATCCCGGTCAAGTCAAATGATTTTTTCATAGCGAATTTCAACCCTGGTACACAGCGTAATTTTCGACGAACCTTGAAAGCTTGAGAGTAGAGACTGGTTGTGTCAGGCGAAACCTTGTGGAACTTCTTAACATTGTGAAATGAGAGCTGTCACTCAGTAATTTCACATGTACTTTATAAACCACCTACATTTCCACTTATAAAGTCATCAGAATGTCAAAATCATCAGGTCACCTGGTGATGACTTCATAAGTCGACACTTGGGTCACACAAGTAGTGGAATGTGGAATTAATAAGTTACAGCTTTCATTTAACAATGAAAGTAGAGAATTGCCATGAGAAAAATTCGGCCTGGACCGGGAATCGAACCACGGACCTTTGGTTTCTCGGACCAATGCGCAGACCACTACGCTATCCAGGTTTCCTAATTCCCATGGCAACCAAAGGTCCGTGGTTCGATTCCCGATCCAGGCAGAATTTTTCTCATGGCAATTTCTACGAAAAATTCACCCGCCATGTTTGAATTTCAAAGTAGAGAATGTAAAAATGGCCATGGGTCAGAAGTCCTCAAATAGTGTACAACGTTTCCAAAAAACTAAAGGATTAAACTCTTAATGAATTTATCCTTAGGAGATACAATTTGGCGGAAAAGTAGAAGTAGAAGAAGCTAAATTAATGGGGTAGGTATATTTATTTAACAATAATCCAACGCTCTCTAATTTAATTATCATTTCAATTACCATATTACAATCACATTAGAAAAAATTATTTTCATAGAACCCTAAGATTCAAAACACTGCAGAATGTACTGCAATCCCAGGCATTTCATCATCGGAACTTCACCCCATTGCCAAACTGGGGAGAAAGTTTATGTCTGAAGTCAATCATGCTAGAAGTAAACTCTCGCCGAGGAAAGGCGAAAACAGCCGAATAGGCAAGTGAGTCGTGAGGGGGTGGATTGAGAACAGTAACGGGACTCCATTTTGCATCGTATCCGAGGCACCAATTCACCCTTTGGAACCCTCGTATTTCATATAATTACAGGGGGACCGCACGACAGGCGTAGTCCTTTCCTTGACCTGTCCCTTGCCCGTCTGCGACATCGCAAGACCCGCGACTCCCTGCCTTATACATCTACATCTACATCTACGTCATACCCTGCAAGCCACCCAAAGGGTGTGTGGCAGGGGGTGCTTTCGCACCAGGCATGCATGAATGATACGGTAGAACACCGACATTACATTAAAAACCCGCGTACCACACATGCAAAGCGCCAATTACAAATCTAATACCCAAGAAACATTGTATCTCCAATCGTTCTAACCTGCAAGGGATACAAAGACTACTACTACAGATTCAAAATATCATGCATAAATAAGAACATCATTATTTACATCATGCATAAATAAGAAAGAGGAGAATATAATGAGAAAGATTAACTGCCTGCCTATTGTCAATACTCGAACTATTCATGACGACGATCACAGCTGTTATGGTCCCGAATGGTACGCGGAAAAAATGACATTTTATACCTATCGGTTCTACAATCTAGCTCTCTAATTTTATTGGCGCGATCTAATCTGCCGTAGTACGAAGGGGTTAATAGTATGTTTTTTACGTCGTCAGTAAAATGATTTTCCTGAAATTTATTTAGGAGGTTAAGCCTATAATTTAATCTACGCTGTGATAGCGATTCCCATCCTAATTCTTCTAACAGTCCAGACACACTAGCCAACTTATCGTAGCATCGTTTCACAAACCTAGCTCCTCTTCGCTGGACGCGATCTAACTCTGATATCAACCCCGTTTCGTATGGATCCCATACACTAACAGCATATTCCAGATGAGGCCTAACGATTGAAAAATAACAACGTTCTTTCACTTTCTCATCACATTTTCCGAGTACTCTCTTGATAAAGCCTAGCTTCCTATATGCTTGACCGCATATTTCCCTAATATGTTTTCCCCAAGATAGGTCGTGACTAATTGTGACTCCTAAGTACTTAACAGACTCGGCGTGAATAATTTCTGTATTTTTAATTCTGTAAGCCCTAACTGGCCAATTTTTCTTTTTCCAAAAGCCGACTGCTACGCACTTTTTTATGTTTAGTTCCATCTGCCACTTTTCGCACCAAGCATGAATAGCAAGTAGGTCGATTGTTAACGAGTCGCTATCTTCGGAATTGTTAATATCCCTATACACAACCGCGTCGTCTGCGAAGAGTCTAAGCTTACTTTTAACGACGTTACTAATATCATTAATGTACAAGAGAAATAAAAGTGGACCAATTACACTTCCCTGAGGAACACCCGATGTAACGCTGTGTTTGACATGATACCGTCTATGACAACCCTTTGTTCCCGCCCATGTAAGAATTGATTAATCCAACTAATAATGTTTTTATCTATTCCATATGCTTCTAGTTTTGAGAGCACTTTTACGTGAGGTACCTTATCAAAAGCTTTCCTAAAATCGAGGAATATCGCGTCAACTTGGACATTATTTTCACCCGAGAGCAAGATGTCATGAACGAAGAGGGCCAATTGGGTTTCGCAAGATCTACCCTTTCGAAATCCGTGTTGGTTATTTATTAACAATTCCTCCCTATCTAAATGAGTCATAATGGAGCTTACGATTATGTGTTCAAATACCTTACAGGAAATGGATGTGAGAGAAATAGGCCTATAGTTACTAGGGTCTTCCCTGTCGCCGCTTTTGAATATAGGTGTGACATTTGCTACTCTCCAGTCCTTAGGCACTACATGATCTACTAAAGATTTGGTAAATATTAATTCTAAGTAAGGCGCTATGTCTGATGCCATTGTTTTATATACGCGAGCAGGTATTTGATCTGGACCGGGTGATTTGTTGGCGTTAATATTTTTTAGCTGCTGTTCTATGCCGCGACAATTTATAATAATTTCAGGCATACATGTTTGGGAACGAACTGGCTGCGGATCGAAAAGATGAGGTGTATAAGTACTGAAAATGCTTTTGAAGAATGAGTTTAACGAATTGGCTTTTTGTAGACTGTTGGTTATCTTTTCCCCTTTGATATTCTTAAGCGTGTGTACTGTTGATTTATTTCCTTGAGTGTCCCTAACATACGACCAAAATGCCTTGGGATTATCGTTCAATTGTTCTCCCAGTAATTTACTTTTGAAATCAGCTAACGCCCTTCGGCACGCTTTTTTTGCTAAGAGTTTAGATATTTTGTAATTTTCGGTGACTGTGTATAGTTCTTCGGAGGATTTGTTAATTTTGCCCTTTTTAACCTAGCATGACATGTTCTTTGGTGCTTTAATGTTTTTCTAACCTCCGCGTTATACCACCTAGGCTCTGCATTGGCGCTTTTCCATTTACTTGGTATGTATTTGCTAACTACTGATCGTGTAACGTTGAGGAAAGTATTCCACAAAACCTCAGTATTACTGTTGATACTTATTTTTTGAAAATTAGTAAATGAATTTTGGAACTCTCGTTTCATACCTTCGTAGTCAGCCTTATTATATAAGTAGATTTTTCTTTGCGGATTATGTTTCTTGATCATGCTCACGGAAAAATTAGCTTTAACTATCTTGTGGTCGCTTATTCCCTTATCCGTACCTATGTTTACAACCATGTGTGGAATATTTGTCGCTAAAAGATCAAGTGTATTTTTCCCTCTAGTTGGAGCAGTGACTAATTGATGTAGTGAGTGAGATGTGAATGTATGCAGGAGTGACTCACAAAGGTCTTTGTCTTTCCCCCCAGTGATAAAACTGTACGTGTCCCAGTCTATGGACGGAAGATTGAAATCCCCACCGATTATAATATGACAGTCGTTTTTTTGAGTGGTTAATTTACTGAGTTGACTTTCTAGTCCTAATATTGAGGTTATATGGGTATCTGGTGGTCTGTAATATGCGCACACATAGATTGTTTTTGCTTTAGGATTTTGGATGGAGCACCATACGCTTTCTACCTGGTTGTCGGAAAATGACTCCCTCCTACTAATATAACAATCCTTCACTGCAATAAAAACTCCTCCCCCGGTCCTTTCCACTCTATCTTTTCTATAAACTGTGAAATTTTTTGGGAATACTTCATTATCTGCAATTTCGTTACACAACCAACTTTCCGTCCCTATAATTAAGTCTGCGTCAGTAGTTTCAATTAGATGGTAGAAGTCAGCTACTTTATTCCTTAAGCTACGGCAATTTACTACCACGACAGAAAAGGATTTATCAGTTAGCGTATTCCCGGAATGTGTATTCTCATTACAACTCGCTTTCTTAGGTATATTCAAAGTTACATTACTGCTATTTTTTGAAACTGGCCTCTTACTGTTCTCTTTAGACTTAACACTTTCTTGGATATTTTTTCTATTAAATATTGTTCGCGATGGTACCTGATTCGACCCATTAGCTGACCTACTCTCTGCCCTACCCTCTATCCTAAAAAAGGTCTACAGTGATCGAGTATGCTACTCGCTACACAGCTAGCTGCCTCGGCCGTGTAATGGACACCAGAACGGTTCAGAGGGGTCCGACACGATCGGATTGCCGGCCGAAGGTCGACGAAGGAGGCTCCAATGTCCGTGCAGAAGCGACGCAACCTCTGGTTTATGCCCTCCACTCGGCTCCAAACCAGGGGTCCACGATCGATCCTCGGGACAAGAGTACAAATTGCAAGCGTCATGTCAACCCCTTCGTCGCGACTTACCCGCTTCACTTCGGAGTCCAGTTCCCTGAAGGAACGCAGGATCTCCTCGGATCCACGGTCCATGGCGTCGTTAACGCCGACATGGGCCACAATCTGCAGACTTGAGCACTTCGTGCCCCGGACCGCCGCACCAACCGCCTGCGTCACCTGCGGAACACCGCCACTTGGAATGCACCATGACGTAACACGGTGGCTTATACCCTCATGGCCTGCCCTTTCCCGCAAAGGGACCATAACACGGCGGACGTTACTACTACCTATCACTACAATCCCCCCCTTCCCACTCTGACGACTCTTCCTAGGTGCCGGTCTCGGAGTAGGAGTAGGCACGTCAGGCACCTCGGAATTTCCATCCGAAAGCAACTGGTACCTGTTTGAAACGGGAATGGGAGGTGCCAAAGCATCTCCTGAACCACGCTTCAGAGTGACCTTACCTCCACTCCTCCGAGACACGACCCTCCAGACCTCCTGTTTACGGAGTTGTACTGCCCCTTCATCGGAAGACGGACCTTCAGGCAAACTCTCGATCGTCCAGCCACTGTTAGCAATCGAGCGAACTCGTGCAGCCCGTAGGGCGCGGCGAACTTTCGAAGAGCGACCCAAATTTCCATCCACCTTCGGGACGCATACCACTCTTTCAACCTTAGACTGGAGTTCCCGCAGGATTCTCTCCAACTCGGCGATGCGGGCTCGGAGAGCCGCACACTCGCCGGCGTTTTTGATCATCCCAACAGGTGACCTATTCGAAGACATCCTAGCACTACTCGCAATGAACTCCCAAGGAAAAAAGCTTAACTACAAAAAGATGGCTAAACTCAAAAGAACTTAGCGATCCTAAGCTCGGTCACAATGGACAAAGTAACAACAATACTTCTACGAAATAACTTTAACACAGACCTCACACCTGGCAAAGAGCTAACTAAAATACGGGATAAATAAGAATATACTTGGTGACTCCCATCAGGCTCAGAGTGTCTGTAGTAAAATGTAAGTACCAATAAAGTGCGGCTAACCAAACCTTAGTTGTTCTTCCTCCCTTAATGCCCACGATGACAAGTTCACTGAATGCGATCGGCTAGCCTCGTGCTGTCTCGTCTTACTTCACCGTCTCCCGCGTTCGATCTGATGTTGGGTTTTTGTGAGAAGAAATGGACCCTGGCGCACCCGAGACGAGAAAGCGAGGTACAGCAGTGCACTCTCGCCTTAAATCATGGGTATCTGTGCAGTTTCATCTTCTTTTCTAGCGCCGAGGCTGGGCGAGAACGTACTTGAACGATCTTGGCTGCGCTTTACCCAGCGTCGCACGAACGTCTCTGCAAGTACCCTCGGCGAGAGAGTACTGCTAAAGCTGTCTTATTGCTTGCCAAAACAAGTCATGCGAGAGGTGGTATGATTCACCATTATCTGCCATTCCATTTCGACTAGTATCACGATGAGACCTTAAATATAGGGTCCCAAATAAATTCTTTCCGATGAGAAAATTTAAGCACTAGCCTTGGTTGTATGTGCCCCATGACTTATTTCGCAAAGTATTTAGTTTCCAGTACCTGCTATCCCTTTTCGACTAGTACCACAATGAGACCCATGAATGAGGGTCTGAGGTAAATTCTTAGCAATGGGAGATTTTAAACCATTTGGCTTTAATTTGTATGGGTCCCTTGTCTTTTTCGTGAAGAAGTTTGATTCCCCTGCTTATCTTTTCTCTCTTGTTGCCTACCCATCTTCCACTTCGTGCTTTACTTTCACCCCCCTAAGTCTACCTCTCATCTCGCTCGTGAAGTAGCTTTTTATAAAATTCCTGCTATCCCATTTCGACTCGTATCACAAAGAGACCTTAATGATAGGGTCCCAGATGAATTCTTAGCGATGAGTAATTTTAACCACTTGCCTAGGTTGTATGTGCCCCATGACCCATTTCGCGAAGTAGTTTTTTTTCCATTACCTGCTATCCCGTTTCGACTTTTATCACAATGAGCCTCCATGTTAGGGTCTCGGGTAAAGTCTTAGAGATGGGAGATTTTAACCACTTATCGTTCTCTCTTGTTGCCTACCCATCTTCCACTTCGTCCTATACTTTCACCCCCGCTAAGTTTACCTCGCATCTCACTCGAGAAGTAGCTTTTTTCCATTACCCACTATTCCTTTTCGACTCGTATCACAATGAGACTATAAAGATAGGGTCCAATATAAATTCTTAGCAATGAATAATTTAAACCGCTTGCTTTGGGCGTGTGTGTGACCCATGTCGTATTTCGCAAAGTATTTTTTTTCCATTACCTGCTATTCCGTTTTGACTTGTATCACAATGAGACCTCAAGTTAGGGTCACATAAGTTCGTAGAAATGGTAGATGTAAACCCATTACTGGGAGATTGTTGCATTTCGTGGAGAATTTTGTTTCCCTTGCTTATCTTCCTCTCTTGTTACCTAGCCATCTTTCCCTTCGTCCTTTCCTTTCACCCCCACTACGTTTCCCTCCCATCCTTGCCGCGCAGGTTTGCGCCAGTCACTTTTGCGAGAGCTTAATCTAACCACCACACCAATCCCCCTCCGTTTCGAGTGCTCCAAGCGTTCACGTGACCCTTAAGGGCCAAGAAATGAAAGTGGCTCGAAGGATACGAAGTAAACTGGGGGAAGTGGAATATGCACCAGCCAGAGGGGAATAGGGGGGGAAGGGAATCGGGGTATGAAGGGGCGGAGAGTGAGGAAGTGTGGGGGGTTGGGTGGCCCTTTTGGCTAAGTCGTTTGGAGCTGGGCAGGGGTTGCACCGAGAGGCGACGGAGGCGAACCCTTGAGGGGTAAAAGGAGCGAGAGGTGATGATTTTATCCGCGCGGGTGTTTGAATGCGACGAGAGGGGGAGCGTTTCAAAGGGGATAGTTTGTGAAGGACGAGGGCCCAGGAGGGGTTCGGGGATTGTGTATAAGATGACCCTGGGGAACCCTGGCTGGATAGGTACATATCGACCGGTGACGATACCGTCAATATCTCATCGCATCGACATCTGCAATATTTAATACCATTTGAAAAATTAATTATGACAATGCCGTATTGATATCTGCGATATTTTAGACAGTTTTAAAGTATAATAATGATAATGGTATCAATATATGAGCGTATTTAGGTGTATTTAACCTTCCCTCTATATTACCCTTGGACGCTCGTAAGGCCTAGTACATCGGCTTCCTCAGGATCCCTTGCAGTATTTATGCTGCCGAAAATCAACTCTGAAATAAGTGGTGTGTATTCTTTAGGAAAAAAACCAATCTGCTTTTCTAGTACCTATCATATTTCTATTATTTTAGCAATTTAAGATTAGCCATCATATTTTCAGGTGAAATTAAACAAAATCGCATTTCTCAAATTTTTCTCGGGCAAAATTTTGAGAAACTCGTACGCCGAGAAAGCATCAGATCATAATCGCATTTATTAGGAAATTCATATCAAGATACTTCCCGAGTCAACGTTTTCATAATCACCAACGTTTCGACAAGTCCCTCGCTCACCACCATCAGGGCTGTGAAAATAACACAAAATTGACCACCTTACATTAACAGCTAGGCCGGCTTATATACTCGGGCAGTTTATATACGGCGGTCAATTATTTGTAATTGGTAGAGCTCTGATGATGGTGAGCTAGATGCTTGCCGAAACACTAGCGATTATGGACATGATGATCCGGAGTGTATCCCTAAGAGAATCTACTCTCTCATTCACTTAAAAAACAATTATTTCTTAAAATCGCACTTTTCCAAAATTTACAAAGCGATTTTCCCCATGTTTTGACTCATAATAGACATTATTGAGCCTGTTACCTTTTAAAATTTTTTGGGCACTAGGAGGCTGGACTAAAATTTGCGAGGGCGGGCGCCTTTCGTGCGAGTCCGGAACTGTTCGAGGGCCTCCGCTGCCGGGACGGGGAGTGGAACTGATACCGAGAGGGGGGAGGGATATAGCTTGACGTTGCCCTGTTTATAAAAAGCACTTCAAAGATACTATACTCAAGAAATTCAAACATGGCAGGTGAATTTTTTGAAAATATTGCCGGGAATCGAACCACGGACCTTTGCTTTGCCAGACCAATGCGCAGACCACTACGCTATCCAGGCTTCCTAATTCTCATGGCAATTTTTGGTGGATACTAGGCAACTAGATCTTAGGTCCTTGCGGTCCATCAAAGATGTCAACAAACGCAAAGGAGAAGAGGGCTTCAAAGAGGCTTCTTTGAAGAGGACTTCAAAGAAGCCACAACCAAGAGACAGTATCCTTCACCAACACATATGCCGTGCTTAGCCAAAGGTCCGTGGTTCGATTCCCGGTCCAGGCCGAATTTTTCTCATGGTAGTATCTTCACTATACTCGAGGTTTCAAAAAATCTTGAACAAGTGACTCTGTGGACAGAGCCTCCTTAAACATCAACATTGGATTGTATCGGATTATATCAAAATCATAAGACGAACACTCACATCCCACCGGAAGAGAGAAACTAAATGCAGTCACCTATCTCGGAAGTACCATCACGTGGGACGGAAGAAGCACAACGGACATCAAGCGGAGAAGAGTCCAAGCTAAGAAGGCGTTCACGGGAAAAAAGCAACTGCTGTGCTCTAAGAAGAGAGGACTACGAACCAGAAAATAGTATGTGAAAACATTCCTGTGGAGCGTAGCACTCTTTGGATTGGTAGCATGGACCATTGGAAAAGCTGACCATAAAAGACTAGAAGCCTTCGAAATCTGGTGCCGGAGGAGGATGCTCTCAAGATAAAATGGACGGGCAAAATAATATATTGTGAAGTGTACAGATGGGTAGAAGAGGAAAGGACTATATGGAGCACCATAGATAAAAGAAGAACCAGATGGATTGGACACACCCTGAGACACAATGGGTTGTGTGAAGAACATAATTGAATGTAAAATAGTGGGAAAAGGCCCCAGAGGAAGACCCAGGAATAGGTTCATAGACTAAATAAAAAGGAAGTACGTTGGAAGAGATGCCAGGAGGTAGGGGAACTAGCATTGGATAGAGAAGGATGGAGGGCTGTAGTAAACCAATCTTAGGATTAAACGACCACGAATTCATAGTATCGGGAAGTTAAACATCGGAATCGAACTTTATCTGGAAAAATACAGGTATCGGGCCAGCTCTATGAAGGGTGACCAATGAATGAATTCATAGTATCGTGAAGTTAAACATCGGAATCGAACTGTATCTGGAAAAATACAGGTATCGGGCCAGCTCTATGAGGGGTTGAGAGTTGAATGGAAATGGGGTGAACAGAGCGTCAGTTTGCAGGGAGGGGAGCGAAACCAAAGCGGCGAAGATAATGGACCTAAGTAGGGAGGGGAAATAGCTGCGCGTAGGGCTGGGGGTGAAACTGAATAGTCGAACAACTCGATTACGGTCGAATCGCTCGGGTTTGGTCGGTCTTTAGCGCGCGCCCGGCTAAAAAAAAATGAAACCCTCGTTTGCTCATCTCTGCGACGAAACAGAGTCCCCCTTGCCGAACTCGCCGTTGAACCAAACGCAGCGAGAAATGTTCATTGTATACACACGAGCATCTATGCGTCGCTGATGAGTAATTCCATTCCATGAGGTTTTTTTCCCTATTTCCCCCGCAGCCCTCATCGCATCTTTATGCCATTCTATTCGACAAAGTCAATTCGCCTTTGAAATCCAATCAGTCGATGATGAGTGATAGTGAATAGAAGTCGGAAGTCGTCCGAGGGGAGAGGGGTTTGGGGTGAGTTGAAAAGATAGGAGGTGGGGTTGGATACGAGGAAAAGATGGTGTTGAGGAAATGGGGCGAAACGTCTATTCCGTTTAGTCATAGGATAATAGGAATGGGCGTGAGGGTTGGGGATAGGGGACTGAATGGAGGTTGCCTTAACGATAGCACCGCGGGGTGCCTGGAACACCATTGGGAACCAAAGATCGCCCATTTGTTGACCACCGCGTCAGATCACTACTCAAGTAAAACTCTGATCTGACAATCAAGACTCGTCTCTCATCCGGGCCTGCTACATCTACATCTAGGTACTACCCTGCGGGCCACCACGAGGGTGTGTGGCAGGGGGTGAACATCACTAAACATGCACTATTGACATGCAACTAGGATATTTAATGAAGGCATGCTAGATAATAGGGTCACATGGTTAGTATCTACATAATAAAAAAGGGATTATTGGTTGTTATTTCATGCATCATGCACTACAGACTACTCTTACTATATTTCACCTACCTATCCCTTTGCTACGCTGCCTATTGTTCTCTCTTATAGTACGTGGAAAAAATTACATTTTAAATCTATCGGTACGACAATCTATCTCTCTAATCTTGTTAATATGATCAAAACTAGCATAATACGCAGGGCTTCTTAATATATATCTAACGTCATCTGCGAACAAATCGGTTTCGAATTTACTTAAAAGGTTTAACCTAAATTTTAACCTGCGTTCTGATAGTAATTTCCATCCTAGTTCTTCTATTAAACTCGTAACACTTGAAAGTATCTTAATAGATACTTTACAGAACATTAATGTGGCTTTGACTCTACTATATAAATAAAAAGACACTAAATCACATACAAAGGGAATGCAAAGAGTTATGTTCACCGAAAAATGCCATATTTTAATACTAACATCTATTGATAGCTAAATCTACAACTATGTGACCTCTTTTATCACTAATGAAAACCAAAAGAAATAATAAATTAACTGATATGGCCTCTTTAAATTAAATTGCGGACCTTCAGTTCTGAAGCCATGACAGCTGTGCAAATGATCAAATTTTGAAAAAATAGTGGATTTTATTGCGAATACTGTTAAACACTGACATGGACCTTCGGAGGCAGGATTTCTAAAGAGTCACATTACACCTGATCGGACTGAAAGTGAACACGAAACAGGAAACCAATTGCATCCAGAACTTATAACCTGAAAACCAACTGAAACGCCATCGTGGCTTGGTGGACCATCGTTGATAACTTCCCGGAAAAAATTATATGCAATAACGGAGTATGTTTTAGGATGGAAATGTAAATACGGCTGGAAGAGCTTTTTCTGAAATTCTCCATTATTCATTAACATTCTATTGTGAGATCCATGGAAAAATATTGTATTTTTTAGACAAGATTCAACTCTATTTGTGGTTAAAAATTTTAAGATGACAACTTTTACTAAAACCAATAGATTTATAAAACAACGACCCAGGTTTCGATGTGCATTCACATCATCTTCAGGTAAATGGAGGCCGATATGCAGGCCTTCTATGGTAAACATTACCGGGTGGGGAGAGAGGGAGGAAGAGAACAATACAGGAGGAGGGTGGTCGCGGGAGGGTAGGGGGGCGGGCTAGGAGGACGAAGTGGAGGGTATTAAAACTTTGAGGATGGGGGAATCGGCAGGGAGCAAACATTCATTAACAAGGAATTTATCACGGTCAACTTGGTTTTTAAAAATCTCTAGCTGTTCTAAAGCATTCAACTTGCGTCTGTCATTTGTAAAATGGAGAGCTGTCATGGTAAAATCACTTTTATGTCCGTGGGTTAAAAGATGTCGGGCGAAGTTGCTTCCGTTAAAATTAAAATTTCTAAAATCCCTTTTATGCTCCATTTGTCTAATTTCCTTATTTCTACAGGTCTGTCCAACATACTGTCCACCACATTCATTACATTTCATTAAGTATACACCACTTAATTTCTGAGGTTCAATGGGGTCCTTGCAGTTAACTAACAGTTTTTTTTTCACACTGTATGGTGTTTTAAATGCCACTTTATAACGGAGTGATATCTATTGGTGGAACTACTATGATATGCATTGAATATAATTCTAATAAATATTTTTTTAATATTAGTAATAAATCATGACACCTAAGTTTTCGGCTACAATTACTTTTTGAACAGCTCGCCAAGTCAAAAATTGTGCAAAATTTAATGGCTAAGACATAAAAGAAGAGCTCCAGAGAAATTGCAGTAAAGTCGTGAAATAAACTACAAATATATGATTCTTAGTTTAGAAGATTTCGCGCTGCTGGAATTACTTTGCAAGTTTAAATAAACGTTATTAAAAATACACTGTGGGACTAATTGTTGATTTGAAAAATTAATTGAATTCCGTTAAGTTGCGACCAGAAACGATTCTTCATCCAATTAGTGTGTGATAGAGACATTTTCAACGGTATCGTTTGCGATTGATAAGTTTCTGTCAGAAAAAATTGATGGTGCAGATGAAAATAATAATAATATAATAATTCTTTACTGTCCCATCAGGTCTACAAAAGACATAGAACTCGTCAAACATGAACTTGCCAATCATATCGAATATGTCATACAAGTAAAAAATCATATACAAAAGTACTGGTCAAAGTTTTTACAATGGTCATAAAATTCCTCGAGGGAATAAATTGGAGTGTCCAATAAAAAGGCTTTGAGTTTCCTTTTAAAAATACAAATAGATTCAACACTTTTTATTACATTAGGAAGACTATTAAACAATTTCACACCATGATGGTAGGTACCCTTGCTGTTACTCTCACACCTTCTATGTTCAACATGGATATTACATTTAGTTCTTGTATTGTAAGCATGGATATCTTGATTTAGCTCGAAATTTAAAATATTTTTTCTAATAAACAAAATCAGTTCAAAAAAATACAGTGCTGGCATTGGCAGTATATTTAAATTGTAGAAAGAACTCCTACAAGATTCCCTTCTGGGTAAATTTAATATTATTCTGATAGCCCATTTTTGTAATTTGAAAACAAATTGTAATTTGAAAACAAATTACAAATTTGTTTCAAATTACAAAAATATCGTAAGTACGCCTCATTTAATCAGAAATCAAGTTTAGAATTCTTTAGTTTTTTTTTGCTCGCAAAATGCAAGCACCATCTGGAATAATTTTGAAGGAGACAAATATATTTTTTAAATGAATTACATTCCAATCAAAGGTTTCTCAAGCGAGTGCATTGCATCGTTTCGGAAATCCATTTTCACAAAATGTAATTGACGTCATGCGGGGAATTCATACATACATTCCCGCGTTGGATATTTAGGGCGGACCTAATGTCGTTAGTGTGGTGACTGGCAGGGGGAGTAAAGCAAGACTCGCAGGGGGAGTAGGGGGTGGTGGGAGGGGAGTTTAAGGGTGCTTTGCTGGAGGGTACAGGGTCCGTGGTGAAGTGCTGGGATGGCAGGGAGGATCCGGTTCTAGCAAGGGTGGGAAGGGTGAGCGTTTCTGGCACGAGGGGTAAGCGGATAAGAAAATGAGATCAGGAGTAGGAAATGACCCATAAATACTCAGACAGTCCTAAGTTAATATTAATTGTTTTGCTTGATAATTGACGTCGGTAACTCTCTCAAGTTGGTTTGACCGGTAATCTTTGGTGAATTGAGTGCACGCCTTTAATAAATTTTCTTGTAAGTTGAAAATAAAGTCGAAGTTCTTCTTTTTTTAATTCATGATCAGTACACCCTTCGTTTCCTGAGGAGCATGGCAGTCTATGGATCGAAATCATGGGCAATGGATAAGCAGACGAGAACAGACTAGAAGCTTTTGGCACCTGCTGCTGGAGGATGATGCTGAAGATAAAATGGACCGACAAAATAAGAAATGATGAAGTGTACAGAAGAGTAGAAGAGCAGGGTATCATATAGAACACCATATAGAGAAGAAGAACCAGATATTTTGGACACACCCTGAGGCACAATGGATTAGTGAAGAACATATTTGAAGGTGAAGTAAAGTGAAAATTCCTCAGAGGAAGACCCAGGAATTAATTCATAGACCAAATAAAAAAGACAGTACATAGGAAGAAATACCAGGAGGTAAGGGAACTAGCATTAGATAGGGAAGGGTGGAGGGCTGCAGTCAACCAATCTTAGGATTGAACGACCAATGATTGAATGAACATCCTGCGTGGGAATTGTATTCCCATTTGGAGGAAATGAAGTAACCTCCCAGTTAAGTATGCACCCGTTTCAGTACGCATCTCGTTTGATTTAAGTTACTCAAAAAATCAGGAAAACATTAGCTTCGATATTATTTATCATGTGTGTGTCGTTTGGCGGCAAATGCTTGTATTTTGTGCTGAAATAAATCTAGTTGAAAAAAATTGCCATTTTTTGTGGATAGTCTATTTAAGGGGTGGGGCATCAGAGACATAGAGGGCAGACAACTCTTCCATGTGCTCCAAAATTGGAAGGAATTTGAAAAGTATTTCTTTGGGCAGTATTCATTCTCTATGAGATGCGAACTATATCAGCTATATATGTATTATTATACATTAATATTTGAAACGTGAATGTTGCCTGTAAAGACGCTGCAAATATTTCAGATTATTAAAGTTAAACACAGTCATGATGACAGCGCTGCCCGCCATGTAATGTCCTCCCCCCTCCGCTTCTTAGCCGACCCCTTACACACGAGCCTTACAGTTAGAGAAAATCACGCTTAGCGAGGGTGACTAGCACTATGTTTCTCTACTACTATACAGCTCACATCAGCTTTGGCGTATCTGCAACTAAAGAAAGATAGAAGATTCTAGAACAGCAGAAAATTGGAGAAAAGTAGGGAAAAAACTTTCCGTGAGTGTTTTACCACGGACCGCGAGGGTGACTAACACCATGTTTCGCTACCACTATAAAGATCACATCACCTCTTGCGTCGATGCATTACCATAAAATTGTGGATTCCAGAGCAGTACAACATTGAAGTAGAAGGGGGAGGACTTTCCGAGAGTTACGCTACGTGAGGGTGTCTACTACCATGTTTCGCTACAACTGTAAAGCTCACATCAGCTTTGGTGTCGATCCGACGCCGAAAAAACAGTGAATTTCAGAACAGCACAATACTGGAGAAAAGTGGGGGAAAAACTTTCCGTTTGTGTTTCATCACGCTTAGCGGGTGTAGCCACCACCATGTTTCGCTACCACTACGAAGCTCACATCAGCTCTGTCGTTGATGCAATGCCGGAAAAAAGTGGATTCCAGCGCAGCACAAGATTGGAGTAAAAGGGGGTGGGGGGTTAAAAAAACTTTCCGTGAGTGTTTTTAAATCCTCTCAAACACCCTTGCAACCGCCATTAGCCTCCGGGGGAATAAAGATGGGGCCGGAATGTGCTTCCATGACGACGGAGGAAATTGTTTCGCTCCGTAGAGCCGCTTGCATTATTCAAGGCGATGCTTTCGCCTCGCTCTTTACCGAGTTGACGTCGCGCGCCGAGATGACGAAGGGGATGAATGAAGGCAGGCGCTCGGATGAAATGAATTTACCTGAAGGGGTCTCGGTGCGGTCCGACACGAGGGATCCAGAAGCTTTGGGGAACAGGAATTGCCAAATGTTCATTTTCTCGTCGGAAGAAGAAGTTAAACACAATGCGTGAAAGTTGTCTTCACCAAAATGGAAATACTGGCTTCCATAGTATAAACAGATAAAGAAAGATATAATTAATGCGGTTTTGAACTGCCAAGGTAAAAGGATATTATCGTCTAATATGTATTTTTGTTTTCTAAAATTATTCAGTCATCCAAGGATGGTTTTTGGACTACTTAAAACATATGCAACGAAGTGAAACCATGTAAAAATCAGATTTCCAAACATTGCATTTAACAAATGATGTGGTACGAAGTCACTCGCACGGGTGCATATACACCAGGGTTGAAATTCGCTATGAAAAAATCATTTGACTTGACCGGGATTCGAACCCGGATCTCCCAATCGCCGGTCAGGTGTGTTAGCCAGTTACACTACCAAGCCATCTTGCTTCAAGGCTTGGGAGATCCGGGATCGAATCCCGGTCAAGTCAAATGATTTTTTCATAGCGAATTTCAACCCTGGTGAAATATCATCAGGTTTAGAATTACGGATTTATTACAACTGCATTCCCAGTTGACCTGGACTAATTAAAAAAGGATCAAACCTAATGTAGCCATTACAAAAATTAAATATCATTAGGTCTATAGCAACGGAGACACTTCCACTACATTCACAGTTAACCTGGACTAACTGAAACGGTTCAACCTTAATGTAGCCATAAAAAAATGAAATCTCTTCAGGTCTAAATTTACGGAGACATTACCACTACATTCCCAGTTTACCTGGACTAACGGATCAGCCCTGTTGGAGCCAAAAAATAAAATATCCTCAGGTCCAGATTTATGGAGACTATCCAATTACATCCCCAGTTGATCACTCACGATTTGTGAGAAATTACACACAGTGATTCATTTCCATATTTTCGTTTCCCACTTATTGTAACTATATCCTAGAACCATTGATATTGTCCTATATTGTTCCAGTAAAAAGTTGCATCAAACATATCTTCGTCAAGTAATGTAAAGTAGGGCAAAAACGTAGTTATTGCACTACTTCAACAATAAAATAATTGTGCGAATTTCCACAGAGAAAAAAATCATCCGCCTTGAATGGGATTCGAACCCGGATCCCTCGATTTCCACAAATCCACAGGGGAAGAGGACGCCTCGGTAGCTAAAATGGCTAAAGCACTCGGGGCCGGAAATCGAGGGATCCGGGTTCGAATCCCGGTCAAAGTGGATGAGTTTTTTCTCTGTGGAAATTCGCACATTTGTGCAATGCGGGTGACTCCGTAAAAGTGGAACTCCGTGGCTAGTCCCGGATAGCTTAAAATGTGTCCGATAAAATAATTTATTTACTTGGAAACCGCAGCATAGGCATGGAATGGAAACTCACGCCATAATTTGTTCGATACGAATTCCTGTTTAGGTACGAGGAATTCATTGGACAACAAACAATTATTGTCTTTCATTTATTTCGTGCATGTAAATGTGTCTTATTTGTACGTGTGTGCCAACTTAGAAAGAAAAAGAGGCATTGCAACGTATACCGGGCACAGCTAGGAACTAAATAAATAACTGGACTAACAAATGTTGTTTTTCATTTGTGATAGCTCCTATACCGTATTACCTCGGAGTTAGTGAATTGTCTCCACGGGAAGAAACATAAAAGCTTTCCTCCCTGATTCCTCATTCCCACGGGGGCATCTTTCTATCCACTACCCTCCGTGCCAGGTAAGCCCAGCGTCGTCGGCATCGTTAAGTTTAATAAGGTGGCAAAGGGTGTATGTGTGTGGTTTTTAAGGAAACTCGATATGCTCAGGGAACGAGACGGGCAGAGGGGGAGCGCAGAACAGGCAGTCGACCCTTCGAATTCTGACCAGAACCTGGGGGGGAGGAAGGAAGCGAGAGGGAAATGGGAAAATAGGTTAAATAGGGGCTGAAAGAGAGGCGAGTTTGGGCAAATGGAAAGTGATGGTTTTTCGAGTAGACTTGAGGTTTTAATGGAAGGGAGACGGGGCCAGAGACGTCGATTAAGGGCGGGGAGTTTGAGAAAGATTCCGGGGCTGAGATACGAGAGTAAAAAGGAAGGGAAAATGCACGTGACTCGCTTAGGTCTGCATCAGTTCGACTGGCAGTTTTGGAAGCTTTCCGTCCACTGAAGACATCACTTGAGACGAACAGTGTTGCCAAATTTTACGGATTCAAATCCTCGCCTAGGTCACTGAGGTAGATGAAGAGGGCGCTTACGGCGGCCAATGCTAAAATTCGTAATCGAAGGGGCGATATAAAGGCCAATTCGCGTTTGAGTTTCTCGACGGGGAACAAATGAAACCTCTAATTAGTAGACTCCTACGGTCAGGTGAAGCGCTGTTCTTGTCACCCGAAAATTCAAAATGACTCAATTGATCTTAATATTGCTATTAAATGCAATATTAAAATGTAAAAATGTGTTCTGCTTCAATTAATTTCGACCTTATTTAATCTCCAAATTATAATTGACATTTAAGAACGTTCAAGCCTACTATATACTCAAATAAATATTGTAAACAAATGTTTTGAACGAAAGGTGGCATCCATCTTGAATTCCGCCTATTTCCTAGCTTAAGATCGCTTAGTGGTTCATGTCGAGTGGAGATTATTTCCGTTAATTTAATCCGCTTCACGTAAGAAGGAGATATCAAAATGCCTGACAAATATTGTGCTGCGTTGTGGTGTGACAACATCGCCAGAATCCGTCTGGATAGAGAAATTTCTTTCCTCGGGTTTCCGAAAGATCCGGAGAGGTAATTCTGTCTGGGGGGTGATATAAGATGTGTGTTTCTCTTTTCATTTTTAATGTGTTAGTGAAACTTATTTGCTCCCCTTTGCTAATCGTGATTTTGTGTCTACTTAGGGAAAATAAGTGGGCTGAGTTTTGTCTTTGGACAGATCTTCTGGGACGGTGATGGGAGCTCGATGAGAGTCCCAATAATTTTGTGTACTCTGTGCACTTCACAGAGGCAGTCTTCAAAAGGAGATATCCTTATCCTCTTTTAGGGTATCTTCTTTATCCTCTTCCTTTGGTTGTAACGTAGACGAGGCCTGTCCGCCATCTTAGTTAACCCCGATTTTCCTTTAGCGTTTACGGACTGACACACAAATATTTCATTTTTACACTGTTTTCCTTCGACAACTTACTATAATTCAGCATACATTAACTTATATCATTCTACTACTTACCTCCTCGGTGCTACAGCCCGGTATGAGCTTTGGCTACCCTCAATACGCCCGTGCATTCTTTTATGTAGTGCACTTTCTTCCACCATATCACGATCCTCATAGTCAATAGATCAGGTACAGCGAAGAGGAGCTAGATTTGTGAAACGATGCTACGATAAGTTGGCTAGTGTGCCAGGACTGTTAGAAGAATTAGGATGGGAATCGCTATCACAGCGTAGATTGAATTATAGGCTTAACCTCCTAACTAAATTTCAGAAAAATCATTTCTCTGACGACGTAAAAAACATACTATTAACCCCCTCGTACTACGGCAGATTAGATCGCGCCAATAAAATTAGAGAGATAGATTATAGAACCGATAGGTATAAAATGTAATTTTTTCCGCGTACCATTCGGGACCATAAAAGCTGTGATCGTCGTCATGAATAGTTCGAATTGTGACAATAGGCAGACAGTAAATCTTTCTCTTTATATTCTCTACGTTCTTATTTATGCATGATGTAAATATTGATGTTCTTATTTATGCATGATATTTTGAATATGTAGTAGTAGTCTTTATATCCCTTGCATGTTGGAACGATTGACGATAGAATGATTCTTGGTTATTGAATTTTTAATTGGCGCTTTGCATGTGTGGTACGCGGGTTTCAATGTACTTTCGGTGTTCTACCGTATCATTCATGCATGTCTGGTGTGGAAGCACCCCCTGCCACACACCCTTTGGGTGGCTTGCAGGGTATGACGTAGATGTAGATGTAGGTCTTCTTCCAAATCCTGCATCCATCTTTTCCTTGGTCTTCTTCTTTTACTCTTTCCATCCATATTTCCATGTAGCAGCTTCTTAGGTATCCTTCTTCACGCATTTCTCTCACATGACCTAGCCAAGCTAACCGTTGGCTCTTCACAAATCTCACAATGTCCTCGCCTCTGATAATATTTTCAATTTTCCTGTTTGTTCTTATCCTCCATGTTACACACCATCTGCCACGGGGCCATATATTCTTCTTAAAACCTTCCGTTCAAATATCCGCAGTGCTTTCTCATTTCCAGCAGAGATAGTCCACGTTTCTGTTCAGTATGTCGCGACTGGTCTGATAAGTGTCTTAAAGATCTTGATTTTCGTCTCCTTAGATAGCATGGTGGACTTCAGGAGCTTGTTATTGACAAAGTAAGCCCTATTTCCGGCCATTATCTCTTTCTGATCTCTTCTGTCATTGAGTTCTAACAGTTTAAATTAGTACCGAGGTAACTGAAATATTTTACATTTTCAAAGTTGTACTGCCCAAATGTAATGTTTTGAGCCCACCATCTGTCATCCACGGCCAACATTTTCATGTTTTTCGTTTTTCTCTCATTGCTTCGCATATTTCATTCATTCATTTCATTTAATTCATACTCTTCCGGGTTTTCAATCGCGTTGGTCCATGTTCCCGCACAACACAGACATAAGACTTATAGACCAATATATGGTGAACAATTTCCGATATGATTGCATATTTTCGTAAGAGGAATTCATAAAAAAACTACATGAGCTGAACAATTATGCATGTCTCGAACACGATTTTTCCTCTTCATTTATGTAGTTTAATGGATTGAAATGCTTCATTTCTCCAACTATCCTTACTATTATATTTTCATACATTTATTATAATCCGCATTCCCGTTGAAAACTATGGTCAAATCAAAATTACTTAATGCCCTCTCCATACACCACAATAGTCTACGATATGGCGAATTGATGGATTTGAAAATGCAGCTCTTCCGAGTTTTAAAACGCGTTGGCCCATGTTCCCGCGGAACACTTGATATACCTATCGTGTCCGGTTATAAAAAGGATAATATTTGGTGACCAATTTCCGATATGATTGCATTTTTATACCCTACACCTCTACATGGTCAGAGTATATTGATATTGTCACAGCAGAAATGTAACGCACTGAAGGAGGCGTGGCAGGTATGGAAATGTATATACTACTATATAGAAATCGAGTCCATATAGCTATGTCCATTAGTCTGTCTCTTCGCACGATAACTCCCGTAAAAATTGAGATATGGAGCTGAAATTTGGGACAAGAGCCTCTTGTAGTCCACAAACGGTACAGTTCTAAAATGGGTTGGATCGGACGAAAACTACGTTTTTTTCTTTTATTGAAAGTGTTGTAGGTTGTTTAAACTTTGGCAAGGCCGAAGATAATTTCTTTACTCGTTTTCTTTAGGCGAATTCATGAAAAAATCTACTTGAGCTGAACGATAACCCTATAGAATGTAGTCGTCAAAACGTCGCAAGTTAAAATCTCGAGAAATCAATAAATCAATAAAGATAACTTTATTTTTACTTGTGAAACAAGAAACTACTTTTCCGTGTTTTAGTTTACGCTCTCATTTTAATCTTTTGAAACAATCTCTGTATGGACCCTCCTTTTCCATCGACTAGGTGGTTCTGGTCCTCTTACGTTGCTCTGGTTCAGCAACCATCCAGTCGCTAATTATTTTGTCAAAAGTTCATCATCAATTTTTCAAATTAATTAATGCATTTTATAATTATTATATCTTATTATTTAATTAATCATACCCTATAATGATAAATAACATAGGGTGTAATATTTAAATCTAATTTTGTAAATACTTTAATTAAATTTAATTTAATTATAACACCCTATGTAATAACTAGAAATAATTAATGTTGTATACGAATGTTAACAAGATGATTTATTACCGTTATTGTCCCTGCTTTAATTTTTCACTATTGCGCTAACATTATATCGTCTTTATTATTCTTATATATGCTTTTGAAAGTATTTTTGTTTAATGCAAGCGGTGAATTTCTATTTTATAGAAGGATCACACAGGTCTGTGACCTTCGAAGCTGCCTAAAGCACAACTTGTACACAACATTATACCAAAACTGTTGAGTAATACATTATTCTTATTCTTGTTGTTATATTAATTTTTGTTGTGTATATAATTAAGTTAGTTATTATTCATAACAAATGGGAAGGTAAACTACTCAATCCGGAAGGCGGCAGAAAATAAAAATCCGCGTCCGACTCCGGGAGTTGGCAACCCTTGGTGCAGGCGGCTTTCCGGTAGGGTGAGCTTCGACCATGGTGAATAGGGGGCGAGTGGCAGGGGGGGGGGGAAAGACACGAACTGAATAGGTGGAGGAAGTTGAGGGGTGAAATCTCAAAAGGTTCGTCACCTCTCGAAACATGATGAAGAAATAATTTATTAACGAGGGAGCATTCATCCCTTGATGAGGTTATTATGGGAAAATATGTCACTTTTCTGAAATCGCGTTCTGGAAAGAGGGGCGAGGGAAGGACATCTTCTCATCCCTTCGGCAAACACTTGCGTCAACTCCCACATTTCCCGCGTTCTTTCCTCTCTCTCCCTCTCTTCACCATACATATCCGTCGAGGGAGCCTGAGCCATGAATAGCGCATAAAACGTCTCGGCTATCGGATCTAATTATTGTATCTTCCTTGAATGCGCTCGCAAAACTGTCTCCCGGGAAACTAAATACGGTCGCCATGCCTCCCACAACCCCCCTCACTATCTCCCTTCACTGACTCTTAATGCGCAAGCTATTGCGGGCGAATCACGACGTTTTCCATGCCTTGGTTTACACTCTCATTTTATTCTTCGAAAGAGAAATTTTCCTATGAGAGACTCATCGTTTCAATTCATGTTCCATTATTGTTTCAAAATTTTTTTTCTCTAAAGGCCCAAGGACCAGCCGCGAAAATTTTAGAAAAATAACATCACGCCGGCGACTCGTTCCGGACGAGAAACATCCGAAGCTTTGACACGAAATGAATTTCTAAAGGCGTGGACATCTTTCTCGAGAAAGATAGTGACACCTTGACCTCGAGCTAATCAAACGCTTTAATGGGGTCTCTATTTTTGGACCCAAGCGGTCTTAAGTAAAAAGCACACAAAGTACACAGGAGGCGAAGGAGGTAATGTACCCCCAAAATGAAGTGGTAAAATATTCATAGGCTTTTGATGACCCAAACGGGTTTCGCTAATGGGTGCTCACCTGTTTGTTTTAACTATCTTTAGATATAAAAAAATAAAAGCATAGTAATTATCCTCGGATGATATTGTTAATTTTTAAGCTATTGCTGTTTGAATAATATAAATTTCAATACAAATGTAGGTACGGCTTAAATTAAAATAAACTTTAATGAGCTTGTGCAGTTTCTGCAACTCCTTCTCTTAATTTCTCTCCTCTGACAGGGTGGCTACCGATATCCAATTTTCAAATTCCCTGACCTTCTCCAGACTTTTCCCAAATGGATTTACCAATTTCCCTGACCGATCACCAGAAGGTCAACTATTATTGGCATATTTTTTTCCGCTGAATTAAATTTTCTACGGCAGCTTTAAATTTTCTATTTCACCGTCTCGCACTTTTAGAACTGCAAGCATGTATGTACTATAATCTATTGTGCTCCAGCTACTTTACGACCTGACTTTCGGAAGTTTAAAAAAACGCGAGATTAAATTTTCCGAACAACATAGCCTCGGATTCCTTGTTATGAGCGTATAACAGTGTGATAATGATTTTTAACACAACAGGCAAATATTGCAATAAGGATATAAAAAAGGTATACATTGTACGTCTGATTAACAACAAAATAACTAACAAGGGGAGTGTCAGATAGCCGGGTCTCAGATTTTATTCAAACTTAGCAGTTGTACAGACCGCTGTATGTGGTTCATGAATCACCCCACATATAGGGTTATGTAACCAATAGTTTAAACGAAAAAGGCCTTTAAAAATTTCAAAATTTCCTTTAGACGGGCCACCCACATAACTAACAAGCTACGAAAAATTTGAATATTATTAAGAATTATGCTTGAATTGTAAGAATTTGAAGGCAATATTATAAAATAATTATAGAAAATGGAAATCATGTGCATGAAGGAATAATGAAAATACGTCGTGAAAAGATAAGGAAGTGACATAATAAGAAGGCTGCCTTCGACCGAAAAGAGAGACTAAGCCTGACGTCGTGTATGCAAATGAAAAATTTGCCTCGCGCAAAAATAATATTTCGAGTAAAAATAAAAAATCTTGAGCGCATTGTAGGATGCCGTAAAGGAAAAACTAAAAAAAAAGCGGAAGAAATATCCCGTATTGGAATCGAACCCGTGTCTCTAGACCGGAGACGAGCACGTCAGTCACCCGTCCAGCTTGTCAGTTATGTGGGTGGCCCGTATAAAGGGAATTTTGACATTTTTAAAGGCCTTTTTTGTTTAAACTATAGGTTATATAACCCTATATGTGGGGTGATTCATGAACCACATACAGCGGTCTGTACAACTGCTAAGTTTGAATAAAATCTGAGACCCGGCTATCTGACACTCCCCTTGTAAGATTCACAAAAGAATACTCCACAAATTGATTGTGCTTATTCCATTCACGTCAGCTTCACGTAAGTTTTACATTAGTTTTAGTTGGTGAAATAAAGAGCAGGAAAGACGCCGATATACGTATTGGTAGAAAATTAACGAGGATTCCTATTCCAGTTTCTCCCTGACTGCTACCAGAATTCCCCTACTTTTACAGAAATGCAGAATTCCCTGACAATTCCAGGTTTTTCCGGTTTCCCCTGACGATCGCCACCCTGTCTGACAAAATTCTTGTGCCTCTTCTGCACCCATTTTGTGAATGAATTAAATATTGTGCCACACTGTATAAAATCAGATGTTTTTTATGTGTATCCATACATTTGCCTTCTTGTTAAATATTATGTCGGATTCTGTGATATCGATGCATCATGTAAATCTTCCTATTGTATGTACTACTTGATGACTCAAAGATATGTATAACCATGTATGTTCCTAAGGGACACACTTGTCCCGGAATAATAAATGTCATTTTTCATTTTAATTTTTTCATTTTATTTGTAAATTCAACGTCCGAGTTCCAAGCCACATTAAGACGTGATATTTTTCTATTTCCCGAAAATCAAAGAATTTACTTCACCACTTCAACATCTGGACCAACTTCACGACCGCGAATAAGTTGGAAAGGGCTCGGATGAAAAAAGGCTGCATCTTTCCACAGCTTAAGGTAGCTCTGGCCTCGGGATCACCAATTCCAAATTTGCTTAAAACTTGGAACGCTTGTGAGATGAGACGCTTTTATAAATTAACTCTATCTCTGGTTACCATACATGAAGTTTTTAAAAGGAACAACATTTCTTATTTGCAGAAGGAAAGACACTGCTGTAAAAAGACCAAACTATACAATTGTAAACTTTACCTCTTTAAGGGGTTCAGATGCGTCTGTAACACTGTCGATAATTTGTACAATATTCAAATTGTTGCAAGTACATTAGTCATAAAAAAGATATTTGACAATGCTGTAAAAAGACCAAACAATAAAATTGTAAACTTTACCTCTTTTAGGGGTTCAGATGCGTCTGTGACACTGTCAATAATTTGTACAATATTCAAATTGTTCCATGTACATTAGCCATAAAAAAGATATAAATTAGTTGTCCTATACAAAAGGCGTATCCTGGTTAGGTACTCAAAAAATCAAAAATTATTTAGGTTCTTTGTTTATTTATTATTTAAGCATGTCATGAAGTGTCATTTGGCGACCAGTTTTCTTTCATAATCGTTAAATTTTGGCCGCTTATTCTTATATTTAATGCTAAAATGAATAACTTCAATGCTGAATTAAATATTCAATGCTAAATGACACTACTACCTGAAAAAGTCTAGAAGTGTTGATATTAAGATCTATATTTCTTATTTGCAGAAGAAAAGACAAGACCAAACAATTTAACCGTAACAGTTAGCTAGAGATTGTATTGAGATGGATGTATGTATGATTGTCAACTATTTGTATCAAAATACTGCTACAATTAAGATATGAAGTAGTTGTTCTATATAAAAGGAGTACCGCTTTTTTCCTCCAATATTTTCTTGATCAAGTTATATGCCTTTTCCAACTTGATGCATTCAAACAGACAGACAGTTTTTTTTGCATCTAAGGTACAAGTACATTTAGTATATGATTATATCAACTGTTATGGTAGTTTGAGCGAAATATCATTTCACCTAGAAATCAATGAATTTGGCCTCATTTAAAGACAAATTCCTCACCCTTCAAAAGATACTAAAGTATCAACCTCTTACAGGACTGCTCTCCGAGATTTTTGAGCATAAATACCAGCCCTTTTACATAAAAAATGGAACAAAGAATCCAGAGAGATTCTTTGTAAAAATAGAGGGATTCCTAACACTTAGATTTTGTCAAAAAATTTTCTGTGTAGTTCGTGGGTTTTCCCAACTATTTTTGAAAATAAATCACATTGTCACCGAAGTAATTTTTTTCAGAATCGCAAAATAACCTTCCAATTTTAAGGAGTTTATACGTACCGCGTGACAAAATGAGTCAAACTTAAGACTTATGTTGATATCTTTATTTTCTTACTTAGAATTTCAGCCATCTTGAAGTATATTATTGCACCATTATTACTGCAATATTAAATTCATGCATCGTTCAGCCGCTGAAATTAAAACGTATAATTCGAATATGGCCTACATTATGACTGGGGTTATACATCGCTCATATTACCTAAAAGACCATTCCATCCACATTCTCTCACCGTCTACTCATTCCTAACCTTATCCATCCTACCTATATAAATTCCAGTTATTGAAAGCTATTGACATCAAAAAATAAATTCCACAGAATCTTAAAAACTACTAAACGAAAGCCCAAGGAAAGAATAACCCAAGTTAAGGAGGCGCTCAAGGGAAAAAGACAACTGCTGTGCTTAAGGCAGGAGCGAAATATCATTTTACCAATAAATCAATGAATTTGGTCTCATTTTAAAGAAAAATATACCACTCTTCCATTGATATCAAAAATTCAATCCCTTACCTCATAACTTTCCGAGATATTTGTCAGAAAATACCGGCCCTTTTATATGGGAAATGGTACGTATATTCACTCCAAATAGACCTTATATTAAAAATGAAGCATTCTCTACACTTAGATCTCAAACGCACCGCGTGAAAAAAATGAGTCAAGTTAAAGACTTTTAGAGATATTTCCATTTGATTACTTACAACTTCTGTCAAGTAAAACTATATTATTGCACCATTAATAATGCAATATTTAATTCGCGTGTCTCACAGTGGTGATATTAAGACGTATAACTCGAATATGGTCTCTATTATGATTATGGAACTATCCTGCTTGCTCTGCCTTAAAGAAGAAAGTACTACAAACCAGAAAACATTATGTGAAAACGTTGAAAACTATGAATCGAAAGCATGGACCACTGGAAGAGTAGACCAGAAAAGAGTGGAATCCATGGAAACCTGGTGATGGAGGAGGATGCTGAAGATAAAATGGACGGATAAAATAAGAAATGATGAAGTGTACTGAAGAGTAGAAGAGGAAAGGATTATATGGAACAACGACAGAAAAAAAACAAGATGGATTGGACACACTCTTAGGCACAATGGGTACGTGAAGAACATAGTTAAAGGCAAGACTGAGGGTCCCCAGAGGAAGACCCAGGAATTAGTTCATGGACCAAAGAAAGAGGAAAGTACATAGAAAGAGATACCAGGAGGTAAGAGAACTAGCATTACATGGGGAAAGGTAGAGGGCTGCAGTCAATCAGTGTTAGGATGAACAAAAAATGATGTTTTGTTACAAGACTACCTAAATTTGGCGTTATTCACTACAACTAGTATCGAACAACCAATGAATAGGAAAGAATCATTTTTGAATAATTTGTAATTGAGTTTTGAAGAAAACGATCAATTTTAATGTTCAACACTTAAACATGGTATGGTATTAATTCATACTTAATTTTTTCATTATGTTACTGTCCAAATTGTTGATTTTGCTCTTTATGTTGCTCAAAAAAATGTAAATTGCTTTTGTTCTTAAGGGGTATATCCCCAGGACAATTAATAAATTATTCATTCATTCATTCAATACTTATGACGCATGAGGAGGAGAGAAATGGGTATAGCTTTAACATTGGTTGGGAACGGAGAGCGGGTAATGGAGTATGTTAATCATAAGAATGGGTCTAAACGGGAAGGGTTGCTGTCAGCCAGAATACAGTTCCCTGAAGGGAATTGTGCATGGCTAATTAGACTACCTAGACAAGGCTAGTTTCCCTTATTTTGCTCGTGGAGATGGGCGCGGGATAGGCTTGAAGGAAAAGGGGAAAGCTCTCTACTCGTTTCCGAGTCGCGCTAATTATCGTCTCAAAAGGAAAAGTGAGGGTAAGAGGTGGAAGTCTCTTGTGGAACGGTTTGCCGACGGTCGGCAGTTGTTTGGTGCAAGGGAGTGATGGTGATGGTGGTGTTCCCGATGAGAAGCCGCGCCGAGTACAGGAGTGAGGGGGAAGGACTTCGGTGTCCTGGGAAAAGCAGACGAGCGAATGAGTCATTCGGGAGAGTTTTAAGGGAAATGTGAATTAGCTTGTTATTTGGGGAAACGATGGACAACTGAGATAATTTTTGGCGTTGAGGATAGGTGGGTTAGCAAAAGGATTTTTCGGGGAATATACAAAGGGTGACGAGAAACGTGGCATTAGAAAGGAAAGTTCACAAGGGGGACCACGGTTCAACGTCCAATCCAATGGACTGAGCACTGCACTCTAAGGCGGTTGTAACGGTAATCGTGAGCCGTCCAGTATATTTCCAATAACTTTTCAAGTAGTTCGAAACTGATTACCATATTTTGCATTCTTTGGCCATACTTATACGGTGTAAATAACAACACGCGTAGTACAATAAATAATACGAGAGTTATATTTTTTTAAATGTCATCACAATTGAAGATTTGTTGTGACTTGGATTTACGGCGCGGGTTAAAAAATAAGTGAAAATCTTATGGCAGTACGTCTTCTTCCATACAAATGACTCCCAAATATTTGTTATCAACTATAATAGAAACATGAAACGTATAATTTCGCCTTCGTATGGAAAATTGTACAGATGTAATGGTGATTTAATAATTAACAAAAAAGGGACATTTAATCGCACATCTTAAAAGTGTAACATGTATGGTAACAACAATTATTTTCCCTATTCAATACCGCAGGCATTAGTCTTACATTTTGTGTTCTCTTAGTAACAATATAGACCTAAGGAAAAGATTTGTCAAATGTTTTATTTGGAGTGTTGTGCTTTATGGACTAGAAACATGGACTATTCGCAGGAAAGAGGAGAAATATCTATAGGGTTTTTAAATGTGGCTATGGAGAAGAATGTAAAGATTAAAATGGAGTGATAAAGTGAGAAGTGAGTGATGGCAATGATGAATTAGAAAGAAATATTTTAAGATCAATAAAAAAGAGAAAGGCGAACTGGAAGGGACAAGTCCTGAAGATAGATTGCCTGATGGAAAGAATATTGGAAGGAAAGATCGAGGGAAAGAGAGGGAGAGGAAGATGAAGAAATAACATGTTTACTGATGTTATGGACGTGATGCGTCACCATCACTGAAGACATGTCATGGGGGAAACCCATCAGGGAAATAACTAGTGTAGCAAACCGTAGATTAGGATTCGTAAAAAGGGTTCTAAGCAAATGCGATGACAGAGTACGAGAAAGAAGCTATTTTACACGTGTCAGTCCTCATTTAGAATATGCCGCTAGTATATGGGATCCGTACGAGGAAGGTATGATAAAAGAATTAGAGCGCGTGCAAAGGAGATCCGCTAGGTTTGTTAAAGGCCGTTATGATAATTGTATAAGTGTTACGAGTTTAATAGAAGAACTAGGATGGGGATTACTATCAGAACGTAGGTTAAAATTTACGTTAAACCATTTAAGTAAATTCGAAACCGATTAGTTCACAGATGACGTTAGATATATATTAAGAATCCCTGCGTATTATGCTAGGTTTGATCGTATTAACAAGATTAGAGAGATAGATTGTCGTACCGATTGACTTAAAATGTCATTTTTCCCGCGTACTATAAGAGAAAACAATAGGCAGCGTAGCAAAGGGATAGGTAGGTGAAATATAGTTAGAGTAGTCTGTAGTGCATGATGCATGAAATAACAACCAATAATCCCTTTTTTATTATGTAGATACTAACCATGTGACCCTATTATCTAGCATGCCTTCATAAAATATCCTAGTTGCATGTCAATAGTGCATGTTTGGTGATCTTCACCCCCTGCCACACACCCTCGTGGTGGCTCGCAGGGTAGTACGTAGATGTAGATGTATGAATGGAAGGAGGTACGAAGAGCTGAGGGAGGCAGCACAGGATAGACGAGCACGGAGGAAACAGTCCAATTGAAACCTGCATGAGGATACATTCCCCTTTGAAAGAGGAGTAACATTTTAAAAATTCCAGACACAAATGAATATTTACATTTGCGACAATAAAGCCTTTTCCGAGCATTTTATTTATTGTTTTGACCCCGCTCTATTTGGAAATTTTTTAAAATCTTTTATTATCTGTGCCCGGCATGCGTTGCAATGCCTGTTTTTCTTTCTAAGGAGGCACATATATGTTAATGATGCGGTTTCCAAGTAAATTTAATTTTATATTGTTGAAGTAGCGCAAATATTTAAGATTTTCGAGCTTAAAAGTCCAATTTTAAGGAAAATCGAAGAGTATACGAAAATCGAATTCAAGAATTTATAAAAAGCAAACAAAGAGACAACTGCACCAAATCTTTTCTGCGCACAAATAAATTTTGCGTACCTTTTCCCACAAATAATATCTCACTGATATGAATCTGATGCACGTGATATTATTTCTCACTGATACGATTCTGATGCATGCGATTGGGCAACTCGTAAACGATCTGTATCGTTGCTTGCCTGTCGTTCCTCGCTTGTTTGAGAAGCTCGCGTGCCAACACTTATTTGTTGAAACGACTCACGATCCACCTACTTCACAATGGATTTGAAAATTCAGAAACCTTAGCGGGCGCGCAGAACAACTCACCAAAGTTTCATCATAATCTGATGAGTGGTATTGGAAGACGGACGCATAGAAGACGAACATACGAATATTCATTTTTATATATTAGACATTCAATCCTCGCTTGCAGTCACGTGAATAGAATTTAAGCAGATACGATGTCATTAATCGCATAATTGAAAAGCAGCTAAATAACAATCCATGGGCAAAATAGGAATAAGTCTATTTTCCATGCAAGAACGAGCCGTAGTCGATTACCACAACTATCGGACCCGACGGCAATTTCAGTCCGTGGATGTACAGTGGCGGAAATAATTAACGCAAAACTCATTGGCGTTTGAATGCGGCGTAAACGGGAACTAATTGAAATCGCTTTTGCTTCGACAACTTGACAACAATGAGACAGCATATGGAAACCGGGAATATTCAAACTCTCTATGAATGGATATCGATTTTACGCGTCATGTAAATAGTCATACTAATAAGGTTTATGTTCGCGAGATCGTCTAGGAGTTATAAACGTGATGCGCTTGCTTCGACCCTCACCCAGTTGAGGTTCCGAAGTCGTAGTTGATTATGTAGAGATGCTTACCATATTTTTTTTAAGCTTTGGACCGTTTAAAAAAAATTTCTTGATTGAAACTTAAGAAACAATACGATGAAAGCATTATTTGTTGGGATATAAAAATTTTTTATTCTCCAGATCAAATTCACTGACAATAAAACGTATTTCCTCGTGCAGGGAATAGCTGTGGATGAACATCGTTTTTATAGGCCTCAAACTACTTCCGAGAAATATGATGCATTACAATTAACATTTTGGCGTAATATCCTGTGAATTTCAAGTAAAAGTATGGGAAATCTGGTTGAATAGAATGGTTTCCATGTGGAGAATAGTTTTATTTACAAGAATTTCCAATACCTTGAAACCCTACGTAAGTTTCCGCCCTCGTGCATACAGGTCGTCTCAAACACTTACATTTCTTAATTACTCCTAACGTAATATTATTTACTTTCTGAAAACTACTTTCAAAAATCCAGAACATTTTATTTGGTCCAGTTTTTAAAGGAAACATTAAAATTCCCTTTTTTCGTTGCATAGTAAGAACCACTGGACGCGGATTTCGCTTGATCGATGAAGTGGCCTAGAGGGAGAGTGTTCGTCTGCGACGAAGAATGCCTGGGGTTCAAATCCTGGCGTGGCCTCTTTTAGTTCCTTTATAATTAATCTACGCGATGTGACTTTATTGCAGCCAAAACTTCGCAGGAATCCGCGGAAGGCCCAGGGAATGGATATTGACCTCAACCATGAGCGTGTGAGTTTTACGCATATTCGGGCTTAGTAAAAGAATCAGAGCGGTCTCCTTGGTCGTCGAATGAGACGTTTACTTCCCATTCTAGGGTACTCGGCCCCACTTGATTTCTACGTCCTGTCTGTCGTGTGATGCTCATACCTACTCATTCGCCAATTTACCACTCAATGAAAAGCTATTCATGAAGGAGGGAATAGACCGGATCTCTGATTGTGTCAGTTACTCGATTTAGTGACCTTACCTGATGCTACATTCACCTTTAAATCACTTTGAAATGATTAAGTAAAGAGGGCAATTATTTTTATTAGGAATTAGAGTTTGGTTCTATCTGCCGAACTTGTAAATACCGATTACTTTTCTGAGTGAGAGACCAAACAAGTGTGGAATTTTCTTCAAAATATCTTTAAAACGGTATTTGAAGCTTTCCCAGCATTGTTTTCTAGGTTTGCTATGAGCAATACATTAACCGTGTAGTTCAACAGTTCAACTTAGAAGATGGAGGATAATACTTAGAGGAGAAGGTAAATTAATGAATCACATAAATACCTTTTGACATATTCGCAGTGAAAAATGTTTGGCTAAAATTACGCAGTTAAATTTTATGAGGAGCATTTTTATACCCACGCGTTAGTAATACTCCGACAAAAATGCATCGCCTATCTTCCCCTGTGAAAGTGATAAAATACTCAAAATCATCTTTTCCATGTAGCGACTAAGCAGTGATTAGATATTCTTCCTATGGTCATTTGTATACTCCTCATAAATCCGCAGAGTAGTCAATGGAGTGCAAATTAGGAATGTGCACCATCAAAGATTATACGATTGATACGTTCCTAAAGACCACTTCAAATGCGTCGTAATATTATTGCTTCAATGGAAGTTAAAGTTGTGAGTGCCCCCACATGAAGATATTTGCAGACTTTTTACAGGGTCATAAATTTCATCTCTTAGTGGTAATGTATTTTAACGGATGTTGAAAAGGGACACTATAATGCTTTATTTAGAACGAGTGGAAAATGTTAAAATGAATGCGTAATTCTCTCAATTTGAGCTATGTGTGCTCATAATCACAGCAAAGGATCATCGAGAAATATGCTGGTATATATATAAAGAATTTGGATGTTTATTAGCCTTATAATCAATCAATCCCCCTCCATTTTCGATTTCCTGACCAAGTATTTGTGACATGGAGTTGCCCTCATTTCGGTATCATTTTACTGGGTTCATTTCCCATTCTTCCCCCACGGTTTTCCTCAATGCATCTTAATTTGGGGTTGTTTCGTTTGAGTGGGTAGAAAAGCGTTTGTTTCTTGCATCTTTCTCATAATGAACGCTGCGCTCCGTACAGCCCGCTCCATCTATGTTTCATGATTGATTTTGAACCATCGCCTAGAATTTTGACATTTGTGAACTCGTAAGTATTCCTAGTTGCGGACGAAAAATGAATATTGATAAAAATTTGAATAAACATAGTTCTTATTATAGCGGACATGAATTTAATGAATTTCGTTTAATAGTAGTAAGAAATTGTTTTTTTTTTTAACTTTTAAACACCAAATAAAAGTTAAGTGGGTGAAAGTCAAAGGCGGAACACCTCTTCGGGTAATTTTTCGACAGATGTTTTTGCCTTTTACAAACCTACTATCCGATTCCTCCGCCTGGGAGAAAAATGAGGCATACTCAAAGGCTAATAAGATCTTTTTTTCCTCCAAGAATTGTGGGAGAGGCCGCTAAAACTTTGAACTGTATGTCTGCTTGCCATGTCCGCTCTGCTTGTTCGTCTATCGACGCTCGTCTCAATGAAGTAGTCATCAGTAAACCTTGGCCAAGTTCCGGGTGGTGAGGGTCGGGGTGGTTTGTTGTTGTGAATAACGCACAGATTTCAAATACTTGCTGCACCAGAAAGAAAAGGCTCGTCGCGCTTCGAAAAAATTGGAAGCCCCCGTCGAATACTTTTAAGGGCGTAAGAGAAGTCAAATACCACTTCTTTCCTGTGAGCTAAACGCCTGGCGTTCAAGACATTATCTATGGCAGAAAAGGTATCCCCCGCAACACAAGGGGAAAGTAAGCTCTTATTAAAGGCATACTATTTCCCAAATCAATATAATGCGCCCTTCATACATTCCGATTTTTTATGGATTAGTATTGGTGGAGCTTTGTATCGACACGGGGAAACCTCTAGGGATCCTCAAGAGTCCTCCACGATTGCTCGTTGCTTTAACTCAGACTTAAGGAGCTGGCCTCCAAACCCATGCATGAGGGGAACTTATGGCGTTTGATTGGAATGGTCTGGGCTGATGAGGTAAAATCGAGAACTACTTCTTTCTGTTTGTATTCCCGGGTGAGTAGTATGCGTTTTCCTATCCTTTGGTTATTTTAAACGTTCGTAGACAATACCACCACTCATTTTAAAAGTAACTTAGTTCACATTAACGCATTCGGACGCAAATAAATTCACCGAAAGGATACGAAACATCATCATAAATTCGCCTTGTCATGAGAAAGTCTAGTAGTTGTTATTGGGTAGCAAAACTGAATCGCAATCATGGTTCTTCATAATAACATTGTTCGAGTACGCTCATGATTTCGAAAACGTGATCGTCATTAAGAAATGTCGGGTGCTACATAGCAATGGAGTGCGCTTCCAGGACCTTGTGCATTGCCCTACCAATGCGGCTTGCCTTTTGGATGACAATAACGACCATAAGAAGAAAAGAACCGAAATCCAACCCCTGGTCGAGACATTTTTGGGTTTCTCGTTCTATTTCTGGTCGAGCAAAATTATTTTTATTCGGCAAATTTTATCTCTTTTATATTTAAAAAATTTCATATTATCAGCCAGTCATTGCAGCTACACACTACATTCATTCATATCGCCAATATGAGGAAATTTATATAAACACTCATTTGCGTTCATTACAAATCGAACACGGACCACTCTTTAGCTAGCCAAATACATTTGACAGCTACAAAATTAACCGTTACCTATTAATTTATCTCATTAATGATATTTTACTCCAAACTGAAGTCATTTAAAAGGCTTTTTGTTAATTTTATATGTGCGGCGAATTTATAGCTAAGCATATAAGATAGTTTGCAATCAGACGTAATAGAGTTGTTTATCCATAACTACACCTAATTTGGGTAAACTTTTCTGAATGCTTATTCCTACATCCTATATATACAAGATAAAACTTAACAGTGGACAGCTCGTCACCAAGCTTCCTGTGATTGGATGAAAGAAATATCGGGAAAATATGCCTAGATTATTCGGTATCGATGCGAGCACATTTATTTTTATTTCGTGAAATCATATATGTTTACGTATGTTTTCATAGTTCAATCCCATTCTGACGAACTAAAGATGGATTTATATTGGGTCAAGAATGATTCATTAATAAATATCAGTTTTCAATTTAATCAATATCCGTTTAAGGAACTTCGTCAATTAACAAATGGAAAATCATGAAAAATTACATTACATAGACAATACTTATTTTAATTAAATCTTTTTTTTATCGACATTTGGTGAGGATAAATCTCGATTTATATTATTTCGGTGAAACAGACACAGTACGCATCATTCTAAAAGATCCTCGGAAAGTCGACCACAATAAATATCCCTTGGTGGTAGAAGATGAATATTTTAGCATATAGTATAGTGAATTGGGGGGATAGTGAATATTTTTTATCATCAGTCTTTCTGTATAAATGATACCATTCGACCTAAGAACCACGTTGAAACAAACAGCGATGCGCTGCGACTGAATGTGCAAATAGTATGAGACGAAAGCTCAAAAATGAGGCGATTGATGACCAAGTTCTAGGCTCCGACAAATGTGAGTTCCATTGCGGATTTCAAATATTTGCGGTAGACGATGTTTTCCTCAGTGTTGCCAGTCTTTCGAGTGTGTACTGCTCCTAGAAGTTCCCAAATATGCCGCATTCTGGCGCGCGAAAAATTTTGCGTTAATTTCTTCCGCCACTGTACATCGAAGAGATCCGTGCTTTCAGATCGAAGTACCGCTCGCAAGAGAATCGTAAAAACATTCACTATGTTCAACAATCGAACTCAGAACTATACGAACTCGGACCGATCTAAACATTCTAAGCTATACTACTCGGATCGCGTGGTTTATCAAAGCGAAATCGATTGAAATATTGATTTGAATCGGGTCATATCGATTTGAAATCTCAGACTGGAAGAGAAAGCGGGTCGTGTTAGCCCGCTTCTCATATCGATCCCACTAGCCCGTTGCGTTTACCATACCAAGCTGAACCAGCCAAATCGATCTGAGTTCGATTGGAAAACGTGGTGATTGTCATTGAGGTCATGCATGATATCACAATAAAAGTTTTTGTTCACTTTCCACAGAAAGTGAACAAAAACTTTTATTTACTTATTTGATATGATTTATTGATTGAAAGACATTCACCATACAAGGTTTCGACACGAGCCATGTCATTTTCAAGGTGAGATCATGACATCTGTACTCCATTTCCACAAAATATCACCAGATACGCTAAACTAAATCGTCATAATAATAATAAAATAATAAATTCATTTTATTATTTTACGAGTATACTCCTTTAGAACAAACTAGTACATAATGTGATGTGCAAGCACAAATAAAAAGAAAATAAATCATACACTCCATCAAGAAACAAATAAAGAATAATTCGTTCATATAAAAATTAGCAATGTCATCATACAACAAACCATGAGGAACCCAATAGAGAATGATTTGAACATATAAAAATTAACAATGGAATCGTACAACAACCAGAGTAAAAAAGAAAACTAAATTACTTCTTCAAACATAAATTTACCACAGACATATCAATGAACAAAATCCATTACATAACAAAACAACATGATCTATGTACATGGGTCTCAAACCAGTAAATGTTTGATAAGCTTCCTCTTAAATATTGCGAGCGTTGCACTGTCTTTTACATGTTTTGGCAGGTCATTCCACAAATTTTAAGCAACGACTGTAAAGGATTTTTGAAATATAGCTGTCCGGAACTGGGGGGCAAACAAAAAACACGGGTCTTGTCACTACTATTGTACATTTACAGCCAGGGGGAAAAAGATCAATTAAATACTGTGCGCTCCCATGTTTGAGGAGATTGAACATAAAGCAAGCCATATTGTATTTTCTCCTCGATTTGAAGAAGCATAGAAGTAGCTTCAACATTTATAGCCATATTTAGGCCACGATAGGGCACTAGGGGTAGACGATGAGATCTCAACCACGACGAAAGAGGAACTAAAATTTCGAGTTGTCCAGGGGTGTATTTAGTTTAGGGGACACGTTCCCATGAGTCGAACTTCTCTTGTACCCACGGAAAAACGCTGGGGAGTTGGTCTTGGGGGGGCAAGACTTGGGGTGAATCGACGTGAAGCAGGTCCTGGAGGAAGGCCAGCAGGAATTACCGCAGTCGTCGCTAATAACGATCGACCGAGAGATATCGTGGGGAGGCCGACAGCGTTTTGCGGGCAGGATGAAAGGACGACCGCCGGCGAGAAACAGTAGCCGAGGGGTTCTCGACCCCTTAACCTCCCCCCCATTCCCAGGGGTCCAATTGCGAAGGCTTTCGGAATAAACACTCCTGGTAGACGGCGCACGGTCCACCGCAGAATAAATTGAGCGCGGACGTCGCCCGCCAGCGGCGCAGACAGACGCTTGGGTACGACGCCCGCCAACTGGCTGCAGTCAAGGCGATCCCTCGGAAGCGGCGTTTCTTTGGGAGTTATAGGATTGCAGAAGCAAGCAAGCAAGCACTTCATTAACCCTACAGTAGTGACGTGAATTATGGGGACATAAATATAGTGACGTCGGTCTTCTGTACCGATTATGACTTTCTTTACATCAGCATTAAAACGTGAATTTAAAAATATTTACTCAAAATTTTCAATGTAAAAAGAGAAGGCACTTGAGCGTGTACTCAACCTATGCTATAGGGCAAAATGGGTAGACTAGAGTGTTGTTTTTCTTCATCAGAGAAAAATAACCGTTTCAAGGAATCGGTTCATAAAAAAGGATCTCTTTTCATAATAAATCAGTAATCACTTAGCCACACTTTTAACATATCATAATTCATAAAGTACAACAACATAGGTACTAATTGGCGACACTAGTGGTGACGCACAAACTGTGGGACCGAAAGTAGCAACAAGTAGCGATATGTTTACACGAAGTGATTTCTTGGCTTGCACATCGGAGGGGCAGTATAAAATAGGAAGCTAACGAGAAGCATGAAAAACAAAATGTCATACTTCATCTGCGTCACCAGAAAGATTATATTGTCGGTCTGAGAGACCAGACGGCACCACTCTAGCGTTAAAACGTTTATAAAGAAATGCACATGACCTTACTAGGAAATTTTGGTTTGAAAGTGGCCGGCTTACATTCCCGGTATGATTCCTTGTTATTTAGCATGTACTTTGTAGGTACCTTGGACTTCTCAGTGCAACTTATCCCCTTAAACTATTCGCTCCACTGATCACAAATCTGTTTTCTTGTTCGACCCTCACCCGTTTTCCGAATTTGGCCAAACCAGCAAAAAATACATACATACATACCCATCACGCCGTTCCCTTCCGGGGTAGGCACAGTCAAAATGTTTCACTCGTTGATACATAATTGTACACCTAACTCTGCTTCAATAATTTCCTCCATTCTGACCTATCCTTGCAAACCTCTTTAGCCTCATTTACCCCCATACACTGTTCCATATACGCCCTCCTGCTTGTGACCCGGCGTGTCAGTACACCGCATATACCTCCTAGTGGTGGGTCGCGGGCAACAGTATGCTGGCTCTCAAGGTAGTCCTTTCAGAAGGGATCCTAGCTTGAGCTGAGTAGGGAAAGCGGGCCTAGGGTACTACTATACTTTGGTTTCTCTAGTGTCATATTGGCGAAAATGTGCCAAAACTGACCGGTAGAGCGCCGTAACCATTAGCAGGGAAAGCTGCACGTGGTGCGGGTACTGCAAAGGCTTGTAACCTTGCATACTCTATTACAACTTACTGCTAAACGTCAAAATGTTGCCTTGGACAGCCGAAGCCACGATGGGCGGCGGAAGCTAAATAAGGTTGGCCCATCAAGATACGGACTGGAAAAGCGAAAAATGCTGCTTTCATAAATGTCCATTTATGGAAAATCCATTCCACATTTCATCATGACTCACTTATTCCTAACCCTCTTCATCTGAATTTTACCGTAAACATTTCTTAGTTACAGCCAAACTTTCTATAACCAGCCTAAAGACTGGGACATTTAGAATCATCCACGATCTACATCTCCATACTACCCCACGAGCCGCCGAAGGGGTGTTAGGAAACTACCCGTGTAATTATGTTAGGGATGAGGTTTTGGGAGGTGACATGGCGACGTGTATTATGAGAGTGTATTGAGTGGAGCACAGCTTTTACTGTGGCCGCATATTGTGCGCGGATAGAACAACTTTTTTCGGTCTCCAAACATTGCATTTAACAAATGATGTGGTACGAAGTCACTCGCACGGGTGCATATACGCCAGGGTTGAAATTCGCTATGAAAAAATCATTTGACTTGACCGGGATTCGAACCCGGTCGAGAACCCCCCCTCGAAATTCGCCTTGAAAGAAGATGGCTTGGTGGTGTAACTGACTACCTGACCGGCAATCGGGGTTCGAATCCCGGCCGAGTCAAATGATTTTTTCATAGCGAATTTCAACCCTGGTGTTTTTTCGGTCTGTTCAGCAATGTATCTCACTCATTTTTTCGCTTCTGTCAGACCTTGAGACGTAGTAAGGCGTCATGATAATATTCTGTGTTTCGCTCTGAAACACACCAGTTCTGAATTTCTCAAGCCAGCTAAGCCTAGCGTGTAGCCCCCGAGTCTCTAAAGGCTCCCTCCCAAAAGTAGTGAAATATTAAATGTTCGATCGTAGCAGTTTATAACGAATCATGCAGCTTTTTCTTAGTATTTATTATTTTTTAGTTAAATCTTTATGACCTGGGTCCCAGGGTACGATGAAGCCATACACAGAGTTTTAGAAAAATATTTCAAATGAATAAGAGAAGCTCATGGGGTATAATCTGCGGCCCAACATTTTCTTGAAAAGGAGAAAGAATGAAAAACATTTATTGTTCAGGGAAAAAATCCGCAAGAACAAAAAATTACAGTGATTACAGTTTAAAGGCGAAATAATTATTTAAAAAGAACTGATGATATCTATCACAGCACACAAACTTATGTGTTCCATACTTTACAAATAACATAATTATACAATAATAACGAAACCATAACAACATGAAAACAAATTCGGCAAAAAAGAAAGTAAATTAGGTTATTCCCGGGAAAGTAAGTAATCATGGTACTTTATTTTAAATGTTTGAACAGATGTGCAGTTTTTAATTTGAGTAGGCATGTTGTTCCATACGTGGCTAGCTGTTACAAGAAATAACTTACTATAAACAATAGTGCGATGAACTGGGAAATGCAATAGGTTGGGATCAGACCTAGTGGACATTGTAGAAACTGATAGACAACTGAGGAACAAACCACACAGGTACTTATGTGATTTATTTTTAAACAGAACAAACAAAAAAGATCCCAGAAAGTACTCTCTACGGGATTTGACATTGAGTCACCTTAGTTGTTAATAATACGGCGTAATTTGTACGTCTCTGCGAAGGTCAAAAATGAACCTAAGGCAGGAGTTTAAGGCTCGGTGGAGTTTGAGATTATCTTCTTCGATTAGGCCATTGTAAACAAGAACATGCTGGAAGAATAACAAAAACAATGATCGAGATAGTTCATAAAGTAGTTTAAGGCGGCCGGAACATTAATTTTTGTCAAAGATTTACGACACACTCTCCTTACGTGTTCCGATTAGTGATATCAACAGATGACAGAAAAAATATTTTTGTCGGTTTGGTTTTTTGTCAAACTAAGGCTAATTTAACACGTAACCTAATGGCATTTCCGGTGTTGGCCGGAGTCTTCGAAACCGTTCCGCGAATTAGGCATCTTTTCCAGTCGGAATCACGACAAGACGAGAGGAACCAGTCCAAGTAATGGGTTTCCGGAAAAGGATAAGTCCCTGGACTGTGCAATAGAAGCTGCAGATGGAAATACAGTCCCTCCTTCAGCTCTTGGAGGGGGGAGAGGAAGGAGGGAGCGTGTCTAGAGTCCCACAGGGGCGTGGCTTGGGACGGCTTATTTTCCATCCCGTCCCGGGAGAGAGCGGCTACTTTGAGCGGGGAGGGGACGGCTTGTTTGCGGGCGGCTTGGCCATATTGTTCCCTTCGGCTCAACAATGTCCACGCGACTCAGAGGCACCGACCAGCAGCCGCCCCGACGGGACGGGACAAGGCGTCGCCCCAGTGTTGTCTCCACCCCACCTTCCGCCCATATCCTTCCCCATTCTCCTTCCTGCTTTCCCTCCTCCCCACAGTCCCTCAATCCCCTATTCCTTCCCTTCTCGCCTTCATGCCAACGTCCGCTACCATTCATTTGAGTTTCTGCCAGCTGATTGGCAGATTTTTGAACATCACGTATCATCACGCCCTGATGTGTCGCATATTGTGCCATAATCCCTCCCGTAGGTGCTACGATCAAAGGAGTAACAAAAGGATGCAACCTCTCTCCATGACTGTTCAACATGTACTTGGAGGAGGCCATAAGAGAAGCACAAATAATTTGACTGAGCGGAATTAAGATAAACGGAGAAGAAAAAACGTGCTGCGCTTCGCGGATGATATCGCAGTCACAGCTGGAAACCTTGACAACCTTCACAGATCACTAAAAATGTATTGGACAAGTTCTCCAAGAATATAACATGCAAATAAATAATACGAAGACTAAAATTCTAGCATGCGGAAGAGAGAAACTTAATGTAGAAGTCACCCTGAGAGGAGAAAAATTAGAGCAAGTGGATTCCTTCTTGCAATTCGGAAGTACCGTCACGCGTGACGGAAGAAGTTCAACGGACATTGAGCGCAGAATTGCCCAAGCTAATAAGGCGTTCATGAGAAAAAGACAACTACTGTACTCAAAGAAGATAGGACTACAATCAGGAAACAGTATGCGAAAACATTCGTGTGGAGCGTGGCACTCTATGCATCGGAAGCTTGGGCTACTGGAAAAGCTGACCAGAAAAGAGTAGAAGCTTTCGAAACCTAGTACTTAAGGAGGATGCTGAAGATAAAATGGACGGAAAAAATAAGAAATTATGAAGTGTACAGATGAAAAGAAGAGGAAAGGACCATATGGAGCACCATACAGAAAAGACGAACAAGATGGATTGGACAAGCACTGATGGGTTTGTGAGGAACATAATAGAAGGTAAAAATGGAGGGTAAAGTCTCCAAAAGAAGACCCAGGAATAGATCAAATAAAGACCACAATTCATAGGGAAAAATACCTAGAGGTATGGGAACTAGCATTAGATAGGGAATCGTGAGGGCTGCAGTCAACCAATCTTGGGATTGAACGACCAATCAATGAATGAAGGTGCTCCGTCGTTAATGATATCTCTTAATATCCTCATATTATCTCCCTCTTCTTATTTCGTGCAGAATTCCTATACTCTTCAATCTTTTTCCCCAGTGTTCTCCCGTCCTTTGCTCTCTTCGACATCCCCTCTTTTCTCAAAAGGTCCTCCCCATCCCTCTTTCGAGCTACTGGCACCAGCATCCTCTCCTCTCCAATCATATCCAATAGTTCATCGTTCGTCCTCCTCGCCACCCAGCTCACCTCTCCATCCTCCTTCATACCCACATCTTAAATTCCATAACTCTACGTACATCCTCCCCTCGCAATGACCAAACCTCCGACCCATAGAGCGCCACGATCCATATGAGAATTTCCGTCAGCCTTTTCTTTACGTCTCTACTCAGAGTAATTTCTACTTTTTCGAGTAAGTTGTGTTAGGTATTCTACTAACTCCTTGTAAGGTTTTTAGATAGTACTTATTCTAACGTCCTAATTTCAGGCATATATATATATATATATCCGTCACTCATAATAAAAGATACTTTTTTCTACATTATTTCCGTCACTGTTAAATAATATTTGTTATTAGTACCGCTATGTATAAGATGTAATATATTTGTGGTCAGGCAGCTTGTGCCAGCTAGATATATTTACAAAATTCGCTTCATAATTCCATTAAATTTTTTATGGAATTGGGAGGAGAGTGTATAAACTTTCTCGACCTAAGCATAAATATTGGAGAGGGACACCACGACTTCTCCATTTACCGCAAACCTACCTTCACTGATGTCATTATTCCGGAGAAATCAAATCACCACCATTCCCATAAAACTGCATCTTTTAAATCAATCATTAATAGAATGATTAGCATTACAATTATTTTTAAAAACTTACAAAAAGAACTTAACATAATTAAACTTATTGCTCAGAGAAATGGATATAACTCAAACCTAATAGATAAATTGTTACAACGATCTCGAGTAAAATAAATTTCAACCATGTGAAGCCGGAAACTATGTCATATATGAGGACCCCAGAAGTCAAGGGATCTAAGTAACAAAACCATTGTTTAGAGAAAACTTAAGTCAAAGTTGAAAATGTTTGGTACAACCCACTAAGTAGTTAAGAGGCATTACCCTAGATAGCAGCACCTGTCACGAAAATCACTTGGATCCCTTTACCACCTACAATATTAATATTTTCACATCCCATTCCTGTACCTAACTTATTTTTTTCAAAATGTCACTTAGACCCCTTGACTTCTGGGGTCCACATATATAATATCGTCAACCTCTTCTTATTTCGTCCAGAATTTCTATCCTCCACGCTTCCCCAGTGTCCTCCCCTGTATTCCACTCTTCAACATTCCCTCTCCTTCCAGTACGTCCTCCATTCATTCTTCTGCCTCCCCGAAACTCCGCCACTTAGCTTTCTCTCTTCTCCAACCATACCCAATTACTCCTCGTTCGTCCTTCAGACACCCAGCTCACCCTCTCCTCAATTCTCCACACCCATCTCTCAAACGCATCAAGTTTACGTTAACCCGCCCTTCGTAATTACCAAGTCTCAGCTGCTTACGGTGCCACGCTCCTTATAAGAATATCGGCCTCTCCTTTATGTCTCTTCTCAGACCTCCTCATCAAATCCCTCCTCTTTGAAAACGCTTCTTTATTCTATGCAACTTTATATCTTATGACCCTACCAATAAATACATTCTTCCACAAAATACAACTAAGACACGTAAATACGAATACGTGTACCAAGATACGTAAATACGAATTTTTATGTTAGGGGATGAGTGAAATGAAGTCATAAAAAATTAGTGAACGTCTTTGACACCATAGCAGGAAGCTCCGACACGCTTTACTGAGTATCCTTACCAACTCTGAAGACTATGAGACACTTCTTGGTATTTCCGAGTAGAGTGGTCCATTTATTTACTCTGGAGATTATTATATAAAATAAAAGTAGAGGAATATACGTCAGCTCTGATAACTTTGACACCATATCTGGAAGCGCCGACACGCTTTACTGAGTATCCTTACCAACTCTGGAGACTAAGAGACACGTCTTTGTATTTCCGAGTAGAGTGGTCCATTTATTTACTCTGGAGATAATAATTTTAAATTGAACTAGAAGAAAATACGTCAGCTCTGATAACCAACCCAAGCTCAAGAGTGCATGATAATATTTTGCACTTTTAGATGACAGAAAACAAGACTAAACTACCTGTGGAAATAACTTTAATTGTCCATGAACCACAATGAGATATTCTGACTGAGAATAATAAGAAATTGCATAATCATAAAAATGTTTAAATACCGCTCTCCAAATGTCAACCCCAACTTTCCAGGGATGGAAAATTTATTCGCATTTGTTGTAATCTCTGCAGGACCAGGGAGTATCTGCAGAAAATACATCCACTCACTTCGCATCATTTAATATATACAGCCACAAGCGAAACACCTGGCCTCAAAATGAATTCTTACCTACTTGGTAGGAAAAACCAGAGAGAGAAAAGTATAGGTCTCAGGAACGTTTCCACAAATCGTGCGGATCTTTCAGAGGTTTTCTTTGCCCTCCCTTTATAAACTCGAGACTAAATGCTTCGGCTCCCTCTCGGGCGAGGTCACGTGACACCACCTATTTTGAGGCTGAAATCGAGAAATTCGCGGTCACTACCTCCGCTCCGATTATCGCCGACGAACAGTCGCCACGCCGACGTTCAAAGAAATCTCCGATCGCATTTCGCTCTTCTTTTTGCGGTTGCCGATTCACCTGCAAGCAGTTCGCCACTGTGCACGTGGGCGTGGGAACAGGCAGAACCGTTAAGGGAAGATCTTCGACGTGGCGAGGGAGGATTTCCCAGGGCATGGGAATGCCGCCGGACGAAAAGTGTGGGCGGTTTGCTGAGGATACGAAGCCGTGGATGGGAGAGTGTATAATGGTATGCCCAAGGCTACGTCGCTTGCTGCGATATATCGTATGTAGTGACTTTAGCGTCATCTACTTCAGGCGCAAATTAAAAAAGATCTTTAAATAAGACGATAATAGGTTATTAATTTATCAATAATTATTTTAATTGTTTATACTCAGTGAATTTGTTAACAAAAAACTATGTTATGATTTCGTTAGGAAAAAGTCACATGGCCTGCATGGTCCGCATCAAAATAACAAACATGGCGGCAAGTCGTGAATGTGAGAAGCGACCCGGGCGGCATTATTGCTCAGCCAGTTGGTGCAATAATTTTTCTGGCTGCAGATTAGACAAAAAAACTGCATTCTTCAACTTCCCGGGTGATTTAGCGAGGTAAGTACGGTGTGAATAAGATGGTTAGATGTTTTCCAGTTATGACCGAAGCCTGCTCTTACTTTTGTATTGACATCTAATTAATTAATTTGGCCTATGGTCCTATAATATGGCTGTGCGAGGATTTATGTGATTTTATGCCAAGTTTGAAAATGAAATCCACTTCAAATGTTAGGTTGAAGTTTTTGTCATAATGTAAATTGTGTCTTCAGTATCATTACTCACAATAAAGTTTGTGTGAATTCCATTTGGTTTCTTTTCATTGGAAATTATGTACCAAACCTAAGAAATAATATCAAATATCAGAAGACCTCGTGAATTTTCATCATTTGAACCAATATCGGAAGAATGCAGAGGTCATGTTATATGCTATCGCTCAAGGTTTCAGTGCTTCGGTTTAAATTTGGCGGGGTTATCGTGGTTGGGAAGCGCCTGACCGCTAGAGTGCTCTGCTAGTAAAGCATTACCGTTGAGGGCAGGGAAGTGTCGCGGTCTTGGGTATGCCACAAAACATCACAAATGAGGTTTGAAATTTAAAAAGAAAAAATTGCTTTCGGTATGCACATCTACATACCATGCATTTCTTGCGTAGGTCGTCCAACTATCCCCATGTATATGTTGTGGATGGCGTTAGCATAAATGCGACAGATGAAGTGAAATACCTGGGAGTTACGATAACTTCGAACCTATCGTGGGGGACACACATAAAAAATATTTGTGGCAGAGCCCTGAAGAAGCTAGGATTTGTCAAGCGTGTCGTGGGAAGATTTTCGGATGAGAAAGTGAAAGAGAGGTGCTATTTCGCACTCGTCCGGCCACACCTTGAATATGCAGCGAGCATATGGGATCCGGCGGAGAAGACCTAGTCCATGAACTTAATAAAATACAAAGAAAAGCTGCGCGATTCGTCAAAAACAGCTACGGCCGTACAGAAAGCATTACACAGATTTTGAACGATTTAGGGTGGGAGCCACCGCTAGAGACTCGGAGGCTACGCGCTAGGCTTAGATTGCTTGAGCAATTGAGAATAAATATCTTTCAGAGCGACACGGAAAACATCATATTAGAACCACATTATATTTCCAGGTCCGACAGAATCGATAAATTAAGAGAGATATTTTGCCGAACGGATAGGTATGGGAATTCGTTTTTCCCCCGAGCAATTAAGGACTTTAATAAATGCTAGGCGGAACTTCGATTTTTTGTTGACGGCTGGTGTCCTAACACCCCCTACCACATGCCTTTTGAGGCGGCTTGCGGGGTAGTATGTAGATGTAGATACCACACTGCAAGCCATCGGATGGGCATGTGGCAGGGGGTGTAAGGACACAAGCCGCGTAAAGATGTAAGGGATAAAGTTTTGGGAGGTGAAACGGTGACATGTATAATGGTAGTGTATTTCGTGGAACTCAGTATTTATTATGGTCGCTTACTTTGCGCGAAAAGAACGAGTTATTGTACCTATCTCTTCGGAAACGTAAGCCGCGTTGACACTATGTAGCAAAACCTTAATATGGCAAAAATTATATAACAATTGCTACGTATAGCAAAACTCAAAACGGATAAATGTTATATGTAACATTTTTGGATGTTATTTGTAACTTTTTCTGCTACATGTAGCAAATATTATGTTATCTATTTGGAGTCGGTAAGATCAAAGGGAATTTTGGCTTCATGTGACATTTGCTACAATTAGCAAATGTTATACGCAGATGTTAAACCCAAAACCTTCGTTTTCTTCTGTGAGCCGCCAAAATTACTCTAATGGCTGCCGCTAGCTCTAGATCCTTCCTCCTCGACACCTTTTATGACACTATTTTGCTGCATTAATTTTGCTAGATGTAACATGGGTCAATTTGGAAAAACTGTAAAATATAGCATTTGCTATATAACTTTAGTTACATGTAACACTGCTACATATAGCCTAAGTTATATAGTAGGTTTCACTACATAGTGGAAACACGGATGTATCCCTCTTATTTTATCGCTTCTGTTAGACCTGGAGATGTAGTGAGGCGTCATGATAAAATTATCTGTGTCCCTCAGAAACATGCCAGTTCTGAATTTCTCAAGCAAGCTAAGCCTAACGTTTAGCCTACGAACAGTTCACTCGTAGCAGTTTTTAACGAAGCTTGTAGCTTTTCTTTGAATTTTAAATATAAATACTAGACATAAAGTTTTCAAAGAATAGGTTTCGGAAGTTGAGGAAGTATATATTATGTCGTAGGCCGTGCCAGTCCATTTTCCCTGACTTAGAAGTGAAACTGCGAAGTACCTCCTGAGTATAGTAATATGCAGTCGCAACACCCAGTGCTAATTTCCCGATAATAAGCTGCAACTGTCGAAGTAAGCGCCTCTATCCACCAGTAAGTAAAACTAACCCGCCCATAGGAGTCATCATTGGTTGTTCAATCCTAAGATTGGTTTACTGCAGCCCTCCACGCTTCCTGATCTAATGCTAGTTTCCTTACCTCCTGGTATCTCCTCATATGTACGCACCCCTTCATTTGGTCCATTAACTAATTCCTTCGTCTTCCTCCGGGGAATTTTCCCTCTATTTTGCCTTTAATCGTTCTTCACTAACCCATTGTGTCTCAGGGTGTGTCCAATCCATCTGGTTCTTCTTTTCTGTATAGTGTCCAACATGGTCATTTCCTCATCTACTCTTCCGCACACTTCATAATGCGTCCATATTATCATCAGCATTCTCCTTCAGCACCAGGTTTTGAAGGTTTCTATTCAGTTCTGGTCAGCATTTCTAATGGTCCATGCTTCCGTCCTCATAGAGTGCCACGCTCCACACGAATGTTTTCACATACTGTTTCCAGGTTTGGAATCCCATCTTCTTTGAGCACAGCCGTTGTCTTTTTCCCATAGGAGTATGCACAGAAAATGCATTGAATTTTACATGAAATCATTCAGAGATTATTCATTCTAGTTGAGCAAAAACTACACCACTTTAAAACAGCAATATTGGGGTATCTTTATTACGACTTATTTTCCTGTAAATTATTTTGTTTCTCCAAGTTTCAGCATTTTCCTTAACAAGTACTCAGCACAGGATAATGGTTTACACAGCACCACAGTATTCACCCCAGAAACTCTAATCTCTTACGAATTGGTGGTAAGCTGACACTTCTTAAGATTCGCGGAAATACTGTTCAGTAATGTCTTTTTCTTTGCAAGTCTTTGGAATAAGCTTCTTCTTGCTCGCCACCGTACGGCGCACAGTGGTCTAGAAAGCCCGATTTTCCGGACAAGAGTCGATTTTCCGAACTTATTCAAATGACTCCAAAATCATGTCTAATGGAAAGACAAAAGATCATTTCACAACGTACGACACTTTTTTCTCCTATAACACATTTATTTTCAGATATACAGAGCTGAATTTAAGGGAAACTTATCGTTATTCAATTTATGACATTTTTAATACACTTTTGCTCCATCCATAGAATGAGTCTACGCTATATCTAAAGTGTAAAATGAGTTTTTAATGGCATTTTTGCCTTATATTTATTTAGTTTCTATCGTTTATCTTGTGATAAAGTCTTTAAGTCCCTTATGGCAGTGCTTAAATTAGTCTCAGACGGAAATTCAATTCGTGAGTGTAAAGTTGCGCAAGTAAAGTGTGAAGTAGAGTAAAGTGCAAGCTAACAGGTTAACTGCAATTGTTGTCGCGAATGTATATTAAGCAACTGTGGTATCTTCTTAACTAATTTTATAATCTTATGTGATATTAACCCCCAAAGAGAACCACAATTTTTCATTAACCCTTCGTCGTCCAATCCACCGCTGTTTCGTACGGAGTACCACATGAAATGAGAACTCGTTATATTTAAGGGTGGTAAAAATTACAATTTTTCTCAAACAAGCTATATTTCTACGAGATTCTAGCAAATGCATCCACATCATTAGAGAACTAATTACAGTTAAAATGCTCTACTAATGCTGGTCATTACCGTATTGCAGAGCTTCCATGTGCGCCATGTTATACCAAATGGGCTTTTAGCGGTTTGCACCCAAATCATTTCTATAAACTCGTATCATGCATCAATGGTCTCAGTTTTTGTTGCTTTGTCGATACACTTTTCCCAGATATATGTTGAAATTGGTTGCTATATTGATTGTTTATTATATTGTCTACTATCGAATAGGTTACTTCTTTTTCGGTGCCCTCGGCGAATTTTCTTTCATGTAAAAAAAAATGTTTCGAAGAATTTGCACTAAATTTTTGATATGACAACTGAATAGTTTGCAGAACGATTTTGGAAATGTTTAAACGTCGCTATTGGTTCGCTGTATATGCATGAAATAAGCATATGCACGAAGAGAAGATGGATGCAGAAGTCACCCTGAGAGAAGAGAAATTAGAGCAAGTGGATTCCTTCACCTTTCTCGTAAGACCATCGCGTACCTTCGCGTGGGACGGAAGTACTACGAACATCAAGCGAATAATAGCCCAAGCTAAGAAGGCGTTCATGGGAAAAAGACTAGTTCTGTGCTCAAAGAAGATAGGATTACAAATCAGGAAACAGTAAGCGAAAACATTCGTGTGGAGCGTGGCACTCCATGGATCGGAAGCATGGACCACTGGAAAAGCTGACCAGAATAGACTAGAAGCCTTTGAAGCCTGGCGCTGAAAGAGGATGCTGAAGATAAAATGGACGGGCAAAATAATAAATGATGAAGGGTAATGAAGAGCAGAAGAGGAAAGGACCATACGGAACACCATACAGAAAAGAAGAACGAGATGAATTGTGTAGTAAAAATGGAAAAGGATGTAAGTGCCAAAAAATAAAAAAATGACTTTTTCGGTGAAAAGCGAAGTACAAGCCAAGCGTAATAAAATAGACAAGGTAGTAAGTGTCAGAAAATTTTTCCCTAGTTTGTAGAGCAGTCGGAAGATGTCAGCACCGCGCAAGAGCCGTGCGGGGTTGAAGCGGAGAAGGATGTAAGTCCACCCGCCATGATGTATGTTCCTTATTATAATGTATCCTTGTAACACATTATAACATTAAATTTATGGTATACATTAAAAAGCTTCTAAACAATACTGGACTTGCATCCTTTTGTTAAAACTAACCCTTCACTCGCATCATTTTTAAAAATAAAGCAAGGCACTTACATCCTTTTCCACAAAAAAACAGATGGCACTTATATCTTTATCCATCTTTTTTTGGTTTCCACTTATATATTTAAAAAAAATTGTACTACTGTCGGCGCAGAAATTATGTGCACTCGAGTTTGGGTACAAATAAAAAGTTAACAAAAAGACCTACAGAGACACTAATAACACCATCATTTTTCTCATTCATTTCTTCGTTATGTAGTAGTAAATTATATTTTTTTGATGAATTTTTATATTTTTAGTACAGTTATAACGTAAAAAGTACCAGTTATTTACGGCGCGCGGGAAACGCTCCGACTTTGATACTTTGTAACTCAAACACAAGATCTTCAATGTCAACTATATTTATGTATATGGAGGATAGATATGTTTGCTATAGATTGTGCGAGTTGGAGCTATGTATGTTTCATAGAAATAAAGTTATTATCAATTTTTTAAAGTTATTGCATTTCAAAACTGGGGCATCATAAGATTTCGTTCTTGGTCTCGTTGCAATTGGCATTCCTTGAACGTTTCCAATATGTTATTGTCCAACACATTGATAAGCGCGTTTAATTTAAATCGAGTGATATTTATAATGGACGAAGTGAGAGGCCCCGTTAGGCGAAACGCCTAGCCGAATCGGTGCTGTGTTGCCGCGTACACCCGCTCGGGCCCCCGAGCGCTGGGGGCCCGAGATCTTGTGTTTGAGTTACAAAGTATCAAATTCTGAGCTTTTCCCGCGCACCGTAAATAACTGGTACTTTTTACGTTATAACTGTAGAAAAAAATGTAAAAATTCATCAAAAAAAATAAAATTTACTATTACATAACGTAGAAATGAATGAGAAAAATGATGGTGTCATTAGTTTCTCTGTAAGTCTTTTCGTTAACTTTTTATTTGTACCCAAACTCGAGTGCACATAATTTCTGCGCCGACAGTATACGTTATTCCTATTGCTTTTCTATTTTTATAAATATATAACAAATTTTTTTAGTAAATATTCCACTTTTTAGACTTATTTTATTGAATACTGAAAATTTTCGTTTCTGGCACTTACAACCTTTTCCATCTTTACTACACAATTGGACTCACCTTGTGACACAATGGGCTTGTGAGGAACATAATTGAAGGTAAATTGGAGGGAGAAGTCTCCAGGGGAAGACACAAGATTAAGGTCATGGATCAAATAAAGAAAACAGTGCAGAGGAATAAAAATCAGGAGATAAACTAGCATTAGAGAGGGAAGGGTGGAGGGCTGCAGTCAACCGAACTTAGGATTGAACGACCAATGATGATGAAGCACATACAAGTGATATGAGCATTTCTTAGAAGGCCGTGAATGTGTTTAATATGATGAGCGTAACGGACGCCCGATGAATACGTCGAAAAAGTGAACTCAGCGACAATAGCCTAATCATAAGCTGAGGTACTCACAGGAAACCAGGGTCAAGTCTAGTAATCACATTTGACTATTAAGAACTAAAGGGGAAAAGTTCAATCAAATACTGTGAACTCTCCTGTTTGATGCCCGATTGCAAGAACATTTAGTTATGGAACCAATAGCTATGAGATCCATGAAGCTATGGTTATCATAAATATATTCGCGTTGCAGGAACACATCAAATAGTTACAGAACTTATTTACCACGAGATAATAGTTTTGAATATTCGATCTAATCTTCTAACTTCAGATGTAATTTAAAAAAGTTTATCCCATGAATAATTGCTAATGCACGTAATAATTAGTCAGTAAGAGTAAGAAAACTGGTCAATTGTCTCAAAACATATAAAAAACACTCTTTATTAAGTATTTGTCTCCAAACGGTTCAAGGCGTATCCGCCATCTTGGCCACTTATGGAACTCAAAACTCCTTGCTTAAAGTAATGAAACCAATAAACTTATCAAAGTTTTCTGCAACACTTATTGAATGGTTGCCTGCAACGCTTATTGCATGGATGACAGCTGATGGGAATCATGGCTGAGGATTTCCTTGAATTAGGTGAGACGCTACTGAGCAATTTCGACGGAATGCCTCCTTACACTTGGCTCATATATCGTCCCCCATTATAATGTCGCGACGTTCAGAATTAATGAAAGGTCCATGAGTGTAACCAGATCTGGACCAATGAGGAAGAAAACAGGACTGCGGAATAAAGCACTTACCGGAAGCCGACGATCAAAGCTAATCTAGGAGTAATATTCTTAAGCGCCCATTCTTTCCTTCTTAGTTGATTCATGGGCGTGAACAAGCTTGAAAATCTTTTGTCACAGGCGACCAGTAGGCGAGTTTGCTTCTCGAGCGTACAGGAAGTAATCGCTTGGACTGGTGGGACAATATCTTCGGGGAGGAGTTAGACAGGGAGGCAAAAGAGGTAACGGTGCCCACGGAATAGTCCCGAGGAGTCGGGTTACGTTACCATTCATCTGCGTACCAGGTGCCGAGGCGGCAAAGGAGAGATGTATCCATTCAAAACATCCCGACTTCCGGAAGTGTCTCTGCTCATCAAGGCGAAAGCAATCCCATTCATTGCTTAAAGAGACTGTCTATCCTCCAGAAATACTCCTTTGTATACAAAGGTCCGAAACAATCAAAGTGCAAATGTTTCGAATGCGCATTCTCGGGCGCTGTTCAAAATATTACGGGAAAATTTGTAAAATAATTATTTTAGATAACTTATTGGTCCTAATATCCTTACTATCTGCAACCGAGATGCGTTGATTTGCCTCTTTTTCCTTTAGTTTCCGCAACACTTACTGAATGGTTGCCTGCAACACTTATTGAATGGCTGACGGCTAATGGGAATCAAGGCTGAGGATTTCCTTGAATTAGGTGAGACGCTACTGAGCAATTTCGACGGAATTCTCCTTACACTTGGTTTACATACCGTCCCTCATTATAATACTCTGACGTTCAGTATACATAAAAGGTCCATGAGAGTAACCAGATCTGTAGGCACAGTAAGTGTTGGCACACATACTAAGCAGACACGAATGAATTTGAGACCTAGTCCGATGAGTTCATCGTACATTCACAGGAATTCGTAACGCACAAATGATGGCAAGAGTTTCCATTCCATGCCTATGCTACGGTTTCCAAGTAAATAAAATATTCTATTGTTGAACTAGTGCACATATTTGAGATTTTCGAGCTAAAAAAAATCCAATTTTAGGAAAAAGGGAAGCGTATACGAAAACCGAATGCAAGAATTCCAAAGAAAAGCAAACGAAGAGATCACTGCACCAAATCTTACTCTACGAACAAATAAATTACGTACCATTTGACACAAATTATCTCACTGATACGATTCTGACTCGTAAAAATGTAACTCGTGCAAGAATTTTCAAAAATACAAACAAAGAGACCACTAAACCAAATCTTATTTTACATACAAATAATTTGCGTACCTTTTCACGCAAATAATATATCACTGATATGATTCTGATGTACGTGGTACTAATTCTCACTGATACGATTCTGATACATGTGATTGAGCAACTCGTAAACGATCTGTCTCATTGCTTCCTTGTCGTTTCTCGCTTGTTTGAGAGGCTCGCGTGCCGACACTCATTTGTTGAAACGACTCACAATCCACCAAGTTCACAATGGATTTAATAATTCAGAAACCTTAGCGGGCGCGCCTACACCAACTCACCAAAGTTTCATCGTAATCCGATGAATGGTATTGCAATGCATAGATGACGAAAAACAAACAAACTTTCTTATATTATGGTTAAGGACCTTTCTTTAACTATAGATGCACTTTTTCTAGGGGTATTTCCCCTTCGCCATACAGTCCTGGAGTGCTTCGTAAGGCATCACCCTTTCCCGCGGCAAATTCTTTTAATGTCGGCAATGGCATCAAAACGACGTTTTTTAAGCACTACTTTTACTAATAATACCTGGTGTGGAATAACACCGCGCCTTACACCCTAGTGGTGGCTTGCACGGTATTCCGTAGATGTAGATTTAGATGTAAACATTGTAAAATTTTCCTTGTACTTACAGTTACAATGGGCCTTTCTCATTAGGGTAGTCAGTACTCACCTGAAATGAAAAAATTCAATGAAATCACATTTTATTTAAGATAATTTATTCATAATGGTAGTATAATCATTAAAAAAATAAAAATGTTCACTACATAATTCATAAGAAGCGCTCTCTGTCATAGTGTGTAAAAACAAGTGTTTGCACAGTATTCATCTTGCGCAGTATTGCATAGATGTATGGGGGATAATCAATCGTAGGAAAAATGTCATTTTAAAATGACACTTATATATCACTATATCAAGGGTGCTGTTATGTAGTGAACTTTCGTGCCTATCAGTTGAGCTATGTGTCCCTCCAACTGTTTCGCCTATATCAGTTCTAGAGTTATACCACGGGGGAAAAAATAATACTCCGCTTCGTACTGAAGTAGTAGTAGTAGAATTATTGATTAAGGGTGCGTCGACTACTGCGGTCATTTCGCACCACTCTCGTCCATAGGTAATACCAGGTTTGTGTAATTGAAGCTAAATTGCTTTAGTCCTAGTGTGGGATAAAATTTGCATAAAGTTGTATAATACGCATATACATATTAAAAAATTTATAATTTATTAAAAACGTTGATTTCTTTTAAAAACGCAATTACTCGGGTGAGGCAATCGGGAGAGTCACCTAGGATGTGTCCTAAGGTACCGTTGACCTTGTGCTTATCTCGGTCGTACTGAAACTCGCCTGATATAAACGTTACAAGTACCCAGAGCCAAGGTATGCCGAGCGACAAAATAGGGTAGACTGAACCGCGGATCAGAGTTTAAGGACGGAGAGAAAGGAGGTGACGAAAGAGAAGATGGGGAAGGGTAAGGAAGGAAGGACCCTAAAATGGGCGTTGAGAAAAGAATGAGAAACTCTTGCGGCTTGCATCCCAAACCCCCCGTCGCCATGGGTTCCTCGCATTGTTAACGGGGTATTTCAGTCGGAGGCGGCTCGGGGAAGAGACTGTTGTGAAAGAAATCCTTAAACAGCGGGGGTCAACCGGAGCACAGCACACGTACTCCACACACGCGGGTAGAATGGAAGAGGAGAAACCACAGGAAAAGCACTTGAAAACGATTCCCTACCATCACTTCCCAGCTCTCCCGCCCATATCCCACCGTGGAACGAGGATGCTGAGGGCTACCTAGACTCCAAAACGCTCCCCGCTGAGAGAATTAGGGTGCGGGAAAGGAAAGGGAAAAACAGGGATTTCCTTTTTTTCCTCCCTTGGGAAAAGGGGTGGGGGGCTAAAACACGCTCTTTTTACACCCTCTGCCCATTCTCCTCTCTCCCTTGAGGACATACCGGGGGAATGGGGGGGGGAATAGGCTAGCTTTGTTCAGAGCGGAGCAATCGGCGGAGCCTCAGAAGTGCGAAACTTGAGCACGCATACGATAGAAAGAGATTTATAAGCACATAGAGGTTGCGTCTGTTATAGTGTATCTATTTTTTTGACGTCGGTCGATACGAAGCGTGAGGCTTGACAAGCGGATGTTTTAAGTGTTAGAAGCGATCAAATTTTTTTCCCATACGCTGATGATATGGTTTTCTCGTGCTCCTCATACACCCCGAGTGGTTTTTTTCCTCCACATTCAGCGGAATGGTCGTGGAAAGTGTGGTTAAGGTAGAATCAGTTTTCGGTCCAATGGTTCTGCGATGGCTGAGTGAGGACACGAGATTGATTCGACGTACACAGGCGGAGGTGCTTCGCTCAATAATGTATTCAGTCCAAAGAGAGTATCGACAGATGTGCGGCATAGAAACAGCCGAAGAGAAACTCTGGTTTTTGTGTCCCATTGTTGTCTTGTGGTTGAAAGTTGGAGCATTATCTCAGCGGGGAATGTAGGAGGAAGGTGTCGATTTGGTTACCGCAAGCGTCGGGGCAAATCAAGTGATTGGATGCTATCGGGAGAGAAGGGGGCCGGGAATAAAGAATCAATTTCTCACTAACAGGGAAATATTTCGACAGATTTTTTTGTGGGCAGAGCCCCCAATTTCTCCAAATTTGGACCAAGCATGAGGGGAAATGGTCTTTTGTGGACGTGATCACAACATTTTTGGGAGTGGTTTGTGATATCCTCTCCGGCAAAATGCAAATGAGAAAAATCACACACAAAAGCGTCAGATGAGAGGGAGAAAAAAAAGGAAGCACCCAATAAGATTGGTTCAAGTAATCTAATCCACACCTCAGATTCAATGTGGTTATGCTCAAAGAATCTCTGAGACATGCTTAATGATGTCAATCCTCATGGATTGACCGCTAAGTCTTAAGGTGTGTTCACACGATGCATCATCATCATCTGGTGTTCTGCCTGCTGGCAGGTCCCGTACACCACTGCTGTCTCCATCCGCTTCTGTCCCGAGCTTCCTTCTTTGCTTCATCATAGCTGATGTTCTTCACCTGATCCACCAATTCAATTCTTTCCCTTCCTCTCTTTTTCTTTCCTTCAATTGAACCCTCAAGTGCCACAGTTATTATAATTTTCCCTCTCATCACATGGCCCAACCAGTTTCCTTTCCTTGTCCTCATTTCCTTTAGGAGCGATCTTCCTTCTTTTACTTTGCTCAAAACCTCTTCATTTCTCATCTTATCTACCCATCTTACTTTTTCCATCCTTCTCCACACCCACATTTCATAAGATTCTATTCTATTCCTTTCCCTCTTACCTAATGTCCACGCTTCACATCCATACATGAAAACGCTCCATGAATAACATTTAGCTATTTTACACGATGCATGTAGAAACAGAAATAAATTTATTCCTCCTTAACTAATTACATAAGTACAATTTTTCATCACAATATTCAATTTTGGTTAAGGAGAATATATGCACCCCATAGGAAACCCTGTTTCGAGGCTACTATCATCTTATAACAAAGAAGCAGCGGTTGGCGCAAATACATTACACATTTTTCCTAGTGGCAAAAAAACAAATACCAATCACAATTTACAGTGTGTTCATAACACAACAACCTACACAAAATAGCAAACACAATTTACAAATATAAAAGGAGTTCAAAGAAGAGCCTAAATAATAATTCAAAATTGCAGGCAAAATCACACAAAATATTTTAATAATTTATCCACTTCGTCATCTTCTTTGGAAAGAAGCAATTTTTTTATTTGCGCAGGAAAATAATCTTGGATTTTTGTTGACATAATTCGACTGGGAGGGAACAGAACAACTTCGGCTCAACATATACCCGCGCAAGTACGCGGCTAGACAGATGCATGGGTAAATCCTCCTAATTAGAACAGGGGATATTTTATAGCCGCGCGTTCATGTATTTGCGATGTTATGGATGTTTAAACGGTGCAATTTTAATGTTGAATGTGTTCAAGCATCTTCTTGTGCGGATATATGCATCGAGTAAACACGGATTTTCTCATTCTCGTAATGGTGTTCCGTTCCCAGCTCATTTAGTAGAACCACGTTGAACTTACATCATTATCATCCAGGGCCAATTTGGCAATTCTGACTCATGTTTATCATTTTCATTAATTTCGTTTAAGATTTCCATATTTAGAAACATACTTTCAGCAAGGATTTGTGACTGTTGCATGAAGTTTCAAGGGGTTGCCTACTCCGGGGACAAAGATTTTGATATCATAATTTAAGGTAGTTCGAGTGAAATATCGTTTTACCTAGAAACCAATCAATTTGATCTCATTTTAAAGATAAATATATTATCCTTCCATTGATATCATAACTTTAACCCCTGACTACATTACTTTCCAAGATATTTGTCAAAAAATGTCCTCTCTAATCTTGTTAATCTGATCAAACCTAGCATAATACGCAAGGGTTCTTAATATATATCTTACGTCATCTGTGAACAAATCGGTTTTGAATTTACTTAAAAGGTTTAATCTAAATTTTAACCTGCGTTCTGATAGTAATTCCCATTCTAGTTCTTCTATTAAACTCGTAACACTTATACAATTATCATAATGGCCTTTAACAAACCTAGCGGATCTCCTTTGCACACGCTCTAATTCTTTTATCATACCTTCCTCTTACGGATTCCATATACTAGCGGCATGTTCTAAATGAGGCCTGACAAGTGTAAAATAGCTTCATTCTCGTACGCTTTCATCGCATTTGCCTAGAACCTTTTTCACGAATCCTAATCTACGGTTTGGTACACTAGTTATTTCCCTGATGTGTTTCCCCCACGACATGTCTTCAGTGATGGAGACGCCTAAGTATTTAATGGATTCTACGTTAGATATTTTCTTTTCTTTGATGCAATAATTATTCCGGGGAAAGCCATCATCAGGTAGTATCATATGAAGATTTAAGTAAATGTAATTTTTGGCAATAGATGTATAAATGATTGCAATAAATCGACCAAATCCTCAATAACTTATTAGATACATCGCGTCGAAAAGAAAAGGCACGGTGGTATGTAGATGTATTAATATGCTCGAAAACAAATAAACAATTTATAAGCGGTGGTGTTGGACACAGTACGAAAATCACATACGTATTTTATAATGCAAGAACTTTATCATAACTGAAAACTAGAAAGTTAATAAACGATTAAATCTTTCCTTAAAAAGGCCTGTTTTTTTATTATGTATTTTCATCCAATCAGCCTATCGACCATTGTTTAAAATTTAGTTGTCATAGTTTTCGAGGATTTATTTACTTCCCAAATATTTTTCCAAAGTTAACATTTGTCATTGACTCCTCCTTCGACCGGTAAAAATAAATGATATCAATATATTCTGGACCATCGGGGAGTCATCTCCCCTCATAATGCATATCCGATCAGCTTATCGACTTCAATTTCAACCGCAGACTCAATAACTTTAACTACGGTTAAACATTTAATTTGGGGTTGGAAATCTGTTAGGATTAAAATTACAAGGGCTTGATACCATTGCGCTGGATAATTTGAACGGCGAGTTTTTCGACATTTGAAGAATTACTACTTATATAATTTTTAATGAGAATTTTCTCTTCATGAGAGAGCTCTGACGGTTATGTATAATTATGCTGCCGTAAGAGACAAAATGAGAGCGATACGTTGCCGAGCAGATAGGAAAAAAAAATTATTTTTCAACGCACAATAAGCGACCGTAATACAAACTGATCTCCACTAAATACACTCACATAATAAACGTCACCATTTCACCTGCCTAAACCTATTCATTACATCATTACACGACTGGTGTCCTAACACCCCCTACCACACGCCCATGCGGCGGCTCGCAGGGTAGTTGGTAGGTGTAAATAAATGAACATTTTGGCAATATATAAGTGTTTGCAACAAATTTACCAAATCCTCAATGACTTCTTAGATTCATTACGTCAACAATGAAACATAATCAGCACCTAGCGCGGAAGATTTAGTGGAGGAATGACTAATGGCCGGTCGTAAGAACATTTAGTTATAGAGTCAATAGTTATGAGATCCATAAATTCATACAGATCTTAAATGTATTTCGGTTGCAGAAACACATCCTCTAGTTATATAACTTATTTACCAATAGTTAATAGCATCGTATATTTAATCTAATCTTCCATCGCCGGATAAAATTTAAGAAATTTTTTACTAGAAATATTAATCAATACATAATATGATTAGTGAGTAAGAGTAAACTAACTGGTTATTTGTCTCAAAATAACACTTTTATCAAGTACTTAAGTCCCCAAGCGGTTCATTTCGCATCCGCCATCTTGGCTATTTCTGTAGCTCATTAATGAAACCAATCAATTTATTGAATGTAAATAAATGTAAATAAATATCGCAGTTATGAAGCCAATACATTTATCGAATGTTTATACAAGACTTTTTGAATGGTTGCTATGGCTTAAGGTTCTTATTACTTTATAGAATACATACGTTTCGTTCCTGCAACTGGCCATAAGAGTTGCGTTAGCAGACGGGAAAATTTTAAGGATAGGAGGAGGAGAATGAAGTATTTCGAAAAAGGATTTGGAAGGGTAGGTGAGGATGGGAGGAGAGGTTCGGAGAGCTAAATGGAAAATAGTGGAAAGAAGGGATTATATGGAGAGAAGAGAAGTGTATTAGTGAACGTGGGGGGGGGGGGTTGCGGCAAGGCGGGGAACGAGAGGGGGGGGGGATTTGGTCGGTTAGGGGCGGGAGCGTCAGAGCGGTAGGCGAGAGGTGAAATGGCTTGTGATGACCGATTTGACAAAAGGGGATTATGAGGGTCTTGCGGACGGGGCGAGGAGACTGATGCGGTGGTGTCGGGAAAGGAAACGATGGCGAGGTTGTCAGGGTGGGGAAGGGGGCGGGGGGAAGCAGTACGGGATATTGCCTGGGGAGGAGTGGGTACGAAAACGGGGAAAGGAGGCAGAAAAGTATAGGAAAGGGGAATATAATGTTAAGGGCGGGAAGGATGATGAAGGAAAGGAGGATAAGTTCTCTTCTCTTGGTCCACGAAATTACTCTACATGGCTACGCGCAATCATTCACTCTTGCGCATTTTCAACATGCCCTAATATTATTGATACCACGTATAAATTCCCCATTTTCGGATGATAGAAAAATTAATAATATATAGGTAAGTGTAGCCATAGCTTTAATTTTTTGATTCGGAGCAAATTATAGGAACTAGTTATGTTTCAATATTTTCGTTAATTAACAACACAAATACGTTTTTTTAAGGTTCGATTACCTTTTCATGCATCATTTTTGATTTTCAAAACTCTTGGGGAAAGATTACTGCTGTAGATATTGAATTTTTCTCTAGGATGAGTGACCAAGTTCATAAAGTTGACAAAACGTCTAAGCGTGCGCGGAATCAATCATTTCCCGGACGGGTCTACATTTTTGTCTTTGTCATAAGAAAAATACAATATAAATTAAAATAAAATTACCTTTGAAATAAAGTATAGCTCATTATTTTAACAAGCACACAGTCCCTGATATGAATTTTCAAAATACGGCGGTACATCATTTTGACGCCTACAGTAAACGGCTGTTGAGATATACTCGAGAAGCTTTCATGATCCATCAGTTAAGGTGGTACTATCAGGGCCCTCACTATAGCGGGGTCCCGGGAGCTTTTCCTGGTGGGTCTCCACGAAACTACGATTTGTGCGGCCCTGGATAACTGTGGTTTACGAGTTTTCAAAATATATAAATTCGAGCCCTAATTAATAAAACCAATTCGTAGTATGATTCATAATTATTTTCAATCATTTATTATTTAATACGTACCTTTTTAAAATATAAAGTAATGTTTTTTTAATTCCTAAAATAGACTAGGAGTCCAAATTAACACTCAAATTTCCAAAACCAGAATAAGAGCTACAATTAATTTAAAGCGTGACCTATACGATAATAGCATTAGTCATTCATCTTGTGATTGCCAAATCCCTCCACAATGCAGGGCCCTCGCAGGCGCGGGTCCTGGGGCACTTGCCCAGCTTGCGCGACCCAAAGGGCTTTTCTGAGTATCAAAAACGGACACGTGACATGATTGGGGAGTTAAGCAAGAACCCTCAGTTAAAAAGTGCAATGAACGAATAGAAAGCGTCTCACAAAAACGACACACAGCTGAAGGAAGAAATAGGCTGGAAGGTGACACAGACTTGTAGACTACACGCTAAATTTCTTGAAAAATCAAGCGAGTTTCATCTCGACACTGAGGATGCTATTTTTATAAAATTAGAACTGAAATAAACGATACATTCAGTGAGCTGTTCTGCCAAACTGGTGGGTACATAAATTACTTTTCCCGCACGTTACTATTGGTTATAACAAAATCAGCGGATACTTTCATTAGAAATAACATTAACATAACATTTTTCTCTGCTCTCTCCCATCTTATGTTCCCTATTCCCTCCGCTTTAATGGCTCGTGTCCCGTGCCACGCACATCTGTGATGGCTCACAGGTAAGAGTGTACATGTAGAGGTGGAAATTTCTAAATTCGATAAGGAGGAGGCAGACGAGTTGGTTGAAGGGTTGAATGAGGGATTTTGCGAGAGGTTACTAAAGACTATGATAGAAGGGGGATTTTGGTTACACGGGGAAAGGGTGAAAAAGTAAATAGGTGTACAAATGGGATAAGTAATGGTAGGACGCACGCTAGAATGAAGAAAGAAATATTATGGGAAGATAGGGTCCTGTGCATATTAAAATCAAAGAGGATTTGTACTCCCTTTGCTATAAACCTACCTTGGCAACATGATTACATTATGAGGGTTTAATTCAAAAGAGTTTATCTTCTATTTCCCCCGTATTAATAGAAGAACTAGGATGGGAATTTCTATCATAACGCAGGTTAAAATTTACGTTAAACCTTTTAAGTCAATTCGAAACCGATTTGTTCACAGATGACGTTAGATATATATTAGAAACCCTGCGTATTATGCTAGGTTTGATCATATTAACAAGATTAGAGAGATAGATTGTCGTACCGATAGATTTAAAATGTCATTTTTCCCGCGTACCATAAGAGATAACAATAGGCAGCGTAGCAAAGGGATAGGTAGGTGAAATATAGTTAGAGTAGTCTGTAGAGCATGATGCATGTAATAACAACCAATAATCCCTTTCTTATTTTGTAGATACTAACCATCTAACTGCATGTGACCCTGTTCTCTAGCATGTCTCCATTAAATATCCTAGTTGCATGTCAATAGTGCATGTTTTGTGATCTTCACCCCCTGCCACACACCCTCGTGGTGGCTCGCAGGGTATCACGTAGATGTAGATGTATTATGCTCCTCACTAACTCGCTTTCTCTCAAAATGAGGACCATCAGAGCATTTAATTTCCGATCGTATTTTACATGTTCTTATCGTCTTATACTGTGAGTTAAGGATATTGCATTAAAAATAAGCCCATAGAGCTTGTTTGATAAACTACTCCGTTTTTGACAGTTAAACCAAATAGTATACGCGGAGCCTGAATATGAGCACCACACTATTGATGACCTAAAATCATTGGTCATGCAATCCAAAGGATGATTCACAGCATCCCTCAATTTATACCCAGCCAACTCCTGTCACCCTTCGTCTAACATTTTTGTCTCTTCTGCGGCTTTGATCAACATTGGAGAGTGTATAACCACAGTCCAGTTATATATAAAATCGCAACAAAAATTTCAGAAAACTTACAGCGGAGCCGATTGACACCGTCTGGTGGAAAGAAAATAAAAGCATATTTCAAATTGTTACTGAAAAACCTACTGCTAAACAGACTTTTCGAGAATCCTAAGAGTAACAATTTTTCCTTCATTTCGCAAAAGATGAGAGTTTCTGGGGAGGATAATGCGAAGCTATGCAAAATCGTGTTCTGTACTAAGTAAGTCTGAAGGAAACTACTGATACCTTGAAGGAATGAAACCATTTACAGCATTATAACTCAAAAAAGTACCATTAAGTTTCTGTTTTGTAACCGTGTAGTTTTTCTCAGCTAAAATAAATAATCTCTGACAGGTATCTCATTTAATCAAATATCTTTTCTTAGCATAACCCTAAGGGTGGTTTAGTTTTACTCGATGGTGGATAGAGGCGCCCCTAGCGTCAGTTGTAACTTAGAATAGGGAAATTAAGAATGGGCGTCGCGCTTCATATTACTAGCCTAGAGTAAAACTCCGTCTTTCCCGACATTTTACAATTTGGAAGGTCTGTGTCGGTCAACCAAATTATATCGGACGCCAAATTAGCCGACTTAGCTAAAACTAAACCGTGGAGAAATATGTAGTATCTAGGCTCGATAATGCTTATGGGAATAAAAAACGTTTCTCTAAGATTGAAGAAACTTATATTATACCCTCTTAATGCCCTTGTTATCCAATTTTGACTGGCCTTAGCATTTTTCTAACGGTCTACCTCAAAGACTATGCCCTCAATTTCCCCCTTATTGTGCTCCTCATATATTTCTTATCTCTCTAAGGGGCTGTCTTTAATTCACGTAGACAAAAATATGCCACTTTTTAACCCCCACCCCTCATGTGAACACTCGTAGACTTCATCCGGAAACCCCCGTCCCTCCCTGTTGTCCACGTAGACTTTTCTTTTTTGCGGAAAAAGCTGTGAATCGGATAATTAATCTGTAATTTAAGGCTGATTTTAAGGAACATCACACCAACCCCCAACGTGCTCCTTCATTGACAACCTTCGTACCCATCCCCCCTCCCCGGTTTGGTGTCTACATGGATTATGGACAGCCCCTTAGAGAGAAAACAAATTTATGAGGAGCACAATAGGGGTAAGTCGAAGACATAGTCTTCGAGGAAGACCGTTAGAAAAATGCTAAGGCCAGTCAAAAGTGATAACAAGGGCATGAAAAGGGTATTATAAAAGTTTCTTCAACCTTAGAGAAACCTTTTGTATTCCCATAAACATTGTCGAGTCTAGATACCACATATTTCTCCACGGTTAAAGGTTTTAGCTAAGTCTACTGTTTGGCATCCGATGTCATTCTGTTGACCAGAACAGACCTCCAAAATTGTAAAATGTCGGGAAAGACGGAGTTTTACCATAATTTAGTAATATAAAGCGCGACGCCCATTGTTAATTTCCCTATTATAAGTTACAACTGAGGCTGGGCGCGCCTCTATCCACCCAAGAGTAAAACTACCCACCCTTAGGGATATTCTAAGAAAATATATTGCATTTAATGAGATATCTGTAAGAGATGTCCATCCATCTGGGCATCATCTTTCAGATTATAATTCACATGCTTTTATTCTCTTCAAATCAGCTGTATAGTCCTCATTTCTGATCCTATCCGTCCATTTCATCGTCAGCACGCTCATGTACCTGCCATCCACACAGCCGAAGTTTCTGATCCAATGCGCAAACATTTGTTGGAACAATTACACGTACCGTTTGCTTATTGGTCTTCATATTTTCATCAAACATACAATTTGATAATTTATCTTGAATGCTCTTTATGACGGAGCCGTTTCTTTGTTTAGCGACGGCTGAACTTGAATTGAATATCTTTCGACTCTCAATTGATTAAGTCTACATATTCAAGCATCTCTTTTTGTGATATAATATCTGATTTAAGCTTCCCTCTCCTACATAATAGCTCGTATCAACCGCGACAGTGGCTTTATAAGCACGACTTCGTCTCATGCGCTACAATGTAGATTTGAGGCCTGAGCATCTAGTTTGCATAAACCCCCCTCGAAATTCGCCTTGAAGGAAGATGGCTTGGTGGTATAACTGGCTAACACACCTGACCGGCAATTGGGAGATCCGGGTTCGAATCCCGGTCAAGTCAAATGATCTTTTCCTAGCGAATTTCAACCCTGATGATTCAAGACTTTAATTCCCAATTTTTTCCATGATATACAAAGAAACTTGAATATAACTAGCTAAATGTGCAACATCCTATAAAAATTGAAATATTTAAAGCGTTCACTCGGTTAATTATCCATGTTGTATGAAATTAAATAAAATATTCACCGAAAATATTTAGATATTTTAATCCTTGACGGTAAATTTTCCGACCCAAGATATTTGTGCCAGGGCTACATACGAAAAATGTATTAAAAATTTATGATGAGACCATGGTCGATTGGAATAAATAAGCACGGAGATTGTTAGGTGATAAATCATTTAAGGTAGATTGAGCGAGATAGTGAAATATGGGTATGTCAGGATAGACATAAGAGCAGACTAAACGCCGTGAGTATGAGTTATCTGAGGAGTGTTTGCGGCAAAAGTAGGATGGATAGGATCAGGAATGAGTGAGTAAATAATGAATGTGGGTTAGATATTCCAGTAATGGAAATATATGAAAGGGGTGTGCTTCGTTGGTTTGGCCATGTTGAGAGAATGGATGAGAGTTGAATAACGAAACAGATATATAAGAGTGAAATGAATGATGCGAGAGGTAGAGGTAGGCCGAGAAAGTTGTGGTTGAATGTGGTTGAGGAAATTCTTAGGAGGAGGAATATTAGGAGTCTTAAAAACAGGAAGGCGTGTATGAAGCAGTGTATGGGGGTAAATGAGGCAAAAGAGGTTTGCAAGGATATATCGGTATGGAGGAAATTATTGAAGCATAGTTAGGCTAATCTTTGTGACTGTGCCTACCCAGGGAGGGAACGGCGTGATTGGTTTGTCTATGTATGAACGAGATAGTTCCCGAGTCATTATGAAGGCCATATTCGAACTATATGTTTTAATATCAGCAGCTGTGGGAAGCATCAATGAAACATTCGTATTTTAATGGTGGATTATTATACTTTCATGTGGCTGAAATTCTCAGTAATTACACGAAAAAGCCTATATTAGTCTTTAACTTGACTTTTTTACGCAGTACGTTTAAAACTCCTTCACAACGGAAGGTTTTATGGGATCCAGAAAAAATGACTGCGGAGACAATGCGAATATATATACGTATTAAGGATGAGTCGGTTCCTAAATTTTTCTGATTCTCGATAACGGTCCGGTTCTTACCTGTCGATTCCCGGTTCTCGATACTCGGTTCCAACAATGGACTCTTATTTTATGAATGAATGGAAAGTTTCAACACACAACCAAGAACTGAAGGACAATAATATCACTTAAGAGGCAAATAAACCAGAATCTTACATATTATTTGCTACAGCTGTAGGATGCATGAAGATAATATTAAGATGTTAATAGCAAATTATCATACTTTTATACGACTGAAATTCTCAGAAATTTAATAAAAAGCTACACGAGTCTTTAAACTGTCTCATTTTCTTCATGCGGTACGTTTAAGACTCTTACACAATGGAAGTTTCCGGGAGATTCTGAAAAAAAGTCTGCGTTACAACTACATAAATTTGTTTTAAATTTGTCGAGAAAACATACAAGCTACATGCTGTTAATTTTTTGACGAGATCTAGGTGATAGAATTTCCCCATTTTGGCTGGTATATTTTGGAAAATATCTCGGAGAGTAGTTCGATTAGGGGATGATATTTTGATATATTTGGAAGGTTGAGATATTTTTCTTTAAAATGAGACCAAATTCATTGATTTCTAGGTGAAATGATATTTCGCTCTAACAACCTAAACATAGAATGGGAAACTAGTTGCCCAGCCGATTCACTGGCTCGACCATAGTCGCCTTGGATTTCAATCACGAGTGAGACATACGAACTATTTTCTCACCGGGTTAAAACCTGTGCCGCACAAGTGCGTCCGCCATCATAGAATCGCACGCATTTGGGCACCAGAGCCTCTCATATTCTACGATCCACGCAGCGGCCACTTAGTGACTGCGGGGCGTCCTAACCGCATTGTGGGAGTGAACAATAGCGCCGACTAGTTTTTTTATACCAGCGGCGAAGCACTGCGCATCCCCCACCCCAAAACCTCCCCTGTCAACGAGGCGGAGAAACGAGCCCGCCGTTCCGCCCACGGTGAAGTGTGAGAACCTTGTAGGGGGCGGTGGTGTCGAATGATACAGTCGCCGCAAACGTTTGTCGGCATCGAAATGTGAGCGTCCTCGTGGGTTCGCGAGCCGCGGATTGTGAGGGCAATTTTGTCTTCTTCCTTCCAGGATATCCCAAAGCGGTCCCTCCTCCGCGCTATCCCGTGAGCCACCTGGGGCGTCATTGTCATCTGCAAGCCGAAGAGAACGGGGCAGTTCCCCTCAGAAGACTCTGGTGAAGTCGGTAGAAGCTGAGGGCGGACGACGGGGTTGTATTTCCTAAAGGACGGACCTCGAGTAAAACTCCTCCCATTCTTCAGCAGAGGACAGTTGGCGGTTTCAATGTGGGGTTTCCAAGAGGTCGCTTCCAGTGGAGCTTGATACGTGTTTGTGTACTGGACTTGGTCGCATGAGCGGGTGGCTGGGGTCTTTCTCGAGGGTTTCTCACTCTCGCCTCACAATGGAGAGGGCAGGCGTATTATCACCATTCTTCCGCCTCTCCGCGGACCACGCGTTTCTGGTCCACTTCTGAAAGGCGATGAGAGTCCTCCGTTTTTCTATCGACTGTGTGGAGGGAGAATCCTCGACGATTGTCACCGAGGATTGCGGTGGAACAGAGCGGGGAACAGCGCGACTTCCGGCGGAGGGCGGATGCGACACCGCGGGATCCGACAGGCGTCGGTAAACAGAGTGACATCGCTTTCACCTCACACGGACTCGACGATTCCCACACTCCAAACGACTGAATTTGCACATAATTTCGACGCAGCTCTTTATTGATTCTCACGCGATTAATCCATTAAGATGAAGAGTGTGATAAATAGTCATATTTGTGCTTCGTAAGCGAATTATGGGTAATTGTACCCAATTACTGGGTACAATTTTTTTGAATACTAGAAAGCGCCAAAAGAATGACAATTTTAAAGAACCACGGAACTAGCCGTGCAGTAACTTCAACGGAGTCACCCGCTAGTGATCTCACAATTGTGAGTAATTCACAGCGGAAAAATTGTTCGCATGGATTGGGAATCGAACCCAAATCCCTCGATTTCGAGCCGAGTGCTCTAACCAATTATGCTACCCAGGCGTCCTCTTCCACATCTCACACATCACATCCCTTGCGGGCTTTAAGGAGCAAGATGTCCTCCATCGAGAGATCGGATGGAGCAAAATCGAGGGATGGAGTCCAGGTGAATGATTTTTCCACTGTGAATTTTACACAATTGGAGAATGACATTTGCCAAGCTCAATTGAAAACATGATTTAGAACTTCAAATTTTTAACCTCAGGTAAACTATATTTAATCCTAATTTTTAATACTACTTATTACAAATTATGCCCAATTATTGTTCACCATTCCGAATTTCTTTCCTAGCCCCCTACTGTGCCAAAGAATGGAATTTATCTTGCTCAATATATAAAAATAGCCATTATTTCTTAACTTTTAACCTTATACAAATCCTATTTAATCCTAATTTTTAATAGTGTGTTCGAAAAAATATCGTAAATAAAGCCACAAAGTATATAACACGCATCCATTCACGTCATTACCTAAATTCGTTGAATATTTCCTATTATTACGTTGAATCATTTTTCGGATTCACTTCTGTTTAAGAAACTGTTTTATATCACTACAATCACTACATCACTAAATGGAAATTGAAATTTTATAAAATGTCCAAAGAATGATTTCTGTCAAAGAAAAATATTGTATGTTTTTCAAATGTCTGAATGTTTTTGTTTGTATTCTACTGAGAAGGGAACGTGTTAATATTGATGGTGGTTCAATTCACGTCTAGACCTTGGAGCCCAACTAAAGCTTCCGTGGATATGGTTAATTATTTTTTTTATGTAATGTACTGTAGTTCCTGTAAGAGTAGGAAATGTGAATACATGGTAATATTAGCAGATGATATGCAATCACTTCAAAGGTTGATAAAGGTTTTGGAAGAAGGAATGAAGGAATATGGGATGAAGATAGACCTAGGAAAGGCAAAGGTGAAGCCAGTAAACTGTGAAAATTATATGAGTGTGAAAATAAATGAAGGTGTAATAGGAAAAGTGAAAAGTTACCGGTACCTAGGAACGATGGTGACAGACGACTGGAGAAGTATTGCAGAAATAAAAGCAAGGATAGCAATGGCAAAAGAGGCCTTCAGCCAGAAGAAAAACTTGCTATGCAATAAGAGCCTGGATCTGGAGCTGAGAAAGAGACTAGCTAAATGTTATTCATGGAGCGTTTTCATGTATGGATGTGAAGCGTGGACATTAGGTAAGAGGGAACGGAATAGAATAGAAGCTTATGAAAAGTGGGTGAGGAGAAGGATGGAAAAAGTAAGATGGGTAGATAAGATGAGAAATGGAGAGGTTTTGAGCAAAGTAAAAGAAGGAAGATCGCTCCTAAAGGAAAGGAAACTGGTTGGGCCACGTGATGAGAGGGAAAATTATAATAACTGTGGCACTTGAGGGTTTAATTGTAGGAAAGAAAAAGAGAGGAAGGAGAAGAATTAAATTGGTGGATCAGGTGAAGAACATCAGCTATGATGAAGCAAAGAAGGAAGCTCGGGACAGAAGCGGATGGAGACAGCAGTGGTGTACGGGACCTGCCAGCAGGCAGAACACCAGATGATGATGAATACTGCAGTTTGAAAGAAAATTATATTCTATTCTATTATCCACGGTGATGGTGTAAGGCAGGGGTCTCCAAACTACGGCCCGCGGGCCAGATGCGGCCCGCGCGGCTCTCTCATCCGGCCCGTGGAGACCTTTTTTTCTACAGAAAAAAATGACGGAAATTTACGTGTATCCTGCCAAGATAAGTCGCCGCTTACGTGGGCGTTACGTTCTTACTGAATTAAAATAGAGGCGCGGAGTAGTGCGTTATGTTTTCCAACCGATCACTACATTGCAAAATCTTATTCGCTGCTTACTTTTTCTACTTCTGTTCACAGTCAATGAGATGATATAACGCCATCTAGTGACAGAGTATAAATGTTTTGCTGCTTGTTCAAGACTTGGTCATTTTGATGACAGTTTTCCAGTTGCGGTTGACTGCTGCGATGAGGAGGTGTTGGTGGCAGTTAGCGTCTAATTGCGAAACAAGTTGCACTCTATTTTATTTAGTGATAATTTCCTTCGCTAGATTACTAGCCAGTTTGTATAAAGTATTGGGAAAGTCGTTAGTTTAACAAGAATTTTCCGAATATTCTGAAGAGGAAACATTAAATGCAACAATCTCTCTACCACGAGTGGATACATTTTCATTACCATAAGTGGATATCTTCAGGTAAGTTTAACTTAAGAAATCATAAGAATTTAAAAAAATTGTTTCGGGTCATTTGCAGCTCGGACCTCGAGTGTGTTGTCGGCCCCCAAACTGGTGTTTGACAGTTAATGCGGCCCTCGGGCTGAAAAGTTTGGAGACCCCTGGTGTAAGGTGTAACACCAGACATAACATATTCCTCAGCATGAAATTTGTGAACTATTTCTTTCCACCCAGGTAAGTCAAATGAAAAGGTAATAAAGAGAAAAAAGAACATAAATTTAGGGTCAGTTGTCCCAAAAGTTTTAATTCATTTCATATACTCTAACTAATCCCATATTCTGGTATATTCAAAGGGTATTAGGTCCCGAAGGGTGAAAGTTTTTCTAAGTACTTTTAATACAATTAGCTGGGTGAAGTTTGGAAGTAAACTGCTAAATTAGTCTACCGTTTTTTCAAGAATAAGCTTCTTCTAATTGATTCCCATCTCTTCTTTTTTCTCTATTTTTGCAGAGAAGGGAGGAACAAAAAATTAACAAAACAGTTCCTCGCGAATCCGTGATGATACACAGAATATATCTGGTACCTTACAGATGATAGCGGGTATGAATTTTTCTCAATACACACTTTGGTGATGAAAATCACATTTTGCATTCAACCACACGCAAAAAATATCTGCTACAAAATTCAGGTTTATTCATAGGTGTCAGAAGGTTGTATCCAAATCATGTCATGAAAAAATGAATAGCAAGTACGTGATACTTCCCCCAGCCCAAGAGAATTTCGATAGCTGTGAGGGCACGCCATGTTCCTAATTTAACAACATAACGGACACACAGTCCCCACCCGCTGTCGCTTCAAAGGAACTGCTCCTAAAGACGAATTCTTGAGTAAAATCCCACTTTGAACGAGATCGAATGGATTTCCGGCTTCCCCGGGATAAGATCCGTGCCCAACACGTGGATGTCCAGTCCATTTTTCAGTCGCGCTCCCGTTTAACGGTCACTCCAGTTATCCCGGATGTTTTTAGAAAATCTACCAATAAAGATCCCTGTCGAACCTATTATGATGTCCCTGAAAGACCGTTCTTATATGTGATATTATGAATGCCCTACTCTCTCTGACACTGCCCAACTGGTGAAGCCATGTTCAACATCTTATCACACTAAAAGCTAACATAAATCTCGCATAATATCTAGTTTCCTTTAAACCATTCTAAATTGCCACAAGAATCGAAAAGGCTGGGTAGTTCGGTACGCTACGAATCGGCTCGATGAGCCAAAGGTCCGAGTGTAACGCCTTGCTGCGAGGTAACGCTATTTATTTAGATAGTTGGTACACCATTTCCTTGATATCATTAATTTTTCCAGACGAAGGCAAATAAATTTCAGTCCACACGTCCGGACTCGTTACGTGTCTCTCCCTCTTTTCTTAGCAGTCAATCTCCACCAAAATACAAACTTAAACAAATCCTTAATGACGGCGAAACAAATAAATAAAAACCATTAACCCATGAAAATAATGTAAGCAAAGAAACATTTTCCGTTAATGCAACCAACAAATAAATAATATAATAAAAAATAATTAACAGGCGCAAAATAAACAGGAGCGCGGCATTACACGAGGTTCGCTTTCTGGCTCAGGTGGGTTTTTCCGTAAGGAAATCTTTCCGGCTCAACAAAAAAAAAACTTCATCGGTGAGATTGTAAATGACCGCATTTACAAACACAACCCCAAACTCATCAATAAAAGCACTTGAGTTACCTAATTGACGTGCATCTAGGCCTCATTTGCAGAAAGCCACAGCCTGTTTCAGAAACAATATACAGTCCCCAGAAAAATCCATCAACGCTGAACAACCTTTTATCAGATAAGCAACTTAACATTTATACATTAATAACAAAAGGAAACGTTGATGATTGACGCTAAAACGCGAAACTCAATTTGTGAAAGGCTGATCTAGAGTATGGGTGACTATCTAATTTGGGAGTAAGTTAGTATTAAAAAGCTCGGACCGTACTTATAATATTTAGAACAACTCCTTCATGCATCACAGTAATCTCTCCGTTTAGGGTACATTTTTTTGAAAGTTATATCAAAATCTCCAGACTTTATCGCGTTAAGTGCCTAATCTATCTCAAATATTTCTTTTTTCATCTCTGTGTACGTCCTATCCATCTTCATCCGGCCCATTTAACCAATTTTTACTTCAAGTAGCAAAGCAAAGTCGTAAAATGAAAGCACGTACACGATTGCGGAAGCCTTTCCAGCAGCAGTATATGTATTTCCCTTAAGAGATGCGTAACGGGTTAGAAATTCTCGACAGAGGACAAGAGTCAAACAGAAGGCAAGTTTGTCAAGTAACCCCGCCCTCCAAAAAAACTACTTACGCCGATAGCTTTAAACGACCGTGTAAATGTGTGCGGAAGCTTTTGAACGCATGGCAGGGTGTGTTCTAGCGTGGGATGGAGAGAGAGAGAGAGGGATGAAGCTAGAATCTACGAAGAAGTCAGGGTAAAGGGTTTTGGTAAATGAGATGAAGGGATGAGGAGAGAGGCGTACACAGGGTATGTAGCGAGAGCTATCTTCGAAGGGATCGGTTCGTGGTCTAAACGGAATGCCTAAAGGGATCCTGGATAGTTATGTTGCGGGCGGAAAGGGGGGCGGGGATTCTTGACGGGGGTGGGGAAATTGTGGGGGCGGGAGAGAAGGGGTTTCCGAACGGGAGAGGTTTCTGTCCTTTGATGACGGGCAGGGGGGTTGTATCATATCGAGTCCAAACAAGGCACCAGTTCAAATACGACCCGGCCTGGGTTATGCGAGGGCAAACAATGGATATATTGGGAGCGGAGTGCCTTGCAGTGCGGAGAAACTGGGAGGGGGCGGAGAGAGAGACAGGGGCGCTGTGCTTGTAAAGGGTTTCAGAAGGGAGAGTTATCTCCTGCCTTTAGGGGTTTCGGGGTGTGTCGGAGAGGGAGGAGGGGTAAGAGTTGGAAATGGGAAAGGAATATGTGGACGGATAAAGCGGGGGATGAAATAGAATGGAATGGGATATTTATTGGAGTCTGCGAGTCATCCACGGTGCACACAGCAAGAATTTCGATCACTCTGCAAACTCTAACCCCCCCCCACCCCCCAAACTCCTTCCGATGTTCAAATAATGCGAACGTGCCGTCCCTGATTCAGATAACTCCGGCGAGTTTATTCCTTCCATCTTGTCCTTGCGTTCTTTTTTCTTGATTATTCATTCGCTTGAGAGATCGGTTCGGTGCAGCGGTCGGAGTAGAGGCTTTTCGTATAGGGAGACCAGTTTTCAATCCTAACCATTGAGGTATATGGGAAGGGGATTAAGTCATAAAACTGAAGCCTGACAACCGAAATCACAACCATATTGGTTATATCTGTACTTCCCTCACTTGTCTATGGATATCGCGACAGAATGGTCGGATTAGTGAATCTAAAGCAAGAACATCCACCATCTGCTTAAAATGTAAGGTAACTCTTGAAACTTATATTGGCTACTTACAGCGATAGATTGAGCTCGATATATAATGATGTATAATGTATATTTTTAGTTTTACTCTTTTCGAGAGCAATGCGTGTTTTGGTTTGTTTAAGAAGGTAAACTTAAAAAAAAATAATCTAATAAGGTTGCCTAAGCATCCCAATCCATGTTGCTGCCAATATTTTTGTGCCATTGTTGGACGCAATAAATAACTATTTTGCCATAATTTTCAATAAGAATGCAAGCTATTATTAATGTTTATAAATAAATAATGTATGCTATGAGAACCCAGTTAAATAAGTAAATGCACGCCGATTTCTAGTAAGTTGTCGATGAAAATCACCGTGAAACTAGCGCGTCAACCCGCGAGCACTAAAGGAGAATCTGGGTTAACGCGTGGCAGCTTTTACCAATGCCGAACACAGTGCCATCTCCATCCACCTGAACGATCCCAACAATAGAAGAGACTTTCTCCGCAAATTCTCTATCCTTGCTTGTGAGCAGTATGGGGAGGATTCGAAGGGTAGAATCCGATCGTATCTTAGATTATAAAACCGTTAACCCATCAAGCGTTTGACCGATAATATAGTGGAGTGGAGAGCTGCTGAAAAGTATTCACCGGATTGATAGTTGCTGGTGACGAAGATGATATAATTAACTTGCTTCCATCACCATTTAACCAAAACCAAAGATAGAAGAAAGATTTGACCAAAATAATAAAAAGATACTTATGAAAGCAGCGCGCTTCGTTAAAAGTGGCCACGAGAGAGCATAGAGTGTTTCTCAGGTTTTAGATGGATTAGGTTGGGAGCCTCTAGAGCAGGGGTAGCCAACCCGCGGCCCGCCTACAACATTTTTCCTGCCCGCGAGATTCATCACATTTTAATACAACTTTAACACAATAATAATAACTCATTGTTTCAATTTTTCACTCCAAAAAAATGTCTATAGTGGGTCTAAATCCAATATGGGGATATATAATTTTATACGCGGCCCGGGGAGTTATGATGCATTTCCAAAGTGGCCCACAAGATCATTTTGGCCACCCCTGCTCTAGAGGCTCGGAGGCTACACCCTGGGCCCATTTCACTACAGTGATTATTAACAGGTGTCTTTCAAAGCGACACAGAGAACAACATTGTGACCCCACACTACATTTACAGGTCGAGCAGAAACGATAAAATAAGAGAGATACATTTCCGAATAAATGGGTGCAAAAATTCGTATTTTCCACGCACAGTAAGTTAGCATAATTAAAACTGAGCCCCACTCAAAACACACGTTTAATAAACACCTACAATACAACAATTTTACCTCCAAAAACCTTATCCTTGACATCTTTACATGGCTGATGTCCTAATACGCTTGAGTGGTGGCTCTCAAGTTTGTATTTAGATGGAGATTAATAACAATTTTTGTCCGTCCCTTCACCAACAAACAAGTACCCATGACGGTATGTGTACCAATGATCCTCTACTCTATTCAATGGATGCTCGAGAGAATACAATAGAAAAAGAGATTAGTGCGAGCAATGAGAAAAAAGTAAGCATGTGGTCTATTAATATTACCGTTTTATTCATACATTGATTTAGATGACAGCTATTTGTACTTATCCTTTTCCAGGGAGGACAGAAAGTTGCTTGAGTAATCACCAGGGGGCTTTGGAGCTAACTTGGAAGGTAAAAACTAGGGAAATATGGGAGATGCGATGAAAACTATTGAAATTCTAGACAGTTTTAAGAGAGGTAGAAATTATGCTGGAGATGAGAAAGGGATCGTGCGCGGTAAATGAGCAACTCAGGCAAGATTAGTACGAGAGCGGCAATAATCTATCCAAACCTATCCTGATTGGTAGATTAATTTGAAAATGTAGATGAAATAGTGAAAATTGGTAAAAAACGATTCATATATTTTGTTATACACAATATGTAAGGCCCAAAAATGAAAACAATTGGCGACATAGAACCTAATTTAATTTATTTTCTATCAAATCTATTCTATCTATAATCTAATTAATAATGTACTTATGTTGACTGTTAAAAACCTAATAAGTAGAATAAGCATAAAGTGTATGGTGCTTGCAGAAGTAAATATCAAAGAAGATGAAGCAGATTTGTATAAAATAAATGGCTACACAATGTTTTCCTCATTGAGGAAAGACAAAAGAGGTGAAGGAATAGTATAGTACGTAAAAAGTGATTTTAACTTCCAGCGTATTGATGTTAGTACCTCATACTCTGAATCCATAATTAGTAAAATATACTATAATGATAAAACACTAAGAATTATAGCCTTATATAGGCCACCAGATGGTGAGATAAGGTCTTTTTTGGATGAGCTAGAACATAATATTTCTGAAAATGATCTATGTGAAACAATCATGATTGGTGATGTCAATATTGACTTAAAAAATAATTGTGATACCAACGTTGTTAAATATAAAGAAATAATGTCCTTAAGTGGTTACTTGTACTTCATTGATGCATATACCAAGAAATAAATTAGAAATGGTGTGTTAACTCGATCCTGTATAGATCACATAGCTTTTAATGGTCAATGAAGTCTGGTTAATACATTTGTTTTCAGGACCAAAATTTCAGATCTCTACATGATTGGTCCGAATTACTTAGAACAACCAGCAGTTAACAATGTTAGCCAGGTTAACGACAATCTTCTTCTATTTATTTATTTATATATATCATCAATATATATAAAAACGAATGTATGTCTGTGTGTCCTGTATGCATTACTACACCGTTGATCCGATCGCCAAGAAACTTTGAGAAGTTGTTGAGTACACTCTTGCGAAGGTTTATGGTATAAAATTTTTTAATTATCGCCCCCCTCCCCCCCAAGGCCCTCTTAATCTTTCGAATACTTTTCGCGCAACAACGCCCGACGGGTAAGCTAATAATCCTAACCTCAGTTTTAATCCTATCGTGCTGAAATTTTGCCGAGTGATAGTTCAAGGCAGGAGGAAAGTTATAGGCTACTTTAAAATGATCTCAGGGCCCATAAAAGTCCCATGGCCCTTAGGTGGGCCCTTTAGGAGGGAGTCTCAGGGCCCTTAGGTGGTTCGCGGTACGAATCGGGTTTTGTGCAGTGGTTTCTTTTTTTACTTTTTTAAATTATTTCCGCTCAAGATTGAGAGTTGGAATTTTTTAATTAAATGTCTGAATGAATGAATTTTTTAATTCTGTCAATTAATTATCCTTTTCACTTCGTAATTGACTGAAAATTGCGTTTTTAGCTGCAGAAACACATATTTTTCAGTGAAATCAACAATACAATATTCGCTTGACAACCAGATTTCGGTCATTGCTGTTGGAATTCATATTGCTTAGTTGAGCCGATTAGGAATTCTAAGCATTGGAATTTGTGCATCGGTTAATTATTTCGCTTTTTAAAACAACTTTAACCAAAGATATAGAGTTGAAATTCATTTTATCGCATACCCGAAAGCATGATACTACTAAAATTAGTGGTATCATGCCCGAAAGAATGAAGTTTCTCTCTTTTTCAATCGATTTTTTTTACGCATTTTCCTTGACAACCAAATAAACAAACAAAAATAAACATCAAATCAAATCTTAATTAACGAATCGCTAAGAAACTTTAAGAAGTTGTTGAGTACACTCTTGCGAAGGTTTCGAAGGTTGAAGGTATAAAAATTTTTTAAATATCGCCGCTCCCCCCCCCCCCCCCCCCCCAAGGCCCTCTTAATCTTTCGAATACTTTTCGTGCAACAACGCCCGACGGGTAAGCTAATAATCCAAACCTAATTTTTCAAATACGATCTTTATTTTAACCAATCAGAGAGGTTCTTATTTTAACCAATAGAAATTGAGAAACCATTGAATTGTTGTGCGCTCGCCCCTGAAGGTTTCTGAATTATTAAATCCATTTTACATTAGGTGGAGCGCCAGTCGTTTCAAAATATTGGTGTTGGCACGCGAGCTTCGCAAAAAAGCGAGGAGCGGCAATCAAGCAAGCGAAGCAGATCGTTTACGAGTTGCTCAATCACGTGCATCAGAATCATATTAGTGAGACACAATTTGTTTTAAAAGGTACGTAATTTATTTTTGCGTAAAATATATTTTAGTGCAGTGGTCTCTTTGTCTGATTATTTTAAATTCTTGCATTCGATTTTCGTATATCCTTCGCTTTTTCCTAAAATTGTACATTTTAGCTCGAAAATCTTTAATGTTTGTACCGCTTCAGCAAAATAATATTTTATTAACTTGGAAGCCCCAGCATAGGCATGGAATGGAAACTCATGGCATCATTTGTACGTTACAAATTTCTGTGTAGGTACGAGGAATTCATTGGACTGAGTATAAAAGTCGTTTAGGGACCAATTTTGATTCTGGAAAAGATTTGTGGGTCAAACCACGAAAAGTATAAAAATCAGTGGGGAATTCAGGATGGAGTATTTTATTTTTCAAATTTAAGTAGGCAATTGGAGGAATTTTGTACATGCCAATGTGTGTACTTTTTTCATGTTCAGGAATCAGCATACTTTGTAAGTTTTACTCAGAATATTTATTGCACGACCGGTTTAGTTTACAAATTTAAGGCTGAAACTATTGAATTTGTTGAGTGTGTACTTTTTATATGTGTGCCTGCTAAGAAAGAAAAAGAAGCAATGCAACGCATGGCGGGCACAGCTAGTAAGTCATATATTAGTAACTCAGCTTTTGATCTAAAGGTATAAGCTTACCAGTGGCATAGATTACAACAAGAAAATAACCCTAATACACAATATGACAAAATGTGTAATATCCTTCTAGAATCTATGATGAGTCAAAAAGGTCTATGACAAGCCTGGTAGAAAAATGGTAAGGATTGGATAAATAATTACGTTATTAAATTGATAACTGAGAGAGACAAAGCTTTTCAAAAATGGAAGAGTTGCCCCACAAATGCTAATTGCAAACAGATTTATAAACAGTTGAGGAATAAAGCTGTATGTGAGATAAGAAAAACAAAATATAAATACAATTTAGATAGATTTTCAAATGTTAAGCACAGCAAGAGCATGTGGAAGCTAGTTGACAAGCTGACTGGAAGATCTCAGCACACAGACAATGATGACAAGATTATTGCTCATTCTGGAAATAACGCAGAAGTGGATGGTGTTTGCAATGACTTCTTGAAACACTTTACCATAGGAATAGAAAATATTAAAAATAATTGTGCAGTCAAGCTTGGGGATAACTTCTCCCTTACTGCAGAGAAAAGTATGCGTATGGTACAGCCTGATGAAAAAATCATTGCGAAAATAATTTCTGAGCTTAAAAACAAGGGTCCAGGACATGATGAAATCAGAATTAGAGACATTAAAGCAAATCCAACCTCAATTGCTGTAATAACCACCTTAGTTACTACCATTATAAGATACGCTATTGTACCTGAAGGTATAAAAAAAAACTTTACTAAAACCAATAAACAAAGAAGGTCAGTTTAAAGATTTTGGAAATTATAGGCCCATTTCTTTATTGCCAACTATAAACAAGGTTCTTGAAAAATATGTTGCAGACTGCTTAATAACATTTTTTTTAAATATGGGCTTATTTCAAAGTTTCAATTTCGCTTTCAAAAAGACATAGGCACCAAAGATGCTTTGGAAACCTTAGCTGATGTAGTTAATAAAAACCTGAATGTCAATAATGAGGTTGTTGCCGTATTTATAGATTACAAAAAGGCGTTTGATACTGTAAACCATAATGAATTATTAAGCATAATGTCAAGTATGGGAGTAAGAGGTAAGGTTTTGGATTGGTCCAAAAGTTACTTAGAAAAAATGACTGTTTATGTTTTGCTTAAAAATAGCTTTAGCGAGACCTGTACAGTGAAATACGGTGTCCCACAAGGCTCGATTTTAGGACCGAATCTGTTCATAGTGTGCATAAATAGTATTTTTGATTGTATAAAGCACTGTTCAATCTTACTATACGCAGACGATGTTGTCCTAATATCTGCTCATAAACATATGGATATAGCATTATTAAATATGCAAAAGGACTTAAATAGTGTCTCTATATGGTCTCATAATAAAGATCTAGTTATCAATGCAAAAAAATCAAAGTGTATGCATATTGTTAGTTATTATAATAAGCTCAAGTGTGTACCACTAATTATACATGAACATGAATGTCTGCATAAACACATGAATAAACTATATTGTAAATGCAACTACGTACAACAAGTGCCTAAATATAAATATTTAGGAATAATTATAGACCAACATTTCAAGTTTGGCTTAACTGTGTGGGGTCACACCAGTAACAAATATGAGACCAAACTTTATACTATACAAAATAGAACTATAAAATTAATAAGTAACAACGCTACAAATAACAGTGATCATATTAATAACAAGCAAAAAATAAATGTGAACCAAATGTATGTTCCCTCGAAATCTTGCCGCTAGAAGACCTACTACGATACATATTATTAGTTGAAAACTATTATTGTGATAAATATAAAAACATTAAATACAAAGAACATAATATGAAAACAAGAACACCTAAAAAATATGATGTACCGATATGTTTTAATAATTACAGAGGCAATCGACTAAATAGTATTATACCAAATGTTTTAACAGACTGCCAATTGTTCTATTAAATTTAAATGCAATGGGTGAGGTGAAAAGAAAAGTGAAACAATGGTTGTGGAAAGGATGTTGTTTGTGATTGGGGTGGGTAATCTGTGTTTTTGTGTTACATCTGTGTTCATGTATTGAGGGTGAAAGGGGAGCCTTTTTAACGCTATATGGTGGGTGGTTGATTTTGTGATGCAAGGGTGGTGGTTGGGGAACCTTCTGATGAGCCGTTTGGTGGGCTCAGGAGGACTCCAACTGTTTTCCTAACATATTATAAAGATGGTTATATATTTTTTTAATGTTTTCACTTTCTTAACACTGTCCTTATTTTTTATGTTCTTATATTTTATAACTGTTTTTTTCTACGTAATCTGTTTGCCAATTCGAAAATAAAAAATGTTTAATTAATTTTTTAAAAAATATTTTTGGTCCACGGTTCACAGCAGAGAACCCAATGTGAATCATGATAAAAACATTATTAATATTAGTGATTTCATGGTTATGAAAGTAAGAGTACAGATTATTTGAATACGTAATAAGGATGGTTTTGACGGGAATACTCGATAAAATATCCATTATGATAGTTTGAGCGAAATATCATTTCACTTATAATTCAATGCATAAGGTCACATCTTAAAGAAAAATAACCCTTTCTCCCAAAAATATCGGCCCCTTACCAAACTAATTCCCGAGATTTTTGACGAAAAATAACAGCCTTCTAACATGGGAAATGATACGTGTATGCCCGCCAGAGAGACCTTATTTTAAAAATTTGGCTTTTTTAACAACATAATCTCATCAAAAAATAAACATAGTATAGTGACCACGTTTTCTCGACTATTTTATAAATTAATCATGTTGTCAAGGCAGAAATATTTCCAGGATCACCAAAACTCTTTGTTGAGGAGTTTTAAACGTACCTACCACGTGAAAAAAATGAGTCAATTAAAAGACTTACACAGATGTTTCAATTTAATAACTTAGATTTGCAATCATATAAAAGTTGGCCATTGAACCATTAATATCTCAATGCAAAATTATGCCTCATACAGCTTCTGAAATTAAAACATACGATTCATGGTCATGGTCCTTTCAACCTGGATGGAATCCCGAGAAGCCTTTCTACATACGATTCGATTATGGTCTCCAATATGGAACTAGGGAACTATCTCGCTCAAACTAATTTAAGAAGATATAAGGAATTTTGTGCATTCCTCTCCCGCTATCTTTCCTTATAAAATTCTTTCCAGTTTTATAAATGTATTTATTGGCACCATTAATGATCCAGTTTTTATTTTCATTTTTTCTAGAGCTTCTGAAATTAAAACGTACACTTCAAATGTGTCTTCATCATGACTGGGGAACTATCTCGCTCCAACTTCCTTAATCTGAGTTAGAACAGGTAATGGTCGGAAAAATACCTCACGTAAGGTAAACATTTAACACTAGAACCGCCGAGGGATCATTTTGACCGCAGAGGTTGTAAATGTTTGATTGTCACTCTTAGAAGTTTTTAGATGGGGTCATCATATGTATATGACTTTTAATCTTTTTTCATGCCTAACTGCATGCCACTTAGGTAAAAGATAAAATATATAAATGACGAAGAGAAGACCGAGGAGCGGAAAAAAGCCTTCCTGCCAAATATCAGAGGAATCACGGACAAAATATCCAGAATATTACGAAGGCATCAAATAAGCACCATCTTTAAGCCACGCAAACAAATAAGGGATATTATCAGATATGTGAAAGAAAAAGATAAAATGGAAACAGAGGAAGTATACCAATTGAACTGCAGCTCATGTGATCAAGCGTACGTCGGTAAAACTGTTTGGACAATAAAGACAAGAGTCAAAGAGCACAGTGCAGCAATTCGACTGGGCTACGCCGATAAATCAGCAGTTGCAGAACATGCCGCCCTAGGACACACCGTTGACGTCACGAACCCAAAAATTCTCGCCAGAGAAAAACATTTCAAGACGAGAATCTTCCGGGAGGCATTAGAAATTGAAAAGCATAACAAGAATTTCAATAGAGACCAGGGACAAAAAATAAGTGAATCATGGCTTCCAGTAATTTCTAGAAAGAAGAGCGACGTCCAGAAGACTCTCCACCAACACCCACCCTCTCCCCCTCTTGCACCACCGTGACGATATAAATTGATGCAAAATAAAGGCAATTAGGTCATTCAGGCCTGATGAGGTCTCCAGCAAAGGAGAAGAAACGTTGGCTTTTTTAAATCTTGACGCGGGTTATCCCAAAAAAAACCACCACTGCTTGCCGAACATGGACCGAGAAAGTTTTAATAATTTGAAGATAAATATTGTCATTTTTCTGAGGTACAGGACCTTAACCCCTCGGACCGCCAAGGGGTCAAAATGACCCCACGTATTTGTACGTCGTTTTCTTGTTTGCTGTTCATGGTGTCTGCCTCGTTGTACATACAATGGTATGCACCGCTTCCTCATCCCTTTTACCTCTTCTTCCCTTGGTTCCCTGAGATGATAGCTAGCAGCCGGACTGGCACCAGCTTGTCTAGACCGTCGATTGCATGTTGCCGAATTTTTTCTCCCTTCCAAATTTTTTTCCTTGCCTTGTCTCGTCTTTCACAAAGTATCAAATGCCATTTCTCGTTTCTTTCCCCGGTTTTATTTTGTATACTTTCTGGCTAGAGACAAATGCATTCAGCGACCCACATGCATTATCATCATTAACTAACTACTCGCCTACGAAGATGTTTACTGGTTTATATTTCGTAGAGATTGGTTTCCCAATTGATTACACAATTCCAAACGGAAGTCATCAACCATGACGAGCGAGTGACAAACCGCTTCCCTCTAGAGAATAGTTCGGATGGCACAATTAAACACCCTCGTCCACATTGAGGGTAATCGAAAAACTCGATGGGTTTCCAGGAAAAAGGGTTCTACGCCTTTTCGGCCAGGGGGAAAAGATGCAGACGGATGAAGGCTCTTATTAGCATCGGATTGAGATGAGACGACGCATGTCAACCCCCGCCCCACGCAGACACATGAGTGGAAGGGGGTGGTTCTGTAGGCGTGGGGAGTGGGGGGACGGGGGAGGGTGACGGACGTAAAGGGGGGGGGGGAAGCGAGTAACTAATAGACGAGGAGAAGGACGAGCAAACGACTCCATTGGGGCGGAATCGAGGCCATCAAATGCCTTAAGGGTGAACGGGCGGAGGGCTAAGCGCGTTGGGGGGAGGGGCTGGGAGAGGAGACCCACGGAGATTGATTGAGTGAGCAGTGCACAGCAGACTTTATTACTCTCGAACGGGGGCATGACCAACGAGTTTCGACCCATCGCCCGTCAATAAATGCTAGGTTTTCTCCTCTAGTGCCCCGAGAGTTTATGCATCCCCAATTTCGAACGTTACTGGCAAAACTATAGCTCAAATATGATTAGTTGTCCTATTTTCTCATATGCTTAGGAAATTGGAACGTGTTTTGATAATGTAATAACTGAGTTTCACACTACCATTTGCATACGAAAGCTATAACATTCTAGATTTAATTGTTGAACATAGAATAGAATAGAATAGAAAACAATTTTATTATCCTGGGACAAAGTCCCTTAGCACATTGAATTAGTTTACATGCCTTCATGAGGAGTGGAATACAAAGACACAATACAAAGCCTTATAAAAAAAAGAAAACAAACAAACAACTTTCAAGTCTGCAGAGAGAAATAAAATGAGCGAGGTAAATGAAAATGAAAAAAGTCTCAATATCAATAATCGAAATAGTATGTTAAAAGAAAAATGTACAATTTGTAATATCTATTAATAAGAAAAAATGAAAAGCAAACAAACGAATATTTTATAAGACAGAAACACAGCAAATGATTATAGTGAACAAGTAACATGTAAAAATATCATCTCATATCATTTTGTCTTCTCATACATAGAGAATGAGAGTAAAGGCAATTTTCCACTTGGATATAATTCCAATTTTAAAAATTGGAATAAAATTTATCAAGGTGGAAAACTGCCTCTACTGTCATTCTTTATGGTGAATTCTTCCCACCACGTCAAACCTGATACTTCTTTATCTGTCAACAGTTGAATGTTTCACATGGTGGAAGGTCGACAAAGCAGTGAGTTAAACTTTGTAACTTCCAAAAGTTTGTTATAGTATAAAGTAAAACTAGCTTCGGCAGTTGCGCAACACTCTTTCAAATAAATTGTGGAAGCTCTTTCAAATTTAAATGTTCAGCAACACTCTTTTAAATAAATTGTGGAAGTTTGCGTGAGGAATACGTTTGGATTACTACAAGACAATCTCTTGCGGTACAATAAGCGTTTATGTGCTGACATTTTGGGATATTACATGCACAAGTTTTGTTAATTTTCATCAGCAGTTTTGTATTAGGAGGTACTTTTATTTTATACGAAACTATTATTTCGAACGTCATAGGCAGAGAAGTTGTTCAAATATGCCTAGAGTTCCTATTTTTCGATGTTTATAGAAATGAAACGTGTTTTGGCACCATAATCGCCTCTTTCCAGGATATGTGTGATTTTTTTCCTGAAGTTAGCAGAAAATGTTCATACGCATCGTTTTCAATTTGACAAACACGAGTACATATGAAATGGATTAGGAGTTCTGTAAGAATTTGTAAATGCATAGGCAGTCTTGGTTATTGACTTGACACTACGGGTTTCAAGTTTTGACATATCAGTCGTCAATGGTTGCTAGATTTTCTTCTCTGATGCTTCGAGAGTTTTCTCCTTTAATGCTTCGAAAACGTAGAAAGTCAAACTTTCTAACTTCCAATAGTTTCTTATATAAAGTAAAACTAGCTTAGGCAGTTACGTCATCTTCAGCAACACTCTTTTAACTAAATTGTAGATGTTTGCGTGAGGAATAAGTTGGAATTACTACAAGACAATCTCTTGCTGTACAATAAGCGTTTGTGTGCTGACAGTAAAGGATATTACAAGCACAAGTTTTGTTAAATTTCATCAGCAGTTTTGTATTAGGAGGTACCTATGGCCAGTTAAGAGTTATACTGGCGATACTATAGTTCAAGCATGATCATTTGACCTATTTGCTCATAGTTTTAGACAAATGGAACGTCTTTTGACAATATAATCACCACCATTTACATGTGGTTACTTCAGCTTTCTTGTGCGGTACAATTAACATTTGTTGGTCGACAAAAATAAAAAGCAGGTATGCAATCTTTTATTAGGAATTATTTCGAATGTTGCCGGCAAACCTATAGTTAAAACATGCCTTATGTTTCTATTTTGTATATTTTTATGAAAATTGATCGTGTTTTGGCAGTGTAACCACCACTATACAGCATATGTCAGAGTTTTCTCCGTAAGCAAGAGGAGGATTTTTATTGGGCATTTTGAATGTAAAACAAGTATAACTGAATAACATTTCAAGTTCTGTAAATATTTGGAGTTGATTACCTTAAAACGCAGTTTGGCACAATGAACCACCAGATCAGTCATTACACGAATGCCATACCTATAATGTGGGTGGAGCTAACATAAAATCTTCAAACGCAGTAAAATATCTTGGAATTGCCTTAACAACAGATATATCGTGGGGAGCACACAAACAAAACTTAAGCGGCACAGCATTACAGAAACTAGGTTTAGTAGGAAGGTCCTCGGCAGAAGTGGGTAATTCTGAATATTACCGGGGCAATTTTCGAAAATTACTCTGGTATTTTACGTAATTTACCTCAGATCTTTAAAACCACCGTAATTTTTGGTAATATTTACTTCCGTCTCAGATATTTTTCATGCCAATAGATTACAAACTTATTGTTTGAAGTCAAGTATGTATACATTTAATACAATCTTAGTTATAAATAAAGGCACGTCCAACTCATTTGTTAAATATTTTTACTTGTGGAATATTTGTGGAGATATCATTTTCAATGTTTTGAACGAAAATTTCTAAAATATCTTGGAATTACCTTAACAACAGATATATCGTGAGGAGCACACCAACAGAACATAATTGGCACAGCATTGCATGAACTAGGTTTTGTTAAGCGCATAATAGGAAGGACCTCGGATGAAAAAATAGAGATGCTACTTTGCTCTGGTTAGGCCACACCTCGAATATGTCGCCAGCTTTTGGGACCCTGGTCATAAGGATTTCACCAAAAAAATTACCAAAATACGAAGAAAAGTAGCACATTCCGTTAAAAACTGCTACAAACGAATATATAGTGTTTCACAACTGTTAGAGGGATTAAGATGGGAGACCCTACAGACTCGGAGGCTGCCCACTACGCTTAGGCTGCGTGAGATATTCAGAACCGATGAGTTTCGGAACGACACAGAGAATATAATCATGACTCCTCACAACATCTCTAGGTCTGACAGGAGCTGTAAAATGAAAGAGATACACTGCCAAACAGATAGATGCAAAAACTCTCAAAAAACTTTTGAAATACTTATTTTGATTTAATCATATTCATTATAGGATGTTACCGCAATTTTGAGGCACGCGATAAACAGACAATACCTTAAGCGGATACATATTTTATCCATATTCCCTTGAAATGTAAAAATGTACTCTTCATGGTAGTAATCGGTTGAATAAAATCATTGATATTTTTCAAAATCCTATTCGGCCACGCCCCCAAACCCTCCACCACTGAACTCAAGTTTACATCCCGTTTCCTCTTCCATCTTCCCCCCCCCCTACTCATCATGCGATACCACTTCACCTCCCCAACCTCCTCCACCTCCTCCTCCTCCGATTCCCCTCACTCCCATTTCTTCCCACTGGTCCCCTCCCCGTACCAAACGCAGCCACCCGCCCACACGACCCCAACGCACTGGAGAGCCATTCGCCGGCTGATTAAAAAGACAACCAACCAATGGAGGCAATATCATGCCGTCAGAGTGATGGTCGCCTTCCCTTTTGCGCCGGTGGAGTAAATCAAATACTATTCCATTGCGCTGCAGACATGCCAATCTTACTCGTTTTCCCTAGCAAGTGCACCAATTTTGTGCGCACCGAGGTAGGTTTTTCATACCATGAATATACATTATGAATTCTGGACTCGTCGCCAAAAACTGTTGCCTAGAATTCCTTAAACAAGCAACTTTTTCGATTGAGCCGCCGTCTAAAGATGAAAGACGAAAAATTAAATGTAAATACAATCTACAGATCGTATATAATCACGTCTTACCGGCTTTACTAACCAGTAATCATAATGCAGTGGATAAAAAATGTAGTTCTACACGCGAGATGAAATTACACTCTTTATTAATACTGTCCGGTCTTCAGATATATTTGATTCCTCTCCAAATTTAATTACACAAATGCACAATTAACTTCTTGGCACTTCGTGAATATCGTTCTACGGCAATTTAATAATAAAACGAGATGAAAAAAGTGGAATAAATTAGAGGACGGATACAAGTACTATAAGGATTTCAAAACCAAGACCCGACAATATCATCTATGGATGAGAAATTGCGCCAAAAAATATCATTTTAATAACAAATAAAGGAGAGATTGTTGAACCTACTCCGAGGCCACACATGATTGGTAGGTTACACATTAGCATCCACATCAATCTATCTAGATCATACATCCTGATTCCTAAGGATTTCAACAGGTAATAAACCATAAAAATGTACATTAACAGTAAAAGGTCCACAGAGCAGAGAAAAGACTCACGATGGAAGTTTCACATGCCTCTTACACACTTCCTGTAGTAGATATTTCTTCTCTAGCATTCACAAAGTAACTTTTAAGTCTTAAAAACAGCCAGCTATTATTCACAGCATCAAGTAGCTCATATCTCTTCGTTCGTTATTGAATATTCACCAGTCTCGCGTTAACAAAAATTAACAACGCCTATTTACAATTCGACTGAGAAGACTTTTTTCTAAGTGGCACCAAGGACTGATTGAGCTAAATGTGGAAATTGAGTCAACACATTACCTAGGCTACGATTCCAAACATTTAAATCCATAATATATATTCATACTATATACCTACCACACAGCAAGCTTCCGTATTGGCGTGGGGCGGGGAGTGTTAGGAGACCAAAAACCGAAGTATCAGGCGTGATTTTGTGGAACTACAAGCTTTTGAAGAAGAAGAAAACCTAATTTTCCACTGGATATTTTTTTTAATTTTTTATTTTTATATATTTTTTTATATATATTTTTTTTTTATTTTGTTATATTTTATATTTATATATTTATAATTTAATAAATTTAAACGAACCTAGGAACTTCGACATCATCTTCAGATGACCTAAAGTCTACAACCCTGTACTGCGTATTCTTCAGGTGACCTGTAGATAATGCAGAAACAGTATCTCGGTTGAGAATTCCAGGAAAAGAATACATATACATACTACCCTGCGAGCCGCCACGTGGGAGTGTGGAAGGGGGTGTTAGGTCAGCAGTCGTGTAAAGACGTTTTGGCAGGTGAAATGGTGACGTGAATTACGGGAGTGTATTTATTGGAGCTCAATTTTTGTTGTGGTCACTTATTGTTCACGGAAAGAACAAGTTTTTGTACCTACCTGTTGGGCAATGATTCTCTCTTACTTTATCGCTTCTGTCAGACCTAAAGATGTAGTGAGGCGTCCTGATAATATTATCTGTGTCGCTCTGAAACACACCAATCCTGGATTTCTCAAGCAACCTAAGCCTAGCGAGTAGCCTGCAAGTCTCTAGGGGCTCCCACCTAAATCCCTCTAATAGTTGCGAAACTCTATATGTTCGATCAAAGCAGTTATTAATGAAGCGCGCAGCTTTTCTTGGTATTTTACTAGTTTTTTTGTTAAATATTTATGACCAGGGTCCCAAATGCTCGCGGCGTATTCGAGGTGTGGCCTAACCAGAGCGAAGTAGCATCTCTCTTTGACTTATTCATCCGAGGACCTTCCTATTATACGCTTAACAAAACCTAGTTTTTTTTTTAATGCTGTGCCAGATATGTTTTTGTATGTGTAACCCCCACGATATATCAGAAGTTAAGGTAATTCCAAGATATTTCAGAAATTTTCGTTCAAAACATTGAAAATGATATCCCCACAAATTTTCCACAAGTAAAAATATTCAAACAATTGGACGTGCCTTTATTTATAATTAAGATTGTATTGAATACATACAGACCTGACTTCAAACAACAAGTTTTTAATATATTGGTATGGAAAATATCTGAGACGGAAGTAAATATTACCGAAAATTACGGTGGTTTTCAAGATCTGAGGTAAATTACGTAAAATACCAGGGTAAATTTCGAAAATTGCCCCGGTAATATTCATAATTACCCACTTCTGCACACTGCATCGCAAGGTGCCGCATTAGCGATGGGTGGATAGGGTTGGGACACCAAAAATCGAGGTACTAATGCCCAAGTAATGTCAAACAAAAAATATTGACTTGGTTAAGACAGGTGCCAGCGTCCATCACCATGACACTAGGAGAAAGGAAAAATCTTGTTGTACCACTGTTTGTTAACCAAAAACAAAAGAACAATTTAATGTTATAAAGCTGAAATTGTTAAATATTTTGCTACAAGAGACCACAAATGTCACCCTGTCTAGATCTAAATCTTTTATTTATATATGGCTTGTATCAAAAGCTTTTTATTCTATTGAAGAATATCTGCTAGATTTTTGGTTGTTTCGTCCTTAACTTTGACGTAGACTATTGAAAATGTATTTTGCTTAATTTCTAATAAAACGTATTATTATTCGTATCTCATAATATTATATTTATTTTGAGATTGACAAAGTTTTATGATGTGATTTTTAATTACATATGGGTCAAAGTCATTTTGAAGAATGGAGTTTCAACTCATAAGGCATTGTGGAAGAACAGCAGTTTAGCTAGCCCACTCCTTTTTTTGCGTTATCCATCTAAAAGTACATGTATAGCAACTGTTTTACTTCAACTTTATTTGTAGACAACCTGAAGATGATGTATACATCGAAACCTAAGTTGTATTAAAATTATTTATCCAGTGGAAACTTGCCCATTCTATTCTTCGTTAATAGGACACCATTGTAAAGGTGATGTGGAGACTGCTGGAGGGGTGTTAAATGGTGACGTTTATTTTGGGACCGTGAGAGTTTGATGTAGGGTTCACTTTCTATTATGGCCACTTATTCTGCGTGAAAAGAACAAATTTTTGTACCTATCTGTTCGGCATGGTACTTCTCCTATTTTATCGCATTTGTAGAACCTAGATATGCCCTGCGATGTCAAAAATGATAGTCTCAGTGTCGCTCTGAAACACGCCTGTTATGAATGTTTTAAGTAAACTAAGCCAAGCGTGCAGCCTCCGAATCTCTATCGTTTTCCAACTACACCCTCTAATATCTGTGGAAAAATCAATGGTCGGGGATCGGGTTGGTGTGGTGACTGGAGTCCCTACTGGCTAACCAAACGGGCGGCCAGGGTTCAAATCCCTGCAGAGGAAGATGTTTTTCAGAGGAAGCCCGATCCCTACTTGAGTGTTTTGTGGGTGGCACTTCAAGTACAGTGCTAGGTCTGTCGGATGAGATGTTAAACCGTGGTCGCCGTGGCTCCTTTCGTTAAGAGCAGGCTAATGCCGACGCCGGGTTTCCATCCACCCTTCCTCCCTTACCATGGCGCAAATGACCTTAGCCGTCAGTCGCCTCCCCAAAAATCCAATCCAATCGATCAAAGATGCATGCAACGTGAACTTGTGAAAAAAGCAGAAAATATTTGTATTTTCCGTTTTTTATTTTTGTTTGAATACTGTAGGTGTGTTGTCACTAACGTAATCATCCTTTCATTTTCATATCGGCGAGATTTTCCTAATAATTCGTTTTTAACATAACGGCAGTATGTTTGTGAAAATGAAAATGAAATTTATGAATAAGTATTTCGTCGAAAAAGGTTTGCGTAATTTTTTTAAATCTTTATCGTTGCCTACTTTCTTTTCACATATTTAACTAATATATACTATAACAACTGCGGACGGCCAGGGTTCCAACCCCGGCAGAGGAGGATGATTTTTAGAGGGAACCCGATCCCTACTTGAGTGTCTTGTGGAGGGTACTTCAAGTACAGTTAAACCGTGGTCCCCTTGGCGCCTTTCGTTAAGTGCAGGCTAATGCCGACGCCGGGTTTATATCCACCCTTCCTCCCTTACCTATCCCCTACGGCGCAAATGACCTTAGCTGTCGGTCGCCTCTCCAAATATCTAATTCAACACTGTTAGCTCTTAGCAGTTTTGGACAAAACACAAAGCTTTCCATTTTATTATATTTATTTTTAGATAGTATCTTTCTGTTTGAGGTCTCAAATTTTCGCGGCCTATTCGAGATGTTGTAAAACCAGGACAATGCATCACCTATCTTTCACCTTTCTTTCCGGGGGCCTTCCTACTATACGCTTGATAAATCCCCTTCTCTCTCCCGGTGTTTTGTATGCTATGGTGACAGTCTGCTTGGCTGATTCCAAATAAGGGATCCCTCAAATTTTCATTCTGAGTGCGAGAAGGTTAAAACACCTTTATCCACTTCTACTTCACTTACTCCCCTTATTTCATCTAGAACTTTAGCTCAATAGAACTGGACCACATTTATTTCAATCGTGTTATCAGTCACGAAGTAAATGTCACATCTTTCTCTATTAAGGTCTGGTTCTCACTGTAGATACGTATTCGGGTCAAAAACCTTCCAGAATGTAACATACAATTGACAAAAAGGTTTCGAGTATACGAATTTTTTTTTAAAACCTGGGCCCCGCTTGCTACCAAAGGAGACAGTATCAACACGATGTCCGCCCTACTCCCGAATATCTCAATGAAGGTTACATCTTCCCTTTCATAGTCCCTTCATGTCATTTTTCCGGTCTCTTTTTATTCCCTCTCCATAACTCCTTATTTTATTTTTATCTCGAAAAAGAGATGGAGAAGAAGCGATAGCGGCGGACGAGAAAAAGCGGGATGAGTATGAGAGGAATGAGAAACCGAAATGGAAGTGTGTATGGGGGAGGGAGATAAAGAAGTAGGGGGAGGGGGGGGGAGAGATGTATCTCGTCGTGAGCACGCCCCCCCCCCCCTCTCCCCGTCTCCCTGGGCCAAATACTCGAAATTTAATATCCGACATGTTCCACGGGCGAGCTACGAGGCATGCAGCTAAATAATGAAATTGAGAAGTAACTCAATTCCAAGGGGCCGTGTGAACCAGTGAGACAGAATAAAAGGCAGTTAATGGCACAAAGGAGAGGAGGCGGAAGAGGGGAAGGGAGATGGGGTGGGGGTGGAAGAAAGGAATTGAGGGGAGGGGGAGGAAGTAGGGTGGAGGGGGAAGAAAGGGGAAGTGGGAGGAGGGAGAAGGAGAGAAAGAGGGGGGGGGGCGTGGCATCAAGAGTTGGGATAAGGGCGGGAGAAAAAATTCGAAGGCAGTGCGATGAAAAAGATGAAGGGCGCAAAGATCTGGGCGAATAGCAAGTCAGGAAGCAACTGGAATAGGCACACTGGAACATTAAAGTATTACCTAGAACAGTGGTCGGCAAGCTCATAAGTCAACAGAGCCAAGTATCAACAGTCATCATCATCATTGGTACTCTGCTGTTTAGCAGGTCCTCAGTAGCCTCTCCTACAGACAACCCTGTATTGTGCCTTCCTCATCATCCCCGCGTAGCCTGTCTCCTCTTCTAAATCATCCGTCAGTTTCTGTCTCCTTCTTCCTCAACAACGATTCAACAGTACATCGATTGAAATTTCTTTTGGGAGCCAATTTTTTAAAAACTACATAGGCAAGTTCATAGCCAAGTACTTAATTAGGGTACTCCTAAGCTGGTCTTTGCTAAAAACGTCCTCAATCTGATGGAAGTACGTTTTTGAGGTCGACCCCTTCCAACTTTCCCATCCACACTCGTCTTGTAATACCGATTTGTTCCGTCTGTCTCCTTTCGTTCATCCTCTCGATATGTCCAAAACATCTCAACAAACCTTTCTCAATCCTCGACACCACATTTTCTTTCACTCCACAACGCTCCCTACACTAAACTTTTTAAACTTTACTTAAAGTTTTAAGTCTTAATTAAACTAGAGGTGCGTTGAATAAAGACATGACGAAAAACAAAAATCCCTTAGTAAATTCAAGGTGAAAATGATTGCAAGACAATCGAAACCTAGGTCGCTAATAAAACATTTTTAACGTGGAATTTATTTATACATTATTCTTTTCCGTCATGTCTGCGGTAACCTTCCATAAAGTTACGCCTTCAACCATTAATTTTATACGTTGAATGAAACGATGTCGTCCTTAGTAAAGATATAATTTATTGAGAAAATTAAATTCTAAGGTATCCATTAAATTGATTCATGACAATGACTAACAAACACTGATGTGAACAGTCTCGCATCCATTAGAAAGTTTGGGTAAGTCAGGTTTGTATGCTTCTGTTATTAATTTTAGGCACGATTCCAGATTCTCATCAAAAAGACGACTTCACAATATACTTTTGAAAGCGATTGTTCGCATGATTAGGCCACACGTGCGCGCCCGCACGTGGTATCCTGTGGAGGATGGGGCCAAAATGCCGCACTGATGGGGCCAAAGAGCCGCATGTGGCTCGCGAGCCGCGGTTTGCCGACCACTGCCCTTAAACATGGCTGGGCTACCTTTTAGAGAATGCATGCCAAAATCGGCTGAACCCCCGGCACAAAATGATTTCACGTGTCAAACTCATTCTTATAAGAAATTATCATTAAATATCTTCATCGATATTTGATTTCTAAGTGATTGCGTAAATCATGAAAAATTAGCAGAATTCACAAGTTAAGACGAGACATGCTTAAGCCAAGTTCGTTACAAAAACGGCAGATATCCTCCTCGACTCCAAGGACCACCTCCTGGAAGACATATTGGGAGGAATATACCAAATTAAGTGAAGCTGCGGCAACTTCTACATCAGCCAGACCTCAAGAGCACTGAAATTCCGGCTCCAAGACCATAAGAGGGCCGTGAAAAATGGACAACTCCGCCATTCGGCGGTCGCAGACCATCAGTGGAGTGGGCTAACGCATAGCCTTGATTTTGACAGCACCATATTATTGACAAAAGAAGCCCGCTATTTCCCTAGAAACATACGGGAATCAATAGAGATAGCGAAAACACCAAAAAATTTCAACCGAAAGGACGGCTACACCCTCACCATCACTTGAAAACGGCAGCAGTACGGACCAATCACGACGCACCTCTACCCGAAGACGCGAAAACAGAATAACATAGGACAGACCAAACCCTGCAGGGCTTTCACACGCTTGGTTTGTCCGCGCTGCTGATAGGCGTTGCATAATAATTATTAAAAAATTTGGCGAGGACATGCTTCGCGACCCGTAATAGGTCACCGGCGAGCCACGTTTGGCACGCGTGCCAAGGATTGACCACCGCGACCAGCTGACCCAGAGAGAAGCCATTTTCCAGCCAATTTACATGGAGAAATAAGGATTTGTTAGCCTAAAATTTCCGAGTATTGAAGATGAATAACTTCATATATTCATCCTTATTGCAGTGGTTTTACCGGCATTTGAGAGTGCTGTATACCTCGGCTGAAATATTTCTTTTAGTTCTGGCTCCTGCCGCAGCCTAGGAGAGATAGTCGCCTTTCCCTCCATTCCCCGCCGCAGACAACAGCGCCACCGAGGCGATGGTTCAGTGGAAAATACGTTTCAAAGGTTCAGGAGAATGTTAACAGAGACGTTATAATGCAAATTTTTCAACATTTTGATATTTCTCCATTGAGATAATGGATTTTAGTTGACAATAAGTCCAGACATTTCAAGAAATAAACGTTGTACGCATCATGGCGAATACCTGGTATTTGACCAACATACGGACGAAGTAGCTGCATGGAAAGAAATATTACGAAAGTAATTGCAAATACTAACAATCATTACAGAAGTCCGCGTGAACAGATTTACTTTCAATGACAAAGCAGAGTCGTGTCATAAAAGCGCGTAGATGCCTGCGCGAGGGTTTTCGGCCCCCGTGGAATACAACCCTCTTAAGGAACTACTGCATAATGGAAGTAATACATACATACATACCCATCACGCCGTTCCCTTCCGGGGTAGGCACAGTCAAAATGTTTCCCTCGTTAACACATAATTGTAACTCTGCTTCAATAATTTCCTCCATTCTGACCTATCCTTGCAAACCTCTTTTGCCTCATTTACCCCCATACACTGTTTCAAACACGCCCTCCTGTTTTTAACACTCCTAATACTCCTCCTCCTAAGAACTTCCTCAACCACTTTCAACCACAACTTTCTCGGCCTACCTCTACCTCTCGCACCATTCATTCTACCCTCATATATCTGTTTCGTTATTCGACTCTCATCCATTCTCTCAACATGGCCAAACCAACGAAGCACACTCCTTACATATATGTCCATTACTGGAGCATCAAACCCACATTCATTCATGACCCACTCATTCCTGACCCTATCCATCCTACTTTTGCCACAAATGCTCCTCAGATAACTAATACCCACGGCGTTTAGTCTACTCTTATGTCTACCCTGACATACCCATGTTTCACTAATGGAAGTAATGACGGTTAAAAATACTTTTTTTTGTAGAATGTGCGCTCGTCATGTGGAGCACGTATAGAAATGAGTATCTGTCAAGGGTAGTCAAAACTGCAGTATACAAAAGTGCTCCCCCCTCCCCACGTATTTACACGATTTCAAAATCTGGGTATTTCAGAATTAAAAATAAAAGTAAGCCCATTGCTGACGGAAAGGGGTACCAGTCAAGTGTTGGAGAGATAAGTGAGATGAATAGGAGTGGTTAATGAAAGAAAGTTGGTCGAATTTTCCACTTATGGGCATGTAACCCTTTGAGTGCAGCATGACGTGATATCACGTCATGATTGTCTTCACGCTGGTGCTGATGACGTCATATCACGTCATGGGTACGTGAGTGCCCAAGCATTCACTAGGGGGCCTCTTGAAAGCTGGAACACTCACAGTACCCTGACGTGATATAACGTCATCAGCAACAGCGTAAAAACAATTATGACGTGAAATCACGTCATGCCGCACTAAAAAGGTTAAGAAAGGAGTACGCTGTAGTTTTTCGATAACGTCAAGAGAATGGGAAAGAGATGGAACAAGTATTTGTTTGTAGAATAAATGATCTGAGGGAAAGGTAACCCGCGACAATCATGGATGAATGTGATAGAGGCGGCTCTAAAAAGGAGAATATTAGGCGTTGTAAAAAAAGAGAGAAAGGAGAATTAGGATCTAATGAAACCGACTGGAATGCCGGCGAAACGGTCGTCCATAAAAATGGTGCAACAGGGTGAGGACCCGAAAAATACCAATAAATTGTATGATTGTGTTAATGACTGGACGGGAAATAGAACCTTCTCTAATTACATTTTTTCTTGTACAACTTATGATACATTTGTTGGAAAAGCAAAATGTATCCTGTAAGCGGTCTAAATAGTAGCGAAATAGAGCGTAGAAATTTATAACAAGAGATCCATTTTCCTAGAGCTAAAGGCATGGACCAAATTCTTTGATTTTGCAAACCTCATGGGAATGGCGTAACAATTTTTAAAAATTTCATTCGTCACCATTGATAAACAAAAATCGTAATATCTTTCACGGGCCGTTTCTTGGATATAACTCTTGATTTTAGGATAGTTCAATATTTTTTCTCAATTTTAGAAGTCCACTACCGCGCCTGAGATTTCTTTAGATGCCATTGACAAAACGCTCGTTTTTTTTATTACGAGCAAGAAATTATTCCAAAATTAATTTTTTTACATCAAGACTTGGTCCCCTTAATGTTTACAATATTATGACACAAGACAAAGAAGAATTTCAGAACGCTGGCCTTCTTTGCATGCAAGAAACAAGTCGCTGTAGGTCGAACACCCAGGAAATTTTTTGTATTTAGTGAGCGTGAATTAAATTTTTTTCTTTTCCTACTAAATAATTTACAAGTCTTTTTGACTGTATTACATAATTTTTAAACGCTTTGCTAAAGCTTTTACAAATAAATGATGCCTGCCAAGTTCTAGCAGGCTAAGTATATTATTTGCCACGGATATGCCGCTATTAATTTTCTCTTCTTTACCCTTAACTTTTAAAAGATGTAACATTCGTTTCTGTAAACTTTTTTCCGCACATGTTTTAATTAATGGTTTTTCAGTGCAAGGAGTAAAAATATCATGCTAAAGCCTAGAATGTTATTTTTAGCAAACTACTGTTAATTTTAATCCCAAGAACAAAGTTAAGGCATCCTTATAATAGCGCTATTAAATTCAGATTCTAGCGACAGCTTACATCTATATACATGCATATAAAAACGAATGTATGTCTGTATTTCTGTCCTGTATGCATTACTACACTGTTGATCCGATCGCCAAGAAACTTTAAGGAGTTGTTGAGTACACTCTTGCAAAGGTTTCGAAGGTTTTAGGTATAAATTTTTTTTAAATTTCGCCCCCCCTCTCCCCCCCCCCAAGGTCCTCTTAATCTTTCGAATACTTTTCGCGCAGCAACGCCCGACGGGTAAGTGCATTACTACAGTTTTAATCCTACCGTGCTGAAATTTTGCCGAGTAATAGTTCAAGCCAGGAGGAAAGTTTTAGGCTACTTAAAAATGATCTCAGGGCCCATAAAAATCCCAAAAAGGGGCCATTAGGTGGTTCGCGGTACGTATCGGGTTTTGTGCAGTGGTTTCATTTTTTACTTTTTTAAATTATTTCCGCTCAAGATAGAGAGTTGGAATTTTTTTATTAAATGTCTGAAAGAATGAAGTTTTTAATTCTTTCAATTAAATATCCTTTTCACTTCGTAATTGACTGAAAATTGCGTTTTTAACTGCAGAAACACATATTTTTCTGTGAAATCAACAATACCATATTCGCTTGACAACCAGATTTCGGTCATTGCTGTTGAAATTCATATTGCTTAGTTGAGCCGATTAGGAATGCCAAGCATTGGGATTGGTGCAGCGGTTAATTATTTCGCTTTTTAAAACAACTTTAACTAAAGATAGAGAGTTGAAATTCATTTTATCGCATACCCGAAAGCATGATACTACTAAAATTAGTGGTATCTTGCCTGAAAGAATGAAGTCTCTCTCTTTTTCAATCGATTTTCTTTTACGCATTTTCCTTGACAACCAAATAAACAAACAAAAATAAACATGAAATCAAATCTTAATTAACGAAAATGAAATTCTGAATAGCTACTCAACAAGTAAGTACTCGAATTATGCACTTAACTATAATGTTCTTTTAGCTTGGCTGTGCAGGTAGTATGATTACAGTAAAGGGTTTCAAAAAATTGTCCCTCTATATTAAACAAGTTTTACAAATTTCATTGTTTTTATTTTACCATGTTATTTTTCATCATTCCGTCAATTTTTCAGTCATTTGACTTATAATTATTATTGTTCATGGGAGATATTGTCACATTGTTTACTTACTATTGTCTCACAATTGTATAGATGCTCTGCAGAAGAAAATATTAATTTAATAAAACAATTACTTGAAATGTAGTCTGTCATCACAACTACTTACTAACTCCTCACCTCTTATATAAAGAGTTTTGAAGGAAGTATGATCCCGAGCAACGCCGGGTAATTCAGCTAGTTTTAAAATAAAATATTAATATTGTCCCTATTGTGACCGGAGAAACAATTCACCCACACTATCTCTTGAGAGCTGGACAGTAGAGAGGCCACGCAATGGATGAATGAAGAGAAAACTGGTTGGAGAAGATGATAAAAAAAGATGCCTCCATGGAGGAGAGAAAGGGGGAGAAAGGATAAGTGGGCAAATTGAAAAAAATCAAGCAAGAAATCAAGGCGGGATGGGAGAGTGGGGCGGGGAGACGAAGGGTGGGTGGGGGGGGGAGGAAGGAAGAGAAGCAGAAGGCGGTAAGAGTTCCCCCTCCCCACTTTTCGGAGAGGAGATGTAATCAACTCTCGGCAGACAAAAACGAAGCAGATCAACTTTAGTGATGTGAGTTAAAAGTTTAAATTGGACGAGCGAAAACAATGAAGGGTGAGTTATTCCAGTCCAAGTGATTTCGCATAAAAGGGAAGTCGAAATGAGGCAATGATGCGGGAGCAGGGAACGGGGGTGGAGGGAGGCGCGGGCGGGGAGCTGGGGAGCCGTGGGAAGGGAAGGAGGTCGGGGAGGGGTGTGCTAGCGTTAAAAGGGGTGCTAGCGCGGGGGGACTGGAGAGAGAGACTTTATGCAAAGGGGATGGGTAGGGTGGAGGAAAATATAGGGGTCGGAACGCGTGGGTGTACCAGGTAAAGGAGTAGGGGATGGAATAATAGGCTACCCCAGCGTTGCCAATTCAGTGATTATTTTTCTCAAGATCAGACAAATTTTCCATTCTCCCTCAGCGAAATCATTTCTCCTTGACGGAATAATTTCATGTTTGACGCCTGAAAGGGCTTTTGTCTGGAATTTTGATCTAGTTTAGCGAAATTTTCATCAATCTGGAGTCGCTATAAGTTACAAATATCATTAGCGGGAATGCTTCCTTCAATAATGAGCAACGTCGGATGCTGTAATTATTATTCCTGTCCATGAATTTTCATAAATGAATTAATTATCTCCAGCAAAGATAAATGCTGAGGAGCAAATTAAACAACGGAAATATCATTGAGAAAAAATTCATCGCATAGACGATAAAAAATACATCACCCTTAATTTTTACTTTAAAATATTTATAGGGCATTAATTAAAACTTTATTACTTTCATAGGAAATGTAATCGACAGATAAAATTTTGAATGAATGCAATTAATCTGTGCTTTCCGACTAAAAATCTTTTTGGGCAATGAAAAAAGGGTTCTTTTTATGTTTTTTTCTGGAAAAGAGAGCAGTTATAGTCACCAATGACGTATGGCAGAGCTTTTGTCAGGATTTTTGATGTCAATGAGATAAATTACCAGCAACCAAAAGACCATATTAGATGCGATTACCATTTTCCAAATGTCTTCTCAGCAGTTAGTGATATATGGTTCACAAATATTTTCCAAGTGCATAATAATTATCTTCCAGAAATTGTCACTAATCCAATATCAATTGCCAATAAAACTTTTATGATTCAAAATGACACAATTCAAGTACCTCGCCAAGGTTGCGAAAAACACGCTATTCTTGTGCATAACTAATAAGAATCATAAGATGTTATCCACACCCAAAGTTCAAACAACCTTGTTATCATTACAAAAATTATGCTTGAAAACAACTACTCCATGCTTAGTCATCAATAACATTTTTTATGACTCTGACTTTCAAAGTACAGATTTTTAGAATGATTATCCCGGGTTTTTAGATTCATACATTCAATTCATAACTACATACTTCTATACTTCCATGTACTTCCATAGTACATCCTACTTCGCTAGTACTTCCATGCTTCAATGGATACATTCTTTTTGCTCTTTATTATTACGAATAAGGATGATCCATACCGCTGCTGGAAAGCGGGGTAACTGGTAAAATTGCATGTCTTTCAACGATGATGTAAAAATGAGTTTATTTAGCATGTGTGAATTCCTTCAAAAATTTGCGGAAAAAAATTACAATCTAATCTATCAAGATAGCAAACATTTGATATTCTTTTTTCATTTTCCCGTAGTGTATTTTCCCTCTCACCCCTGCTTAACAGATATATGGAAGGAGTTAAGGCAGGGTGTGTAAATTTGATGGTTAATTAGGTAAGTACGAGAGTTATCAAATTGAGATGGCATAATAAGTTATCCAGCGTTGTCAATTCAGTCATAATTATTCTCAAGATCAAAATATTTTCCTACCTTCTCTTTACGAAATCATTCTCTTTGGCCAAAGGACAAAGTGTGATGTCTGAAAGGCTTTTGCCTGCTGTGTCGATCTAGTTTGATGAAATTCTCCTTAATCCTAAGACCTAATAACGCACAAATTTCTTTACCTAAATGCTCCTTTCAAAATTTGCACTTTTGGGAGCTGAAATCATTATTGGGGGCTTCAAATTTTCTTAATTAACTTGCATTTCTCCAGCAAATAATAGTATAAAAGTAAATAACGGCACCAAAACACTTTTTTTATTCCGTTTGTTCAGACGAATTCACAACATTGTTCAAATTATATAAAATTTTGCCAATTTTTTTAGGATGTTGCTGATCATAAAAATAATCAAATTTTGCAGATATTTTGGGCCTTTACCAAAGAAAGTCAAATTATCTCGAGTAAAAGAGAATTCAGAGGGTTCAAGTGAAATGATAAGGCACCGAGCGCTACCAATTCTGTAATTATTATTCTCGAGATCAAACGAATTCTCCAGCCTCCCTAACGCAATCATTTCACGCTTGAAACCTCAAGAACTTTTGTCTGGTATTTGAATGAAGTTCAGAGAAATTATCAACAATTTGAGTATCTAATAAGTTACAAGCACTATTGGGTGAAGGCTCCTTAAGGTAGTACGAGGGAGATAGTTCTCCAATCATAATGGAGACCACAGTCGAATTATACGTTTTAATTTCACCAGCTGTGAGACACTAAGAATTATTAATGGTGCAATAATAGAGTTTTACGTGACATAAATTGTTAGTTATCAAATGAAAATATCTAATTAAGTCTTTAACTTGATCCATATTTGTCACGCGGTACGTTTGAAATTCCATTAAAACGGAAGGTTTATTGTGATCCCGAAGAATTTACTGCGGTGACAATATGATCAATTTTTAAAAATAGTTGAGAAAACACACTAACTATACACTGTTATTTTTACGAGATCTAGGGTTAGAAATGCCTCATTTGTTAAATAAGGTCTCTCTGGAGTGCATACACGAACAAATATTTTGGCAAATATCTCGGAAGGTAATGTATAAGGGGTTGAATTTTTTGTGTCAATGGAAGGGTGATATATTTTTCTTTAAAATGAGGCCAAATTCGTTTATTTCTAGGTAAAATTATATTTCTTTCAAACTACCGTAACAAGAGTTAACGTTTGTTGGTGCAATCATCATTTCAGTTCAAACCGTTTCGTCGCCAAGAATTTCCATTCGTGAACCAAATAGGGATGCCACATCGACATATTGGACTATCGATGTTTTTTGGCCGAGACATCGAAAACATCGAATAGTAAAATAATCGATTAAACATCGATTCGATATTTTCAAAACACTCATCATCGGACGAATACTTTATAATATGAGCTGGATGTAAAAAAATTATTTGCCTGACAAATAAACGAACTATTTCATTTTAGCACAAGCCTTTTTAGACTAAAAACCAAACTTTCCAATTATGACATCTGTTGCTTGCATGGTACAAGGATGTATTTTTTTTAATTCAGTGTAAAAAGTTGCATAAGGAACATTGCAAAACTGTCATAAACCAGAAACTGTGTTAATTAATGTTATCGTCAAATCCAATAGTGCACGAAATGGCCAAGATATTTTCCTGACAAATAACACTCAATGAAGACCACACTGGTGTGTTAATATTTCGCCATTGTTCGTTGGTACAGCACTGAAAAATATTCTAGCGAAAAATTCAGTTGCTTCCGTATAATTTGAATCACTCTTAACACTTTTTGAACTGTACTGGTACATAATACTATAGTTCATCTTCCGATGTGCACTCTTCAATTTTCATGCTTCCCTATTGTCATCTGTAAAGCAGTACCATTAAAGCAAGTTCAACCAAATCAAATCTGCATCCTTAGTTATAACTTTCAAAAATTTTCATGTCATTCGCATCAAAATATTTCATTCCATACGAATGAATGATAACCTTACTCAAAAACACACACTGACGGCGTATTATCATTTAATACAGTGAAAAAAAACCGGATTCAGCGACGCAAAAATATTTCGAAAATTTATCCGAACTTATTATATAAATCTTCTTACCTGCCTCACAATGGGGTAATTTCTTTGAAGGCTTCCGCGACTCATATACTTGTTAATATTGCTGTTTTCAGGTATTCTCGTCGCGTGTTTAGTTATTTTGACTACAGTTTCTCCCCTCTTCCTGGGGGCGTCTTCAGGTCCGTTGGACATTTTGTAAAAAAACAAAAATTTACAAAATATTATTAATTTATTTTATTTACATTTTTTTTACAAAATGTCCAACGGACCTGAAGACGCCCCCAGGAAGAGGGGAGAAACTGTAGTCAAAATAACTAAAAACGCGACGAGAATATCTTAAAACAGCAATATTAATGGGGTAATTTGTTTATTTTTCTATGCTGAAGTAGGAGCAGGTGAAGTTACTACAGAATAATTTGAGAGCATAGAAAGGAGAAAACTAACAGTTATCTAATACAAGGGTTTTAGTGCACGAGACAAGGATTAAATTATAGTGTAGCCTGACAGTTCTTTTCATTATTATACAAGCACATCTAACGCCCTCACAACTCCCTCGGTAAAACTATTCCATCAATATCTTCATCAACGTACTACCCTGGGAGCCGCCGTATGGGCATGTGCCAGGTGGTATTAGGACTATTACGCCCTTTATTTCCGAAAGGTTTTCTTACCATTTGAGAAGAGAATGTAATGTGTATGTCTGTAAACCTAATTTAACATTGTATAAAAGGTCTTTTCTGTACATGGTGCAAAGGTTTTCAATGCATTGCCTGAAATTATAAAAAAGAGAAAATGTTTCCACAAAGTTTCTTCATTTAGTTAAAACTTGGCTGTTTACACAAAAAAACATTGATACTCTATTCTAAGAATTAAAAATTGACTGCTACTGTTTATTAGGGACTAGTATATATAATCTGCTAAACGCATAGTGGTATTTTTGTCTTATGTTGCTGTCCATTAGAGACTGTATTATATAATGTCATGTACGCATAGTGTTTTGTTCAATTTTTTGTCTGGGTAACGCAAGTTTTTGATTTTGAAGGTAGTCTTACCTCAGGAATAACCTTAAAGACTACCTAAATCTTTCATACTCGATGTTAATGTAGTTGTGTACATTATTTGATGGAAGAGTAAACAATAAACAATATATAACATCAGCCAGATGTAAGGTTTTGGGAGATGAAATGGTGACATGTATTATGAGAATGTTTTTAATTGGAGCTCAGTTTTTCTCGTGGTCGCTTAGTGTGTGCGGAAAGAACGAGTTTTTGTACTAATCTGTCCGGCAATGTATCTCTCTTATTTTATCGCTTCTTTCAGACCTAGAGATGTTGTCTGGCGTCAAGTTCTCTGTGTCGCACTGAAACACATAGGTACCAAATTTCTCTAGCAATCTAAGCCTAGCGTGTAGCCTCCGAGTCATCAACATCTCCGAATCGACAGGGTTCCCCACAAAAAGCTCATGTATAAATTGCAATCATGCAGAATTAATAGAATAATAGTGGATTGAATAAGGGACGTTCTCAGTGATCGAAAACAAAAAGTAGTAATTGATGGTTTTAGCTCTGATATGGTCGAAGTCACATCCGGTGTTCCTCAGGGAAGTGTGATCGGCCCTCTATTCTTCATTATCTATATTAATGACCTAAGTTCTAGAGTTAGCAGTAAATTAAGATTATTTGCAGACGATACAGTTATCTACTGTGAAATGAACGAAGACGTGGACTTTGAAGCTCTGTCATCGGACCTTCACAACGTTTATTCGTAGTGCCAAGAGTGGGGTTTAGAATTGAATATCAGCAAATGTACCACAGTCCACTTCCTGCGAATGTCATCACACAAATGCTATACATATACTGTGGGTGAAGTAAACATAAAATTTTCAGACACAGTAAAATATCTTGGAATTACTTTAACTTCTGATATATTGTGTGGATTACACATACAAAACAATGTGGCACAGCATAAAAAAACTAGGTTTGTTTAAACGTAAAATAGGAAGATCCTCGGATGAAAAAGTCAAAGAGAGATGCTACTTCACTCTGGTTAGGCCACACCTTGAATACGTCGTGAGCATTTGCCATCCCCTGGCCATGGGGATTTGACCAAAAAAATAATAAAATACAAAGGAAAGCAGCGCGCTCCTTTCAAAACTGCTACGAGCGTACATATAGTGTCTCACAATTTTTAGAGGGATTAAGGATGGGAGATCCTAGACACTCGGAATCCACACGGAAGGCATAGGATGCTTTAGGAATTCAGAACTGATATTTTTCAGAGCGACAAAGAGAATATTATCATGACTCCTCACTACATCTCTAGGTCTGACAGGTGGCCAAACTAAGAGAGATACACTGCCGAACAGATAGGTACAAAAACTCGTTCTTTCCGCGGACAATAAGTGACCACAATAAACATTGAGCTCCACTAAATACACTCCCATAATACATGACACCATTTCGTCTCCGAAAAACTTACATCTTCACACGGCTGGTGACATAACGCCCCCTGCCACACGCCCATACGGCGGCTCGCTGGGATGTATGTAGACGTAGATTTGAACCACCTTCAAAGACATGTAAATAAATAAAGATAGCTTGAGTTAGCCTAAATCTGGATTAAAAATCATGATTCTCTACATACTCAATTTTAAAGGTGGACAACCAGGTGCTCCAATACTCCAATAGGAAAACTAACTATGAATTGTGCGATCTGATGACATGGACAGTACTGGTGCCCAAACACCCCTTGTCATACGCGATTCCAACCATTCACAAGGTTTTGCATAGATATGAACATAGGATGGACGAGTAGCGAAAGATAATTGCCATCTATCGAGGATGGTGGATGTTACTTCCACGAATGGAAGATCGGGTCCGTATGAACGTTATTTATCGACGTGGATATCAATTGGCTCCAGATTTCCCGAAATTGTCCCCGTACCAATTATAGAGAGATTGAGGCGGATGTCCAAAAGGGAAACATATCTTCAATGATTACTAGATATCCCGGCTGAGCGACTCGTTTGGGTTATTGAGCTTGATATTTTGTGACTGAGTGAGGCACAGGAATATTCAGTTTAATGAAGTTTGCCGGGTAAGCCTTAATTAATTACGGTTAAACTCCCGAGTTCCTCTAAATGTTTAGCCATGAACCCATGTAAGTACTTCGGTAAATTTGGTGATAGAGAGCAGAATGCTCATACGATTCTCGCTAATGCCTCTGTAACAGATGAGACCTTTTATTCAATAAATGGGAAATATGAACCAAACCATTTTTAATTTTGTTGAGTCTAAGACACAAGACTTATTGACATTTTAGTCATTTTTTTAGTTCAGTAAAACCCAGCCAAACGCACGTTAAAGAACCGCCATCTTCGCAGCTGTATAGAAAGCTGAGAATTAAGGAAGAATAGATGAATTTGTAAGACCATTCAGTAAATTATCTTAAAGGTGCAAAATCACGTATTATACATACATACCAATCACGCCGTTCCCTTCCGTCGTAGGCACAGTCGCAAAGTTTCTCTCATAAATACATATTTGAACTAACCTAACTCTGCTTCAATAATTTCCTCCATAATGACCTACCCTTGCAAACCTCTTTTGCATCCTTTACCCCCATACTCTGCTTCATACACGCCTTCCTTTTTTTAAGACTCCTAATATTCCTCCTTAAATTTTCCTCAACCACAACTTTCTCGGCCTACCTCTCCCTCTCGCACCATTCATTTCACTCTCATATGTCTATTTCGTTATTCGACTCTCATCCATTCTCTCAACATGGCCAAACCAACGATGCACACTCCTTTTATACATGTCCATTACTTGTCCCTTCCTAACTCTGCTTCAATAATTTCCTCCATACTGACCTACCCTTGCAAACCTCTTTTGCATCATTTACCCCCATACTCAGCTTCATACACGCCTTCCTTTTTTTAAGACTCCTAATATTCCTCCTCCTTTAAATTTTCCTCAACCACAACTTTCTCGGCCTACCTCTACACCATTCATTCTACTCTCATATATCTGTTTCGTTATTCGACTCTCATCCATTCTCTCAACATGGCCAAACCAACGATGCACACTCCTTTCATGTCTGTCCATTACTGGAGCATCTAACCCACATTCATTTATTAAGCACTCGTTCCTGACCCTATCCACCCTACTTTAGCCGCAAATACTCCTCAGATAACTCATACTCACGGCGTTTAGTCTACTCTTTTGTCCATCCTGATATACCCATATTTCACTACCATACAACAAAGTGGGGAGAGGTATTATTAACCCTCTTATGTTAGTGCGGCGGGCCGATAGGTATATCGGCTCATAGGCAAAATATTGTTTAAATTTTGCACACAAATATAATTACAGTTATGTTTTGTACGAAGTATAAGCGTTTTTTATTATTACCTAATTCAATGTATATGCAATAAGAAAAACTGGATATGGATATTTTAAACAATAACTTTATAATATTTATTTTCCTAGAGTGATACATTAAATTAAGTTACCCTCCGCATTTCTAACTAGAACCGCTGGCAGGGGTCAGCACTAAGAGGGTTAATGTATGGGTTCGGTGTGGACCAGTGGTAGCGTGTTCGATTCCCGGGCCCAGGGAATATGTATTAGTATTTTTCGGGTTCTTCCGCGTTTCAGCATTTCAATGGACGACCGTTCCGCCGGAATCCCAGTCAGCATCATCAGGTCCTGATGTTCAGGAGAAATGTCGGCTGCTATATATAGGGCTCTGGTTTGTTAAACGTCAGTTGGGATCTAGACCGCAGCGCCCTGACTGACTAAGAAGTTGGATGATCTTGGATTGCGTTTAATCCGTTTAAAAGTGGAGGAGAGCGGATAGCCGTCTTCCCTGCTGAAATTAATCGGATTCATAGCCATTCCGATCGCCTCACGTATCAGCCAAGGGAAGAACTTATTTGCCTTGGTGATAATTTTACTTTCATTAAAATTTATTACGTGGTCTGGTGCTGACCAGGCGTTTTCAGCAACAGCGTGATGTCGAATTTGCTTTTTTTTGGTCGCTCTCTGATGTTCTTCCAACCTACATTTAAGGTATCACGAAGTTGGGCCGATATACGATTTCCGCAGCTACATTTCACTTCGCATTATTATTATAATTTATTAGACATTAAACAAGCTTTATCACATTGCAATAGCCCTCGTCAGAGATCAAAAAATAACAACTAATCAAAACAAAATAATCAAAAAACAATATCAAGTTTCGACTTCATAAAATCATCAGTAGAGTAAAAGGCTTTAAATGCAAGCCACCTGTGTAAGACATTTTTAAATCTCAAATATGTTACAGTTCTGGCCTCTTGAGGCAGTGTTTTTTCAGGCAGAGGCAGAGGCAGAGAAAATTTTCAACTTTATCACATTACATTGATTTTGAGTTTTTGATAACCTGTACTGAGGTATGACAAGTTTCTCCTTCATCCTGGTATCATGATAGTTGACACTATTGGCAGTCTTGTGTAGGTCAATATTTTCTTAGACGTTATATAAACATTTATATACATACAGACTATATAGGGTCATAATTCCAAGTTTTTAAAAGATTGGCTGGCAGGGCTCACGGAAGTGTGAATTAGAGATGATTCTCACGGCTCTTTTTTGTAGTAAAAATATGTTATTAGCCATAGGAGCATGGCCCCAGAGTTCCATGCCGTGATTTAAATGGCAATGAAAAAAAGCTAAGTGCATTGATCGTAAATAGTTATTGGGCACTAGCTCCTTAAGTTTACGCAACATAAAAATAACCCTAGCCAGCTTGACACATATAGTGGAGGATACTCCTATCTCCTCCACGAGTATCCTTTGGCCAAGGATCTTTCTCGGTCCGAAGGAGGTCAGAGGGCTTCATGTCGCTTTTAAACCTCGTTAAAAATTTTAAGATGTCAACTTTTACTAGAACCACTCGTTTTGTTAAACAACGACCCAGGTTTTGATGTGCATTCACATCATCTTCAGGTCTAATCTGAATCACCTGAAGATGATGTGAATGCACATCGAAACCTGGGTCGTTGTTTAATAAATCGAGTGGCTCTAGTAAAAGTTGACATCTTAAAATTTTTAATGATGGAATACCACCAAGTGAGACTGACGAAAGTGAGTGATATTTAAACCTCGTCTCAACGTTGTTCTTCGTGAGAACTCTCGCAATCTTTTCCGCAGCACCGGCGACCTACGGTAAATATACGTATGCCTTTGCACATGTATCAGGCTTGACTGTCTCTTCTAGGTCTATATCGCGTTTCCTTCTTTCTTTTCTGCCAATATTAAATCTCTGCTATACCCATTCTGTCAAAGCGCAGACAGGAGATATGGTTTCTCTTTAGCAAGGTAAGATGGAATGTGCCCTTTAGAACTGGGTTTTAATGACTGACGCTTCTTGGCTTGGATGGAGGCGAGACGGTTTACAGAAAGAAAGCCCATACAGACCAGTACTTGAACAGCAAGTTGTAAGTTGGTTAGTTTTACCTGCTGACGAAAAGAGGCGCGACCAGCATCAGCAGCAACTTTGCTGAAGGAAATTAACAATGGGTGTCGCGACTATATTTTACTTGACTTTTGGGACAGCCTTTACCGTTATCATTTTTATTTTTATAAATTATTTCGCTTCTAACTCCCTCTTTAACGTTGCTTTCAATATCTTCTCCAATCTCTCGCTCTACCCTTCCCAATATTCCCCGCCAACTTCCCTTCCCATCTCGCCACACTCAAATTTTTGTAGCACGTCTTCCACACTATCAAACTCACCCTCTACACATAGGGTATATATTCCAGTACGTTTGAAAAAGGAATCGGAAAAACTGAAATCGAATTCACTTTGAAGGGCTGTTTAAAAAAATTAAAATGATAAGGTTGGAGAGGGTATTAAAAAAAAGACTATGGAAAAACGTGTAGCCGATGACATTCTGTCTTGTCCCCTTTTCAGCTCGGCTGGCTTTGCTGATTGGAAAAGCGATTCGGAGGAAAAATAAATGGGCGCTCTTCAAAAGGGTCATATTCATCCAAACGGTCTATATACCCTCCCCCGATGGCTCAGGCCCGCACTAATTGCGCCAATCAAGTTGGAGCATGGCCCCGTGTGGGTATCGAGATGAGGAAATACGGGAGAGACTCGTTTTGGACAGATTAAAGTTTCCTTTGTGCCCGTGCTGAAGGGGTTAAGGGTATCGGAGGAGTGGGAGAGAAGCCGGGGTTGGAAAAGGAATGTAGCTGATAAAGAATGGGAAGTGGAAGGCAGAGCTATGTTCGATTCCGCGGGGCATCGAATGCGATATAGAGGAGATATCGCAATGGGATGAGTCAAGGCCTATCGTGAATTTCACCTGGATCCAAGATTCAATCATAGCGTGACAAAAGATCGATTTGATTGTGGAAGGATGGCAATCAATGAATAAATCCTGTTTGGATTCATAAACGAAAATATTAAACCAATATATTATCTGAATAATATAGCATTTTTCATACGGTAAATAAACTAGGTATTTTATTGCTTATATTATTATTCATTGAGCGTTTTCATGTATGGATGTGAAGCGTGGACATTAGGTAAGAGGGAAAGGAATAGAATAGAAGCTTATGAAATGTGGGTGAGGAGAAGGATGGAAAAAGTAAGATGGGTAGATAAGATGAGAAATGAAGAGGTTTTGAGCAAAGCAAAAGAAGGAAGATCGCTCCTAAAGTAAACAAGGAAAAAGAAACTGGTTGGGCCATGTGATGAGAGGGAAATGTATAATAACTGTGGCACTTGAGGGTTCAATTGAAGGAAAGAAAAAGAGAGGAAGGAGAAGAATTAAATTGGTGGATCAGGTGAAGAACATCAGCTATGATGAAGCAAAGAAGGAAGCTCGGGACAGAAGCGGATGGAGACAGCGGTCGCCAGCAGGCAGAACATCAGATGATGATGATTAGATAAAACTGATTAAAATTATGATTTGCCAATTTTTGTTTATCAAACGCAATTATGAAGAAATTGCCATGAGAAAAAATCGGCCTGGACCGGGAATCGAACCACGGACCTTTACTTTGCCGGACCAATGCGCAGACCACTACGCTATCCAGGCTTCCTAATTCCCATGGCAATTTTTGGTGGATACAAGGTAACTAGATCTTAGGCCCTTGCGGTCCATCAAAGATGGCAACGCAAGGGAGAAGAGGACTTCAAAGAAGCCACAACCAAGAGTCAGTATCCTTCACCAGCACTTATGCCGTGCTTAGCCAGTTGAAATTCAAACATGGCGGGTGAATTTCTTTTGAAGAAATTGCCATGAGAAAAAATCGGCCTGGACCGGGAATCGAACCACGGACCTTTGGTTTGCCGGACCAATGCGATGACCACTACGCGTTACGTTACTTACGTTCGTTTCCCGGTCCAGGCCGATTTTTTTCTCATGGCAATTTCTTCAAAAGAAATTCACCCGCCATGTCTGAATTTCAAACGCAATTATGTCTCGAAATACACATATGTTAAATTCACGTGGGGGCAGGAAGTTGTTCATTATAAGAAAGAAAAATATTTTTCCTTGAGTCAATTTTATGGAGTTTTTTGGGAGGTATCTTGAATATAAGTAATTAGTTATGAGAGGCTAAGTTCTTGTATTCTATTGTTCGCCATATAACGTAGTGTAATTACAGTCGATTTCAATCAGCAATAACCGATTTCAAATTTAACTCATGGACTTCTAGCTACATTAAATGGCTTTACCCAAAATGTCATAAATTTGTCGAAAAATTGATATGACTAAGTAGTACCTTAATATTTGAAACACTTTGCAAACGCTTGACCGCTGAAAGATGAAAAATAAAGGGCTTTTAGATAACACTTCAAAAGTTGTTAAAATTAAGTGCATACACAAGCCGGTGGGCGTTTCAGCACCTTCACTGTGGACCGATACATCGGCCACATTGGCGGTAACATCGTCGAACTCATTGCATGAGATAAAATGCAATAAAATAATAACACTATTTAATATTTCACAACACGACATTTGAATATACAATTAATTGTTACATAAATGTCGTAAAAATTAGGCACCCCAAAAGAATCCTTGTGTTGGAGTTGACATGAAATGAATCTATTTAATCATCATAAAACATCAAACTATTTAATATTTCACAACACGACATTTGAATATACAATTAATTAATACATGAATTTCGTGAAATTTGGCACCCCAAAAGAATCCTTGTGTTGGGGTTGCCATCAAATGAATAATGTGTGCTCGGCAGTATAATATTTATACATAAGACTAGAGAGGGGTAGGTTCCGGTACCCGGTTCACGGTACTGCCGGTTCTTGGCCCTTAGAATCGGTATCGAGAACCGATCGCATGAAGTCTGTACTTAATAACCGGCACGGAACGGTGGCAAGGATTTGAATTTTGCGCCCAAACCCCTCAAAACCCCCAAACCCCTGAAAGCAAAACCTGGAGAAAGCACCTAAAGTAAAGCCTGATGTAATGTGATATATTGGCCGATCATGTTAGTTTGACTATTTAAACTTGGACTAGTTTTGTTATACTAGGCTAATAAAACTATGGAGAAGATCTTGTTTTATTTACTGAGCTTTCTGGTTTATTTGCCTCTTAAGTGAATTATTGTCCTTAGTTCTTGGTTGTTTGAAACTTTCCATTCATTCAGAAAATAAGAGTCCATTGCGAATTTCCACAGAGAAAAAAATCATCCGCCTTGACCGGAATTCGAACCCGGAACCCTCGATTTCCGGCCGAGTGCTTTAGCCAGTTAAACTACCGAGACCTCCTCTTCCCCTGTGGATTTTTGTGACCTTTAAGGGACTAGATGTTCTCGACTGCCGGACATACAATAGGCTAAAGCACTCGGCCGGAAATCGAGGGATCCGGGTTCGTATCCCGGTCAAGCCGGATGATTTTTTTCTCTGTGGAAATTCGCACACGTGTGCATTGCGGGTGACTCCGTAAGAGTGGAACTCCGTGGCTAGTCCCGGATAGCTGACAATTTGTTAAGAGTCCATTGTTGGAACCGAGTATCGAGAACCGGAAAAATTTAGGAACCGACTCATCCTTATATAAGACATAAATATATTTGACTCTACGTGACACATAGAATGCAACGCGATACATCGCGTGTTTGAGGCAAAAGACTTACATCGCAATACGATATTGAAATTAAGACCATCGCTCAGCCGTAATGGTGTGGGGTGGGTTGCTGAAGGAAAGAAGCAAGGAGGGAAATACACGCGTATACACTCACAAACAGGCCGGGGCTTGGACGAGGCAACTTTTTTCCGGCACTGCATTAATTATATCGACCAATCGGGTGAATGAAAGGGGGATACGACATATAGGGGGGGGGGCGCGGTCTGGGAACGGGGGAGGAGGGGGACAGAAGAGATGGAAAATGGGAAAGGGTCGGGGGGTTTAGTTTCAACGGAGAGAGACAAATACAGAGATTTCAGAAGGTCCACTTTTCGATTTCAAAACTCTTTAATTTTCCACCCGGAAAAGAGATGGGTGGGAGAGGCGGGCGCTTGAAGCAAAGGGGTGAACATGCCGACTGGGAGTAAGGGCAGAAAATATATGGGCTGTTTTGGGGGGGAGGGTAAAGGGAGGGAATTCAGTAAAGGCGATTAAAATGGTATTCGTGCTCATCAACTCTTAACGACCCGCCAGCAGATGGCGGGATGTATTCGGAAGTGAAGGGACCAGAGAGGAGGAAGAAGGGGAAAGATGGATAGCACGTTCAGATGAAGAGGAAAGGAGAAATTAGGAGAAAGGAACGAGGAAGACTACCCGGAATGATGTAATGGAGGAGAGAATTTTTCGGCAGGGGTTTGAAATGAGAGCGGGATCGGATACGGCTGAATGAGTGAGGGCAATCGAAATGGATGGACTGTCGCAAAACCGTAACGGAGTACAATGGACTACCATGGATCTCGTATCGAGTTTCAATCAATTACTTTTAACTATGCAATGACTCAGATGAAACTGAAGGAGGTACCAACGCGATCGTGTGAGTCAAAAAGAAAACTCACTAAGTTTGCCTGAGGGGGGTATTTCCGGGTCATGAAGAATTCATTTTAAGTTTCCTTCAAAAATGTAAACAACTGTAATAGGAACAGAGTACATATATTAATATAATTTACGAACAAACTAAACTGTTTCAGGCGTTACTTTGTGGAAGTTTTTAATATTCATAATGAAAAGATAAAAACTTGGTTAATTCCACACTAATCAAAACTAAATTAGTGTGAAATTAACCAAGTTTTATCTTTTCATTATGAATAACATAAATCATCCACAAACTTTGTAATGCATTACTAAAAGTCTCAGAAATTAACACGTATAACTTGTATATAAGAAATAATGTATGACTTGATCTTGTAAGTCAAAACACACACATACTCGGCATGATTGGTGGTTTTTGCCATAACATAACGGTACTTGTTAGCATAATTATTATAAAATACAAACTCAAGAAGGTACCTAGACTGAGATTTTTTTGCGGGTCATAAAAAAAGACCATATCATCATAAAAATTTTCAAATTTAAACAACTATAAGAGGTATATAGTAATATTGTGCCATTAATGATCCAAAAAACTTGTTACAAATCACTAAAATTCTCAGTAATAAACGTATTACTTGAACATAAGACACACATGTCTTACTAGACTAAATAACATTCACATCGTTCGCTGAAAGCACTTCCACAACCGATGACAATTTAGCGATTCTAAAATAAAATTAATTTTATTTTAGCGCGGTGAGAAGTTGATTTATTTTTTTATTTTTTGAGAAATCGCACAAGCAAGTCGAGTTGGAAATTCCTCTTTCTCTTGTAAAGTTCCATATGGCTGCATACCATATTGCATTTACGACAGAGAATGGCTGCTATTTTTCTTGAGAAAAATCTCAAAAAATATATAGGTAAGTGGTACATATTTTTTATCATTGGGAGGTTGAGATCTTTTTCTTATTGATGAGGCCAAAAAGTCACCTAATTTTATTCGAAGTGACACCCCTTTCAGGCTGCAAGGAACCAAATTTTTTATCGTCCGTTAAGAAAATCCTAGTTAAGCAAAAAAATAATTTTGTTACAGTACGTGCAGATTGGTCGACAAATATACCGAACCAAACTACTGGCTTTCGATAGTGTGAGGTAAGATGTTTACCGTGTGAGTGAAGATGTTTACGCTGTGTGGTAATCGGTGTGAGGTAAGATGTTTACGAAACTTAAGTAGGTAGGTTTTGTTCTTTTATTTACCTTGGAGGGTTTGCAACTTGAAAACTGGTATAGGCCAAAACTTTCAGCAAAGAGCCCAAAGAAGCAACCAGTTTTACTTTACATCCAATGGGCAGAATTCTATGCGTAAGATTAAGCAATTAGACGCCAATTTACGCGATTTTATTATGCCAATACACTTAGACGACGTAGCTCTTAGGTTAGCTTGTTTTTTACCGGAAGTTACCAGGAAAAAGAAGAAGCGAAGCAGAACAGAAACCTGGCTTCGGTATAGGCCAAAACTTTCTGCAATGAGCTCGAAGAAGCAACTAGTTTTACTTTCCATCCAATTGGCAGAACTCTATGCTTAGAATAACGCAATTTTACACCAATTTACGCGATTTTACGCCAATTTACGCTATTTTACGCGCTTTTACGCCAGTTAACGCGTTTTAATTATGCCAATACACTTAGACGACGTGACTCTTAGGTTCGAATGTTTTTACCAAAAGTTTTGTTCTTTTATTTACCTTGGAGGGTTTGCCACTTGAAGAAGAATATTATAATCTAAACAAGTCCCTCGGTATGCGACGCGACGAATCAAGCCACTGCGCGAACACAACCCCTACGATTTTTGATAGTTTTTTAAATTGATTAAGACGCTTTGTTTGGGGAGAGTAGTTTTAGCACGCAAGTCATTAACATGCTTGGCTGGCCCTCGGGATTTGTATTAGCTGCGCAAATGGAAAAACGAATAACGCCAGTAGACTTGGGCTAAAAATGTTCAGAATGGTTCAACTACGTGCATTTATTTCATTCCTGATGATTGGAAAGCCTTAAACCGCGGTGAACATTTTGTTTTCATGCCGGACAAAATAATGAACGAGTATCAAAGGTCACCTCGTCTCCCAGGTGGAGCCGTAACGTGTGGCGATAAATTTATTGCATTTTTGCTCTTATTGGGAACTATGAGACCACTGCTAAAACAGGGGTTAAGTTTGTCGTACTATTATATTCGGTGAGTGCCGAACACCCAAGGATGTAAAATATTTTTTTCACAACACAAAAGAATTAAATTAGCCTAATATTGCCCATAAATAACTATTAACAACTAAAAAATCATGTAGCATAAATAAGGAGATGATAATGCGGACAAAACGAAATATATGGCCTTTTTAAGTCCCTGATTTTGCGCAGTTAAGTAAGATGTTTGCGAAAGATTGACGGATAGATGAGGAGAAATAGAGACGTACGAATGTTGGAAGGAAAGTAGTAGTTAACATGTGGAGCATATCTAGGAATGAGTGCCTGCCTAAAGAAGCGAAAATTGCCGTGTACAAAAGAGTACTTCTCCCCACATTGTTGTATGGTAGTGAAACGTGGGTATGTCGGGATGAGTGAGTGGGTAATAAATGAATGTGGGTCAGATGCTCCAGTGATGGACGTATATGAAAGGAGTGTACATCGATGGTTTGGCTATGCTGAGAGAATGGCTGAGAGTCGAATAACGAAACATATGGATAAGTGAAATGAATGGTGCGAGAGGGAGAGGTAGGCCGAGAAAGTTGTGGTCGAGGAAATTCTCATGAGGAGAAAGATATTTAAACATTAAAATGTTTTTCTTATTTATTACAAATTTTCAATTGTTTCCTCAATTATATATAAATAAAAATATTAAGTTATCTGAGGAGTTCTTGCAGCAAATGTAGGATGGATAGGGTCAGGAATGAGTGGGTAATAAATGAATGTGGGTTAGATGCTCCAGTAATGGACATATATGAAAGGAGTGTACTTTGTTCGTTTGGCCATGTTGAGAGAATGGATGATAGTCAAATAACGAAACAGATATATAAGAGTGAAATGAATGGTGCGAGAGGTGGAGGTAGGCCGAGAAAGTTGCGGTTGAATGTAGTTGAGGAAATTCCGAGGAGTAGGAATATTAGAAGTCTTAAAAACAGGAGGGCGTTATGAAGCAGTGTATGGGGGTAAATGAAGCAAAAGAGGTTTGCAAGGATAGGTCAGTATGGAGGAAATAATTGCAACAGAGTTAGTTGTACAAATATGTATTTATGAGAGAAACTTGTGACTGTGCCTACCCCGGAAGGGAACGGCGTGATTGATATGTATGTATGTGTAATCGGTGTGATGATTTCATATTTAGGGTCAGAGGTGAAGTAGTTGAGAGAATGGCTGAGAGTCGAATAACGAAACAGATGGATAAGTGAAATGAATGGTGCGAGAGGGAGAGGTAGGCCGAGAAAGTTGTGGTTGAGGAAATTCTCAGAGACGGTTTCATGTCACTTGGCCGAGTTTTTGAAAAAGATGCGAAGACAGATGAACAAGCTTAGAGCTACTCAGCAGAGGCGGGAAAAAGTAAAAAACCTCATGGCCATAGGTTTTTATCATGAAAAAGCCGGAATTTGCCAAAAAGTCATTAAATACAACTTTGCGGAATAAACGTCATAAAATGGGAGTTATAACTTCATGCTAAACTATACGGAACCATATCGGTAAACAAAAATTACACCTTGAAATGGATCACTGAATTTATTTATTTCTTACGACCCGGGTTCCATCGCGTAGAGACATCTTCGGGTAAATTGATCATTTTTACATTCGCATGTATATATACAGAAATCCAGGTGCTTAGATATAAGTGGGGAAGCGAGGGGGAAGGGACGGGAGTTGGATCGTTCTTTCCGCGCACAATATGCGACCACAATAAAAACTGATCTCCTATAACTACACTCCCATAGTGTGGTGTACCCCACAGAAGGGGTGGGGTTTTGTACCCCACAGAGGGTGCCAAGCTTTGCTAAGGCAAGAGATAATAAGTGAAATAAATATTTTATTATGTTACGAATTTTTGTCTTTTTTTCGCGTATTCTACCAGCTGATGGGTAGGTATTTCTAGAGATCTCATCCTAATGTCCAAATTCCCGGCACATCATTCCGTTTATCCCTCCTATGGATGGCCCACCATTACCTTCCTCTTACATTTCTCATATTGTCTCCCTATCCAATTTTGTCCAAAATTTCCATCGTCTTCTTTCCTCTTCCCCACTGTCCTCCCTTCTATTACCTTTTACAGCTTTCCCTCTCCTTAGAATACGCCCTACATCCATGTTTTCTGCCTCCTCCGAGCCTCCACCTCTGGTTTCCGCTCCTCTGCAACTATATCAAAAAATCTCCTCGTTCATTCTTCTCGTCACCCAGCTCGAACTCTCCACCCTGCTCCAAAACCACATCTTAAACGCCTCGAGTCCACGAACAAACGTCCTCCCTTTGCAATGACCAAGAATTTTCCTGATTCAGCGCAACGCATCATATCGGAGCTTACACCAGACTTTTCTTCACGTCTCTACTCAGCCCCCTCCTCATAATGATGCAAACACTTAATTTAATGATTCAACAGCTCTATAACTAGCTTAGTACACGCATTATATGCTTAAAATTTACTTTTCTCATTTAAAATAATATCTCTGGAGAGCAAAACCTTACCATATCTAATGAAATACGACCTCTTTTTTTTGGTAGATATCTATAATCGTAGGACAAAAAGTGGCTAATATTTTAGGGTCATTCAAATTATGAGATACCAGTCTTTACGAGACCAAAAACAGAATTGTTTAATTTGAGACGACATGCTTAAACTGCAATAAGTCAGTGCAATTCTGGTATAATCGAATTAATTCACTGAGGCCGCCATCTAGCAAATTTTACCTCCTCTGCAAGTCTCTCTGGGGTAATGGGCACTAAAAACGAAAATTTTGGGAATAAAATAGAAAAAAATAGATGCCATAAGAATCGACTTACCATGCACCATTTTGGAACGCAGATAAATTAGTACCACACTCTTATCTATCAATGGACACTATTCGTTCCTCGTCGCTACTCACGACCCCTTCATCAATACTCTCCGAATATTTGTCTATAGAAGCCAAAATTGCTTTTCACAAACGCGAACTCATCCCATCATTAGTGAAACTAGGGTATACCAGAGTTAGCAGGAGTGTAGGCCATCTGCAAGGGGCGCAGGGTATTTGAGGTAAAAGTAGGAGGGATACGCTTAAGAAGCAATGCGTCATGAAAACGTTCCAAATGAATGCTCCGGTAATGGACTTATCTACATACTGCCCGGCGAGCCGCCGAACGGGCGTGTGGTAGGGGGTGTTAAGTCACCAGCCGTGTAAAGACGTAAGGTTTTAGGAGGTGAAATCGTGACACATTATGGGAGTGTATTTAGTGGAGCTCCGTTTTTATTGTGCACGTAAAGAACGAGTTTTTGTACCTGCCTGTTCGGCAATCCATCGCTCTCATTTTATCGCGTCCGTCAGCCATAGCGATTTGATATGGCGTCTACATTTACATCTACATACTTCCCCCGCAAGCCACCGCATGGGCGTGTGGCAGGGGGTGGTAGGTCACCAGCCGTGAAAAGATGTAACATTTATGGAGGTGAAGTAGTGACATGTACAATGGGAGTGTATTTAGAAGAGATCAGTTTTTATTGTGGTCACATATTGTGCGCGGAAAGAACGATCCAACTCCCGTCCCTTCCCCCTCGCTTCCCCTCTTACACCTAAGCACCTGGATTTCTGTATATATACATGCGAATGTAAAAATGATCAATTTACCCGAAGATATCACTACGCGATGAAACCCGGGTCGTAAGAAATAAATAAATTTAGTGAACCATTTCAAGGTGTCATTTTTATTTACCGATATGGTTCCATATAGTTAAGCTTGAAGTTATTACTCCCATTTTATGACGTTCATTTCGCAAAGTTGCATTTAATGACTTTTTGGCAAATACCGGCTATTTCATGATAAAAACCTATGGCCATGAGGTTTTTTACTTTTTCCCGTCTCTGTTGAGAAGCAATGATTGATATCAATTCGTATCGTATTGATATCGTTTTGATGCATTTTTTCACTCTTATGTGCAAGTATAATTGTACGGCTGTAATTTTTCACGCAAATACGAGCTTGAAAATTTCTTTTGACACTTTAAGCTCAGGAGCGGTAGTTTTAACGGTCGAAATAAGGGGTAATTTCAAGTTTTTAATTTCACTTCCCACGCACAGATATGAAACTTGAGCCACTGAGAAGGGTTTGGCTATATTCGGCGGGGAGATTAATCGGTTAACCACAGCGGAAGACAAGATCGGGTGCTCATACTCAGGCGCATGAAGAACTCTTTCCAATAATAACTGTTCCGCGATGCGAGCACTTGCTCTATGGAACACCGGCCGACGTTCAGGCGATTCTTCTCAGGGAGCCGTCGCGACATGGACAACCATTGTCCCAGGAATTTGCGGCGTCTTTGTACATCGTACTGAAAACCAGCGCATGAGGAAACGTGGGCACCCTTAAAAAATATTAGACTCGTATAAAGAAAAGGATGGGCCACAATGGGCGGAGGTTATCATTTGATGTTGCTCACGCACTCGAGTCAAACTGCAGCGGAATACATCGAGATAATCCGAACTGGGTTGGACAAGGAGAAGGATAAATAAATAATAGACGGAAGCCTTTCTTTTCACCTAAAGTGCCGACGCTTGTGTAGATACCCCTTCTTTCTTAAAAAAAAAAAAAAAAAAGTAAAATCCCTATCCTCGATCACTCTCCCGCATAATATTTACACTCTTTCATTCAGCTCTTTTTTGCAAAAAAAAAACACATGAAACCCTTATTATTGTGTCCAAGTGGGGAAGTCCTCAGGGTCTATTAGCACGGTCGGTCGTCTTTTGGGAAAAGGTAAGCATTTCTCTCCGAGCATTTTTTTCTGGCCCGGTGAACCCTGACGCCCCATTATCCTTGAAGTGGACCGACATTCGCCCTGAGGGTCCCTGGGGGAGGAGCTGAGTGAAGAGGGGTTCCTTCCTTAAACACTTAACCCACTTTAACATGAGGCTGACCCTACCTGAAGCCACGTTTCAAGTTTCGATGCATCCAACCACTTTCATGCGTACCTCCGCACCGAAGGCGAAAAGCAGTGTGGGAATGTTGCTTTCTTTCGTTTTACATACTTCCTCAATCCCGAAAACAGCTCTGCCCTTTCATATAGGCTATTTTAACAAGTAACAGCAGATAAACGCTAGCTATCGAGTGGTAAAACATCCACTCAGGTGGCACTCAAGTCCGCTATCATCGGATTTGTGGGAGAGGACTACCTCATCGTCACCGGGGACAATTTAAGATACCTAAATATGATTACAATAGTAAGCTATGGCATTGCAGGGGTTTACTGGAAAGATAGAGCAAGATCACGAGGGACGGGAGAAGTACAACGGACATCAAGCGGAGAATAGCCCAAGCTAAGAAGACGTTCGTGGGAAGAGACAACTGATGTGCTCAAAGACGATAGGACTACAAACCAGGGAACAGTATGAAAAAACATTCATGTGGAGCGTAACACTCTACGGATCGGAAGCATGGACCATTGGGAAAGTTGACCAAAACCGACGAGAAGCCTTCGAAACCTGGTACTAGAGGAAGATGCTGAAGATAAAACGGACGATGAAGTGTGCTGAAGAGTATAAGAGAAAAGGACCATATGGAACACCAAACACAAAAGAAGAACCATATGGATTGGGCACACCCTGAGACCCTAACGTACCATAATGGTACCTCAATAACAGGCTAATGCATACGTCATAACATGTATAAATGTAAGGTAATGCCATGAGGGCTGTAATGCTCACGTCAGTTCTTACGCATTACAGACGGATTTTGTAGTCAGTGTGTGGAAACCAAGGAATAAATATCAAAACTGTACAGAAATATTTGGAACGTAGAACTCTATGGATTGGAAACATGGACCATTGGAAAAGCTGACCAGAAAAGACTAGAAGCGGTAGAAACCTGGTGCTGTAGGATGATGCTGAAGATAAAATGGATGTTCAAAATAAGAAATGATGCAGTGTACAGAAGAATAGAAGAGGAAAAAACCATATGGAACACCAAACAGAAAAGAAAAAGCAGACGGATTGGACACACCATGAGACAAAATGGGTTTGTGAAAAACATAGTTGAGGGCAACACAGAGGGAAAATACCACAGAGAAGGACCCAGGAATAAGTTGATGGACCAACTAACGGGGATAGTACATAGAAAAATATATCAGGAGGTAAGGAAACTATCATTAGATAGGGAAGGGTGGAGGGCTGCAGACAACCAATCTTAGGAACGACCAATGATGAGGGCGCGATAAATGTATGAGACAAAATGGAGTAGCGTAAACTTTATTGTTGGAGACGCATGTCATTTCCTTTCATTAAGACCGTTCCCAAAATTGAGAACGTCTCACGGATAAAAGGCATCTTATTTCGCTTCAAATTAGCTGCTGACACTGGTATGCTGGTACTGCTGGTATGTGGCTCAAATACTGGAGATAACAGCGCACAGATGTCATAGTAACCGATAAACACTAAAGAATGAAGATAGATACCAACAGAATGATACTCTTATAGCCAGTTGAAGGAACGTAACATATGTATTCCATAAAGTTATGGGACCCATAAGCCATGGAAACCATTCAATAAGTGTTGCACAAACATTCATTAAATTCATTGGTCTAATAACTTATGGCATGGAGTTATGAGTTCCATAAGTAGACAAGATGGCGGATGCGCAATGAACCGCTTGGAGACTTAATTATTTGATTTAAGAGTTGTTCTAAGATAAATTACCAGTTTTTTTACTCTTACTGACTAATTATAATTTGCATTATCAATTATTCATAGACTAAACTTTCGTAACTTTTATCCGGCGGTGGAAGATTAGATCAAATATTCGAAGCCAGTAACTATTGGTAAATAGTTAAGTAACTAATAAATGTGTTCCTGCAACCCGAATATATTTATGAGTTCTATAACTTTATGCATCTCATAACTATTGATTCCATGACTAAATTTTTTTTCAACCGGCCATTATAGTTGTAAAACACCTTTTAGGGTTTGATATTCTTTCACATCAAATTTAATGAAAGCATAACTAAGAATCACATGTCGGTCAATAGATCCACCTAAGGGGAATCAAAGGAATCATACAATTACTCAAAGGACTTACAAAAATAAACTAATGGATATTATACTTGTATTCCAACTCTTTTTAACAAGAAAGAATATTTACAAATATTTCCAACTTAAATAAATATCTTTGACCACATTAATTCAATTGACTTCGATAATATTTATTCCCGATCATAATTCTAAATTATCAAACTTTCAGGGCCATTTTCGCCCAGTATAACAAATTTCTCGTTCTTTTTTAGCCTTTCCTGTTACTAAGAATGGCACTGCACAAGTTTTGGTTGGATGCCTTGCTAAGTACAACGTAAGATGTTGTGCCTCATGGCCTAGCGGCTAGCGTCCACGCCCGTTGATACCGTGGTCCATGGTTCAACGCTGTAGGATGAAGACTAATTACGTGCTTTACTTTTAAATTAATTCGGTCAATTTGCAGACAGGTGAATTATAAATTGGGGTTCATCAAAAAGAATGCCTGGAAATAGTGTCGTGAAACTGAAGGCGCGATGTTATATTTCTTTCATGAGACCTCACTTGGAGTACGCCGCAAGCATATGGAACCATTGTCCAGTAGGCTTAGTTTCTGAAATAGGTCGTAAATAGCAAGAGGGAGTAAGATTTGTTAAAAACTGTTACGATATACCAAACTGTGTTACTGAATTGTTAAAGAAATTAGGGAGAGAACCTCTGTATGATCGAAGGGAAAAATATGAGCTAAACCTTTTTCGGAATTTCGATGTAGACTATTTTTTGCTGGACGTTCAACATATTTTTAGAGCCAAAATATTACAGTAGATACGATCACAGGCTTGAGAGTAAGGAAATAGACTGCAGAACCGATAGATTTAAAATGTTATTTTTTTCCACGCACAATAAAGGATCTCAAAAGTTGCGATAGATCAGTTCTAAGAAACAATGACTCTCATTAGCTAGAGTAGATTTTGCATTCGTTTTCTATACCTTACCATTATTATTAAAAACTCCACCAGCATGAAGTTTCTGACATGACTTAGCTTCCTGTATGATTTATCATCTTGTAGTATAATCAATCAATCGCATTAATATTACTTACCAGTAGTTGTGTCTTAACTAATGTACTGTAGGATGGTACTACAACAGTAGAGCGATACAGAAGGCTGGGGGCGGTGAACCGTAATTTTTAAATCCCTGTACATTTAATGACTAAAACCCTCCGTCCGATTTTTTAGAGGCAGAATGAAGTACTTTTTCTACCACAGTAATATTAAGGTACGACATTGTTCAATTTTAAATTCATGTATCCGTCAATTTGGCGTGCAATAATTATTGAATTAAAGAAGGTAATGTTTCCCCATCTCGCGTCCATGAATTCGCACATGCGTTCAAACAATCGATAAATAAGATTTGCGTATAAAATTGTACCTGAAGATGCAGAAAGCTGCGAAACGCGTTGTACCATCATAATATAATAATTGTGGAAAAGTACGAAACATTTTCAATATGGATTCTAGGAGGGTAGGTGGGTGTGAGCGGAGTAAATATAAAATCTTCAGATACAGTAAAATATCTTGGAATTACCTTAACTTCTTATATATCGTGGCGAACACATACAGAAAACATATGCGGAACAGCATTGTAGAAACTAGGAGTTATTAGGCGTATAATTGGAAGGTCCTCGGAGGAAAAAGTAAAAGATATATGATACTTCGCTCTAATTAGGTCACACCACGTTACGCTGCGAGCATGTGGGTCCCTGGTTGTAAAGGTTGCTATACACTAGGCTTAGCTTGCTCGAGAAATTCAGAACTGGTGTTTCAGAGCGACACAGAGAATATTATGAAGGCGCCACACTACATTTCTAGGTCCGACAGAAACAGTAACAATAGAGAGATACATTGAAATTTGAATTTGAAATACGCATTTGTACACTCATACGTCACGTTTCTTCGGCAAGAGCAAGCGGGGAATTTTATACAGGCAAAAAGCTTTTTACAAGTTAGAAATTAGTTGGAAATGACAGATCAGTTTGTTGTTCATACCGGCAAAAGGATGCCTGTGTAAGCGACATCTCGATACTTTCAATAGATCTACTAGCGGGTGCACGGATTTGATTACACGTATTAAGTCGTTTGCTGCTAATAAATTGTGCCATGAGCTTACCAAAGTAAACCCAACCTTGTGCGGGAGATTGCTGGAGTCGTCTTATGTTACATTTTCGTTACAAATGGTATCGTATTTTCACTAATTTTTTTAATTATCACTGTGCTTAAAAGTTTAGTTTGTAAAACTATAAATGTTGCTGAGTTACTGCCCGTAATAGTTGTCTCCAAGACGCGACCCTTTATATTTTGCGTGGCGATTATTAATAACGTCAAACAATAATTATTACTGTCGTAGTTTCAGTATGAATTTATTTGGCTTTCTTTCAGTTCCACTGATCCTCAATATTGGGTATCCAAATTCCACTGATCATACAATATAGGGTGTCACATTTACATGTTATCAGGTATTACCTAAGTGACCGTTAAGTGCCATCGAAGACAGTGAGTCGCCTTCTGCGTTCCGGCGGGAAGCACATCGGTTCGACGCGCAGTGAAAATCGGACGAGATTTTTTGAAGCGAAGATGGATGCCTCTAATGCTTGTGGAAATATGTTTGGATTAGACGGAAACGTGAAGCTGATTAAGAGGCTTTGCTTTCAAAAGAAAGTCCAGGTAGGGAGCGGTGGAAAAGGCTCCAAGTTCCGGTGCTCCCCCTGCTGTGCGGCCTTCCCATTACGTCTAGAAGGTTCAGCGTTTGGCATGAAAGGCGATCAAACTATGAAGTGAACGGCCCTCCAAGGCTGCAGGTTTTATGTTACAAGCTAACATCATGGAGGGCAGATGCATCCCGAATCCACTTTCGAGTGAGGAAAAGCGAAAACCGCCATATGCATTATGAAGAGACGAGGGATGGAATAACCTCGATGAAAGCCTGGGCGATGATCTTTTAAGACTCATTCTTGCATGGGCTAACACCACAATATTGTTCGGTTTTGAAGAATAAACTGCTCTACTTACTCAATGGAAAAAGAGTAGCTTGGGCCTTTTATTCTGCAACTTTCCAAATTGTTCTGCTTTGTTATCTAAATAGATGGGAGGAATTGGGAAAAATGAGCTGAACATATGCGAGGTCGTACTATTTTAATCAGCTGAACAAACAACTTCTCAAAAGAAGTGCCCACAAATGTTTCGTCAGTCGTTAATACAGGATGACTAGAGTGGTAGCAAAATATGGTGGCTTTTACGAATTTGGAAGGGGATTTGGTTGGTGAGGTGGCTAGAGTACTGGCTAACCATACGGACAGCCAGGGTTCGAATACCTGCAGATAAGGATGTTTTTCAGAGGAAATCCGATCCCTAATTGAAAGTCTAGTGGATGTCACTTCAAGTACAGTACTACGTCTGTCGGATGAGACGTAAAACCGTGGTACCCTTGGCGCCTTTCGTTAAGAGCATGCTAATGCCGTCGGATGCCGGATTTCCATCCACCCTTCCTCCCTTACCTATCCCCTTTGGCGCAAATGACCTTAGCTGTCGGTAGCCTCCCCAAATATCCAATCCAATCTTACGAATACTGAAGACTCGGGCGATATTTTGTGGAACCCAAACATCACTGTTATATCAAAATAGAGAGCAAATTCCACAAGTACAATCTTTATTATGGCCTGCTTTTCGCATACATGCAAAGTGTGTCTGGACTGTTAGAAGAATTAGGATGGGAATCGCTATCACAGCGTAGATTAAATTATAGGCTTAATCTCCTAAATAAATTTCAGGAAAATCATTTTACTGACGACGTAAAAAACATACTATTAACCCCTTTGTACTACGGCAGATTAGATCGCACCAATAAAATTAGAGAGCTAGATTGTAGAACCGATAGGTAAAAAATGTCATTTTTTCCGCGTACCATTCGGGACCATAACAGCTGTGATCGTCGTCATGAATAGTTCGAGTATTGACAATAGGCAGGCAGTAAATCTTGCTCATTATATTCTCTACTCTCTTATTTATGCATGATGTAAATATTGATGTTCTTATTTATGCATGATATTTTGAATCTGTAGTAGTAGTCTTTGTATCCCTTGCATGTTGGAACGATTGAAGATAGAATGTTTCTTGGGTATTAGATTTTTAATTGGCGCTTTGCATGTGTGGTACGCGGGTTTTAATGTAATGTCGGTGTATTCTACCATATCATTCATGCATGCCTGGTGCGAAAACACCCCCTGCCACACACCCTTAGGTGGCTTGCAGGGTATGACGTAGATGTAGATCTACATGCTACCCTGCGAGCCGCCGCGAGTGGCAAGGGGTTTTAGGACACCAGCCGCGTAAATATGTAAGGGATAAGGTTTTGGGAGGTGAAAATGCATCATGGGAGTGTATTTAGTAGAGTTCAGTTTTTATTGTGGTCGCTTACTGTGCGCGGAAAAAAATATTTTTTATACCTATCTGTTCGGCAATGTATGTCTCTCTTTTTACTGCTTCTATCAGACCTGGAAATTTAGTGTGGCGCCTTGATAATATTTTCTGTGTCGCACTGAAACACAGCAGTTTTGTATTTTTCAAGCAAGTTAAGCCTAGGGTGTACCTCCGGAGTCTCTCGGGCTTCCGCGTTAATCCCTCTAAAAGTTGTGAAACACTACATGTTCGCTCTCAGCAGTTTTGAACGAAGCATGCAGCTTTTCTTAATATTATATAATTTTTTTTGTCAATCTTTACGACCAGGGTCCCAAATGCTCGCAAGCGTAACGTGGTGTGAGATAATCAGAGCGAAGTAACATCTTTCTTTTACTTTTTCATCCGAGGGCCTTTCTATTATACGCCTGATAACGCCTAGTTTCTATAATGCTGTGCCGCATATGTTTCGCATGTGTGTTCGCCATGTTATATATAAAGAGTTACGGTAATTCCAAGATATTTAACTGTATCTGAAGATTTTATGTTTACTCCACTAACATTCACCCACCCGCCTAGAATCCATGTTGAAAATGTTCCGTACTTTTCCATAGTTATCATATATATTATTACAGAAAGGTCTTTTTCTGTCATTCCGTATATGCTCCGTTAATACTGCATCTACAGTGATAAATGAGGTATCATTTTAAACGTTGAAGCACCGGCTTCTGACGAAAAATACAATCTCAACCTCAAATTTCACTATTTACCCATTAATTTGACTTAAAAGTTTCGATTTTTCCATGTCGATTACTCGCTCGAGGTATATCGACTCCACACATCCGTATACATTATTTCTCAAAGGTGTTTTTTTGTCCAACGCCATAACTCCCATAATTATACATCAAAATTGATGATTCAAACATCGTTTTAAAGCTTATGTTCCCCGATATTGATGAAAAATAGACAAATTGTTTAAAATTAACGTTTTTGTTAAAAAAAAGATGCAACGTCATCTGTTGACAATATAATCAACTAATATGTTGGCAATGGTTACATGCTTAAAAGACTGTAGGAGGCGCCATCTATTAACACATCGTTCAGATAGATTGATTACATTCTGCATGCAATCAGCGTGACCATTTACTATTTACGTTATGTATCTCTAACATAAACATAAATAACATATAATTGTCCATGGGAAGAAAGCGGTAAAAGAAGAGGAAGAAAGAAGGATGAAACAGGAAGAAGCTGCATACTGCGCGAAATATTCGCTCGGGTCATCTAGTTATATTGTAATAGTACAACGCGCTTTCTGCATCTTCAGGTAAAATTGTTGACGCAAAATATGTTTATTGAAATAGAGAGAGTAACTAAGTAGGCGGGTTGTAGGGGTTTGGAGAAATAACTAATCTTTTGGAGGGAAGGTAGCGGAACATAGATTTAGGAGCTTGTGAGAGGGGAAACTTCGTCGGAAAGAAGTGGGCAGGGGGAACAAAAATTAGTTCGTTCTCCAAACACCCATCACAATCTCCCTACTCGGTTACTATCACAATAATCAATAAATTAATTTTTATTAAATAATTGTGACTGAAGATGCAGAAATCTGCGAAACGCGTTGCACTATCACAGTGAAATACATCTACATAATACCCTGCGATCCACCGCATGGGCGTGTGGCAAAGGGTGTAAGGACTCCAGCCGTGTAAAGATGTACGATTTTCGAAGATGAAATGGTGACATGTATTATAGGAGAGTATTTAGTGGAGCTAAGTTTTTACTATAGTCGCTTATTGTGCGCGGAAAGAACGAGTTTTTGTACCTATCTGTTCGGCAGTGTATCTCTCTTAGTTAGGTCACCTGTCAGACCTAGATATGTAGTGAGGAGTCATGATAATATCCTCTTTGTCGCTCTGAAAAATATCAGTTCGAGTGTCAAGGAGCTCCCATCCTTAATCCCTCTAAAAATTGTGAGACAGTATATGTACGCTCGTAGCAGTTTTGAAAGAAGCGCGCTGCTTTCCTTTGCATTTTATTATTTTTTTGGTAAAATCCCCATGACCAGGGTTGTATCTACATGTTCGGCAGTGTATTGCTCTAATTTTATCGCATCTGTCAGACCTAGAGATGCAGTGAAAAGTCATGATAATATTATGTGTCACTCTGCAACACACCAGTTCTTAATTTCTCAAGCAGCCAAAGCCTAGCAGCCTCTGAGTGTCCAAGGTCTCCCACCTTAATCCCTCTAAAATTTGTGAGACACTACATGTACGCTCGCAGCAGTTTTTAACGAAGCGCGCTGCTTTCCTTTGTATTTTATTATGTTTTTGTTAAATCTTCATATTCTTCGGTTAATCTTGAAATAAATGATTGTGAAATAGCATGAAACATATTTTTAATATGGATTCAAATAAGCCATACTTCCACAAATTGATGCCTGAAGGTGTTAAGTTTAGTTTTCCCTTGTTACATGTTGGTGATACCTGATGATGCCGCAACAATCGAAGCCTAGGTTGTTATAAAAATATACCTGGCCTACCTTGGTTATAATTGAAGGATACCTGTAATAAAGATACCTGAGGATAAATGCCTTTGCGTCGAAACTAGTTGTGCCATCGAATATAAATTGTGGAAAAATACAAAGTGTTTTTTTCATCATTGTAATAAATAGCGTACCCGTGGCCTTTACTCTATTTTTTGGTTTATTAATGGCGCAAGTTGCAGAGGGGCCTATTAATGTACAGGATAGAACGGAATATAGAAACAGAAACAAACATAGGGTTAATGTTTGTTCCTTTTTCCGGGATTCATTCCGCGATGTAAGTTTAAAAACAACAATATTTCGCTGGTCCTCCTGCCAGCTTCGTCAGGTTAACTGAACTGATTTCTTTGTCTCGCTCGTCTTTATATATATGAGTCTGGACTCCCATTGTTGCCGGAATTTAAATTTGAAAAAATTCGTTTTAGCCTGCTACTCAACTTGTAACCGTCTTCTCGGTTTACGTTCTCCGGCCTCTTCGCAATTTCTATAGCCTCCCTGATTAATCTTGGGTAATAGCGTATTTCCCTAGCCATTAATCTTGTCTCCTCAAAGTTGAAATTATGAGTGGGGCCGCTGAGATGGTGTTCGGCAATTGCAGAAATGCGGTAATCATTATTTTTAATTGCCCGTTGATGCTCTTGGAGGCGTATTTTTAGGGCTCTGCATGTCTGGCCTACATACGGTTGTCCACAGCTGCACAAAACTTCATATATTCCTCCGTAGAGGTTCCGTGGAAGCGGGTCTTTGGCTTTCAGAAGTACGTCCCCTGTCTTCGTCGTGCATGTGAATCTGCTAGCTACGTTGTACCTCGATAGAACTCTGGAGATTTTTTCCGAAGCTGGCAGGAGGACCAGCGAAATATTGTTGTTTTAAAACTTTCATCGCGGAATGAATCCCGGAAAAAGGAACATTCAAAACTGCATCCGCGGAACCCTACGAGCTAATAGGGTTAATGTTTCGAAAAAAATCCAGAGATGCACGGGGATAAAAGAATGATCGTAAATTGCTTTTACGGAATGCCCCATTGTAAATGCCACTAAAAAAATTACGTCTAATAATAAGTCCTGAATTCTAAGAGTGAAAAAACGTAAGCATAGTCGTAAAATGTAAGACGTAAGAGGAAAACGTAAGGAAAAATGAGATAGGTTTCTTACCGAGGGATTGTAATGACGGACAAAGTGATAAAAATTAATAAATGAAACGATTTTAGAGTTTGTGTTATATATAATATGACAGCAGACGTTAAGTTAAGCCAACAATTATGGGGGCGATAAAGTTATTGAGTTGACTAAATTTTATTTATTTTAGCCCCCTAATTACTTCGTGGCCAACTTTAACTTTCCTCCTGTTCCATTAAAAAAAAACCTCTATCGATGACAAAGATGTTTAAAAATGTTAATTCCTTCCTTTTACCCGGGAACTGAGACCAAATTTACCTTTCCTTCTCTGCCATCATTAAAAATAATATCTGTTTCCACGTCCAATGCACGACTCCACCTTATGCCCCATTGAAAATAATTGATTTACCGCGTTTTAAAGGAACATTCCCTTAGCGACGTAATTAGGATAGTAGGTACATTAGGTCTTTCCTTAATGCTCGTGATTAGAGCGCCCGCTTGTATGTTCCAAATTAATTTACTTCCCGAAGGGCTTTGGCAAAGCTCCTCTCCACTTCCCTCAAATTCATTAAGCAGTGGACAGCAAGCTTGAGGATCTCGTTTCTAGGAGGATTTAAATTTACACGTGCTCGGGAGCCTAGCGGTTTGCGGAAAGACGGGGGGAATAAAAACAAGACGCGGGGCAAGGGGGAGGAACAAATTGAGTTGAAGGACGCGCCAATTAAAATCTGCTTTGCTTGCGGGGATACGGGAAACACGCGATGGTAGTTTTCTCTCTCGGGGGCTTTTAAAAGGATGCTTCGTTTTCGACTTATTTGCGGAATACACAGCGAGGGAGACTGGCGATCCCCATTGGCGAAAAGGGATTAGAATTTGCACGTTTGCACACGGGTGAGGATGATATAAAAGGTTCGCATAAACTGGAGTACACGTCCGGCAGGATCTAACATGATCGAGGTGTACGGTGTCGCTGATGCTTTGAATGCTGCTTTTGATACATTAGTAAATCCACGCTGAGTTTATCACGAAGTGATGGCATTATGTATTCCCTCGCGTCTCCTTCTCATGAACCGTGAATGGTATATTAGATCATAATCATTCCTCACTAATAGATCCAAATATTCTCTATTAACAACAAGATACTTTTACAATCGTCGCGGGTTCGAGTCCCGCCTGGGTAGAATATTATATGCCCAGGACATGGGTGTCTGTGTCTCGTCCGTTGTTACTGTTGTTCACCCGACGTAAAATGGCCTAATGTGCTGTATTCGGAGCAGTGAAAATAAATAAATAAATATCTTTTTTACATCATTATAAAAATAGAAAACAACTTCCCATACCTATATCAACAAGCTATGGATAATCAACGGTAGATAACTGTATCATTTGAACATAATCTTAATTTACTCCTAACTTAACCGAGAAGTTAGTTCATTTACATAAATAATGAATAAAAGGGGACTGAACACGCTTCCTTGAAGAACACCGGATGACTCCAACCATATCAGAGCTAAATCCATCAATAAATACTTCATATTTTCGATCACCGAGAGAGTCCCTTATACAATTCACTATTTTTTATTAATTATGAATGTGAATATTCTCTAGTAACACCAATATATTGCTCATCAATGGTCGTTACTGAGATTTGGTTGACTGCAACCCTTCACACTTCCCTATCTAATGCTAGTTCCCTCACCTCCTTGTCTCTCTTCCTCTGTACTTTTCTCTTCCTTAGTCCATGAACTTATTCCTGAGTTATCGTTTGGGGACTTTTCCCTCTATTTTGCCTTCAATCATGTTCTTCACAAATCCGTTGTGTCTCACGGTGTATCCTATCCACCCTGTTCTTCTTTTCTCTATGATGTTCCATATGACCGTCTCTTCTTCTACTCCTATATACACTTCATCATTTCTTATTTTGTCCGTCAATTTCCTCATCAGCATCCTCCTCTAGCACCAAGTTTCGAAAGCTTCTAGCCTTTTCTGGTCAGCTTTTCCAAAGGAACATTATCATTCCTCAATAATTGATCAAAATATTCTCTAGTTACTGCGAGACATTGTGACAATATCTTTTTCACATCATTATAACCTTGGAAAATTACTGTTGAGATCTATGTCAACAAGTAATGGATAACTTGTTGATCGTAGTACACACACAGGTGGTTCTAACATGATGTAGATGTTCGAGTCGCTGAAATGAATCTTTTGATACATTAGTGAATCAATGCTGATTTTATCATATAGTGATGGTATTGGGTATTTCCTGACGCTCCTTATTCGAGTTCCATGGTATATAAGAACATTTTCATCCCTCGCTACAATTATATTCCACACTACTTCTAACAAAACAAATGCTAAAGGTTACTAAAATGGATTACTGGAGGCAATCTGAGGGTACATCTAGGTGGAAAAGGATCACGAATGAAAAAATAAGAAATATAACGAGAGTCACCCACACAGTAGTCCATGAAGACAGCTTGTGTGCTAGAGCCTCACACAACGTATGACGAACGAGAGATGGCAAATTTTAATGTGGAATCCACAAGGTAGGAAAAAAGGGGAAGGCCCAGAATTAGCTGGAGAGAAGGCATAGAAAAGGCAACAAGAGAAAGGCAGTTGCCTGAAGGACTGTGGATGAATAGAGAGTAATGGCGGTTGGGCATCGGATAGCGTCGTAGAACGTTTAAAAACCGAAAATATATACGTTTATCACTCCTCATTTCTTATTACCAATAATCTCTAGTAGCACCGAGATATAGTTATAGTATCTTTTTACATCATTATAACCATAACGGCTCAACACAATGGGTAGGATTTTCTGTAAACAGTATGGCATGAAAATAAACAAACGCAAAACCAAGGTGATGGTTTGCAGTAATGAAGAACAATATGAACCCCCAATAATGAGAACTGGAGGAGAGAAGCTACAAGTAATAGAGGAATTTGCCTACTTGGGAAGCAGAATAACAAGAGATGGTAGAAGCCAGAAAGAAATTGTGAGGAGAATACATCGGGCCAAAATTGCATTCTATCTTAGAAAGAACCTACTCACCAGCAAGAACATTAGTTTGGAAATAAGGAAACGGATGATGAAAGCATTTGTTTGGAGTGTGGCCCTATACGGGAGCGACACATGGGTGATAAGAAAACAAGAGAGAAGGCGGCTAAAAGCCCTGGAGATGTGGCTCTACAGAAGGATGTTGAAGCTCAGCTGGAAAGATAAGAGTCACGAATGAAGAGGTACTGAAAAGAGCTCAAGAAACCAGATCCCTGTGGAGGCATATCCAAACAAGAAGAGACAAACTCGTAGGGCACATTCTAAGACACGACAACATCGTTATAACAATGGCAGAAGGAGCTATAGAGGGAAGGAATCGCCGGTATCGACCAAGGATGTCATTCATGCAGCAGATTGTGAATGATATGGGTTGCACCACATACAAAGAAATGAAGAGAAAAAAGCAGACAGAAGAGAGGAATGGCGTACTGCTGCAAACCAACCCCAGGGTTGAACACTGAAGAAGAAGAAGAACCATGGAAAACGGCGATTGAGATCTATATCAACAACTAATAGATTTTGTAAAGGATGTAGTTCATAACCACAAATTTTATATCTTAATATTAAAATTGCATTTAAAAAATTCATGAAATATGCATAAATGCATCTTACTACCATAACGCTTCTTTCAAACGCTATCACCATTCTTCTTCTAATACCTTCGCTACTAGGCTCAATTTCCTCCACCGTAAGACAGAATACAATCATAAATTCCCAATTTTTAACATCAGCCCCAACATATATACACGCTACAGAATCAGGCTTCATTTCTTGGAAGTTATCAGTATCCATAATCAATAAATACATTTTTGTACTTTTCCACAAAATATTATTCAGGATGGTACTACGCGTTTCACCGACTTGCGGCATCATCAGGTAAAAAATTAAGGCCCGTACCCTCGCCCACACCCTCCTTTTCCCTGCCCCATTCTTCTGCCTTTCTGCACTGATATTGCCTGAATTTTATACCTGATGATGCCGTAAGTGAAACGCGTGGTACCATCCAAAATAAAATTCTGTGGAAAAATGCAAATTGTATTCTTTTAGTACAAATCTGCCCCAAATTATCTGAACGGTTGACATGTGCCATGCGTACTAATAAATGGGGAAGGTATAATTTTAGTTACTTATACGCTTTAGCCTATCCCGTACGCCCCTGTGTCAGTAATTGCCTTTGTGTGCTTCTTGCCTTTCTGTCGAGCAAACAATGCAGAACTATTCTATTGACGACTAGGTGGTCCATCCCGTCAAGTCTACCCCGGCCATTATACCGATTCTCTCAGACTACTCAACCAAGCATACGCTGAACTCCGATGGGAACTTCTTTCGGAACACAAAACTTTTACCCACACGGTCAGAAAATTACCAAAATTGGAAGGTTGCGGCCGCTTGCTTAACTCATGTCCTCCATTATACTTACGATACGCTCCCGTAACTAGAATAATACTTTCCACCTAGCAATGACGTAATAGAGGGTGCCTCTAAAATCTCACTGACCATAAACGATTTTCAGATCAATATGTGGTCGATAAACCCTCAGCCGAAAACGCTTCCGCAGATATCTACCAGCTTTCACTTCACGGCTCTGCTTTGCTACTTCAAATAAACCAGTTTACGCACGCTTCTAGAATAAGGATTATTATTTAAAATAAATGTCGTAACTCAAATTCTGTGTGCAAATCAACTCGACATGGAACTAGGGGGGGAAAACGAATGATCTCGCGGCTGACTTGAAAAATATGCCAGCTTTTAAGCATCGCTTCTGATACCGTTATATTCAAATGACTCAGAAATTATAAATCAATCTCTAAACCCGATGACTTCAGTGATGAAAGATCCCTTATTTACCCAGTCTTTTCTCTCCGATCGAGTTTTTGTCTCCAGCTTAGATATTCTCACAAAAATCCCCAAGAAGAGGACCACTTGATTAGAAAATAAAGATGGAAATCGGAGAGAAAAATCTTCAGAGGCGTGGGGAGTCGCTCTGGACAATGAAGAAGTTTCCGAGAGAAAAGAATTATGGAGGAAAGATGGAGAGGATGCGGTGGTCGATGAATTTTCGAGGAGGGCGCTGAAAAACCTCGGTCGGAGGCGGAGAACAAGGGTGTTGGAGTGGTGAGAATTCCATCGGCGCCCGTGAGTGGGGGTTGGCGGCGATCGAGTGGGATCGTTCCCGGGAGGAATTAGTAGTAGGCAGTTAGGGAGTGAGTGATTGGGAGGAAGGATTTTTTGGCGTTCAAGGGGGAAGGAAGTGGTGAGGAATGGGTGCAATACTGTCGGAGATTGGCTGAGGAGCGAAAAATGGAAGAAGATTGGTGCGAATCAAAAAGGAAAGGATTTGAAAGGGGATTTTTTTGGAGTGGCGGACAAAGGACTGGAGCAGGGGTTCAACCGGAGACGCTTCGGAGGTACGTTACGGTAATGTGGTACTTCTACGAATTAATATTACACGCAGGCTTTTCTCTATTCATTCTCTCCCAGAAGACTCCACTTCACTTCTGGAAAACGTACCTTTCGCTATAAAACATATTTCTTTTACAACATCATTACACCGAGGCGTAGTATGGAATACATATGAAGAAATATATAGTTCACTCACTGGAACACATAAAAACCAAGCTGCTGTCCATTAAAATTGTCGAGTCCGTTAAGTTTAAGAAGCTGTTTCATCAAGTCGAAGAAACCGATTTTAATAAAATAAAATCCCCGCGATAGAAAAATTATTTCTACAATTTTGAAGGTTACTCCAAACAGACATACAATAAACAATACGCCGTGGGTATGAGATATCTGAGGAGCGTTTGCGGCAAAAGTAGGATGGATAGGGTCAGGAATGAGTGGGTAATAAATGAATGCGGGTTAGATGCTCCAGTAAATATGAAAGGAGTGCACTTCCTTGGTTTGGCCATGTTGAGAGTATGGATGACAGTCGAATAACGAAACAGATATCTACATCTACATCTACGTCATACCCTGCAAGCCACCCAAAGGGTGTGTGGCAGGGGGTGCTTTCGCACCAGGCATGCATGAATGATATGGTAGAATACCGACATTACATTAAAGCCCGCGTACCACACATGCAAAGCGCCAATTACAAATCTAATACCCAAGAAACATTCTATCTCCAATCGTTCTAACATGCAAGGGATACAAAGACTACTACTACAGATTCAAAATATCATGCATAAATAAGAACATCATGCATAAATAAGAAAGAGGAGAATATAATGAGAAAGATTAACTGCCTGCCTATTGTCAATACTCGAACTATTCATGACGACGATCACAGCTGTTATGGTCCCGAATGGTACGCGGAAAAAATGACATTTTATACCTATCGGTTCTACAATCTAGCTCTCTAATTTTATTGGCGCGATCTAATCTACCGTAGTACGAAGGGGTTAATAGTATGTTTTTTACGTCGTCAGTAAAATGATTTTCCTGAAATTTATTTAGGAGGTTAAGCCTATAATTTAATCTACGCTGTGATAGCGATTCCCATCCTAATTCTTCTAACAGTCCAGACACACTAGCCAACTTATCGTAGCATCGTTTCACAAACCTAGCTCCTCTTCGCTGGACGCGATCTAACTCTGATATCAACCCCGTTTCGTATGGATCCCATACACTAACAGCATATTCCAGATGAGGCCTAACGATTGAAAAATAACAACGTTCTTTCACTTTCTCATCACATTTTCCGAGTACTCTCTTGATAAAGAGTGAAATGAATGGTGCGATAAGTAGAGGTAGGCCGAGAAAGTTGTGGTTGAATGTGGTTGAGGAAATTCTTAGCAGGAGGAATAATAGGAGTCTTAAAAACAGGAGGGCGTGTATAAAGCAGTTTATGGGGGTAAATGAGACAAAAGAGGTTTGCAAGGATAGGTCAGTATGGAGGAAATTATTGGAGCAGAGTAAGGTGTACAAATTTGTACACCTAACTCTGTTGGTTTCATCTAACACCTAACTCTATTTGTACAAATATGTATTTAGGAGTGAAACTTTGTGACTGTGCCCACACCGGAAGGGAACGGCGCGGATGGTATGTATGCATGTATGTTGAAGGTTACTCGGGTTTTCCACCGGGTTAAACTGGACGTGCCCTGATGACGATGGATGACTCGTTCATCGAAACGTCGGCCAAGATGGAGAGTTTGACCCTTTGGAGCGTCCGAGTATCTTTCAACATCATAATACGCCGGAAAAGCATGTAGAATTTTTTTCCTATACTTATCTGCACTCATAAGGTATTTTATCAGAAAAAAATACACTGTTATTGGCGCACAAAATCCGAGGGCCCAACTTTAAGCATATAAATTCATAAGTACACAAACTCATATCTAAATTACAAAAATGCGGAGTTATTTAAAAAAAAGGAAAATTGGATAAGGGGCTTTCTCAGAGAACGAAAACAAAAAGTAGCTATTGATGATTTCAGCTCTCAGATGGTTGGAGTCACATCCGGTGTTCCACAAGGAGGCATGATGGGCCCTCTTGAATTCTTCATTTATGTATATGACATGACTTCTCGAGTAAGCAGTAAAGTTAGATTATTTGCAGAGCCCATGCGGCGGCTTGCAAGGGTAGTATGTAGATGTAGATTTAAGTTATCGCTATCCTCATAATAATTAGCCTAGTGATTGGAAATTCTAAAATAAGTTACCTAAACATGTTTCTGACAAAAAAGGAAAAACTTGTTAAAACGTCGAGTTTTACGCGAGCTTCTGTAAAATTTGTTAACCTCCACTAATTTATAACTACTGATGCGATTGAGGTCTGAGTTATGCTGTTCGTAGAGTTTTACTGTCTTACCGGCATTGTTAAAGTTCAAACCAAGGTAAGCAATATACAGTGCCACAGATAGGGGAAAGAGGGAGTGATTCTTGCAAGGTTTTTTTACGGGATTGGATTGGATATTTGGGGAGGCGACCGACGGCTGTCATTTTCGCTATTGGGGATAGGTAAGGGAGGAAGGGTGGATAGAAACCCGGCGTCGACATTGTCCTGCTCTTAACGAAAGGCGCCAAGAGTACCACGGTCTAACTTCTCATCCGACAGACGGAGTACTCCACTTGAAGTGCCCTCCACAAGACACTCAAGTAGGGATCAGTTTCCTCTGAAATACATCCGCCACTGCAGGGATTAGAACCCTGGCCTTCCGTGTGGTAGGCGAGTACTCTAACCACCACACCAACCTTTCTTTTACGTTAGAGATGTCAGTCTCATGGTCAGGTTCAGGGTTTAATAGGAGGGGGGAAATGTATTGGCAAGCATAGGGAATGGGAAGAAAAAAAAAGCACTCCAACAACAACGATTGATTAGATCATGAGAGTAAAACTTTAAAAACAGATTCCAGAACTGACAGGTTAAAAATGTCGTTTTACCGCGATCGATAAGAGATCATAATGGCTCCAAATGAGACTAATAAGCAGGTGAGTCAACAGGTTGCGTGGCTGATTAGTTGGTTTTCTCCCTAGTAATTGATTATATATCTCCCACGTAGTACTAACAGCACGCTTTACATGACCCTCTAATGGCTCTTCTATCTCGATTACGCAGTTTCAATATACATTCGTGGAAATAGTTTCTGAGAATTGGTAGTAAGGCCGGAGTGCGGTGTATGTTGGTGAGAATTAAGGCCGTTTTACACGGAGCACGTAATTGCACAAGCTAATGTATGTGCAATCGTGACTTTCAAAATGCACCGTGTAAAGCGGCGAAATTCTAGAACGCATGCACAAATGCATGAATGCGAGACGTCAGAATAGCCCCTGCTCTAATTCAGTGGTCGCATTCTTGCAATTTGTACGAAAAGTACTCCATCTACCGGTCGCAGTATTAACGACATCTAAGTTCACGGGAAGTTGACTGACGAAAAGGTTCGATAACCTGAGCGATGGGTGTTTACAGTTATTCTTTGTGTGGGAGGATATTTACAGTTACTTATATTGTTATTTATTTGGATAGATATTCAATAGCTCGTTAAATTGTTCCTCTGTCATCCGCATAAAATTGCGGTAGGCATTCCTGTCTTCAACAGCCAGCTCCTGTTGACAATATTAAGAATGCCCGTTCCCTACTCTCGCCTACGGATCCACTCCCGCATCCAAAGTGCTCATCTGGCTCTTCTCCTGTGGTTACGCCTTTCTATGAGCTCTGCGGCCCCGATCATAATTCCCACTACTGCTAGCTCTGCAGCAATCAATGCAGCCTCCTCCTGATCCATTATTTTTCTCACAGAGAGAGAGAGTGACTCAATGTCAATATCACAGAATCCCACAATCTTATTTTTCCCTGAATGTCAACAACGTCGTGTACAGAATATCGTATCTATCCTGTTTGAACAAAACACTCCCTCTTAGCGTACTTATCAGACGACTGGAATTCACGAATGAATGCATGCTTACGACCACCGTGTAAAGCAGTCACGCATTCGTTTTCGCAATAATCATTGCACGGCAGATTGCGGAATTAATGCAGTGTTAAGTTGTGCCATTTCGCGCCCCGTGTAAAACGGCCTTTACAGATACATTGAAGAGCATGTTGGTGATAATTTGTCCTCTTCAAAACACCCTAGAGGTGGCTGGCAGGGTAGTATGTAGATGTGAATTTAGAAGCAATTCCATTTCAACATTGCCATTTCCGTCGTCAGCAGAGCGCAGACTTTCAGATTATTCTAATAGCCGCTTTACACGGTACATTTTATTGTGAAAACGAATATATCGTGGCGTGTACCAACGAGAAAATTAATTTAATTAGAGCAGGTTCTATTTCCCGTTCAGCCACTCAGACAATCGCACAACTTTCCGCTTTGCACGGTGCAATTTTCCTTCATGAAAGGGCTCATACATTCGTTCGTACAATAATATTCAGCGAGTAAAGCGGCCTAAAGAAATCCATTTTGATTCCTTTCTTATATATTTATTTTATTTATTTATTTAAAGTAATAAAACCACATACAGCTATGTCGCCATTTTATAGTGGCCATGTAACAATACACACACTTAAGGACATATACAAGCAAACTTAACAACTGGTTGCAAGCGGAAATTATGGAAATATATAAAAAGAAAGAAAATTGGGGGAATAACTACTTGGGTGAAAGATACAAAAGAGAAAGGCCTATAAAGGATTTAGATGAAAGTGCAAAAGGACCAATGTGGGAAGGGAGGGAATTCAATAGAGAGGAGAGGCGGAAGAAAAGAGAACATTTAGTGATCGAAAGTCTAGGAATGGGTGTGTGGAGTAAAGGGTGAGAACGGGTGGGGCGGGATGGAACTTTGAAATTGATAAAAGAGAGCAATTCAGGGCAGTCGATGGTGGAATTAAGAATATTATAAATAAATATTAAGTCTGCTGTGAGTCTAAGAGTGGGGAGATTAGGGATGGAGAGATAGGATAGAATAGCCTTGGTGGACATATTACGACACTGTGGTAATCTATTCTTAACTATTTTAGCAAAGAAGTTGCAGACACAGTCCAGCGATGAAAGATTAGTTTGAGAAGAGATAGACCAGATGGGGCAGGAATAGGTAAGAATTGAAAGAATAATGGAAGAGAAAACAGTTCTAAGTGCTCGGGGCTCATTAATTTCGGTAAAACGATAGAGGAGGCCTAAGAGGGACATTGCTTCAGACTTGATTGTTTGTATTTGTGGAGAAAAGTTCAATTTATTGTCAGTAAGAATACCAAGGTCCTTAGATGTTGAAACACGTTTTAGCGGGTGATTAGTCACAGTATAATTAAATTCTAGAGGGGCCTTCTTTATCAATAAGAACCACATCAGGTGCGAAATCAGTAACATAGTCCCCCTTGATTAAATTTTATAACAACTTGATTATTTGATCAAAACTCGAGAAAACTTAATTGTTATACACATTGTTTAGGAAAGGTCTTATTCACTCAACAAGGCTGAGTAATTCTTTATCGTACTAGTTTTAGCATTCAGTCACACTATTTATCCAGAACTCCAAAAAACAATGAAGAGTAAGAGGAAAATAAGGGATGATGAATCTGATGGTAAATGTCCGCTTCCGTCACACACCTTCAAAAAACTTTTTTCGACCCTTTCCATATAACGTATCGCCGCGAAATTTATGTGACAATGAGTAGGCATGCAGAGACGTATATTTTCTAGAAAAAAATCTCCCTCGAGACGGTTGGTGATTAGAAGGGTGGAAATAGGTAGCGTAGGCATGTAGATACGTATATTTTCTAGAAAAAAATCTCCCTCAAGACGGTTGGTGATTAGAAGGGTGGAAATAGGTAGCGTAGGCATGTAGATACGTATATTTTCCAGAAAAAATCTCCCTCAAGACGGTTGGTGATTAGAAGGGTGGAAATAGGTAGCGTAGGCATGTAGATACGTATATATTCTAGAAAAAAATCTCCCTCAAGACGGTTGGTGATTAGAAGGGTGGAAATAGGAGGTGTAGGCATGCAGAGACGTATATTTTCCAGAAAAAATCTCCCTCGAGACGGTTGGCGATTAGAAGGGTGGAAATAGGTGGTGTAGGCATGTAGAGACGTATAAAGCGTATATTGTAGAGGTGAAGTTAGAAATATCCCTCTGTCGGAGCTTTCGCGAAACTGAGAAAATGGCGTCGCAAAAAAGACGAAAATTGGTCATTTTCTAACGTGAATATCTCAAAAACCTGTGTCTTAACATCTTTGCTATAACTTTTGTTTTGTACTGTAATTCTTCAAGAACTAAACTATGTCACAGTCATTATCCTTTATATCACCAATTTCCGGGAATAAGTGTTTGAAATGTGAGTGACAGAAGCGGACATTTACCGAATCTGATTTATGTCACGAACGAAATAGCTTGGTGAATATCGCTCAGCAAACGAAGTCTCCGATCTCGCATATTCCCCCAAATATCCTCCTGAAATTTCCCAGATTGCCTATGTCGCTCCACAATGGGCTTTGGCAGCGGCGAGCCAACAGCTCGGGGGCGACTTACACATGTGAAGGAGAATTAACAGGGTGGGGGAGAGTTGGAGAGAACTTTCTGGAGAAGCATCGGGAGTGACTGCGACAAAAAGAGTTGGACTTTTTAAGGGTTGTGGACACACGGCGCTCGACAGGGTTACTAATCGGAAAAGTGGCAGGCAAAGGAGCCGAGGGAGAAGATTAATGTGTTTCAAATGGGGGACGAAAGAGGATTAACAGTGGCCGGGCGTGGCGCGGAGGAAGAAGTGGTGGAATGGAATGGAAAGGGAGGGAACTGTGAACCGCCTCGGAGGGAAATGCCGCCAATATTTCTTCGTTTAATATCTCAAGTTTGCTCATTCAATCCTGTAATGATGCATATAACTTCAAAATTTATGTGAAAGTTGACGCTTTCTTTAAAATGACCACGTATGACAGAAGGTATGTTGTCATAACCGTTACATCGGCCTCTCAAACTTTTTTGGTTCATAAATTTAATGTTTACGTAAGATACTATTTAAAAATAATTATAATAATAATTATTATAAGACAAATATTATTTTTACGTAGGAAAAAATAATAACCATTACATGATACACAATGTACACAATAACAAATTGAATACCCTACTAATTTAAAATGTACAACTACTATCTCGTATCACACTCTGAGCTGAAAGTTAACAGAAACGTGGAATTAAATAATCATCTTTTAAAATTTTGATCTATATTGGTATATTTTCACATACTCTCATACGTTTGAGCACATGCAAATAATGCTTACTATATAAAAATAAGATAATTACAATATACAGATTATAATTACATAAAATAATTTCAAGACACACTGAATGCATGGTGACAGAGTACCATACTGCTTTCAAATGCGCAACAAATATCTGTCGTCAACAAAATCAATATACCCTACCCAAGTAGTGGTGCAGAGCAGGGGTTCCCAACCTTTTAGGAAATGCGTGCCACTTGAAATTTTTAGAAATTTTGTCGTACCAACAGTCCTATATTTTTTTAGAAATATATATTCACTGTCGGAAAAGTTCCAAATGGCTTGTTTTATTTTAATTAAATAACTGAGAAAACTTCATATTTAATTATTAATGCACATGAATTTCGGTTTTATCAACCCTTTATCAAGACAATAATAAATATATATATAGATTTTTTCAATTTTTTTCTAGCTAATTTTTATTTTAAAATATATAGAGGTACATGTATTTTAATAACATTTTTAAAATAAAGAGGGCAGCAGAGTAAAGTTTGCGTGCTCACGCACAAAGAGGCCCTTACTAGGCCATCGCTCGTATCACCCACGCGTACCACCTGAAACGTTCCCGCTTACCACTGGTGGTACCACCGGTTGGGAACCCCGGGTGTGGAGTATATTAAAAATATTTTTATACCCTACGCCGCTACATGGGTAGGGTATATTGATTTTGCCACAGCAGAAATGTAACACATTAAAGGAGGCGTGGCAGGTATGGAAAAGTATATATATAGAAATGATCAGCATCACCTTACGAGTCAATCTAGCTATGTCCGTCAGTCTCTTCGTACGATAACTGCCGTAAAAATTGAGATATCAGGCTGAAATTTTTTATTTTTTTTTATTTTTTACTGCCGGACGATTCTGTTGGCCCGTTATGCCCGTTGGCCCTGGGTGGTGAAAAACCCACCCAGGCGGGACTCGTACCCGCGACCCTCGGTTTAGCAGACGAGGACTTTACCCCGCCGCCACCGGGTTCAACAATTTGTATCAGGCCTCAGCGGTGGAGACAAGCAAGTTGCTGTCCCACTACGGACCCATCTCTCAGACGAACATAGTATGGAGTGTTATTATGAAAAGAGGAACCAATACTAAATAATATACACAAATCAGACCTTCACTTTAGGAAATATGTGGCAAGAAAAGGTATAAAGATCGAGGGGTCATTTTGATCCCCTTGGCGTTCCAAGGGGTTATAGGCCTGTATATCAGGAAAAAAATAGTAAAGAAATTATCTTCGGCTTTGACGAAGCTTAAATACCCTACCGCGCATTCAATTTTGCTAAAAAACGCGGTTTTGGTCCGATCTAACCCATTTTAGAATGTATGTGTCTACTTGAGGCTTATGATCCAAATTTGGCCGGCCGGTGGCGGCGGGGTAAAGTCCTCGTCTGCTAAACCGAGGGTCGCGGGTACGAGTCCCGCCTGGGTGGGTTTTTCACCACCCAGGGCATGGATGTATGTCAAGTTCTGTTGGTCTGGTCCCTGGAAAACCTGATGACAGGCTCAGCAGCCTATCGGGATTCCGGGGACATAACGGGCCAACAGAATCCTCCGGCAAACAAGCAAAAAAAGTCTCCTTTCCTCTCACTGCCTTCCTCCTCTTGTCTTATTCAGAATATTAAAACGCCGCTTCTCTTTGTGAGAGTCACTTTTCGTTGCCCTTTACAGTCGCCTCGGCGAGAGTCCGATGACAGCGCAAAAGAAGAAGTCGGAGAGGTGGAAAACCCCTATCTATCGCGGGTTAACATTAGTAAAATTACGTATATTTTACGCGTGCGTAAGATAAGTAAAAGGTTTTACGATGATAAGGTGTGACAGAAACGTATGGGTAACGAGACAGAGGATGAAAACCTCATGGACTCCCCATGGGCCAGTTTCTTCATTCCCTCATAGCTTTCGATGTGCAATTAGCTCGTGCGGAGAAAAGTAGAACAAAGAAGGAAGGAAGTTGAGCAGAACACATCCACAGGGATCGGGGAAGAGGAACAGGAGTGTATAATCAGCCGCAGTTCTCGTCCACCCACACCACTTGACTTGAAAACTTGGCTCCAAAGTCTTAAGCCACGGTACGCGAAGCCTTCAAAGCAGCCTCTCCCAAAAGCTTGATTTTTTTTCCTACTCTCATGTACTCCGACACCCACATACTGAGGGGACAATGAGAGAAGGAAATGGACGTAATTCGTGAACGAGGGTTGGGCTCGTCAGGATTATGAAGGACAGTGTTTTGGGGTGGGAATTTCTTCCCGCTATGCAACAGCTGATTTTACGAATCCCGGGAAAAGTTCTTTGGGTAATCAAAGAAAAAAAAGACTCTAGGAATCAAGGACAATGTCAATTTTCTGTGATTTTTTGACAAACATAATGAGAATAATTGTTAGGTGAGCTGTGAAGGTTTGCGTAAATATTCACAGAAAATCAAATGAAATCTTCACAGAAAATCATATAGTAATTGAAAAAGTGAATTACTTTTTTGTCTCACGTTCTAATGATACACAGCTTTCCTCGTTTAGCTGGCATTTTAGGATTTTATTAATTTTTTTAATAATATAATCTCTACACGGCCTGGAAAGCGATGTTGCCAAAAATAGAGCGAAAAATAAAAATAATCATGAACTAACTGCACATCTGTCAATCTAGTAATAGTCTTTCAATATGCTAACACCTGCAAAATGACTCCATGCATCAAGAATAATGTCAATTTTCTTTGATGTTTGGCGAACATAATGAGGAGAATAATTGTTAGTGAATTGTGAAGGTCTGCGTAAATTTTCACCCAAAATCAAAGGAATCATATAGTAATCGAACAAGTGGATAATTTTTTTGTCCCTCGTTCCAATGACACAACGCTTTCCACGTTTAGCTGGCATTTTGGGATTTTATTGACATTTGTTTCATAATTAAATCTCCACACGGCCTGAAAAGCGATGTACCCAATAATGGTGTGAAAAATAAAAATTACCATGAACTGCACATCTGTCAATCTAGTAAGTCTTTCAATATGATAACACCTGACAAAATTGCTTACGCTTACCGCGGTATTGAAAATCATTCGTTACGAGGCCCAGAGGTGAGCGAACGGAGGGTAAATTTAGCAACATCTCACTCCATTAAACCCATATTGCCAAATAAATGTGGAACGAACTATAGACAAATTTCCAAATGTTCCGCATTCATTTATGTCGATGACAGTGGATGTAAATTACTTACAAGTTCGTCTTATCATCGTCTTATCATCATCATTCTTCAATGCTAAAACTAGTTTAAGATGCCCCACACCGTGTGTATAACTGTTGAATATTATCAAACAGGCATTTTCACTCCTACAGGTAACATTTTGGTCAGCACATGTCAATTATAAAATAAGTATAAAAGGCAAAATCATACAAATGGTCAAGGAATTCAAATACCTGGGGACAATTATAACATGTGACGCAAAGAGCATAAGAGAAATTAGAAATAGAATATCTATGGCTAAAAGAGCTTTCAACAAGAAGAAAAAACGTTTTACTGCAAGAAACATCGGCATAGGCATAAGGAAAAAAATTGATAAAAGTTTTCGTACGGATTGCTCTATACGTATGTGAAACCTGGACCATTGCAAAGGAAGAAAGAAGAAGAATGGATGCTTGAGAAGTGTGGTGTTATCGACGAATGTTGGGAATCGGTTGGATGGACAGAGTTAAAAATGAAGAAGTGCTCAAGAGAGTGAGAGAGAAGGGGAATAAATTATGGAAGAGTATTGTGAAAAGAAGAGTAGAATTGGTGTGGCATATATTGAGACACGAGAATCTAGTAAAGTGTGTGTTAGAGGGAATGGTGGAGGGGGTACGATACAGAGGGAGGTCAAGGCAACAATATCTGGCGCGAGTGAGGAAGGATGCCGGGGCAACATCCAACGAAGAAATGAAAAGGAAACCTCAGAGAAGATGGGAATGGAGGTCAATATTCAAACCAATCTAAGGATTGATAACTTCAAGAGAGAGAGTCTGAAATACGAGTGGTAATCGAGGGTCAATGAGTGGTCCTTTGTATAATCCTGCGAGTCGAATAAATATTTTACGACCACGTTTCTTTTAAGTATACCAGTTTGCACTGAAGAACTGGCCATACTGGCAGTAATGAGAATTTGGCAAGGATATTGGTTTAAATTTTTTCCGCAACTAAGGGACGTTTTATTACTTGAATTATTGATGTATATTGGCGCGGTATTCCAAAGTGTAGGAATTTTTAATATGCGTTTTTTCTATTATATTTGACTTGGTATGACACCTTTAACTAACTTTGCAATAATTTTACCAATAAAGATCTTTATTTTACGTTTAGAAGAAAATATAGACTAATATAGTCGTATTATTACGAAATTTAACTCATTCGCTATACGATTTTGTGTTAAATTGCAGAGTAAAATCGCTAAAGCACAGTTTTTCTCACTCTCGCATATAGTAATCCCAATTAAGACGTCATGCGCAAAGTTGAAAACAAATTTGAGCTACGAAAAAATCACTTCAGCCTCCAAAAAGGCACTTGCACGCGTTTTTAAGTCCTGGCAGATCTGTTTATGACGATTCCAGGTACTGTGAATGAGAACACATTTCAACTAGAAATGAATTAATTTGGTCTCATTTTAAAGAAAAATATATTTTCCAATTCCAAAGACACCAAAATATCCTACTCTTTTCGCATTGCGTTCCAGGATATTTGCAAAAAAATTACCAGTTATTTTACATGGGAAATGGTACGTCTAAGCACTCTGCAAAGTCCTTATTTAAAAATGTAGCTGATCTAACCCCTAAATCTTGTCAAAAAAATTAGTCTCGCCTAAATCCAAAAAACACCTAAATCTCGTGTGTAGTCATCGTGTTATCTCAATTATATTTGAAAATAAACCATTTAGTCATCGTAGTAAGTCTTTAAGGATCACAATAACCTTCCATAGAGAAGGAATTTTTACCGTATCTACCGCGTGAAAAAATTCGAGACAAAGAGTTATAAAGATATTTTTATGCAATTATTTAGCGTTTATTTCAAACGTATAAAAGTATATCAATATTAAATTCATGCTTTCTACAGCTGCTGCAAATAGAACATAATTCGAATATGATCTCCATTATGACTAGAGAAGTATCTCGCTCAAATCACCTTCATCTGTGTTAAAACAGATATTGAGAAGAAAAAATCTAAAATCACGTAAAAACACCTAGATCTTGTTAAAAATCACAATTGTGTAGTTTCAACATCTCATCTACTATTTTTTTAAATAAATAATAAAGCCACCGAAGTAATCATTTCATGGTCATAAACAAAACTTCCTTTTTGAAGGAGTTTTAAACACAGTATGTGCTCTTGTACGTAAAAAAAAAGAGTCAAGTTACCACAACGAAGTCAACCCATAACCTTCTTCCTCCCGGCGTGGGCATTAGCCTGCTCTTAACGATAGTCGCCACCACGGTTTAACGTCTCATCCGACAGACGGAGTACTGTACTTGGGGTGCCCTCTACAAAACACTTACGTAGGGATCAGGTTCTCTCTGAAAAACATCCGCCGTTGCAGGGATTTGAACCCTGGCCGCCCGTGTGGTAGGCGAGTACTCTAGCCACCACATCAACCCGATCCCCCCACTTCATGTTCCTTCTCGTACCACACGCAATAGTTCACTTATTAGCATCACCAAATTTCGTTTTTCAATAACCCAGCGTTCCCTATTCTACAGCATTCTAATAACTTTTAATTCCTGGGTCTATTCTCGCCACTCTCCGCTTTCAAATCCTTCCTACTGACCATGTGAGCAAAGTAGCATCATCTACCCCTACTTATCGCTAAGTTCCCGTCCGCATTCTTCTGTTCTTTCGTATGTTTTCCATTCTCTGTTATTATTTTCATATGTTTTAATGATTCTAATTTATTTGTTTGTTGGTCACCTAATATAATAAGGCTTCGTGCCGTATCCATGATAAAATACAACACAACAATAGTAAAATCCACACTTTAATATACTACTTCAACACCGACCATGGTTTCAACATACTATGTCATTTTCAAGGTGATGGGACTGACACTCTCACATGTATTAATACTAGAGCGACCAAGGTAGGAGGAGGGGGTATATGGAAGAGGCGTGGGGGGGAGGAGAGGGGAAGGAGGAAAGTGGGAGGGGGAAAGAACAGTTTGGGTGAACATATGAAGGTCGATGACGTAAAACAGAGACAAAGTGGGGTGTGGGTGAATGTCAGGGTTTTGTTATAGGGACGCTTAGCTTTAACAAAGGTGAGTCAGAACAGAATAAAACATCGTTGCAAAGTTCATCCGGGCTATTGACAATTTGAAAATTTTTCCATAAAATCGCTCGGTCGCTCTAGTATAAATTTATGTGAGTGTGTCTGTCCCATCACCTTGAAAATGACGGAGTATGTCGAAACCATGGTCGGTGTTGAAGTAATATAATAAAGTGTGGATTTTACTATTGTTGTGTTATATTTTATCATGGATATATCGCATTTCCACCAAGTAAAGCATGAAACGATTTCATACCTTTGTGCCATGTTTGGGACTTTTTCCAATAAATAAAGTTAAAGACTAATATCGACATTTTAATCTAATTATCTTGAAATGTAGCTACAAATTAGGGAAATATCATTCTCAAACAACCTCAAAACAAAGAAAATTGACCCCAACCCGTATATTGACGTCACCAAACACGGAAACCCGTTTTTTTTCAGATGCGGAAATTTTTGGACGCGATCTTTTTCTGGAGCGCGAAAGGTTTCACATACCAAAATGAAAGCATGCCTGACTGCGTAATTATTCGATAAATTTCAATTTACAGCTTGATTTTCGAGCAAATTAATAATTGGTTAGCAAACCTATTATCTCTTTCATGACTCCCACCGCAACGCTCTCCGCAGCGGACCAGTATATGAACGTTCATTCCCGTGGCGAGCGCCTCTTTCTGCAAAAAACTTCAACTGAAACGAGGGCCGTGCCCTGACACCTGCCACCGACACGGCGGTCGCATAATGCTTTTAATCGAGTGCCACTCGGGGCAAATACAGCGCCGCATTAAACTCCCTTCATTATACTTCACCTACCCGCCACCCCTGCCACACGCCTCCCCTATCCACAGTCCACTTCAACCGATCCCGGACCCTCATAACCTCCCCTATCGCGCCTCCCTTTCCCCACCCCTATCACTCGTTCTCACCCCCTTACGTCACTCGGAGCCGAGGATAATCGCTAGTCGCCTTCAAAAGGACACTCCTTCCGATTCCCGCGCAACTGAAGAACAAAAGAAGAATGATTGCGCCTCAACCCGCCCACTTAGCCATACGTGAGGCTTAGGGGGGTGGGTGATTAGGGGTTGGTTGGGGCTTCGATATTTGCTGGGAAAGCATCGACTGCCGTCTGCGATGTACGCAGTGTATCATATCGCGATATTTATATCCAAGTGCTCCTGAAAAACAAAAGAAGGATGATAGTGCCTAAACCTGCCCATTTAACCATACGTGAGGCGTAGGGGGCAGGTAGGGGCTTCGACATTCGCTAAGAATATATCGACTGCCATATGCGATGCACACCATATATCGCATAAAGATATTAAGATCTGCGTGCTCTTGAAAAACAAAAGAAGAAGGCGTACGCATCAACCCGCCCACTTAGTCACACGTGAGACGGAAGTGGGCGGTGGTTGGGGGCTGGTAGGGGCTTCGATATTCGTTATGAATGTATCGACTGCCTTATGAGACGTACACCGTATATCGCATCGCGATATAAGTATCTACTCGCTCCTGAAAAACAAAAGAAGAATGATTGCGAATCCACCCGCCCAATTAACCATAGGTTAGGCGTGGGGGATGGTGAGTGGGGCCTTATAGGGCTTAGACATTCGGTATGATAGATATCTCCAGCGATATTCCACGCACACGGTTTATCATGGCGATATTAAGGTCTTCCCGCTCCTGAAGGACAAAAGAATGATAGCGATTCAACCCACAAATTTGTTCGAACATGAGGAATTGATGCTGGTGAAGGGGATAGGTAGGCCGGTAATCGATATAAAAATATACCGACAGCGAGATTCATGGCGTCTCATATCGCAATATAAATCGCGCAATTCAGCCGACATTTGTTATATCCTTTCACATTTTCGTCATCAGGACATTCATCGCCATCAATACAAATAATTGTGGATTATGGCATTATTGGCTGTTTGGATAAAAACTATTTGAGCTACGATATTCAACGATAATGCACCGAGAGTAATATTCGATATCGATGAGAGACGGAATAGCGATGTTTACCTACTGAGTTATCATCCGATAAGGCATTTCCAAAGTTCATCATCAGCTGTCGTCGATGAAAAGAATGATTGGCTGTAACGCTTTTGGCAGTGGTGTAGGATGCTAATAAGGCTGCGATATTTGGTATAAATATATCGAATTTGATATTCATAGGATATCGTATGGCGATATTAAACCTCTGCGTTTATTTGGACATCATGCAAATTGTAATCCGCGTTGCGGAGAGCCATCTTCGGTGAAATTTCAGAGTACGATGAGTAAGATCGTTACACAAACAGTTTAATTAAGTAGCTGTGACCTCAAGCTCACTTATACCAAATTCTCTGAGAAGACGAATATGGTTTATAAAGCGCCATTTATAAACTGAGATGAAAAAAAAGTTTTGGCGTTGCTTTCACGGCAATTCAGCCTTGAAAAAGAAAATTTTAACATGGGCCGTTACAGGGGATGGTTCAGATTACAGCAGAAAAACGTTGATTAGAACGAAAAAGAATATTCAAACTTTAGATTATAATTGTTAATAAGAAGCAAAAATTCCTGAGAAGTCGAATAAAAATAAAATATAGGAAATTTCAAAAGAGTTTTTCAGCAGATATTAGCAAAGTTCTGCTGTAATTGAAGTCATAATGCCGTAGTTCCATGCAAATGGCGCTGCAGTCGGCTCCTATGGTTGGGCAAATGCGGTAATTAAAATTATATTTGTGAGATGGTTAAAATATTTTGTGCCATAATTTTGGTTTTCGAAAAGTTACCAATTTCATAAGCAAACGCGGGTTTTTTTACACCAAAAATAAAAATTTGTTATTATTTATTTTGACTCGCATAGTAAGGCCAGAGCCAGTTTAACGTTTAAATTTTCCTACGAAGTTATCAATATCTGACGAAAAGTGTGAAAATTCGTTTTCCCCACGATCAATAAGATGCCATAATGGCTGCGTAGAGACTTTGAAGTAGGTTAGTTGACAGGTAGTGAAGCTCATAAATTCATATACCCCCTGATGCATGTTTCAAAATCTGTCGGGTAGTGCTAACACCATGTTTCGAATGTTCCTTGCATGACTCATTATTTCAGATGGCAGATTATGGCAGATTAAGTCAATAGTTTCTGCAGCATTTGTTCCATACCCATAGTGTAGTGCATGTTGGAGAAAAATATTTCTTGACTATAGTTCATGTTGGTGATAAGTCACTCCCTGCCAAACATTCTTATGGTGCAGTGTAATAAGTAGGTATAGATGTAGATGAACGTCAAATACGACGCATAGCCTCTCCCACGATAAAGGATTAATATAAAAACGAGATGCTGAAATTTGAATATCGCTCACTCCCAGTCGAGGCCAAAGAGATGGATGAAAAGGCCACCCCTTTCAAGAGAGGAACAAGGGGAGGGAAGTGGTAGGATAATAAAGAGACCCCTGAAACCCCCATAAAAAAATGACCCGTCTACCAACTACCGGCACTAAACCCCTTTTTCCACCCACACCACGACTACCAATACACCCCTTTCCCTCTTACCCCCTCTCATCCAAATCCTCACCCCAATCACTTGCATTGCAAGCCACCTTTGAGCCCACGTCACACGATCCAAGCAGCTGTGCATCGTTCACACTACTGTCGTACGCATGGCCACTTACACGAATAACACACATATATTTAATAGAGTTATGGATACCATAAGCCATGGCAACCATTTATTAATTGTTGCAGAAACATTCGATAAATGTATTGGCTTAACGTTTGGCTAGACCATGAATGTACATTATGGATTGTTGACTCGTCGCCAAAAACTGTTGTCTATAATTCTGTAAACAAACAACTATTTGGATTGTGGCGCCGCCTAGTGATGAAAGACGGCAGTTCAAATGTAAATACAGTCGACAGATTGTAAATAAACACGTCTTACCGGTTTTACTTACCAGTAATCACAATGCAGTGGATAAAAATGTAGTAGCATACGCGGGATGTAATTACACACTTTCTCACGTTAACGACGATTAACAACGGCCATTTACCATTCGACTGAAAAGACTTTTTTCTAATTAGCGCCAATGACTGGGCGAACTAACTGTGGAAATTTAGGCAACACGTAGGCTAGGCAACAATTCCAAACTTTTAAATCCATTATGTATATTCATGGGCTAAACTTATGGAATAGAGTTATGAGTCTAGTAAGTAGCCAAGATGGCGGAAGCACAATGAGCTGTTTCGATATTTAATTAATTGAGAAAAGAGTTGTTTTGAGACGAGAGACCAGTTTTTTTACTCGCACTGACAAATTATTACGTGCAATGCCAATAAAACATTAGAAAGTCTTTCTTACATTTGATTAATCGGTAGAAGAATAGAACAAACATCCGAAGCAAATCAACTAATAAAATACAGGGTGTCCCATAAATGTCACGCCACAGTGACACTGGAGCTAGGGCAGCCTAAGAGGAACCGAACCAGCCTAATCATTTTTTCACTCGCCTGCTCTTGAAGGGTACGGACGTGTTCTCGGAGCGCTCCCTAATCCGGTTCCCGGCTGCCTACCTGCTCGCTGTGCACCTGCTGCTCAGTACCTTGAAGCTGCAACCTTAGTGTAGTGATATATATATTAGCCGTAGTGAATTCTATTTCTCCTAGTTATATATTCCAAGTTATTCACGTATCGTATCGTTTTTCACTTATTCGGTCGTTATATAGTAGGTCTTCTGTTAGTGTTAGTTAAGAGTGAGTTGTGTGTGTGAGTGAATCTCTTCACTGCCGTGTTATCCCGGTTCGTGCGCTGAGTGTGTCTGTCGAGAGTGCTTGCTGGTAGTGATAAGTAGAAGCCAAATTATTATCATATCTTCATTTTGTAGTTTGTTATCTCTGTTGTTTATCCTCACGTATATTTTCATACTATTGTACGTAAATTGTTATTGCATATCGTTAGCTTATGATTCTGGTGTTCGGGTAGTAAAAGAATCTTATTAGAATAGAACTTATTATAACCTAACTCTTACTTAAGTACATATATTTTATTACTGAGTCTATAATATTCTTTTTATCATCGTTATTGAAAACTCTTTGTTTATTTTAGTTGTGAAGTTGTTTTAACTTTAGTAGTTTAGAACTTTTGTTTTGAACTTTTAGTTTTACGTCTAGTCTACTGATACTGAATAGTTAACTACATTTCTTTTCTTGTTGATTGATAGTTTTTTTTTCTAGTCGTTAAATAGTTTACTCTCCATCTCCCTTTTTTATATAGTATATATAACGTTATTAAAAAACCTTTACCTAAGACCGTTTGTAAAACCATCGACTGATATTCTAATTTATACATATAGCCAGTTAAAGCCTCTTTAATTACTACTTTTGCACTTATTTAATATAATATCATTTAGTTAGGTTGAATCCAAAAACACAGATCTTTCTCGCGTGCTTCGTCAGTGCTTCAACCCCTCATAGCTCACTTGCGTGACATCACCTGTCCTTCCTCCCCTATCTTTAGCGTCCTAAAAGTGAAAGTCAGTTACCTTTTGTGCTAGAGAGTTTGTGTTCTTATTTATCTCGTATTTTAGTTAGCTCTTTGCCAGGTGTGAGGTCTGTGTTAAAGTTATTTCGTAGAAGTATTGTTGTTACTTTGCCCATTGTGACCGAGCTTAGGATCGCTCAGTTCTTTTGAGTATAGCCATCTTTTTGTAGTTAAGCTTTTTTCCTTGGGAGTTCATTGCGAGTAGTGCTAGGATGTCTTCGAATAGGTCACCTGTTGGGATGATCAAAAACGCCGGCGAGTGTGCGGTTCTCCGAGCCCGCATCGCCGAGTTGGAGAGAATCCTGCGGGAACTCCAGTCTAAGGTTGAAAGAGTGGTATGCGTCCCGAAGGTGGATGGAAATTTGGGTCGCTCTTCGAAAGTTCGCCGCGCCCTACGGGCTGCACGAGTTCGCTCGATTGCTAACAGTGGCTGGACGATCGAGAGTTTGCCTGAAGGTCCGTCTTCCGATGAAGGGGCAGTACAACTCCGTAAACAGGAGGTCTGGAGGGTCGTGTCTCGGAGGAGTGGAGGTAAGGTCACTCTGAAGCGTGGTTCAGGAGATGCTTTGGCACCTCCCATTCCCGTTTCGAACAGGTACCAGTTGCTTTCGGATGGAAATTCCGAGGTGCCTGACGTGCCTACTCCTACTCCGAGACCGGCACCTAGGAAGAGTCGTCAGAGTGGGAAGGGGGGGATTGTAGTGATAGGTAGTAGTAACGTCCGCCGTGTTATGGTCCCTTTGCGGGAAAGGGCAGGCCATGAGGGTATAAGCCACCGTGTAACGTCATGGTGCATTCCAAGTGGCGGTGTTCCGCAGGTGACGCAGGCGGTTGGTGCGGCGGTCCGGGGCACGAAGTGCTCAAGTCTGCAGATTGTGGCCCATGTCGGCGTTAACGACGCCATGGACCGTGGATCCGAGGAGATCCTGCGTTCCTTCAGGGAACTGGACTCCGAAGTGAAGCGGGTAAGTTGCGACGAAGGGGTTGACATGACGCTTGCAATTTGTACTCTTGTCCCGAGGATCGATCGTGGACCCCTGGTTTGGAGCCGAGTGGAGGGCATAAACCAGAGGTTGCGTCGCTTCTGCACGGACATTGGAGCCTCCTTCGTCGACCTTCGGCCGGCAATCCGATCGTGTCGGACCCCTCTGAACCGTTCTGGTGTCCATTACACGGCCGAGGCAGCTAGCTGTGTAGCGAGTAGCATACTCGATCACTGTAGACCTTTTTTAGGATAGAGGGTAGGGCAGAGAGTAGGTCAGCTAATGGGTCGAATCAGGTACCATCGCGAACAATATTTAATAGAAAAAATATCCAAGAAAGTGTTAAGTCTAAAGAGAACAGTAAGAGGCCAGTTTCAAAAAATAGCAGTAATGTAACTTTGAATATACCTAAGAAAGCGAGTTGTAATGAGAATACACATTCCGGGAAAACGCTCACTGATAAATCCTTTTCTGTCGTGGTAGTAAATTGCCGTAGCTTAAGGAATAAAGTAGCTGACTTCTACCATCTAATTGAAACTACTGACGCAGACTTAATTATAGGGACGGAAAGTTGGTTGTGTAACGAAATCGCAGATAATGAAGTATTCCCAAAAAATTTCACAGTTTATAGAAAAGATAGAGTGGAAAGGACCGGGGGAGGAGTTTTTATTGCAGTGAAGGATTGTTATATTAGTAGGAGGGAGTCATTTTCCGACGACCAGGTAGAAAGCGTATGGTGCTCCATTCAAAATCCTAAAGCAAAAACAATCTATGTGTGCGCATATTACAGACCACCAGATACCCATATAACCTCAATATTAGAACTAGAAAGTCAACTCAGTAAATTAACCACTCAAAAAAACGACTGTCATATTATAATCGGTGGGGATTTCAATCTTCCGTCCATAGACTGGGAAACGTACAGTTTTATCACTGGGGGGAAAGACAAAGACCTTTGTGAGTCACTCCTGTATACATTCACATCTCACTCACTACATCAATTAGTCACTGCTCCAACTAGAGGGAAAAATACACTTGATCTTTTAGCGACAAATATTCCACACATGGTTGTAAACATAGGTACGGATAAGGGAATAAGCGACCACAAGATAGTTAAAGCTAATTTTTCCGTGAGCATGATCAAGAAACATAATCCACAAAGAAAAATCTACTTATATAATAAGGCTGACTACGAAGGTATGAAACGAGAGTTACAAAAGTCATTTACTAATTTTCAAAAAATAAGTATCAACAGTAATACTGAGGTTTTGTGGAATACTTTCCTCAACGTTACACGATCAGTAGTTAGCAAATACATACCAAGTAAATGGAAAAGAGCCAATGCAGAGCCTAGGTGGTATAACGCGGAGGTTAGAAAAACATTAAAGCACCAAAGAACATGTCATGCTAGGTTAAAAAGGGCAAAAATTAACAAATCCTCCGAAGAACTATACACAGTCACCGAAAATTACAAAATATCTAAACTCTTAGCAAAAAAAGCGTGCCGAAGGGCGTTAGCTGATTTCAAAAGTAAATTACTGGGAGAACAATTGAACGATAATCCCAAGGCATTTTGGTCGTATGTTAGGGACACTCAAGGAAATAAATCAACAGTACACACGCTTAAGAATATCAAAGGGGAAAAGATAACCAACAGTCTACAAAAAGCCAATTCGTTAAACTCATTCTTCAAAAGCATTTTCAGTACTTATACACCACATCTTTTCGATCCGCAGCCAGTTCGTTCCCAAACATGTATGCCTGAAATTATTATAAATTGTCGCGGCATAGAACAGCAGCTAAAAAATATTAACCCCAACAAATCCCCCGGTCCAGATCAAATACCTGCTCGCGTATATAAAACAATGGCATCAGACATAGCGCCTTACTTAGAATTAATATTTACCAAATCTTTAGTAGATCATGTAGTGCCTAAGGACTGGAGAGTAGCAAATGTCACACCTATATTCAAAAGCGGCGACAGGGAAGACCCTAGTAACTATAGGCCTATTTCTCTCACATCCATTTCCTGTAAGGTATTTGAACACATAATCGTAAGCTCCATTATGAGTCATTTAGATAGGGAGGAATTGTTAATAAATAACCAACACGGATTTCGAAAGGGTAGATCTTGCGAAACCCAATTGGCCCTCTTCGTTCATGACATCTTGCTCTCGGGTGAAAATAATGTCCAAGTTGACGCGATATTCCTCGATTTTAGGAAAGCTTTTGATAAGGTACCTCACGTTAAGTTGCTCTCAAAACTAGAAGCATATGGAATAGATAAAAACATTATTAGTTGGATTAATCAATTCTTACATGGGCGGGAACAAAGGGTTGTCATAGACGGTATCATGTCAAACACAGTTAGCGTTACATCGGGTGTTCCTCAGGGAAGTGTAATTGGTCCACTTTTATTTCTCTTGTACATTAATGATATTAGTAACGTCGTTAAAAGTAAGCTTAGACTCTTCGCAGACGACGCGGTTGTGTATAGGGATATTAACAATTCCGAAGATAGCGACTCGTTAACAATCGACCTACTTGCTATTCATGCTTGGTGCGAAAAGTGGCAGATGGAACTAAACATAAAAAAGTGCGTAGCAGTCAGCTTTTGGAAAAAGAAAAATTGGCCATTTAGGGCATACAGAATTGAAAATACAGAAATTATTCACGCCGAGTCTGTTAAGTACTTAGGAGTCACAATTAGTCACGACCTATCTTGGGGAAAACATATTAGGGAAATATGCGGTCAAGCATATAGGAAGCTAGGCTTTATCAAGAGAGTACTCGGAAAATGTGATGAGAAAGTGAAAGAACGTTGTTATTTTTCAATCGTTAGGCCTCATCTGGAATATGCTGTTAGTGTATGGGATCCATACGAAACGGGGTTGATATCAGAGTTAGATCGCGTCCAGCGAAGAGGAGCTAGGTTTGTGAAACGATGCTACGATAAGTTGGCTAGTGTGTCTGGACTGTTAGAAGAATTAGGATGGGAATCGCTATCACAGCGTAGATTAAATTATAGGCTTAACCTCCTAAATAAATTTCAGGAAAATCATTTTACTGACGACGTAAAAAACATACTATTAACCCCTTCGTACTACGGCAGATTAGATCGCGCCAATAAAATTAGAGAGCTAGATTGTAGAACCGATAGGTATAAAATGTCATTTTTTCCGCGTACCATTCGGGACCATAACAGCTGTGATCGTCGTCATGAATAGTTCGAGTATTGACAATAGGCAGGCAGTTAATCTTTCTCATTATATTCTCCTCTTTCTTATTTATGCATGATGTAAATAATGATGTTCTTATTTATGCATGATATTTTGAATCTGTAGTAGTAGTCTTTGTATCCCTTGCATGTTAGAACGATTGGAGATACAATGTTTCTTGGGTATTAGATTTGTAATTGGCGCTTTGCATGTGTGGTACGCGGGTTTTTAATGTAATGTCGGTGTTCTACCATATCATTCATGCATGCCTGGTGCGAAAGCACCCCCTGCCACACACCCTTTGGGTGGCTTGCAGGGTATGACGTAGATGTAGATGAATACGACCTCAGTAAAAGTTGCACGGTTTTCGAGATATTGCCAAATTAAAGATTTTTCAAAAATTTTACTTTTTTTACATTTCTAGTCCCAGAATTCACTTGAATAGCTCTCAATTTGGCTCTCTGATTGGGATGAACTGCCACAAATTAACAAACAAAGTACTCTATCCATCCCATTTTTTGAAAGCCGATCAAGTTAGACAGGTATAGCGGCTTTCGCGTTTCTTTTGTTTGTTCGGACCCCATGACCCCCCTCCCTCTCGGGCCTCTGTTCCAGGTAGAAGTCGGCACATGAGTCACAGTTGGAAGATTAAAAGAGCGGCCCTAATGAGAACGTTAAATTATCCGATTGAATTCTGGGACTAGAAATGTAAAAAAAGTGAAATTTTTGAGAAAGCTTTAATTTGGCAATATCTCGAAAACCGTGCAACTTTTACTGAGGTCATATTAGGCTTGTTCGGTTCCTCTTCATCTACATCTACATCTACGTCATACCCTGCAAGCCACCCAAAGGGTGTGTGGCAGGGGGTGCTTTCGCACCAGGCATGCATGAATGATATGGTAGAACACCGACATTACATTAAAAACCCGCGTACCACACATGCAAAGCGCCAATTACAAATCTAATACCCAAGAAACATTGTATCTCCAATCGTTCTAACATGCAAGGGATACAAAGACTACTACTACAGATTCAAAATATCATGCATAAATAAGAACATCATTATTTACATCATGCATAAATAAGAAAGAGGAGAATATAATGAGAAAGATTAACTGCCTGACTATTGCCAATACTCGAACTATTCATGACGACGATCACAGCTGTTATGGTCCCGAATGGTACGCGGAAAAAATGACATTTTATACCTATCGGTTCTACAATCTAGCTCTCTAATTTTATTGGCGCGATCTAATCTGCCGTAGTACGAAGGGGTTAATAGTATGTTTTTTACGTCGTCAGTAAAATGATTTTCCTGAAATTTATTTAGGAGGTTAACCCTATAATTTAATCTACGCTGTGATAGCGATTCCCATCCTAATTCTTCTAACAGCCCAGACACACTAGCCAACTTATCGTAGCATCGTTTCACAAACCTAGCTCCTCTTCGCTGGACGCGATCTAACTCTGATACCAACCCCGTTTCGTATGGATCCCATACACTAACAGCATATTCCAGATGAGGCCTAACGATTGAAAAATAACAACGTTCTTTCACTTTCTCATCACATTTTCCGAGTACTCTCTTGATAAAGCCTAGCTTCCTATATGCTTGACCGCATATTTCCCTAATATGTTTTCCCCAAGATAGGTCGTGACTAATTGTGACTCCTAAGTACTTAACAGACTCGGCGTGAATAATTTCTGTATTTTTAATTCTGTATGCCCTAAATGGCCAATTTTTCTTTTTCCAAAAGCTGACTGCTACGCACTTTTTTATGTTTAGTTCCATCTGCCACTTTTCGCACCAAGCATGAATAGCAAGTAGGTCGTTTGTTAACGAGTCGCTATCTTCGGAATTGTTAATATCCCTATACACAACCGCGTCGTCTGCGAAGAGTCTAAGCTTACTTTTAACGACGTTACTAATATCATTAATGTACAAGAGAAATAAAAGTGGACCAATTACACTTCCCTGAGGAACACCCGATGTAACGCTAACTGTGTTTGACATGATACCGTCTATGACAACCCTTTGTTCCCGCCCATGTAAGAATTGATTAATCCAACTAATAATGTTTTTATCTATTCCATATGCTTCTAGTTTTGAGAGCAACTTAACGTGAGGTACCTTATCAAAAGCTTTCCTAAAATCGAGGAATATCGCGTCAACTTGGACATTATTTTCACCCGAGAGCAAGATGTCATGAACGAAGAGGGCCAATTGGGTTTCGCAAGATCTACCCTTTCGAAATCCGTGTTGGTTATTTATTAACAATTCCTCCCTATCTAAATGACTCATAATGGAGCTTACGATTATGTGTTCAAATACCTTACAGGAAATGGATGTGAGAGAAATAGGCCTATAGTTACTAGGGTCTTCCCTGTCACCGCTTTTGAATATAGGTGTGACATTTGCTACTCTCCAGTCCTTAGGCACTACATGATCTACTAAAGATTTGGTAAATATTAATTCTAAGTAAGGCGCTATGTATGATGCCATTGTTTTATATACGCGAGCAGGTATTTGATCTGGACCGGGGGATTTGTTGGGGTTAATATTTTTTAGCTGCTGTTCTATGCCGCGACAATTTATAATAATTTCAGGCATACATGTTTGGGAACGAACTGGCTGCGGATCGAAAAGATGTGGTGTATAAGTACTGAAAATGCTTTTGAAGAATGAGTTTAACGAATTGGCTTTTTGTAGACTGTTGGTTATCTTTTCCCCTTTGATATTCTTAAGCGTGTGTACTGTTGATTTATTTCCTTGAGTGTCCCTAACATACGACCAAAATGCCTTGGGATTATCGTTCAATTGTTCTCCCAGTAATTTACTTTTGAAATCATCTAACGCCCTTCGGCACGCTTTTTTTGCTAAGAGTTTAGATATTTTGTAATTTTCGGTGACTGTGTATAGTTCTTCGGAGGATTTGTTACTTTTTGCCGTTTTTAACCTTGCATGACATGTTCTTTGGTGCTTTAATGTTTTTCTAACCTCCGCGTTATACCACCTAGGCTCTGCATTGGCTCTTTTCCATTTACTTGGTATGTATTTGCTAACTACTGATCGTGTAACGTTGAGGAAAGTATTCCACAAAACCTCAGTATTACTGTTGATACTTATTTTTTGAAAATTAGTAAATGACTTTTGGAACTCTCGTTTCATACCTTCGTAGTCAGCCTTATTATATAAGTAGATTTTTCTTTGTGGATTATGTTTCTTGATCATGCTCACGGAAAAATTAGCTTTAACTATCTTGTGGTCGCTTATTCCCTTATCCGTACCTATGTTTACAACCATGTGTGGAATATTTGTCGCTAAAAGATCAAGTGTATTTTTCCCTCTAGTTGGAGCAGTGACTAATTGATGTAGTGAGTGAGATGTGAATGTATACAGGAGTGACTCACAAAGGTCTTTGTCTTTCCCCCCAGTGATAAAACTGTACGTGTCCCAGTCTATGGACGGAAGATTGAAATCCCCACCGATTATAATATGACAGTCGTTTTTTTGAGTGGTTAATTTACTGAGTTGACTTTCTAGTCCTAATATTGAGGTTATATGGGTATCTGGTGGTCTGTAATATGCGCACACATAGATTGTTTTTGCTTTAGGATTTTGAATGGAGCACCATACGCTTTCTACCTGGTCGTCGGAAAATGACTCCCTCCTACTAATATAACAATCCTTCACTGCAATAAAAACTCCTCCCCCGGTCCTTTCCACTCTATCTTTTCTATAAACTGTGAATTTTTTTGGGAATACTTCATTATCTGCGATTTCGTTACACAACCAACTTTCCGTCCCTATAATTAAGTCTGCGTCAGTAGTTTCAATTAGATGGTAGAAGTCAGCTACTTTATTCCTTAAGCTACGGCAATTTACTACCACGACAGAAAAGGATTTATCAGTGAGCGTATTCCCGGAATGTGTATTCTCATTACAACTCGCTTTCTTAGGTATATTCAAAGTTACATTACTGCTATTTTTTGAAACTGGCCTCTTACTGTTCTCTTTAGACTTAACACTTTCTTGGATATTTTTTCTATTAAATATTGTTCGCGATGGTACCTGATTCGACCCATTAGCTGACCTACTCTCTGCCCTACCCTCTATCCTAAAAAAGGTCTACAGTGATCGAGTATGCTACTCGCTACACAGCTAGCTGCCTCGGCCGTGTAATGGACACCAGAACGGTTCAGAGGGGTCCGACACGATCGGATTGCCGGCCGAAGGTCGACGAAGGAGGCTCCAATGTCCGTGCAGAAGCGACGCAACCTCTGGTTTATGCCCTCCACTCGGCTCCAAACCAGGGGTCCACGATCGATCCTCGGGACAAGAGTACAAATTGCAAGCGTCATGTCAACCCCTTCGTCGCGACTTACCCGCTTCACTTCGGAGTCCAGTTCCCTGAAGGAACGCAGGATCTCCTCGGATCCACGGTCCATGGCGTCGTTAACGCCGACATGGGCCACAATCTGCAGACTTGAGCACTTCGTGCCCCGGACCGCCGCACCAACCGCCTGCGTCACCTGCGGAACACCGCCACTTGGAATGCACCATGACGTTACACCGTGGCTTATACCCTCATGGCCTGCCCTTTCCCGCAAAGGGACCATAACACGGCGGACGTTACTACTACCTATCACTACAATCCCCCCCTTCCCACTCTGACGACTCTTCCTAGGTGCCGGTCTCGGAGTAGGAGTAGGCACGTCAGGCACCTCGGAATTTCCATCCGAAAGCAACTGGTACCTGTTCGAAACGGGAATGGGAGGTGCCAAAGCATCTCCTGAACCACGCTTCAGAGTAACCTTACCTCCACTCCTCCGAGACACGACCCTCCAGACCTCCTGTTTACGGAGTTGTACTGCCCCTTCATCGGAAGACGGACCTTCAGGCAAACTCTCGATCGTCCAGCCACTGTTAGCAATCGAGCGAACTCGTGCAGCCCGTAGGGCGCGGCGAACTTTCGAAGAGCGACCCAAATTTCCATCCACCTTCGGGACGCATACCACTCTTTCAACCTTAGACTGGAGTTCCCGCAGGATTCTCTCCAACTCGGCGATGCGGGCTCGGAGAACCGCACACTCGCCGGCGTTTTTGATCATCCCAACAGGTGACCTATTCGAAGACATCCTAGCACTACTCGCAATGAACTCCCAAGGAAAAAAGCTTAACTACAAAAAGATGGCTATACTCAAAAGAACTGAGCGATCCTAAGCTCGGTCACAATGGGCAAAGTAACAACAATACTTCTACGAAATAACTTTAACACAGACCTCACACCTGGCAAAGAGCTAACTAAAATACGAGATAAATAAGAACACAAACTCTCTAGCACAAAAGGTAACTGACTTTCACTTTTAGGACGCTAAAGATAGGGGAGGAAGGACAGGTGATGTAACGCAAGTGAGCTATGAGGGGTTGAAGCACTGACGAAGCACGCGAGAAAGATCTGTGTTTTTGGATTCAACCTAACTAAATGATATTATATTAAATAAGTGCAAAAGTAGTAATTAAAGAGGCTTTAACTGGCTATATGTATAAATTACAATAACAGTCGATGGTTTTACAAACGGTCTTAGGTAAAGGTTTTTTAATAACGTTATAGATACTATATAAAAAAGGGAGATGGAGAGTAAACTATTTAACGACTAGAAAAAAAAAACTATCAATCAACAAGAAAAGAAATGTAGTTAACTATTCAGTATCAGTAGACTAGACGTAAAACTAAAAGTTCAAAACAAAAGTTCTAAACTACTAAAGTTAAAACAACTTCACAACTAAAATAAACAAAGAGTTTTCAATAACTATGATAAAAAGAATATTATAGACTCAGTAATAAAATATATGTACTTAAGTAAGAGTTAGGTTATAATAAGTTCTATTCTAATAAGATTCTTTTACTACCCGAACACCAGAATCATAAACTAACGATATGCAATAACAATTTACGTACAATAGTATGAAAATATACGTGAGGATAAACAACAGAGATAACAAACTACAAAATGAAGATATGATAATAATTTGGCTTCTACTTATCACTACCAGCAAGCACTCTCGACAGACACACTCAGCGCACGAACCGGGATAACACGGCAGTGAAGAGATTCACTCACACACACAACTCACTCTTAACTAACACTAACAGAAGACCTACTATATAACGACCGAATAAGTGAAAAACGATACGATACGTGAATAACTTGGAATATATAACTATGAGAAATAGAATTCACTACGGCTAATATATGTATCACTACACTAAGGTTGCAGCTTCAAGGCACTGAGCAGCAGGTGCACAGCGAGCAGGTAGGCAGCCGGGAACCGGATTAGGGAGCGCTCCGAGAACACGTCCGTACCCTTCAAGAGCAGGCGAGTGAGTCCCAAGTGAATTCAAGTGAATTCTGGGACTCTTAGGCTGCCCTAGCTCCAGTGTCACTGTGGCGTGACATTTATGGGACACCCTGTATATGGATTGAGACTGGTAAATGTGTTCCTATAACCCGAATGTTTTTATGAGTTCTACAACTCCATGGATCTCATAACTGTTGACTTCAAACAAATGACACACATCTACGCTTCTTCATTTGAGTAACGCCATCTGATTTACTATAATTATTGTCTTATTTTATGATCGTCATTCACAATTCCCGGTAATTCCCGGAATTCCCGGATTGTGCCCGAGATACCAGCGCTACCACTTTAAAGTGAGGGTGTTAAGAACTTAGGACTACCATGGCACGAACGTGCATAGGCATTACGAATTCTGTGTACCATAGTGAGGTCAACTGAGCGGACGATAGTATGCAGCCTGAGCGAGGCATTACGACCCTTACTGAATATTGCACTCTCTGACTTATATTTGGATCATTTTCTCGTACGTAACGGTCTACGGCTACCGCATAAGCTCCTGGCGCTGACCTGTGTGGCATGGAAGGAGATAGAAAGAGAAGGGAAAGGATGCAGGAAAAGAGAGGGAGGCAACGAGAAAGAGGGTAATTCAGGGGGAACTAAAATAATTCCCAAAAATGACGCGAGGCACGCATGTTTTAAATGGAGTTCTTTGACTGTCGACCTACCCGACCGTCTACTGAAGTGTTTGCCCACCTTGGATGTCTATCCAAGGTGTATGTGTGAAGGACATTTTTATGCCTGTTCATGTATTTAAACCTCTACGCAGACATATTCCTTCATTCAGCGAGAAATGCCTTTCTTTCTCATCTACTCTAACTTTAGCAACTCTGGTCTACGCATTGCGGGGTTGATATCAGAGTTAGATCGCGTAGAGCGAAGAGGAGCTAGGTTTGTGAAACGATGCTACGATAAGTTGGCTAGTGTGTCTGGACTGTTAGAAGAATTTGGATGGGAATCGCTATCACAGCGTAGATTAAATTATGGGCTTAACCTCCTAACTAAATTTCAGGAAAATTATTTCTCTGACGACGTAAAAATCATACTATTAACCCCTTCGTACTACGGCAGATTAGATCGCGCCAATAAAATTAGAGAGCTAGATTGTAGAACCGATAGGTATAAAATGGCATTTTTTTCCGCGTTTCCGCGGGACCATAACAGCTGTGATCGTCGTCATGAATAGTTCGAGTGTTGACAATAGGCAGGCAGTAAATCTTTTTCATTATATTTTCTACTCTCTTATTTATGCATGATGTAAATATTGATGTTCTTATTTATGTATGATATTTGGATTATGTAGTAGTAGTCCTTGTACCCCTTGCACGTTAGAACGATTGACGATAGAATGTTTCTTGAAATAAAATAAAGGATAGAAAATCTCCAAAAGCCGTAAACAATTGGCACCCTTCGTCTGAAAACACCAAACTTACTGTGTTGGTATGCATGGAAACCACAGCAGTGACCAACCACAGCCTCTCAACCAAGAATACCCCCCTGTGATGGTTTACAGGAATGTTACTTCCTCGCCAGGGGCCAAACACAGACGCACACACACAACCAAATACGATCCTTTGCAAGGGCTAATGGGACCCCGCTAAGGATGTTTGGGTTATAACCTGGGATCCTTCACGGGGCTATTGAGACCCCGCTAAGGATGCCCGGTGATTTACACAAGCACACAAAATCACTCACTCACACACACAAATGGGCCCAACTTCTGGGAGAATCAGCTCAAAAAGAGCGTGGTCAAATCGACACAACAGGACGAGGGTGGGGGTCGAATACGCGTATTTCGGCTACAAAATAGCCCTCTTCAGCGAACCGAAGGTAACGCGTCACTTCAACGCAGGGTTGACGTGAGGAAGGGTCAAGACATCCGAGTTGTTAATAAAGGTAAACTGAGGAGGAAGGGGGGAAAGAGACAACCAATAGGGAAAGAGAGAGGGGGAAGGGCGAAAGACAAAACGCGAATGAAAACAACCAAAGAAAATGATTGGGGAAGGGGGGAAGTGAAGGGGGAGGTGTAAAAGAGAATGCAACGGACGTAAAGTAGAACTTTGTTGGAGTCGGAGTTGCAACGGACGTAAAGTAGAACTTTGGAGGGAGGGGGGGAAAGGAAAGGGAAAGGCAGTGATCCGTTAACGGCGTCCGTTAACACCTCTTTTTGTTTTGACCTCCTGATTTTGTGTGCTTGTGAGTGTACTTGCGTAAATAACCGGGCATCCTTAGCGGGGTCTCATTAGCCCCGCGAAGGATCCAAGGTTATAACCCTAACATCCTTAGCGGGGTCCCATTAGCCCTTGCAAAGGATCGTATTTGGTTGTGTGTGTGCGTCTGTGTTTGGCCCCTGGCGAGGAAGTAACATTCCCGTAAACCAACACAGGGGGGTATTCTTGGTTGAGAGGCTGTGGTTGGTCTCTGCTGTGGTTTTCCCAGCATACCAAGACAGCAAATTTGGTGTTTATTGACGAATGGTGCCAATTGTTTACGGCTTTTGGAGATTTTCTATCCTTTATTTTATTTCATTGTCTAGCCGTAAGAAGCTCACCCCATCTTTGTGATGGCTTTCCAGAATTTCCTGTACTATACCGTAGTAACTAATATTCTATTGTAATAACTACTGCAATTACTTGCAATAACTAATAATCTACTGTAGTAACTAATAAACTATGACCCTATTTTCTAGCATGTCTACATTATATATCCTACTTACATGGCAATAGTGCATGTTTGGTGATCTTCACCCCCTGCCACACACCCTCGTGGTGGCTCCAGGGTATTACGTAGATGTAGATGAAGTACAACGGACATGAAGCGGAGAATAGCCCAAGCTAAGAAAGTGTTCATGGGAAAAGGACAACTGCTGTGCTCTAAGAAGACAGGACTGCAAACCAGGAAACAGAACGTGAAAACATTAGTAATCGACCGCTGTTGCTACTTGCAAGGAAAATAGATTGGTTTATATTTTGCCTGCAAGTAGCATATCGATTCTGCCATAAAATCGCATCGCATCCAGTGGAATCTTGGTCACATGACATAAAAAGAGAATTTAAAATGTAAACAACGAAAAACTTAGTAGGAGGAGGACTCATTGTTGCAAATGTAAATAATTATTTGTACTTAAAAATATTATAAATGCTAAATAACCCCTAATGTAAGCTTTATGACTCGTCTCTTACTTGATTATGATAATCAGTGTCATATTTAACGTACTTGATACGATGTGAAAATGCAAAATTAATGTATTTTGTACATATTCATTGAATCCACGTATTCTTATGGGACTCAAACAGATGTACGTATACAAACGTCATTATTGTCAAATTTAGGTGATTCTCGTAATCACCATATTCATTGTTTACTTCCGTCATCCATTTGTTTGGGAAAACCGAGAAGTAATGTGTACCCAGAACATTTTTGAAGAACCACGGAATTATCCGCGCGGTAACTTCAACGGAGTCGCCCGCTAGTGATCACACAACTGTGTGAAATATACAGTGGAAAAATCATTCGCTTGGACTGGAAATCGAACCCAGCTCCCTCGATTTTACGCCGAGTGCTCCTACCAGTTAAGCTAGAGATACGATGCAATAATGCTCAATTAATGTAATTTATACAAATTTATTGAATCCACGAATGCCTTAGGGACTCAAACAGCTGTAAACACACATACATACTTACAAATCACGCCGTTCCTTTCCGGAGTAAGTATAGTCAAAAGGTTTCTCTCATAAAAATATATTTGCACACCTAACTCTGTTTCAATAATTTCCTCCATACTGGCCAATCCTTGCAAACCCCTCTTGCCGCATTTACCCCAATACTCTACTTCATACACGCCCTCCTATTTTTAAGACTCCTAATTCCTCTTCCTATGAATTTCCTCAACCACAACTTTCTCGGCCTACCTCTACCTCGACCTACCTCGGCTTACCTCGCACCATTCATTTCAATCTTATATATCTGTTTCGTTATTCGACTCTCATCCAATCTTTCAACATGGCCAAACCAACGAAGCACACTCCTTTCATATGTGTCCATTACTGGAGCATCTAACCCACTCTCATTTATAACCCACTCATTCCTGACCCTATCCATCCTACTTTTTCCGCAAACACTCCGATAACTCATACCCACGGCGTTTAGTCTACTCTTATGTCCATCCTGACATACCCATGTTTCACTAGTATACAACAAAGTGGGGAGAAGTACACTTTTCTACACGGCAATTTTCGCTTCCTTAGACAAGCACTCATTCCTTGACATGCTCCACATGCTACCTACCACTTTCCTTCCAGCATTCGCACGTCTCTTTATCTCCTCATCTATCCGTCCATCTTTCGTATACGTCTTACGCAAGTACACAAAATCATCCATCTTGTCAATTACTTCACCATTCGCCCTCATCATACAGTTATTCTCCCCATTCTCCTTATCAAAAACTACTACTTTAGTCTTGCACGCATTTACCCTCAATTCCCGTCTCTCTGTTGATTCACAAAACTTATCTAGGAGCCTCTGTAACTCCTGTTGGCTCTCTGAGATCAAAACAGCATCATCCACATACAGTAGAACTCGCATGTTTAAATTTTCAATCAAAACACCGTCGTTTTCACTACATGCATCTCTAACAAACAATCTCTAGCTGTTTACAAACGCCATTACTGTCAAATTTAGGTGATTTCCCTAAATTTACCATATTCCGTTTTTAGCCGTAGCTTACTTGGCTAGTATTCCGTCCGTAGAAAACTTGGTGGTTGATAATTGACTAGGGAATCTGGTGCGAAATAGAGGGATCTGGGTTCGATTCCCAGTCCAGTCGGATGATTTTTCCACGTGAATTTCACACAATTGTGAACGCAGAACGATGCCCTACGAGTTGTAATACGATGCGAGATATCGATTCACTCGCCACTTCCATGTGTGAACGCGCCTTAAGATTTGACTATGAATTTTCATAACGGGCTGATAATTGACTTAACGCTGGATCTCGTAATGTGTGAGGAGAAGGAGATGGATTTCAATAGGGCGAGCGGAAGTCCTTAGGGTGGGTGCGGGGGGCCCCGGAAGGACATAAGAAGAATAAGGAGCGGTGGAAACTATAGGGGAAGGAAACTGACACTTTTTTGCAGCTAAAGGGGTTGGCCAAAGATTTCCATGAACAAGAGACCAAAGTGGGCTGAGGAAAAACATATAAATTCCTTTTTTTGCGGATGGAAGAGGGTTAATCATTTCTCGAAAGAAAGCGCTAGCTGCCTTGGACTACATTCGAGAGCAAAGTGAGTATGAGTGTGCTTTTACGCTCGCGGCTGTGTAATTGCAGAGTAATTTGATTACAAGGTTGAGTGACAGTTGACGCGATGTATTAAGTTAGAAGCGTGGGTTACAGATACACGTCTACATCATTTCAAGTCATGTCTTCATGGAAAAAAATATGTCGCAGTGCCTTGCTATTTACCCTCGAGCGTTGGTTTTAATTTTCTTTAACCGTAAGGGTGCCTCATTGAAATGAATCGTTCCTCTTAAGTTAGTTTGAGCGAAATATAATTTTACTTAGAAATCAATGAATTTGGTCTCATAAAAAGAAAATATATTTAAATAAAATGTATTACCCTTCCATTGACATAAAAAATTCAACCTCTTACCACATTAATTTCCGAGATACATATTTGCCAAAAAATACCAGCCCATTAAATGAGAAATGGTACGTGTCCGCACTCCAGAGAGATCTTATTTAACAAATGAGGCATTCCCTACACTTAGATCTCGTCAAAAAATCAACAGTGTGTAGTTTCTGTGTTTTCTCAACTATTTTTGAAAATTAATCATATTGTCACCGCAGTAAATTCTTCGGGATCACAATAAACCTTCCGTTTTGATGGAGTTTCAAACGTACCGCGTGAGAAAAATGAGTCAAGTTAAAGACTAATTTAGATATTTTCATTTGATTACTTATAATTTCTGTCATGAAAAACTATTTTATTGCACCATTAATGATGGAATATTTAATTCTTGTGTCTCACAGTTGGTGTAATTTGAACGTATATATCGAATTTGGTCTCTATTATGATTAAGGAACTATTTCGCTCGCACTACCTTAAGCGATGGTGAATTGGTATAGTGAATTTTGAGTGTTTCAGGAGGAGAAAAATACAATTTTTCGCTTTCAGGAATGATAAGTTTTCAATCTAAATCTTACAAGCATCAGATCCTTTAAGTTCTTGGTAATTAATAGATATTCAAAGCCAGTTTACCCCTCAACTAGAAAAAACAGAATAAACCTCACGACTTCAGGCGTCCGTTTGAGGAAGAATCTTATATTTGAATTCAGTACCAGGACAGCGACTCAGGATTGTAGTTTCACGTCTATGACAAAGTCAGCAACTTTCTTCCTTATATCTGATATGGCCGTAGAAGGCTTTTTCCAAGTCTTATTATGGTGTCACTGCTATCTTTTAAATATTTTTTACGTTTATATAAATGTTGCCCGACAGTTAAACAGGTTTGTAGTCATGAGTCTTGCCATCTTGCTTTTTTACACGTGTTCGGAGAGCTACAAAGCGACAATGACTTACCTACAGAAGATATGGCGACGTTTCAACATTTTCAAATGGAAAAACGAAGACTAGAATCACAGAATGTGGAAGAGAGAAACTGAATGTAGAAGTAACCTTGAGAGAAGAGAAATTAGAGCTTCCTTCACCCATCTCGGAAGTACCATCACGTGGGACGGAAGAAGATTGGATTTTTCTCCTCCTGAAACACTCAAAATTCACTATACCAATTCACCATCACTTAAGGTAGTGCGAGCAAAATAGTTCCTTAATCATTATAGAGACCAAATTCGATATATACGTTCAAATTTCACCAACTGTGAAAATAAAATGTGATAAAAGAATTAGAGCGCGTGCAAAGGAGATCTGCTAGGTTTGTTAAATGTCGTTATGATAATTGTATTAGTGTTACGAGTTTAATAGAAGAACTAGGATGGGAATTACTATCAGAACGCAGGTTAAAATTTAGGTTAAACCTTTTAAGTAAATTCGAAACCGATTTGTTCACAGATGACGTCAGATATATATTAAGAACCCCTGCGTATTATGCTAGGTTTGACCATATTAACAAAATTAGAGAGATAGATTGTCGTACCGATAGATTTAAAATGTCATTTTTCCCGCGTACCATAAGAGGCAACGTAGCAACAGTAGGCAGCGTAGCATAAGAGGCAACGTAGCAACAGCAACGTAGCAACAACAACAATAGGCAACGTAGCAAAAGGGATAGGTAGGTGAAACATAGTTGGAATAGTCTGTAGTGCATGATGCATGTAATAACTACCAATAATCCCTTCCTTATTATGTAGATTTTAACCTGTACTATACCGTAGTAACGACCGCTAGTCGCCACAACTATCGACCCCTACTACCATGGAAGTGCGTACTAACACATCGCTGGTGTCGCTTCGTCGCATGGAAGTCACTTCGAAGCCTTGGAAGTCGCTTGCAAGCGACACTTCTACTTGTAAGTACGCACTTTCAAGTTAATACTGACTCTCAACAAAACTTATCTTACAGAAAATAGATCGGGCTTGAGAGGGTTAAATCTTTCTTCATAATCTACGAGCACCAGTGACTATCTAGTCCTTTTTTTAACTCACCAGCCACACATTCAACCCTTGAAAAATTTACTAGTACCTGCCTTATCGATATTGAGTATAAAAATCAATGGAAAACGTAAAAATATTTGGTGAAACATTGAGGAATTCCATTATACATTGTAAAATATATTAACTTATACAGTCCACAACGGTGAAAAAGTTTAGGCTCAATTCGGATTTCAATTCCTTTGGGTCATTCCACGCCTAAACGAACAAGAAATGGTCGAAAATGCCCTGGACCACACAGATATTGACCAAATTTTCATGATACTCTCCGTTTTACTTTATTGTTTGCCCTGTGCATTTGTACTTAAAAATTCTCATCCGTTGCCAACTTACGGCAGTATAAAAAATTGATCTTCCCGAAAATTTTTGTCTGGTCCATGTACGATATCTCCATAAGTATTGTAACTTGGATAAAATACACAACACTGTTTGAAAGAAAAAACTACAACGCACAAAATAATGACAGTACAATTGAAATAATATCCAAACTATCACACTCATTTTTATTTTGAAAACTTCAAACGCAATTTTCTCAAAACACTTACCCCTTCGTTTTGCTCATTTTTTATTTTGTAGCAAAATTCCTTGGTTACAAAATGCTAAAAAATTCTATGTTAATTTTCCTTTTGGGGGAGTGTTTAATTCTTTTCCCTCGGCATGCGATCAGTTCGCGTTGCACTTTCGTAAATATTTCGGCAGTGGGGCGGTGTATTTACATCATATTGCGACTAAATACCGCTCACGTGTAATTAAAACCGAAAGTGCCTATTCAAAATGAAAATATCATAAGGTATCAAATCCCAGCAATGCTTGGCCACCTTGGTTGTCACCTTGACTAATCTTTAAAATTTGTTTCCTGCGTTAATTGGACTGGATTTTTGGAGAGGCGACCGACTGCTAAGGTCTTCTGCGCCATAGGGTAGGGAAGAAGGGTGGATGGAAACCCGGCGTCGGCATTAGCCTGCTCTTAACGAAAGGTGCAAAGGGGGCCATGGTTTAACTTCTCATCCGACAGACGGAGTACTGTACTTGAAGTGCCCTCCACAAGACACTCGAGTAGGGATCGGATTTCCTCTGAAAAACATCCTCCTCTGCAGGGATTTAACCCTGGCCACCCGTATGGTTAGCCAGTACTCTAGCCTCCACACCAGCCCGATTCCCTCCCTGCGTTAAAAACATCAACGAGCGAGTATATAGTGTTCCTCATGGGAGAGGGATTGACGAGAACTACTGAGAGGAGGGATGTACTCACGCTTCGACCAGAATTGGTCCGAATTCACCCTCCATGGGTCCGGTGATCCCCGACTCGAGGACGTACTTCGGCAGACCGCACGGTGTCATCCCGTAAAGTGAGTCAGAGAGACACCTAATCCCAAAGAATTGGGCAACGGGCTCTCTCGGTTCACAAAGAGGTGCGGTAGGTCTTTCGCGAAAGCGAGACCGACGGTCACTAGTCTCTGTTGTTTGGGGTAACCAAACTAATACGAGCACTTCGGGGAGGCGGAGGCCCAACTGAGGTCCTTTTGACCTCAATCCGCCTCATTGGTGTCGGCGTCGAAGGGGCTGAGGTTCCGCTAACCTTCCCTACCCATACTTTCCTTCCACCTCTTCCTAGCCCTGGTTATAAGTGAAAGCTTGAGACCAGGGCGGAAGTTGTAATCCTGCGGCGGGAGCCGAATCACTTGTTCCTCATCTACATCTACATCTACATCTACGTAATACCCTGCGAGCCACCACGAGGGTGTGTGGCAGGGGGTGAAGATCACCAAACATGCACTATTGCCAAGTAAGTAGGATATATAATGTAGACATGCTAGAAAATAGGGTCATAGTTTATTAGTTACTACAGTAGATTATTAGTTATTGCAAGTAATTGCAGTAGTTATTACAATAGAATATTAGTTACTACGGTATAGTACAGGTTAAAATATACATAATAAGGAAGGGATTATTGGTAGTTATTACATGCATCATGCACTACAGACTATTCTAACTATGTTTCACCTACCTATCCCTTTTGCTACTTGCCTATTGTTCTCTCTTATGGTACGCGGGAAAAATGACATTTTAAATCTATCGGTACGACAATCTATCTCTCTAATCTTGTTCATATGGTCAAACCTAGCATAATACGCAGGGGTTCTTAATATATATCTAACGTCATCTGTGAACAAATCGGTTTCGAATTTACTTAAAAGGTTTAACCTAAAGTTTAACCTGCGTTCTGATAGTAATTCCCATCCTAGTTCTTCTATTAAACTCGTAACACTAATACAATTATCATAACGACATTTAACAAACCTAGCAGATCTCCTTTGCACGCGCTCTAATTCTTTTATCATACCTTCCTCGTAGGGATCCCATATACTAGCGGCATATTCTAAATGAGGCCTGACAAGGCCTCATGGGAGCTTCTAGAGACTCGGAGTCTGAGCGCTAGACTTAGGTTGCTTGAGAAATTCAGAACGGATGTGTTTCGGAGCGAAGCAAAGAATATCCTTTTGACCCCACACGACTTTACTCTAGGTCAGAAAGATACGATAAAATAAGAGAGATACATTGCCGAAGAGAGAAGTACAAAAATCGCTCATTCCACGCTCAATGAGTTACTATAATAAAATGCTATACAAAAAATGCCATAATAAAAACGGAACTCAAGTCAAAACGTTTACATTATACCAGGGTTGAAATTCGCTATAAAAAATCATTTGACTTGACCGGGATTCGAGCCCGGATCTCCCAATTGCCGGTCAGGTGTGTTAGCCAGTTACACAACCAAGCCATCTTCCTTCAAAGCGAATTTCGTGGGGGGTTTATGCGAATTCGCCTTGAAGGAAGATGGCTTAGTGGTGTAACTGGCTAACACACCTGACCGGCAATTGGGAGATCCGGGTTCGAATCCCGGTCAAGTCAAATGATTTTTTCATAGCGAATTTCAACCCTGGTGTGTATGCACCCGTGCGAGTGACTTTGTACCACATCATTTGTTAAATTCAATGTTTGGAAAAAAGTTTTCATTATACTTTTCACCTGCCAAAGCATTATCCTTGACACGGTTGGTGTCTTAACTCCCCCTGCCACACGTCCATGCGGTGGCTCGCAGGATAGTATCTCGGGCCTCTGTTCCAGGTAGAAGTCGGCACATGAGTCACAGTTGGAAGATTAAAAGAGCGGCCCTAATGAGAACGTTAAATTATACGATTGAATTCTGGGACTAGAAATGTAAAAAAAGTGAAATTTTTGAAAAAGCTTTAATTTGGCAATATCTCGAAAACCGTGCAACTTTTACTGAGGTCATATTAGGCTGGTTCGGTTCCTCTTAGGCTGCCCTAGCTCCAGTGTCACTGTGGCGTGACATTTATGGGACACCCTGTATAAGAAATTTTCACAGCCAAAAACTATAAGTTAGCACATTCTTTTACCCGATTTTTTGATGAGTGGAAATACATGTTCCCAAATGCATTAGTTGCGTTACATTGCATTCAATCATGCATATTCACGAACCAAACATATACTGCAGTGCATTAGGATTCATTGTTCGAGTAACCGGCAACGTTCCTTCTCAGTCTTCCCCTGACGTTCCTCATCCATTTCTTTCCAATGCCAACCCCCTCCCTCAACTCTTTTCCCCTTCTCTTCCTCCCCAAATCTCTCTCTTCGTCTCACCCCTCTTCTCTTAAGCAACCCCCCCCCCGTATCATTTATCCCTCACTCGACTTCTCCTGCTCTGGGAGGCCTCTCATTTTTTCCTTTAAACACTTCCACCCTTAATTCAGTACTGCCCTCTCCATTATCGAGGATTTGGACGTAATTGTCCAGCACTCTGCTTTCCGCCCTTCTTTTTTTTTGTTTCCACCCCCCCCATTTTTCTTTCTTGCTGCCCCGTTCCATTTTACCCCTTTTTAAACTCTTACAAAAAAAATTCCCTCCGTATCCCTCCTTCCCAACCTGTTCTCCTTTCATCCAACGGCCAAGCCTTTTTCTCTACCCCATTCTACTCACTTTTTTACCCCATTCAACTCCGGCGCTTGCTCGGTGGGGGGAGGGAAATGGGGAAGAGAGAGGAACGCGCGGCGGCCATCTTTAACAATCGCGCGCGCACCGCTGCTGCTCACTTTTTTTCTCGTTTCCCGTTTCTTTCTTCTTTTGTCTCATTATACACATATCTTTCTGTCGTTTCATTTTCTTGCCAATTCGTCAGCACCTCCCTCCCTCCCTCTCAATCCCTTCCTTTACGCCCCATATTCTTTTTACCTACTTCCATCATAATTTTCATATCCGCCCCTTTTTCCCATGGGAGCACCTCACTTTTCGAGTATCTTTATTCGAATATCCGTCAAAGTTGTCGGTCGAAAGAGAATTAGGGAAAAGACCTGAAGGATTGAAATTAATAAAAATATTAAATTAGGTCTTTTTTATCAAATTTATTTTTCTCTTTATCTTTCTCCTCGTCTACGTAGGAGGATAAAAAAAGAAAAGGACGCCAAGTTTTCCGTTCGTGAGGAGAGCGAGTCGAGGTTGTCATGGTAACTATATATTCCTTCTCCCTCGCTCCCTTAATTTTATTAATATTGTCGTCGCTCTTTTGTTTTTTCTCTTCCTCCCTTGCTCGCTCGCTCGGAATGAATGAGTGGAAAAAATTTCTCGGGGCATTAATGTCGTCGGGTGGGTTTATTTGTCGTAGGCCAGCTCAAAATTATACTCTCTTAATAAGCTGCATTAGAGGCTATTTCTGTACTGAAATGAGGGGTAATTGGGGCGTAATGCACATGGCGATGTTATTTAAAAAATATATACAAGGTTATTCACATATTGACGCAGGAGGATAATAATTCACAGACTTCTTACTCGTTAAAGGAGGTTATTTTTATCCACAATCACTCAATTAGGTCGATTATGAGAAGTTAAAATTACCCTAACTGCCTATGGTAATGACTAATGACGCAGTCCGTGACGATATAATTAAACGTCCCATTTGCAAGCGAGCAAAGATGCTTAAGCTGCTTAGTGATTATGAACAAATGAATTTTTATTTTGAAAATTAACCAGAAAGCTTTTAGTATCCTCGGACTAGAAAACTCATTTATAAAGAATCTTAAATAATTTTTTAGTTAGGTTGTCGAAAGTTGAAAATGAATGCTCGAAAATGAAGAATGACATATCGGACGAGAACTAGCCTAATCTACTTTAACCATTGTATTATTTCAATATTATTATACTCAATTTCAATTTAATTATATCAATAGAAATATAGGTATAAAATTACATGAAAAGTAAGGAAAAGTTCGAATCGTATTACTTACCACATAAACAGAATGGGTTGAATGAGGTGATCCAATTGAATTAAAAAATGGAACATGGCAGAAAAATGAAAAAAAATCCATCCTAGATGAAAAATTCGACAGAGAGTAAGAGCAAGGGAAATAAGAGATGACAAATGACAGGCCAAAATGGAACCTTAGTGCGGGAGAATGCTAAGGAGAATCTATGAGCCAGTAAACAGTGAGGGGATATAGAGAATTTGGTAGAACCGTGAAAAATATGAACTGTATAAAGAACCTAAAATTTCCCCACACATTAAGCTAATGAGGCTCCGATGGGCAGGACATGTCCAACGGGTGTGTCAGAGACGAGGGTGGCAAAAAAAGTCTTCTTGGAGAGTATGGGAGGAAAGAGACCAGTGGGCAAACCAAGGGCAAGGTGGGAAGATAATATAAGCAAGGATGCAAGAGACCAACTAAGGATCAGGAACTGGAGAGAACAGTCAAGAGACCGAGATGGATGGAGACGGAAAATTGACGAGGCCAAGGCTCAACTAGGGCTGTAGCACCATTGGAGAGAGAGAGAGAGAGAGAGAGTGCGGGAAAACAACGGCAGTTGAAAATAAATCTTTCTATGCGTATATTTCAAGCTCAAATCATTAAGTGCGAGGTTCCCACATCTAAAACCATCTCTCTCTTCCCCTCCAATATTATGCGACTTGGATGTACTGGGTCTTCTCCCACCGTTATCACAAACACATGGGTTAAACCGCAGCTTGTGGTGACATAGTGGTGAAAGTTTGTGTTACTCCAGCTGCCCGATGACGGCATGGCAGTGGTATGGACTACTGCTTAGTTGAGGGAGGGTGCCCCGTTAATTCTCTGCTCTGAACTAGTTAATATTTTTATTGCGAATAAACTTGTATTTCAAAAAAATGACTACAAAGCTTTCACAACCTCGTGTCGCAAGTGCTTTTCCCTTCAGCTCGCTGAAGAGGGCCACCTTGTGGCCGAAATACGCGTATCCGACGCTCACCCTCTTTGTCTTTGTGTTTATATTTTGACCACGCTCTTTTTGAGCGATTTCTCCCAGAAGTTGGGCCCGTCTGTGTGTGTGAGTGAGTGATTTGAGTGCTCGTGAGTGTGATTGTGGTAATGACCAGGCATCCTTAGTAGGGTCCCATTAGCCCTCGAAAAGGATCCCAACTGAGTTTCCCGTAAACCATCACAGGAGGGTATTCTGGTAGAGGGGCTGTGGTTTGTCCCTGCTGTGGAATTCCCTTTCCCGCAAACCAACACAGTGAGTGTTGTGTGGTTGCATGTTTGACGAGTGGTGCCATTTTTTACGGCTCTTGGAGAGACTTTTAATTTTGCTAACAAAGCTTTCGGCCACCTCGAACAAGAAAACTCATTCATAGAGAAACTCATGTAAGGTTTGGACAATGAGGGAATCAAACTTAAAATATAACATAAAAAGACTCATTCTAAGAAAATTATTTAAATCATTCGTTCTATTCTTTTAGGGTTGGGCAGAGTCAAAGAAATTAATTATTCACCTGAATACTACTCCACTAGCACTAAACATGGGCGTGTGGCTGGGGGTGTTGAGACACCAGCAAAGTAAAGGATAGGGTTTTGGGAGGTGAAATATACAATGGTAGTGTTTTGAGTGGAATACAGTTTTTACCATGGTCTCTTATTGCGCGTAGAATGCAGGAATTTCTGTACCTATCCTTTCTGCGATGTATCTCTTGTTATATCGCTTCTGTTGGATCTAGAAATGTAGTGGGAAGTCCAAATTATATTCTCCGTTTCGCTTTGAAACATACATGTCATGAATTTCTCTATCAAACTAAGTCTAGCGTGTAGCCTCCGCGTCTCAAGCGGCTTCCTACCTAATCCGTCTAAAAAAAGAGGTGTTACAGAGAAACATTGTAGGTTCGCTCGTAGAAGTTTTTAACGAAGTGCGGTTTTTAATTTTGTTTTATTTTTTGGCTAAATGTTTCTGATCAGGGTCCCAAATGCTCGCGGCGTATTCAAGGTGTACTCTAACCATAGCGACGTATTACCTCTATCTTCTACTTTTTCATCCTAGGACCTTCCTATTGTACGCTTGGCAATTCAGAGTTAGGTATTACCGATAGCCCGAGAAAACTGACCCCGTTTTAAAGTTTTTCCAAAATATAAATAAAAAATATTAAGATATGGAATCACAGTCTGGGGAATGGCATCAAATACTCTGTTAAACACAATTGTCAAGAACCAAAAGAGAATATTGAAATTAATTGATACGGATGGTTCCAAGCATTGTTGCAATACTGACCTAAAATCCTTGTGTACTAAATATAATATATTAACTGTGGATAAAATGTTTAAATGGCTTATTATTATAGAGAACTATTTCAAAAAAGAGCATAAAATACCATGTAACAATACACATTGTATGGATAAACGTAACAGTCCTTCGTTAGAAACGTATTATTACAAGAATACGTATGGTAAAAGGTTGCTAAAGTATGTTGTACCTCATACCTTTAATTGTACGCCCAAGACTGTGCATGATCTAAAATCCTTGGCCGAAATTAAAACAAAAGTGAAACAATGGTTAATTAGCGAAATTGTGAATATGTAATAGCTTATAACAACCTGATATTTATAAGTAATAATAATTTTTCCTATTTTGGTTTCAATATTCCTTATAAATTTAAATGTTATGTTATTGTCATTGTATTATTTTTATGAAATTAAAATTATAATGTAATATAAATGTAATGTAAGCAATATACCAGTAGGCTAATTTTTATTTAGACTATTAAATGTTATGCTAGTAATATGCCACTATGTAATATAATAATGGAACCTTCTGACAAGCCTTATGGCTTAGAAGGACCAAGTTTTTTTAATGCAAATAAAGGCATTCATTCATTAAAAAAATATGCCCAATCAGTACACCAATACAACCAGTTTAGCTTCCCTTACACTCATACATTGTTTCATACCTGGGAAGAACAATATAAACATGAGAGTAGGCAAAATACAATGAAATTGAAACAGCTGAGATGTGCTAGCGGGAAATGTAGAATGGATAGGATAATGAATGAGGGGGTGATGAAAGACTTTGGGATGGACGCTCCAGGTATTGGTATGTATGAAACGCGGTTTTTCGTTTGTTAGGCCATTCGGAGAGAACAGATAAGAGTTGAATAGCTGAGCAGGTAGGTATGTGAAGTCAGGGTCAACAGTGTGAGAGAAAAGGTTAAGACCGAGAAAATCAAGAATGAATGTGGAAGATGAGACTCTTTCAAATGAGGAATATTAGGAATCTTAAAAATAAGACAGCGTGTGTCCTACTCAATTACATAATAAAAGCATATTAGTCCAATTGGTACACTTTGCGTAATATTTTGAAAGTGTAGTTCTTTTATAGGGCGTAATAAATGCACTGACCACCATTTGGGCACAAAATGGGTTCGTGTTTAGTTAAATGCTATAAGGTTGATTAAATGCGAGACGGTTGATTATGATAAAATTTTGGCAAATTATTCTACATCTACATCTACATCTACGTAATACCCTGCGAGCCACCACGAGGGTGTGTGGCAGGGGGTGAAGATCACCAAACATGCACTATTGCCAAGTAAGTAGGATATATAATGTAGACATGCTAGAAAATAGGGTCATAGTTTATTAGTTACTACAGTAGATTATTAGTTATTGCAAGTAATTGCAGTAGTTATTACAATAGAATATTAGTTACTACGGTATAGTACAGGTTAAAATATACATAATAAGGAAGGGATTATTGGTAGTTATTACATGCATCATGCACTACAGACTATTCTAACTATGTTTCACCTACCTATCCCTTTTGCTACTTGCCTATTGTTTTCTCTTATGGTACGCGGGAAAAATGACATTTTAAATCTATCGGTACGACAATCTATCTCTCTAATCTTGTTCATATGGTCAAACCTAGCATAATACGCAGGGGTTCTTAATATATATCTAACGTCATCTGTGGACAAATCGGTTTCGAATTTACTTAAAAGGTTTAACCTAAATTTTAACCTGCGTTCTGATAGTAATTCCCATCCTAGTTCTTCTATTAAACTCGTAACACTAATACAATTATCATAACGACATTTAACAAACCTAGCAGATCTCCTTTGCACGCACTCTAATTCTTTTATCATACCTTCCTCGTAGGGATCCCATATACTAGCGGCATATTCTAAATGAGGCCTGACAAGTGTAAAATAGCTTCTTTCTCGGACTCTCTCATCGCATTTGCCTAGAACCCTTTTTACGAATCCTAATCTACGGTTTGCTACACTAGTTATTTCCCTGATGTGTTTCCCCCATGACATGTCTTCACTGATGGTGACGCCTAAGTATTTAATTCTAGGCTTTTTTCCTAAAATATAATCATGAATGTCAATTATTTACTTCTGTCTTGGCACAAAGTTCCAAGGTGCTGTGGTAATACGAGGTATGGCTAGAAAAAAAACGGTATTTTTGGTGTAACTCTTTTTATTTTTTTCCTTTACAACTTTCACCTTATCCCCTTCAATATACTACCCTCCACTATCCCTACACCTTTCCAATCGAATTTTCCACTTTTCAAAACAGTGTTTTAAGTCATTTTCTGAAATGTTCCTGGTCTCCGTCGCTTTTTCCTTCACAGCTTCCACTGTATCAAACCTGGTTCCTTTCAACGCTTCCTTCACTTTCGGGAACATAAAAAAGTCACACGATGCTAGGTCTGGTGAGTATGGTGGATGTTCCAACACAGGGATCCCGTGCTTGGCCAAAAATGACTTACCAATCAGTGCAGTGTGGGCTGGGCCTTGTCCTGATGACGAAACCATGACTTGTTCTTCCTCAACTCTGGTCGCTTTCTTCTTACTCACTCGCTCACGGAGAGTGGCTAGAACCTCAAGATAATACTCTTGATTCACTGTTTGACCTTCAGGAACCCAATTTACAAATAGAATTAAATGGATGTCAAAAAAAATCATCATGGCCTTGAATGTTTTCGAAGTTGAAGGACGTCCTGGGCGAGGATCATCTTCGATATCTTCTCGCCCTTCTTTGAAACTCAAAAACCCGTGTACGTGACATAAATTCATCCCCATACACTTGTTGTAAGAGAGAATAGGTCTCTGTTGCGGATTTATCGAGTTTCACTCAAAATTTTACGTTGGCACGTTGCTCAATTAAAACGCCTACCATTTTTTCCGACGAGCGGCAGATACACGGTCCGACACGAACGAAGGCTGTGGCCCAACTGAGCAAGCTAGTGTCGTCCAACCGCCTGGAATGTGAAGGGGGGATTTCAGGAGACTCGGCAATATTGTGTGTGATCTTGAAGCTCGCGCCGTTTGTCTCACAGAAAACCAGTCCCGTTATTTTCTAGCCACACCTCGTATTTTAAAATCAATTATTCCCTGATAAAATTGATGGAGATAAGGAAGAGGGGCGAAGATAGTCAATTCTGCCTCCATAATTTATTTCTGTGAGACTCATGAGCCATGGTCTAATATTTTTTCCAGCTTCACCTTATCATGTTTGAACATGACTGGACGATCAAATAAAGGCTGAAACCTAGCTCATTTAGCAATATTCTGTTCAGTACCTGACTTATAATTGCTTCAGATGAGGCATGAAAGTTGGTGATGATTATCCCAATCTTGTGACAGAGCTCGGCTGTCTTCGGAGAAGAGAAAGTTTTCTCAATATCACCTCCGGACTACCAAAGCATTGTTTCTGTAAAAAACTTATTTTGTCCACGACCTTGGCATAGCGTAGTAGAAAAAAATCAGCCGATGAATCACACCAATTCTCATAGCATTCAGGATTCAGATCCACCTATTGAAATATTCAACAACTCTTATGCATGCCACTTCAATGCCAGACCCTTTAAGAGCATAAAGCGTTTTTGCTTAGATTTGATACCAAGTATCTCCTCAATGTATCAAGTAATCCTCCTCCAAACGTATTCAATAAATCATTCTTATAAGTAAATTCAACCAATCAATTTAGGAAGACTCAGCTAGTAAAAAGAACTATGCCTCATTGGTCTATCTGGGACGTCTAGAACAATGTTAACCTATCTTCGAAATGAATCATCATTTGATTTATTTCAGTACATTCAGGTATTGTAGCAACCGATACGTAACTCTGCCTTCGCATGTAATTAGTGAGGCAGATTTCAGCGGAGCTCCATTAAAAAAATTCCTAAATACCAAACTATAACCAATTACGAAAAGTTGTTCACGGTAAATCCTGGTTTATTTATCAGTTTCTTTTACCATTAGTTGCAAACATTTCTTTAGCATATTGTTGGCCAAAATAGTGTTATGGATTAATTATAATTTACAGATTCATTTCAATGACGAAGTAACTCAAATATCATTTTCCTCAGTTTTGTATGATTTCGATCAACTCATTGTGTACAATGAACGGCAAAAGCAATCTTTATAATAGATTTTTTTATCATAGGCACGTTGCATCATTGATTGAAACATGTGGCAATGTTTACTAATATTTACCTGAGCACATTATAAGATTAGAGAGATAGATTGTCGTACCGATAGATTTAAAATGTCATTTTTCCCGCGTACCATAAGAGAGAACAATAGGCAGCGTAGCAAAGGTATAGGTAGGTGAAATAAAGTTAGAGTAGTCTGTTGTATATGATGCATGTAATAACAACCAATAATCCCTTTCTTATTATATAGATACTAACCATCTAGCTGCATGTGACCCTGTTATCTAGCATGTCTCCATTAAATATCCTAGTCGCATGTCAATAGAGCATGTTTGGTGACATTCACCCACTGCCACACACCCTCGTGGTGGCTCGCAGGGTATCACGTAGATGTAGATGTAGATAACTTTTTCTTTGTGGTAAAAAAAATCGTTAGCAGTTGGCAAGAATATTGCTGGGACGTGAAATTTCTTTAAAAGTAATTCGCAAAGTCACCTTGTAGACTGTCATTGAAGCTTAAATTTTTTAATAGCATGCTATCCAATTTGATATCATTTTAAGCTAATAATTGTAATAGACAACTGTTCCAAATTACCGGAAGAACAAAGATAATTGAGTAAAAATATTCAAGAGTTGAAAGCCAAGTTGTCTTCAGCAATCTAATTGCTACTAATTAAAATATACCTCGAGAATGTTGCCGGCGAGGCAATTCTTAACATAGGAACAGCATTAACTTACGTGAAATTATATTTGTTTAAAATATTCAAAACTACTGATGGAACTAAAATTACATTATTAGCGCCAAGAATAATGACCCACCTCCTTAAAAGGCCCAACTTAAACAAGAGTTCCTTTGTTAAAAAGGTTTTAATATGCTTGAGCAATTTAATTAATATTCAGGGGTGGAAAAAAGCTCTAGAGCCAACATCCCGAGGAGATAAATGAAAAAATAAAAAATATAAGACGACAAGAAGAATATTTTAGACTACCTGGCTTCCATATTCTTAATTAGTTATGGATGCTCGATTGCCCAGACAGCAGACATCGTAGGAAAAAAACATTTTCGCAAGGTGGAATGAAATGGAATTCTATGAAAAGTTATCAGTATTCTTCAGAATGAATTATTTTCAGCTCTCCACTTATACGTCGAAAAACATTTTCTCATTAGAATTACACCAGTTTATTCGCACTTATAATATGTTTAAATGTGTCAAATAGCTGGTTATACCGAAATGTATTATTCAGAGCTTAGATGGAAAATTAACGACCTACTGAAGAGGCGCAATTTAAACACAAGCCGAGCGCGCTTAAAGGTTCCATTAAAAGGGCTTTTTAATATGGTTTAGCAATTTTCATTAATTTCCCGGGGCGGAGAAAAGCCTCCCTGGAGCCTACATCCGGACGAGATAAATGGATGAAAAAAAAAGACGGGAGACAATAGCGAGATTTAATTTCGATTTGAAACCTACGACACGAGGAGGGGAGAACAATTGAAGGGAGAAAAAGAGGAGAAGGCCCCACTCCTTGACAGAAGCACCGAAAAAAGTCCTTTCGGGATTGGACGTAGGATGGCGTCATAATCGCCAATTTGCCCGTCGCTTGCCCGTCCTGGAACACAATCGAAGAGAGAGAGGGGGAATGGGGGAAGAACAGTATGGGAAGGGTGGATGGGGAGGGGGAGGTGGTAAAACAAAAAAGAAGCGAAAAAGAATAAGGAGCTCCTGGGAAATCCACTTACGCATCTGTCCCCGCTGCTCAACCAACCTCCCCATCTCCCTCTCTACTCTTTTTATTACCCTCCGGTGGCAAAGGAATTAAGGCCGGACCTTGAAAGAGGAAGAGATGGTTTGCAGAAGTGGGAGGGAGGTGAAGAGTGATGCTGGAGGCTACGAAATTTCGATGTAAGCGATAATCGAGTCGTTTAGCATCGATATGTATATCGGATTCCACTATAAACCGATAGAATATGAAATCATTAAGTAAAATCCACAGCGTCTAAGCAAACTCAATAGTTTCAGCCTTAACTTAGTACAACTTTTCCACGATAATCAGTTATTTTTAAAAAAATGTAATTTTTACGAAGAATATTTATTGGACGACCAGCGATTTCGTCGAATAGTCGACATCACTGAAAGACCAGATGATGAGATTTTGAAACACCTAATGATGTTGACTATTCGACGAAGCCGGTTGTCCAAAAATATATTAAACTAAAACTTAAAAAGGTTTGTTAATTCCTGAGCATCGTCTGAGCAGTTTAAATTGAGATACCTTATCGGACAACCTGACACATACATCCGCTAGGTTTGTTAAAGGCCGTTATGATGATTGTATAAGTGTTACGAGTTTAATAGAAGAACTAGGATGGGAATTACTATCAGAACGCAGGTTAAAATTTAGGTTGAACCTTTTAAGTAAATTCGAAACCGATTTGTTCACAGATGACGTTAGATATATATTGAGAACCCATGCGTATTATGCTAGGTTTGATCACATTAACAAGATTAGAGAGATAGATTGTCGTACCGATAGATTTAAAATGTCATTTTTCCCTCGTACCATAAGAGAGAACAATAGGCAGCGTAGCAAAGGGATAGGTAGGTGAAATATAGTTAGAGTAGTCTGTAGTGCATGATGCATGTAATAACAACCAATAATCCCTTTCTTTTTATGTAGATACTAACCATGTGACCCTATTATCTAGCATGCCTTCATTAAATATCCTAGTTGCATGTCAATAGTGCATGTTTGGTGATCTTCGCCCCCTGCCACACACCCTCGTGGTGGCTCGCAGGGTATTACGTAGATAACTTCGGGGGGGTTATCGATAAATTCAATGCATATTTCCAACCAGTATACTCTTCAATGTCTATTCTCAAAGTAGCTCTTACAGCACTGCATGTGCGAGTATATGAGAGAACATTTACGTAGTACACGATAAATATAAAGGAGTTAAATAGCCTACACACACAATAAAATGTGCAAGAATACTTACGTGCAGCGAATAGTGATGGTAATAATGCCTCTGTTGCTAAACCAAACACAGTTTATTATCGTTTAATACTCATATGTATTACACTATACGTAGTGGAACCGTCTGCCACTTAATACGATTGCGAACTGTTTCTACACCTATTTCGACATCATAAACGTTAAGGGTTTTTTTATGTAGGTTAAAAAATGTTTAAGTGTAGTTTATTTAAATTCACTCAATCATCAAGAACTCTTCTTACGTAAGCTACACAACCCTATTTGACTACAATGATACTTTCATTACGAACTAGCTGTTAGCTCGATTCGATATTAAAATTGTCTTGTCGCACCATAAACATGTAGGCATAATAATCCATAGAAGAAACTTTCTTGATCATAGGCCAGAATGGTCAAACGAACACGTCGTACAAGATAGGATACGAACTCCTCAAATGACCACGCTGACTGTATTCTTCAGGCTTTATAGTTTTCTTATGAAATAAGTTCAATGTTTTTCAAACCCGTTGAATTTCAATGGGTAACTTCCGCAAATAATGAATAAATTTAAAAGATAATGAGGGGATACTGCCACGAGCGGGTGTCCATGTGCCGGTGGATGGCGCTAGTAACGACGTATTAAAGAAAGGCGCTAAATTACCCACTGCTTAACCACCCATTCGAGTGACGGGGTTCTTAAAATGCTTTCCACTTAACTAAGGGTCAAGATTCCACGAAAATATCCCCGCTACCTCCGGAGTTCAAGCGAGGGTTTAGGAAAGGGAATGTAAAACGAAGATCGCGCTTAGATCGCGTACAGCGAAGAGGAGCAAGGTTTGTGAAACGATGCTACGATAAGTTGGCTAGTGTGTCTGGACTGTTAGAAGAATTAGGATGGGAATCGCTATCACAGCGTAGATTAAATTATAGGCTTAACCTCCTAAATAAATTTCAGGAAAATCATTTTACTGACGACGTAAAAAACATACTATTAACTCCTTCGTACTACGGCAGATTAGATCGCGCCAATAAAATTAGAGAGCTAGATTGTAGAACCGATAGGTATAAAATGTCATTTTTTCCGCGTACCATTCGGGACCATAACAGCTGTGATCGTCGTCATGAATAGTTCGAGTATTGACAATAGGCAGGCAGTTAATCTTTCTCATTATATTCTCCTCTTTCTTATTTATGCATGATGTAAATAATGATGTTCTTATTTATGCATGATATTTTGAATCTGTAGTAGTAGTCTTTGTATCCCTTGCATGTTAGAACGATTGGAGATAGAATGTTTCTTGGGTATTAGATTTGTAATTGGCGCTTTGCATGTGTGGTACGCGGGTTTTTAATGTAATGTCGGTGTTCTACCATATCATTCATGCATGCCTGGTGCGAAAGCACCCCCTGCCACACACCCTTTGGGTGGCTTGCAGGGTATGACGTAGATGTAGATGTAGATGTAGATGTAAAACCCAAGTCATTCAGAATGTAGTGTTTAATCTCCCCATGGATGAATGTTAATATTTATGTTTACAAGATTAGGGAAACGATGCGATTTTATCTTGGAAAAATTTTTTTTGTCAACCATTAATTTCCTTTAAATTCTGTACTTCATAATCTTCAGCAATATTCTCCATTTATACCATCACTTCCAAAATTTTGAGCTTTCAGCCACTTCCTGGAATCATCTCCGAAGCTATTCTTCATTGATAAACTGCCGACAGCGGGTATCACATCCAGCCAGAATCATCCAGTTGAACCTGACCAAAATATTGATGAAAACCAGGCGAATACTTGGGGGTTAGGGAGGCATAATACTCCGTAAAACGATGTTTCTCAATGCGCGGTGAGCAGATAGAAAAATGCTGTAGACATAAGGACCGGAATGAATAAATAATTATGTAAAGGGTGTTTCACCTCCTCTTAAGTAGTGAAATATAAAAGCTTTCCTTACGGAATCCCAAATTAAAACGCAAGGTTTATGCATGTGGCATGACTCTCAGACCAGTAGTTCAAAAAGTTTCTCTCGTAAATTGTGCAAAAGGTCGCCGTAACCTCAGAGAAGGTCGTTCTTGTAGCCACCACGCTCGTAAACCATGAAAAAACGCCGCCGCAACAAAAGGAAAGGTCGTTCTTGCTGAGCAGAGTCTCATGATCCACTAAATGGACACTTATTGTTTAACTGAAAACGCCACTTTTGCTGCTCGCGGTACAACTCTCAGTCAATTCACCCAAGGAGGATTTACACAATTCGTTCGTTAAAAACTGCTACGAGCGTACATATAGTGTACCACAACTTTTAGAGGGATTAAGGTGGGAGCCTTGGAGGCTACACGCTAGGCCTAGGTTGCTTGAGAAATTCAGAACTGATGTTTTTCAGAGCGACGCAGAGGATATTATCATGATTCCTCGCTACATCTATAGGTCTGACAGATACGATGAAATAAGAGAGATACACTGCCGAACATAGAGGTACAAAAACTCATTCTTTTCGCACACAATAAACAATCACAATAAAAACTGAGCTCCAAAAATACACTCCTATAATACATGTCACCATTCCACCATCCAAAAACTTACATCTTTGCACGGCTGGTGACCTACCACTCCCTGCCTCACGCCCATGCGGCGGCTCACAATGTATTATGTAGATGTATACTCTGTAAAATGATGCATCTGAATACAAGGTGAACAAATTGAAAAATATAGTAGACAAAAGAACCGGAACAAGTAAATAACTACGTAACTGGTGTTTAAACTATTCTTAAGTAATGAGATAATGAACGTTTTTCCTATAGAACCCATCATCAAAATGCAAGGTTTTTTTATAAGAAATGACTCTCAGACCAGGGATACATAACCACCGCTCTCGTAAATCATGAAAAATGTCGCCGTAACCAAAATAAAGGTCGTTATCTCAAAGCCGAGTCTCATGATACACTTCATCTACATCTACGTAAAACCCTGCGAGCCACCACGAGGGTGTGTGGCAGGGGGTGAAGATCACCAAATATGCACTATTCCCATGTAAGTAGGATATATAATGTAGACATGCTAGAAAATAGGGTCATAGTTTATTAGTTACTACAGTAGATTATTAGTTATTGCAAGTAATTGCAGTAGTTATTACAATAGAATATTAGTTACTACGGTATAGTACAGGTTAAAATCTACATAATAAGGAAGGGATTATTGGCAGTTATTACATGCATCATGCACTACAGACTATTCTAACTATGTTTCACCTACCTATCTCTTTTGCTACGTTGCCTATTGTTCTCTCTTATGGTACGCGGGAAAAATGACATTTTAAATCTATCGGTACGACAATCTATCTCTCTAATTTTGTTAATCTGATCAAACCTAGCATAATACGCAGGGGTTCTTAATATATATCTAACGTCATCTGTGAACAAATCGGTTTCGAATTTACTTAAAAGGTTTAACCTAAATTTTAACCTGCGTTCTGATAGTAATTCCCATCCTAGTTCTTCTATTAAACTCGTAACATTAATACAATTATCATAACGACATTTAACAAACCTAGCAGACCTCCTTTGCACGCGCTCTAATTCTTTTATCATACCTTCCTCGTAGGGATCCCATATACTAGCGGCATATTCTAAATGAGGCACTTAATGCACTCTTGTCGTTTATCTGCAAACGCCACTTTTGCCGTCCGCGGTTCAATTCGCAGTCAATTCACCCGGTTGAACCTGACCAAAAACGATGATGAAAATCAAACGAATAATTAGGAGGTGAGCCGGCATTATACTCCGTAAAAGAATGATTCTGGATTCACGGTGAGCGAATAGAAAAAAATGCTGCAGAGAAAAGAACGGGATCGAATTTTCAAGTTCGTAAATGATGTTCTTACCCGAGAGGTACCGAACAGCATACATATTAGTACCGAAGGGTCAATTTGATCACGAAGAATAACTTTGTAGGAGCGTCTGAAGAAATTACAACTCGGCTGTTTCCACATGAGGCCTCATTTGTTGTAATTTCTTCAGACGCTCCTACTATGAAGGATTTCGACGAAGTCACGCCCGCTACCATTACTTATATTAAGTGCGCCAGCAACGCAACCAGGGCAAGTCTCTACAGGAAACTGACAATCAAATACCAGATTGCATCACTTAATATCTACTTAAATAGTCGGTGCCTCTCTTTGAGAGTCACTCCTAAGTACGTGAGCATCAAGACAAGGTCAACATCTTCTGCTGGAAAGTTCGCCATCGAATCTGCCAAGATTACGTGGATCAAACGAGAACGTCACGAGTGGTATGTAAAATGGTTAGAATGTATGGTTAGAAATGAAGAGGACAGACTGTTTTTAGCTAAGGATTTAGATGCGATTGATGATTGGTGTGATAGATGACAGCTAGAACTAAATTTGAAGAAATGCGCGATTATGAATTTTTGGAAAAAGAATGGCTTTCCCCGGAATAATTATAGCATCAAAGAAAACAAAATATGTAACGTAGAATCAATTAAATACTTAGGCGTCACCATCAGTGAAGACATGTCATGAGGGAAACACATCAGGGAAATAACTAGTGTAGCAAACCGTAGATTAGGTTTCGTAAAAAGGGTTCTAGGCAAATGCGATAAGAGAGTACGAGAAAGAAACTATTTTACACTTGTCAGGCCTCATTTAGAATATGCCGCTAGTATATGGGATCCGTACGAGGAAGGTATGATAAAAGAATTAGAGCGCGTGCAAAGGAGATCCGATAGGTTTGTTAAAGGCCGTTATGATAATTGTACTCGTGTTACGAGTTTAATAGAAGAACTAGGATGGGAATTACTATCAGAACGCAGGTTAAAATTTAGGTTAAACCTTTTAAGTGAATTCGAAACCGATTTGTTCACAGATGACGTTAGATAAATATTAAGAACCCCTGCGTATTATGCTAGGTTTGATCAGATTAACAAAATTAGAGAGATAGATTGTCGTACCGATAGATTTAAAATGTCATTTTTCCCACGTACCATAAGAGAGAACAATAGGCAACGTAGCAAAAGGGATAGGTAGGTGAAACATAGTTAGAATAGTCTGTAGTGCATGATGCATGTAATAACTACCAATAATCCCTTCCTTATTATGTAGATTTTAACCTGTACTATACCGTAGTAACTAATATTCTATTGTAATAACTACTGCAATTACTTGCAATAACTAATTATCTACTGTAGTAACTAATAAACTATGACCCTATTTTCTAGCATGTCTACATTATATATCCTACTTACATGGCAATAGTGCATGTTTGGTGATCTTCACCCCCTGCCACACACCCTCGTGGTGGCTCGCAGGGTATTACGTAGATGTAGATGTAGATGTAAAGAGCCGCTATGTCACCTACTACTACTCTACACCGAGTTGACAGCTTCGCTTCATTGGGCCGAGTGGAACTGCCTGGTACCTCATGTGGAAACAGCCAAGTTGTAATTTCTTCAGACCCTCCTACTATGAAGGATTTCCACGAAGTCACGCCTGCTACCATTACTTATACTTAAGAATAACTTTGCTTGGTAATGGAAATATGACGTTTTCCACTGAAATAAACGGTGTTCATTGCTCTTCTCAAGTAGCGAGATATGAAAGCGTCTCCAATGGAATCCATCATTAAAAGGCAGGGTCTATGCATGTGGAATGACTATCAGACCAGGGATTTAAAACACCCCTCTCGTAAATTACGAATAAGGTCGCAGCAACCACAGAGGAGGTCGTTCTCGAAAAGCGGGGTCTCCTGATCCACTGAATGCGTACTTATTGTTTATCTAAAAACGCCACTTTTGCCGTCCTCGGTTCAACTCGCAGTCAATTCACTCAGTTTAACCTGATCAAAAATTATGATGAAAATCAAGCGAATATTTGGGGATGTAGGGAGGCATTATACTCCTTAAAACGTTCCTTCTGGATGCTCAGATGAATAAATAGAAAAGTACTGTAGGCAAAAGGACCGGAGCGTATGAAAAATTATGGAAATGGTGTTTCAATTCTTCGTAATTAGTGAAATATGAACGTTTTCCCTATGGACTTTATCATTAAAACACAAGGTTTTTGCATGTGGAATGACCCTCAGACCAGATATTCGAGATATCCCTCTCGTAAATTATGAATAAGGTCGCCGCAACCACAGAGGAGGTCGTTCTCGAAAAGCGGAGTCTGCTGACCCACTGAATGTGTACTTATTGTTTATCTAAAAACGCCACTTTTGACGCCCACGGTTCAACTCGCAGTCAATTCACCCAGGTTAACCTGATCAAAAATTATGATGAAAATCAAGCGAATATTTGGCGAGGTAATGAGGCATTATACTCCTTAAAACGTTTCTTCTGGATGCTCAGATGAATAAATCGAAAAGTACTGTAGGCAAAAGGACCGGAGCGTATGAAAAATTATGGAAATGGTGTTTCAATTCTTCGTAATTAGTGAGATATGAACGTTTTCCCTATGGAATTTATCATTAAAACACAAGGTTTTTGCATGTGGAATGACCCTCAGACCAGATATTCGAGACATCCCTCTCGTAAATTATGAATAAGGTCGCCGCAACCACAGAGGAGGTCGTTCTCGAAAAGCGGAGTCTGCTGACCCACTGAATGCGTACTTATTGTTTATCTAAAAACGCCACTTTTGCCGTCCTCGGTTCAACTCGCAGTCAATTCACCCAGGTTAACCTGATCAAAAATTATGATGAAAATCAAGCGAATATTTGGGGATGTAGGGAGGCATTATACTCCTTAAAACGTTCCTTCTGGATGCTCAGATGAATAAATAGAAAAGTACTGTATGCAAAAGGACCGGAGCGTGTAAAAAATTATGGAAATGGTGTTTCAATTCTTCGTAATTAGTGAGATATGAACGTTTTCCCTATGGAATTTATCATTAAAACACAAGGTTTTTGCATGTGGAATGACCCTCAGACCAGATATTCGAGACATCCCTCTCGTAAATTATGAATAAGGTCGCCGCAACCACAGAGGAGGTCGTTCTCGAAAAGCGGAGTCTGCTGACCCACTGAATGTGTACTTATTGTTTATCTAAAAACGCCACTTTTGACGCCCACGGTTCAACTCGCAGTCAATTCACCCAGGTTAACCTGATCAAAAATTATGATGAAAATCAAGCGAATATTTGGCGAGGTAGGGAGGCATTATACTCCTTAAAACGTTCCTTCTGGATGCTCAGATGAATAAATCGAAAAGTACTGTAGGCAAAAGGACCGGAGCGTGTAAAAAATTATGGAAATGGTGTTTCAATTCTTCGTAATTAGTGAGATATGAACGTTTTCCCTATGGAATTTATCATTAAAACACAAGGTTTTTGCATGTGGAATGACCCTCAGACCAGATATTCGAGACATCCCTCTCGTAAATTATGAATAAGGTCGCGGCAACCACAGAGGAGGTCGTTCTCGAAAAGCGGAGTCTGCTGACCCACTGAATGTGTACTTATTGTTTATCTAAAAACGCCACTTTTGACGCCCACGGTTCAACTCGCAGTCAATTCACCCAGGTTAACCTGATCAAAAATTATGATGAAAATCAAGCGAATATTTGGGGATGTAGGGAGGCATTATACTCCTTAAAACGTTCCTTCTGGATGCTCAGATGAATAAATAGAAAAGTACTGTATGCAAAAGGACCGGAGCGTGTAAAAAATTATGGAAATGGTGTTTCAATTCTTCGTAATTAGTGAGATATGAACGTTTTCCCTATGGAATTTATCATTAAAACACAAGGTTTTTGCATGTGGAATGACCCTCAGACCAGATATTCGAGACATCCCTCTCGTAAATTATGAATAAGGTCGCGGCAACCACAGAGGAGGTCGTTCTCGAAAAGCGGTGTCTGCTGACCCACTGAATGTGTACTTATTGTTTATCTAAAAACGCCACTTTTGACGCCCACGGTTCAACTCGCAGTCAATTCACCCAGGTTAACCTGATCAAAAATTATGATGAAAATCAAGCGAATATTTGGCGAGGTAATGAGGCATTATACTCCTTAAAACGTTTCTTCTGGATGCTCAGATGAATAAATCGAAAAGTACTGTAGGCAAAAGGACCGGAGCGTATGAAAAATTATGGAAATGGTGTTTCAATTCTTCGTAATTAGTGAGATATGAACGTTTTCCCTATGGAATTTATCATTAAAACACAAGGTTTTTGCATGTGGAATGACCCTCAGACCAGATATTCGAGACATCCCTCTCGTAAATTATGAATAAGGTCGCCGCAACCACAGAGGAGGTCGTTCTCGAAAAGCGGAGTCTGCTGACCCACTGAATGCGTACTTATTGTTTATCTAAAAACGCCACTTTTGCCGTCCTCGGTTCAACTCGCAGTCAATTCACCCAGGTTAACCTGATCAAAAATTATGATGAAAATCAAGCGAATATTTGGCGAGGTAGGGAGGCATTATACTCCTTAAAACGTTCCTTCTGGATGCTCAGATGAATAAATCGAAAAGTACTGTAGGCAAAAGGACCGGGGCGTATGAAAAATTATGGAAATGGTGTTTCAATTCTTCGTAATTAGTGAGATATGAACGTTTTCCCTATGGAATTTATCATTAAAACACAAGGTTTTTGCATGTGGAATAAGCCTCAGACCAGATATTCGAGACATCCCTCTCGTAAATTATGAATAAGGTCGCGGCAACCACAGAGGAGGTCGTTCTCGAAAAACAAAGTTTTCTGACCCACTGAATGGGTACTTATTGTTTATCTAAAAACGCCACTTTTGACGCCCACGGTTCAACTCGCAGTCAATTCACCCAGGTTAACCTGATCAAAAATTATGATGAAAATCAAGCGAATATTTGGGGATGTAGGGAGGCATTATACTCCTTAAAACGTTCCTTCTGGATGCTCAGATGAATAAATAGAAAAGTACTGTATGCAAAAGGACCGGAGCGTGTAAAAAATTATGGAAATGGTGTTTCAATTCTTCGTAATTAGTGAGATATGAACGTTTTCCCTATGGAATTTATCATTAAAACACAAGGTTTTTGCATGTGGAATGACCCTCAGACCAGATATTCGAGACATCCCTCTCGTAAATTATGAATAAGGTCGCGGCAACCACAGAGGAGGTCGTTCTCGAAAAGCGGAGTCTGCTGACCCACTGAATGCGTACTTATTGTTTATCTAAAAACGCCACTTTTGCCGTCCTCGGTTCAACTCGCAGTCAATTCACCCAGGTTAACCTGATCAAAAATTATGATGAAAATCAAGCGAATATTTGGCGAGGTAGGGAGGCATTATACTCCTTAAAACGTTCCTTCTGGATGCTCAGATGAATAAATCGAAAAGTACTGTAGGCAAAAGGACCGGGGCGTATGAAAAATTATGGAAATGGTGTTTCAATTCTTCGTAATTAGTGAGATATGAACGTTTTCCCTATGGAATTTATCATTAAAACACAAGGTTTTTGCATGTGGAATAAGCCTCAGACCAGATATTCGAGACATCCCTCTCGTAAATTATGAATAAGGTCGCGGCAACCACAGAGGAGGTCGTTCTCGAAAAACAAAGTTTTCTGACCCACTGAATGGGTACTTATTGTTTATCTAAAAACGCCACTTTTGCCGTCCTCGGTTCAACTCGCAGCCATTTCACCCAGTTTAACCCGACCACAAATGATGATGAAAATCAAGCGAATAGTTGGGGAGGTAGGGAGGCATTATACTCCGTAAAATTGTACATCTGGAGGCTCAGGAAGCATGCAGCGAGAGAAGCAGGAGTCCCCTCTCAACACATATGCACCCTGGCTACAACCATTCAAACCCCTCACCAGCATGAAATGAAAAATCTAATGGGAGCGGTGGGGGACTCGTAATCCACCATCAGCGCCCCCCCACACTCTCCCAGACTGTTCTATCTCCCTCTACCCTCGCCCTTCATTCCCCTTCCCATCATTCCCTGACGCTCTTCAAACCCTTACCCCATTCCACTCAGCCCCTCCCCTCGTTCCCTAGTCCCGCGATCTCCATCTAACCAGCACGCTCTCTCAGCGACGAGTGAATTCACCCCGACAATAGCAGAGTGCGGAAGTGATAATTACGACTCCAATGCGATCCCCACCCCGCCATTCGCTCTCCACCACCACCCCCTTGTCTCAACCCTCCCCCCATACCCCTCCCCCGCCCCCCGCATCCTCCATCCGTATCCACACACAACTCCCGCTCCTGCCGCGTGTGTGCCATATCGATATTCTCAACGGCAGTATCGCGTTTCGATATTGAGGCCGTTTTCGAACTTGGCAAACGCCTAGTTAACTTGATATCAAGATATCTTGATACCTAGGCAAGCAAAGTGAAATGCTTACTTGACACTTTCGTAGCCCTTTCACGGTGGAAGAGACATCATCTACATCTACGTGATACCCTGCGAGCCACCACGAGGGTGTGTGGCAGGGGGTGAAGATCACCAAACATGCACTGATGACATGTAACTAGGATATTTAATGGAGACATGCTAGATAATATGGTCACATGCAGCTAGATGGTTAGTATCTACATAATAAGGAAGGGATTATTGGTTGTTATTACATGCATCATGCACTACAGACTACTCTAACTATATTTCACCTACCTATCCCTTTGCTACGCTGCCTATTGTTCTCTCTTATAGTACGAGGGAAAAATGACATTTTAAATCTATCGGTACGACAATCTAGCTCTCTAATCTTGTTAATATGATCAAACCTAGCATAATACGCAGGGGTTCTCAATATATATCAACCGTCATCTGTGAAAAACTCTGTTTCGAATTTACTTAAAAGGTGTAACCTAAATTTTAACCTGCGTTCTGTAAGTAATTCCCATCCTAGTTCTTCTATTAACCTCGTAACACTAATACAATTATCATAACGGCCTTTAACAAACCTAGCAGATCTCCTTTGCACGCGCTCTAATTCTTTTATCATTCTATTATGCGGCCTTCATCTCGTAAAACATACGAAAAGCGCCATCCGTGTCCATAATTTTTGTGGTCGATGGAAGTCGATTGCTTCTTTAAAATGCTTCCCATCCGTATGCGACAAATTTAAAGGGAATATAATTTTAAAAATCTTATTGCTTATGAATAAAATAATTCTCATATTCCATTATGTGGTGAATAACTATTATACTTCGATTGCTAGGGTCTGCTGAAGCGGACGACACATCACTCACTGTATTTCACCACAGACAACGTAATTATGCACAAAAAGGCATTATAATATTTCTTGTCTACATGAAAAAATAGGTAACAGTATTTTAATATATTACACTCCGAACAAACTACCTATGATCTTCGACTGATAACTGAGAAATACGCGCGTTGTAACTAACATAGGTAATTAAGTTGAAAACAAATTACATTTACCCTAATGGTTTATTGTCCCCTATCTTTGATGAATGCAGTGAAAACCTCTCCAATGTTAACGTTATTGACAATTATGATGTTCGTTAGCTAAAAATAATGCTGCCAATGAAATTATGGCTACCTTAGAGTACTTTCCATTGGACCATAATTCTTTCATCATTTTTTCATTTCATTTCTTTTCCTTCAAGAGTAAGGAAGATAGATTTTGTAGGTTCAATGAAGTAAACAAGGACGGTACATCTACAACGTATGGAATTATACACACAACTATTAGGTACCAAATCTTTTATCAGTATATTCACATTTTAAAAACCTTTAAATATAGCTAATTCATCAATTTTTCCTCAAAAAAATAATAAATATCACACAAATATACGTAGTAATGATAAAATACTATCCATTTGAGAGTTTCTTCACTTCTATTTTCCATACAAGCCCATATTATCACACCCCGAGTTCTAACTTAAAACCTAGCAAGCATAACAAGTCTCCTTTTTCGTTGACTTGGTGTCTTTCCTCGATAGCTAGTGAACAAGCGCATGGTGATGACGCGTCCATGACGTCATTGCTTTCGATTCCTACTAGGTTTCAAGGCAAGATTGCTTGATTTGCCAAGTTCGAAAACGGCCTAAGGAAGTCCGAGCGATATGGTTCCCTAGTCATAATAGAGACCATATTCAAAATATACGTTTAAATTTCACCAGCTGTAGGACGTATGAATTAAATATTGCATTATTGATGGTATAAATTTGTTTTCCTGGAGATTGTAGGTCATTAATTCATGTTTAAACTGTTCCTCTCTCGCCAACGTTCTGCATCTTTATTTATGTTTCATCGGGCAGGAGAGAGTTCCCTTTTCAAAAGGAACTCTCACTGAGCCCTGATGAAGCATAAATAAATATACAAAACGTTGACGAAAGAGTAACAGTTAAACATGAACTAATGACCTACATTCTCCAGGAAAATAACTTTATATTTTAAAAAAAGAGGTCACGAAGAAGAATCATCTAGATTATTAATGGTGCAATAATATAGTTTTATATGACAGAAATTTTAAGTAATTAAATGAATGCATCTAAATAAGTCTTTAACACGACTCATTTTTTTCACGCGGTGCGTTTGAAACTCCTTCAAAACGGAAGGTTTTTTGTGATACCCTAGAACCTGCTGCGGTGACAACATGATAAATTTTCAAAAATAGCTGAGAAAACATACAAACTACACGCTGTTAGTTTTTTACGAAATCTAAGGGTTAGAAATACCTCATTTTGTAAATAATGTCTCTCTGGAGTGCATACACGTACTATTTATCATGTAAATGGGCTGTAATTTTTTGGCAAATATCTCCGAAAGTAATGTGGTAAGGGGTTGAATTTTTGGAGTCATTAGAAAGGTTAAATAGTTTTCTTTAGAATGATACCAAATTCATTGATTTCTAAGTAAAATGATATTTCGCTCAAACTACCTTAAGCGATCCGATTATCGATATTCGGTGGTTGAAGCGATTTTCGTTCGTATACAGATTGGCGTATAACTTTGCGCACATATACTTATCGTAATTATCTCTGAATGAAAGTTTGAGACAATGCAAGTCACTTACTTACTTCATACAAGTGAAAAAATACCTCTAGTATTTCCTTATTCGCCTCAGCATACGATCCACCCATCTTCATCCCATCGATAAAACCTATTCTCTTTCTTTACCTTCCCCCGCTGGCCCAGCATCCTTTCCTCTTTCACACTCTTGATCAAGCCCTTTATAACATCCCCATAACAGCGCTTAATAACCCAAAATTTTTACTTATAATAATTGCAATATTTACACTGGCATATTTACGTTTTTTTTCCATCACATAGACACATATACTAATGCAAAAGCGGGCCCGAGAATTCATTTTCGACTTGAAAAAGTTATTAAAATGTGCACTCAATGGCTCACGGTTAGCACCCTAACCACCTCAATGGGAGCTTTCCACTCACATTGAACGATGAGCGCTGGTGACTTGTTTTGTAATATGTGGGTAAACATTAGTCACGGCCGAATTTTTTGTCTAAATTTGTTGAATTCGTTCAGAATAAATATTGAAACATGCAAGCTTTTCATCTCTGACTATTTAAATACATCACAATATGCATGCTTGACGCCTTCGGCGAACATCAACAAACCTGACAACAATCACCCATGTCATTATCGGTGTTTTAGCTAAGGATCTAATGCGATTGATGATTGGTGTGATAGTTGGCAGCTAGAATTAAATTTGAAGAAATGCGCGATAATGAACTTTTGGAAAAAGAATGGCTTTCCCCGGAATAATTATAGCATCAAAAAAAAACAAAATATGTAACGTAGAATCTATTAAATACTTAGGCGTCACCATCACTGAAGACATGTCATGGGGGAAACACATCAGGGAAATAACTAGTGTAGCAAACCGTAGATTAGGTTTCGTAAAAAGGGTTCTAGGCAAATGCGATAAGAGAGTACGAGAAAGAAACTATTTTACACTTGTCAGGCCTCATTTAGAATATGCCGCTAGTATATGGGATCCGTACGAGGAAGGTATGATAAAAGAATTAGAGCGCGTGCAAAGGAGATCCGCTAGGTTTGTTAAAGGCCGTTATGATAATTGTATAAGTGTTACGAGTTTAATAGAAGAACTCGGATGGGAATTACTATCAGAACGCAGGTTAAAATTTAGGTTAAACCTTTTAAGTGAATTCGAAACCGATTTGTTCACAGATGACGTTAGATATATATCGAGAACCCCTGCGCATTATGCTAGGTTTGATCATATTAACAATAATATGTATAATTTAGTACCTTGTTTAACTATTGATCTGTCGCAGTAATCATAACCAGGAGTCATATCTTAAGTGGTGTACTGCATGGTAGCTTGTTAGTCCATGTAGAACTCTCCTAGTTTCTGGTCTGACTGCGCGCTGTTATCCTGACTGCTTTTGGCCCTTGTCTAGTACTCCGGGGGAACGTTAACGGTTCGGATTTCAACTGGGATGAGAGCGTCATGCCTGGTGTGCAATCACCCCGTGCCGCACGCATGAGTGGTGGCTTGCACGGTATTTCGTCAATATAGATGAATACCGAGAAAGTTAGCCTAAGCCGAGGTAGAGATAAAAGACGTGTCTCACATGGGAGCGTTAATCCAAGTACCTACTCTGCAAACTTGGACGACCCAGGAAATGTTTTCCACCTCCAAGGGCTTACCTCCCCCCTCGATGTAGAACGATTGGAGATACAATGTTTCTTGGGTATTAGATTTGTAATTGGCGCTTTGCATGTGTGGTACGCGGGTTTTTAATGTAATGTCGGTGTTCTACCATATCATTCAGGCATGCCTGGTGCGAAAGCACCCCCTGCCACACACCCTTTGGGTGGCTTGCAGGGTATGACGTAGATGTAGATGACGTAGATGATGTAAGCTGTGGAGGTAAACCCTCTTTGACAGCGGTGACCTCCACGACGGGCCTACGTGCCTCTTTCACTCAAATATAATGCATATCACCGTAGCAACCCTGCATGTGTTAGAAGGAGCTCCTTAAGTAAAATGGAGTTCCATGCGTGATCATGATAATGAAAGAACGTTGTTATTTTTCAATCGTTAGGCCTCATCTGGAATATGCTGTTAGTGTATGGGATCCATACGAAGCGGGGTTGATATCGGAATTAGATCGCGAGCAGCGAAGAGGAGCTAGGTTTGTGAAACGATGCTACCATAAGTTTGCTAGTGTGTCTGGACTGTTAGAAGAATTAGGATGGGAATCGCTATCACAGCGTAGATTAAATTATAGGCTTAAACTCCTAAATAAATTTCAAGAAAATCATTTCTCTGACGACGTAAAAAACATACTATTAACCCCCTCGTACTACGGCAGATTAGATCGCGCCAATAAAATTAGAGAGCTAAATTGTAGAACCGATAGGTATAAAATGTCATTTTTTCCGCGTGCCATTCGGGACCATAACAGCTGTGATCGTCGTCATGAATAGTTCGAATTGTGACAATAGGCAGACAGTAAATCTTTCTCATTATATTCTCTACTTCCTTATTTATGCATGATGTAAATATTGATGTTCTTATTTATGCATGATATTTTGAATATGTAGTAGTACTCTTTGTATCCCTTGCATGTTGGAACGATTGACGATAGAATGCTTCTTGATTATTAGATTTTTAATTGGCTCTTTGCATGTGTGGTACGCGGGTTTCAATGTAATTTCGGTGTTCTATCGTATCATTCATGCATGCCTGGTGTGGAAGCACCCCCTGCCACACACCCTTTGGGTGGCTTGCAGGGTATGACGTAGATGTAGATGTATGTACACATCTACTTGCAATATCGCCACAGCAGACGTTGGCCCGCATTTACACGGGGAACGTGTGATCAGGCGCTTTCGGTATACTCGGAATGGCGTGTTCCGTCTTCATCATATTCGGCGCCCGGCACTGACGCAAATACGGCGAAGAAATGCGTAAAAATTACCACAAGAAGGTATCTGCCTTGACGGGGAGCCCTCTTACGGTGAACCAAGGCAAGGAACTATCTTAACGAGTGCAGTGACATTCCTTGCTATTCCGTTATCTTCCCATAGCCCAGTCTCATTTCTACTTTCTCATTTACAAAAAACTCATATACAATTGAGTCAAAATCCCTTCCTCGTTCTTAAAAAGTTGTTCTCATTTTTAATGTAATAAAGCAAGAGAACAGAAACATCCTTTACAGTAAAATTATTGATAATGACCAAGGTCATATCGCCAACATCAGAATGAGGTACTAAATCGAGATGGAATACTTTAAATGCTATTTTTTGTCTAAGTAGAAACGTCTTAATAGAGCAAACTCAATTCAATATACACCATCTTAAAGATTCTATTAATTAATACAAAATAGTAATCAATTTCAAAATCTCCACTGACAATATCCATTCTAAAATAACTCGTACCTGCCGCAAATACAACGATGAGATGCGGATAAATTATCGTTTTATTTTCTCTACACGGCGCATCAGTCAAGAATTGGTCCCGCTACATCTATATCTACATTACGTAATACCCTGCGAGCCACCACGAGGGTGTGTGGCAGGGGGTGAAGATCACCAAACATGCACTATTGACATGCAACTTGGATATTTAAGGGAGACATGCTAGAGAACAGGGTCACATGCAGCTAGGTGATTAGTATCTACATAATAAGAAAGGGATTAATGGTTGTTATTACATGCATCATGCACTACAGACTACTCTAACTATATTTCACCTACCTATCCCTACCTATCTTGTTAATCTGATCAAACTTAGCATAATACGCAGGGGTTCTTAATATATATCTAACGTCATCTGTGAACAAAACGATTTCGAATTTACTTAAAAGGTTTAACCTAAATTTTAACCTGCGTTCTGATAGTAATTCCCATCCGAGTTCTTCTATTAAGCTCAGCTAAGCCATCTACAAATAGCTAGTCAGCAGGTTCCTATTTGAACACGAACACCCTTTCCCTGGGTGGAGATAAATCCACCCAGACGGGACTCGAGCCCGCGACCCTCAGTTTAGCAGGCGAGGACTTGACCTCGCCGCCACCGGGGCCGGCACCATAAGCAAAAAATCGCCAGGATTGGGAATCAAACCACAGATCTTTAGTTTGCAGGACCTATGGGCATGCACCTGCGCAATTCAGGCTTCCTAATGCCTGCTTAATTAACAACTAGTGCCTGGAATCCTCCAAAATTGCAAGCCAAATATCAGCGGCTCGATACCACGTCCAGGGCAATTTCTTCTCGCCGTCATTTAAACGAATTGCATCATGATTTAATTTCTGGAAAATTTCGCACGACTACACATGTTTGGTGAATCTTCATAGTGAATCTGGTGTTGAATAACATTTTGCCTACTCTTTGTTGGGTTATAATTCCGAAGTGTGTCGTTTACCATGTTGAAACCCGGGTCGGTTAGAGAAATAAAGAGTGTAATTAAATAAAGTTATCTTTTTAATTATGAGGAAAACTATTGACTTCCATCGAGTAGCACGGGAGTTAGTATCTTATCTACATCTACGAAATACCGCGCAAGCCAACACTAGGGTGTGTGGCACGGGGTGATTCCACACCAGGCATGCAGCACTTATCCCAGCTGAAATCAGAACCACGTACGCTTCCCCGATGCTAGGCGCAGATCAGAAGCATTCAGGACATCATTGCGCAGTTAGACCAGAAACCAGAAGAGTGATACGTAGGGGAACATGCTACCATGCAGTACACTACCAAAGATACAACTACTGGTTAGTATTACCAATGTGACAGATTAATAGCACTACAAGGTACTAAATCATGCAAGAGTGTATCATGCCGGAGATTACATGCGACTTTAGTAGCTAATTATCACGTTGAGATATTTAGCACTACTGAAAAAAAAACCTTTTTAACCTAGTCAGTATCCTAGAATTGATCTAGCGAACTATTATGGTACCTTATTGTACGAGAAAAAATGAAATTTTAAATCTATCGGTTCTGCAGTTTATTACCTTAACCTTACGCCTGTGACCTTACGCTCTTACCTTACGCTCTACTTATTATGCTAACCTATTACGCTCTACTTATTACGCTAACCTTACGCTCTACCATTATAGTTTGGCTCCAGCAAAATATTTTGAACGTCCGGTAAGAAAAAGTCTACATCAATGATAAAATATAACAACAATAGTAATATCCACACTTTAATGTACTACTTCAACACAGACCATGGTTTCGACATACTATGTCATTATCAAGGATAATGACATAGTAAGTCGATAATGACATAGTATGTCGATAATGACATAGTATGTCGATAATGACATAGTATGTCGAAACCATGGTCTGTGTTGAAGTTGTACATTAAAGTGTGTATATTACTATTGTTGTTATATTTTATCATGGATATATCGCATTTCCACCACGTTAAGCCTGAAACGATTTCATATTGTCTGCATCAAACTTTCGTAAAAGATTTCACCTATATTTTTCCTTTCGATCGGACTGAGATTCCCACCCAAATTCCCGCTACAATTTACTTATGTATCTTATATATTTGGCGAATCATTTTTCGCAAAAATACAGGCCACATTCTCGTGCGTCAAGATACCATCTTGCTCCTTACCTTAATCAACGGGCGCGCCAATATCAGAGAAGTCGCCCAACCCAATTCTACACTTTCCCCACAAAGTGCAACCAAACCTTTCCCACTCCATACTACACCACAACCCCTATTCCCCCGCTCCAACATACACCCAAATCCACCCTATTATCCCGACAGAATCCTCATTGTTCGCCCTCTTTGTTTTAATTCCCCACTCGAGTCCGGAGCGCGTGGGTCCCGTTGGGAAAGAGGAGGAGGGTGCAATAAGAGTGGAGGGTGGGGAAAGAGAAAAGATAGGGGGATGTTGGACGAGGATGAGTGGCAAAAAGGAGTTGGATGAGAGAGGGAGAATGTGGGGAAGTGGAAATGGGGAAGAAGAATTGCGGGGTATAAAGAGAAGCAAGAGGGAAATGAGGAATAAGTGACTTGAGTGGCCGATAGTGTGGAGGTAAAGAGTTAAAGGGGGGGAAATGGGCAGGGGGGTACGTTGGCATGGGGATATGGGGGAACGAGGGGCGTGAGCGGTTGCCGATTTTGCCCGTCTCTTTTTCGCTTGCTTGAAAACGCTCGGGCATCGGAGGGGGGGGGGTTGCTGGCGACTTGGTCCTCTTTCGGGGAGTGTTCCTTTTTTGTTTTTTTGAATGAGGGAGTGATTAAGGGAAGGCGCGGTTGAGGAAGTGGCAATTTGAGGCCGCGTGTGGCTGATGGGCTGAGTGTGAGGGAAAGGCAGGACAGAGGGCTTGGGGAAGAGAAGTTGAGAACGAAAGACACAGAGAAGGTAAATGTGGAAATTAAGGGAGTAGCTTACGGAGTGGTTTTACTGTACAGTTGAAAAGCCTGAGGGATTATGAATGCAAAGCCATAACTAACAAGGAAAATATCCATTTTTGTAGACTATTTCGTATAAATACGATGGCCCTAGATAAATAACCTGATACATCTACATCTATGTCATACGCTGCAAGCCACCCAAAGGGTGTGTGACGGGGGGTGCTTCCACACCAGGCATGCATTAATTTTACGGCAGAACACCGAAACTACATTGAAACCAGTGTACCACACATGCAACGCGCCCATTAAAATCTACTAACCAAGAAACATTCTATCGTCAATCGTTCCAACGTGCAAGGGGTACAAGGACTACTACTACATATTCAAAATATCATGCATAAATAAGAACATCAACATTTACATCATGCATAAATAAGAACGTAGAGAATATAATGAGAAAGATTTACTGTCTGCCTATTGTCGCAATTCGAACTATTCATGACGACGATCACAGCTGTTATGGTCCCGAATGGTACGCGGAAAAAATGACATTTTATACCTATCGGTTCTACAATCTAGCTCTCTAATTTTATTGGCGCGATCTAATCTGCCGTAGTATGAGGGGTTTAATAGTATGTTTTTTACGTCGTCAGAGAAATGATTTTCCTGAAATTTTGTTTGGAGGTTAAGCTTACAATTTAATCTACGCTGTGATAGCGATTCCCATCCTAATTCTTCTAACAGTCCAGACACACTAGCAAACTTATCGTAGTATCGTTTCACAAACCTAGCTCCTCTTCACTGTACGCGATCTAATTCCGATTTCAACCCCGCTTCGTATGGATCCCATACACTAACAGCATATTCCAGATGAGGTCTAACGATTGAAAAATAACAACGTTCCGAGTACTCTCTTGATAAAGCCTAGCTTCCTGTATGCTTGACCGCATATTTCCCGAATAGGTTTTCCCCAAGATATGTCTTAAGTAATTGTGACCCCTAAGTACTTAACAGACTCGGCGTGAATAATTTCCGTATTATTAATTCTGTAAGCCCTACCTGGCCTGTTTTTCTTTTTCCAAAAGCTGACTGCTACGCACTTTTTTATGTTTAGTATCATCTGCCACTTTTCGCACCAAGCATGAACAGCCAGTAGGTCGATTGTTAAGGAGTCGCTATCTTCGGAACTATTAATATCCCTCTACACAACCGCATCGTCTGCGAAGAGTCTAAGCTTACTTTTAACGACATTGCTAATATCATTTATGTACAAGAGAAATAAAAGTGGACCAATGAAACTTCCCTGAGGAACACCCAAAGTAACGCTGTGTTTGACATGATACCATCTATGACAACCCTTGACAGTAACAAGCAAAGAAATATTTTCCAGGGCTAAAATGACCCCTCGGAGATTCAATTTTTGACTCACCGAGGATATATTGCTAATTCGAGGACAACAAACTCCCAGTTCAAGTATATCTGGCACAAAATCTGTCAATTCGGGTCATAACAGTTATATTTTGTTTCCAATTGAATTTTCAGACAACGGATATCAAGCGGAAGATAGCCAAGGTTGGAAGGCATTCATTGGAAAAAGTCAAATACTGTGCTCTAAGAATATAGGACTACAAACCAAGAGGCAGAACGTGAAATCATTCAGGTGGAGCGTAGCACTCTATCGATTCTATGGATCGAAAGCATGGACCATTAGAAAAGTGGACCAGAACATACTAGAAGCCTTCAAAACTTGGTGCTGGAGGAGGATGCTGAAGATGAAATGGACGGACAAAATAAGAAATGATGAAGTGTACAGAAGAGTAGAAGAGGAAAGGACCATATGGAACACCAAGGAGAAAATAAATAGAAGATGGATTGGTCACACCCTGAGATAGTATGGGTTTGTAAAAAACATAATTGAAGGCATAATAGAGGGAAAAGCCCCCAGAGGGAGACCCAAGAATAAGTGCATGGACCAAATGAAGAGGAAAGTACATACGTAGGAAGAGATGCCAGGAGGTAAGGGAACTAGCATTAGATAGGGAAGGAAGGAGGGCTGCAGTCAACCAATCCTAGGATTGAACGACCAATGAATGAATGAATGAACCTCACTAACCAATCCAATATTTGAGTGTTTTTTTAAGTATTCTTCAGGGTAATGCAGGTTTTCTTCATCCCGTCCATGAAAGTTATTATCCTTCTTCCTCTTCCCCACTTACCCAATATCCTTCCCTCTATCACACTCTTGAGCAACCCATCGCCCCTTATTACATACCTATTATCCCTTATTACAGCCACCTACTCCACCGATATCGAATTTCATTAAGAAGTTACCTTTCCTTGTCCATCATCCTGAGCACTTCCTCGTTATTAGAGTGTGGCACATACATAAACATATTCAAATTTCTTATAATGACTGTTAAGGCGTCCATATAAATTTGTTGAATACATTACCTAACTTTTAACGCTGGGCGTCATCATCAGGACCGTTTTACCAGAATACATCTACATCTACGTAATACCCTGCGAGCCACCACGAGGGAGTGTGGCAGGGGGTGAAGATCACCAAACATGCACTATTGACATGCAAATAGGACATTTAAGGGAGACATGCTAGAGAACAGGGTCACATGGAGCTAGGTGGTTAGTATATACATAATAAGAAAGGGATTATTGGTTATTATTACATGCATCACGCACTACAGACTACTCTAACTATATTTCACCTACCTATCCCTTTGCTACGCTGCCTATTGTTCTCTCTTATGGTACGCGGGAAAAATGACATTTTAAATCTATCGGTACGACAATCTATCTCTCTAATCTTGTTAATCTGATCAAACCTAGCATAATACGCAGGGGTTCTCAATATATATCTAACGTCATCTGTGAACAAATCAATTTCGAATTTACTTAAAAGGTTTAACCTAAATTTTAACCTGCGTTCTGAGGCGCATAGAGGACAGAACGAAGTCTGCATCTTTTTTCAAACAAAATCAGTTAATAGTTGGCGAATGACAGTTTACTTGAAATAACTTTGTTGACTCCACATTTGAGATTGTATTGTCACGATGTATTGATATTTTTTACTTAACAGGGACCATAATAATAATATATAACGTACATTTTCGCGCACTGGATAAATCTGTTCGTATGTCATTGAATAATTTTGAAATATAAGTCAGGTTCCATAAGACTTCGTGTAAAAATATCTTTTAAAAATCGTTAGCATATATTTTTTTTCGATTTTAGCTATTCATAGCACAATAAAGGTACACGAAGGCAAAGTTTCTTCTAAAACTGCATAAAGGAAAATCGCTCCGACTACCATAATCACAATATATAAGAGTTTATGTGCGACAAATGATTTTCTTACGTTGACAATTAGCACAAAATATATTCTCATGTTCCCATGTTATATTCTCATAATTTTATCTATCGTAGTAAGCTGGAGTTCGTAAAATATTCATAACTTCGTCGGAATATGCGTCATATTTGAACAAACTAAAAAGATTGAGATTAATTTTCAACCTAAGGTCTGAAAACGTTTTCCATTAAAATTGTTGCAATGAGTCAGTAACACAAACGTAACCATTAAAATGCACCTTTCCAAAAGCTGCTGATCTTCTCTGCACGCGTTTCAACTCCGTTTTTAAGGTAGTTTGAGCGAAATACCTTTTTAACTAGAAATCAATAAATTTTGTCTCATTTTAAGGAAAAATATATCACCCTTCCAATAACTACAAAAATTTAACTCGCCACCTTTGCCACATTATTTTCCGAGATATTTGCCAAAAAATACGAGCCCTTTTATACGGGAAATGGTATGTGTATGCAGAGAGACCTTACATTAAAAATGAGGCATTTCCTACACTTAGATCTCATCAAAAAATCAACAAGGCGTGGTTTGTGTTCACTCAACTATATTTGAAAATTAATCATATTTTCACCGCAGTTAATTGTTCACGATCACAACAAACCTTCCGTTTTGAAGGAGTTTCAAACGTAACACAAGAAAAAAATGAGTCAAGTTAAAGACTCATTTAGATATTTTCATTTGGTTACTTACAATTTCTGTCATATAAAACTATATTATTGCACCATTAATAATGCAATATTTGATTCGTGAGTCTCACAGTTGGTGAAATTAAAACGTATATATCGAATATGGTCTCTACTATATGGTTACTAGTATATGGGATCCGTACGAGGAAGGTATAATAAAAGAATTAGAGCGTGTGCAAAGGAGACCCGCTATGTTTGTTAAAGGCCGTTATGATAATTGCATAAGTGTTACGAGTTTAATAGAAGAACTAGGATGGGAATTACTATTAGAACGCAGGTTAAAATTTAGGTTAAACCTTTAAAGCAAATTCCAAACCGATTTGTTCACAGATGACGTTAGATATAAATTGAGAACCCCTGCGTATTATCCTAGGTTTGATCATATTAACAAGATTAGAGAGATAGATTGTCGTACCGATGAATTTAAAATGTCATTTATCCCGCGTACTATAAGAGAAAGCAATAGGCAGCGTAGCAAAGGGATAAGTAGGTGAAATATAGTTAGAGTAGACTGTAGTGCATGATGCATGTAATAACAAACAGTACTACCTTCCTTATTATGTAGATACTAACCATCTAGCTGCATGTAACCGTATTATCTAGCATGCCTCCCTTAAATATCCTAGTTGCATGTCAATAGTGCATGTTTGGTGATCTTCACCCCCTGCCACACACCCTCGTGGTGGCTCGCAGGGTATTACGTAGATGTAGATGTATTATGATTAGGGAACTATCTCGCTCCCACTACTTTATGCCAGATTATTTAGTAGCCTAGCTAGTATGTCTGAGAGGATATCGTTGAATACAGTCCCGAGTGACTAACGCACCTCTACCAACTTTCCTCATCAGTTCTTTCCCCTCTCCTTTATTTCTCGACCTCTCCGCTAAATAACTCTTCCCCTGCACCGCTACCTTTCCCTTCAGCAGCCTCTCTCTCACCCTTCGCTTTCGCTTTCCGTCCCACTTGCCCAGTTGCAAGCGGAGCTCTCGAGTCCTCATTCATTTCGAGGTGCAAGCTTGGAGAAGAGCAATTATCTCGTTTCCTGACACGTTCTTTCCCCCTGGTTCTTATCCTTCGATTTTCTCCGCGAGGACGGAAATGCAGGGTGCGCAACGTGATGCGATTACGTCACTGTCGCTCACCAAGCGTGGAGTTCTTTGAGGTAGAAGTAGAGGGCGCTTGCTATGGTTACCAATGCTGGAAACTCCAACAAACTACGGTAGATCAGATCATGAGATCAAAGTAAGGGAAAGAGATCGTAGAACAGAACGGTTAAAAATGTCGTTTTTCCCGCGATCGATAATAGACCATAATGGCTGCGTTGAGACTATGAAGTAGGTTAGTTGACAGAAAGTGTAGCTGATTAATTCACATTTACCCTGATGCATGTTTCTAAATCTGCCACGTTGTGCTATCACTACGTGTTGCATATTCTCCACATGGCTCTTTTGCCAAGTTCACGCAGTTACATAACAGATTATTTAAGTAGTTTCTGTAGCATTTTTAGCATACCCATAGTGTGGTATTTGTTCTTGAAAGTAAGCTTCTTCACTGTAGTTCATGTTGGTGATAAGTCACCCCCTACCAAAAACACTCGTGGTGGCCTGTAGGGTAATCAGTGGAAGAAGTAGAAGTAGAAGATGTAATGAGGGCGTGGCCTGTCCACTATCTTTGTAAATCCCGATTACTCACTATCACTCTTAACCCTACGCGCTAACTGCAATTTAAACGATGTTTTCCATCGATAAATATACTAACGATACTAGATTTCAGCATGGATTACCTTTTTTAATGAAAATTGCCAATTTTCATTACTTATGTCATTCCACCAGATTACGCCTGAAACATCTCTTTTTAATAGGTTAACTTCCTAAACATTTTACCTACATCTACATCTACGCAATACCCTGCGAGCCACCACGAGGGTGTGTGGCAGGGGGTGAAGATCACCAAACATGCACTATTGACATGCAACTAGGATATTTAAGGGAGGCATGCTAGATAATACGGTCACATGCAGCTAGATGGTTAGTATCTACATAATAAGGAAGGTAGTACTGTTTGTTATTACATGCATCATGTACCACAGACTACTCTTACTATATTTCACCTACCTTTGTTTGTTTGTGTTGTGTTGGTTTGTGTTTGTTTGTGTTGTGTTGGTTTGTGTTTGTTTGTTTGTTTGGTTGTGTTGTGTTTGTTAAATGTCGTTATGATAATTGTATTAGTGTTACGAGTTTAATAGAAGAACTAGGATGGGAATTACTATCAGAACGCAGGTTAAAATTTAGGTTAAACCTTTTAAGTAAATTCGAAACCGATTTGTTCACAGATGACGTTAGATATATATTAAGAACCCCTGCGTATTATGCTAGGTTTGACCATATGAACAAGATTAGAGAGATAGATTGTCGTACCGATAGATTTAAAATGTCATTTTTCCCGCGTACCATAAGAGAGAACAATAGGCAAGTAGCAAAAGGGATAGGTAGGTGAAACATAGTTAGAATAGTCTGTAGTGCATGATGCATGTAATAACTACCAATAATCCCTTCCTTATTATGTAGATTTTAACCTGTACTATACCGTAGTAACTAATATTCTATTGTAATAACTACTGCAATTACTTGCAATAACTAATAATCTACTGTAGTAACTAATAAACTATGACCCTATTTTCTAGCATGTCTACATTATATATCCTACTTACTTGGCAATAGTGCATGTTTGGTGATCTTCACCCCCTGCCACACACCCTCGTGGTGGCTCGCAGGGTATTACGTAGATGTAGATGTAGATGTACCTATCCCTTTGCTACGCTGCCTATTGTTCTCTCTTATAGTACGCGGGAAAAATGATATTTTAAATCTATCGGTGCGACAATCTATCTCTCTAATCTTGTTAAGACGATCAAACCTAGCATAATACGCAGGGGTTCTCAATATATATCTAACGTCATCTGTGAACAAATCAATTTCGAATTTACTTAAAAGGTTTAACCTAAATTTTAACCTGCGTTCTGATAGTAATTCCCATCCGAGTTCTTCTATTAAGCTCGTAACACTTATACATTTATCATAACGGCCTTTAACAAACCTAGCGGATCTCCTTTGCACGCGCTCTAATTCTTTTATCATACCTTCCTCGTACGGATCCCATATACAAAATGCACCTAATGCATTCTCCTTTCATTACACATCTCCTTTCATTACTACTCTCCTTTCATATACAAACATCTAATGCATTCTCCTTTCATAATTTTTAATCTACCTGAGTTAGCCTGGGTACTCAGACTCCGCCATAGACTCGGAGGTTCATGCTAGACTTATTTTCCTTGAGACGTTCAGAACAGGTGTGTTTCAGAGCGACAAAGAGAATATCACTTTGACGCCAAACTACATTTATAGGTCCGAAAAAGCGATATAATATGAGAGATAGATTGCCGAACAGAGAGACAAATTACAAAATTTCGTTCCTTCCGACCACAATGAGGGACCATACCATAATAGATTGTAGGGCTTTAATCCGTTTGCTGAGGCCGCAGAATATTTTCATCGACATCTACGGAGTACCGTGCAATTCACCACTAGGGTGTGTGGCACGGGGTGATTCCACACCAGGTATGCAGCACTCATCCCAGTTAAAACCAGATCCGCGCAAGTTACTTCGAATGCCAGTCGCAGGCCAAAATCAGTCAGGACAATGTAACGCAGTAAGCCCAGAAACCAGGAGAGTGATACTTAGAAGAACATGCTACTATATAATACACTAATAAATATATAACAACTGGTTAGTAATATCAATGCGACAAATAAATAGCACTACAAGGTACTAAGACATGCAGGAGTATATCATGCCGGAGATTGCATGCGACATTAGTATCTACAATTCATATTAAGATATTAAGCACTACTGAAAAAATCTATTTAACCTAGTCAGTACCCTAGAACTGATCTATCATAACTATTATGGTCCATTATTGTACGTGGAAAAAATGACATCTTAAATCTATCGGTTTTGCGGTCTATTTCCTTAATCTTATTCCTGTGATCGTTCCTACCATAATAAATTTTGGCCTAGGCAAATATTTTGAACGTCCGGCAAAAAATAGTTTACATCAAATTTTCGTAAAAGATTTAACCTACATTTCTCCCTTCGATCGGATAGAGGTTCCTACCCTAATTCCCTCAGCAATGTTGTCACACTACTATAAAAGTAGACGGAAATGGCACTACGTATTCAAGCCGAGGCCTGAAAACCGAAACAGCAATCAAATTGGCTCTTACTGCTACTTCCTTTGGGTAGGAAGACGAAAATTTTATCTCCCTTGGAGACCCTGTGGAAGGCTCGACCCTCTTTCGGCTGGACCCGAACTCGGAATCCGAGCCTCTGCATCGTTATGCTCTCGGGAAGTAGTTTGGTAAGGGGCAGACTTTTTTTTAAATCTTTGGAAGGGTGAGGTATTATTCTTAAAAAATAGATCAACTTTATTGATATCCATGAGCAATAGTATTTCGCCAATTTTATGTTTTATGAGTTGCTAAAAATTTCGACTAGATGGAGGATATTCTTGCCTTCCACTCGCTAATTCTACATCTCCATCTACGTATTACCCAGCGAGCCACCACGAGGGTGGGCGGCAGAGAGTGAAGATCACCAAACATCCACTATTGACATGCAACTAGGATATTTAATGAAGGCATGCTAGATAATAGGGTCACATGGTTAGTATCTACATAATAAGAAAGGGATTATTGGTTGTTATTACATGCATCATACACTACAGACTACTCTAACAATATTTCACCTACCTATCCCTTGGCTACGCTGCCTATTGTTCTCTCTTATAGTACGCGGGAAAAATGACATTTTAAATCTATCGGTACGACAATCTATCTCTCTAATCTTGCTAGTATGATCAAACCTAGCATAATACGCAGGGGTTCTCAAAATATATATTTCTAACGTCATCTGTGAACAAAACGGTTTCGAATTTACTTACAAGGTTTAACCTAAATTTTAACCTGCGTTCTGATAGTAATTCCCATCCGAGCTCTTCCATTAAGCTCGTAACACTTATACAATTATCATAACGGCCTTTAACAAACCTAGCGGATCTCCTTTGCACGCTCTCTAATTCCTTTATCATACCTTCCTCGTACGGATCCCATATACTAGCGGCATATTCTAAACGAGGCCTGACAAGTGTAAAATAGTTTCTTTCTCGTACTCTCTTATCGCATTTGCCTAGAACCCTTTTTACGAAACCTAATCTACGGTTTGCTACACTAGTTATTTCCCTGATGTGTTTCCCTCATGACATGTCTTCACTGATGATGACGCCTAAGTATTAATAGATTTTACGTTAGATATTTTATTTTCTATGATGCAATAATTATTCCGGGGAAAGCCATTCTTTTTCTATTACGCTAATTCGTCCATTTCGTCCTTCTACCCAAAGGAAGGAGCAGTGAGAGCCATTATGATTGCTGTTTCGGTTTTCAGGCCACGGTTAGAATACGCAGTGCGCTCTCCATCTACATCAATGGTTGAGTAATTAAGTTATACATCTCGCTAAAGATCCTAGCGCAGACTTTCACGTCAAGGAAGGAAGACAGCTCAAAGAGGGCTGAAAGGAGTGGATGGAAGGGAAGGATGAATGCAAGGAGAGAGCGAAGCATAGAAACCAAACTACTGCATGAAAAAAGTAACGAGGGACGTGCATGAAAATTTAGTGAATTACATAAGACGAGTAGCATAAATGCGCTTATTTGGAACACTGTGTTAGAAAATTTTAAGGTAGTTTTAGTGGGATTGTTCCCTAGTCATAATGGAGGCCATAATCGAACTACATGTTTAATTTCAGAAGCTCTAGGAAGCATAAATTAAATATTTAAATGTAATTGATGTAATGACTTACTTTAAGTAGGCTGAAATTCTTGGTAATTAAATGACAATATCGACATTAATCAATCATTTGACTCAATTTTTTCATGCGGTACGTTTAAAACTCCTACGAAATGGAAGCTTTTTTGTAATTCTGAGGAAATAGTGCGAAGATAATAGATATATTTTTTAAGTAAGTTGAGAAAACATACAAACTACACACTGTTAATTTTTTTACGAGATCTAGGCGTTAGAAATTCCTAATTTTTAACTAAGATCTCTCGGGTGAACATACACATACTGTTTTCCATGTGAAACGGCAGTACGTTTTTGTCAAAAATCACGGAAAATAGTTCAGTAAGCGGCTTATATCTTTGGGAGGGTGAGATATTATTATTTAAATAGTGAGCCAATTCATTGATTTATATGAGATGAGAAATGATATATCGCCTAACTATCTCAATAGGCTTACGATCTAGGGGAAAGAATAGATTAAATCTTTTTTGACGTAGACTATTTTTTGCCGGACGTTCAACATATTTTTCTAGAGCCAAACTATTATGGTAGAATCGATCGCAGGCATAAGATTAAGGAAATAGACTGCCGAACTAATAGATTTAGGATGTCCTTTTTTCCATGCACACTAAGGGAGAAATAGTTGCAACAGATCAGTTCTGTGACACTTAGATCATCACCTGATAAAGTAGGTAAATATCTTAACGTCATTATTAACAACTTACCCCGCATGAAATTTATGACATGATTTATCTTTCTGCATGAGATTTAATATCTCGTATGACAACTTACCATGCGTAATAATATCACTAATTGGCATGCTATTCTATGTAGCACTCTCGTAGTCTCAGGTATGATCGCCCATTGTTATCCATACCGTTTTCGGCCTGTTTCTTGCGACAGGGGAAAAGTGCACGGTTCTGATTCAACTGGGATGAGAGCTGTATGCCTGGTGTGGAATCACCCCTGCCACACACCCTAGTTGTTTCTGTCACGGTATTTTGTAATGTTGATGAATGCCTCTTATTTTAAAGCATTTATGATCCTAATATTCTACCTAATATATCCATCTACCTAAAAGTTATTTCCCTAGAAATTCAATTGATCAACCTTCTGCTACTTGTGTCATCATAGGAGATTTACAAGAAACAAATTTTCCCGACAGTATCGAGATAAAACAAATATCGAGGTAAAATAAATAATCGAGATCAAATGCTAAATGGTATAAACCCAATAGCTCTACTCTCCTGTCCTCCTAAGCGTTGGGAATAAACTTTGGTCATCAAACGAGTTTACTTGTGATCCAACTGGATTCTCTTGGGATACTCAAGAGTAATGTTGAAGCTAATGAAGTAACGAGCCAACTCTGCGAGCAGATTAAACATGAATACTCGATCAGAGTGCATAATATGCGAGATCGATTGGTGCAGGTACACACACCAATTACGTATTTGTTATCAAAACAAAAACCTACACTCAAAACTCTCCTTTGAGTAATGTCAACTCAAAGAGAGTAAGACAGATTAACGCGGACTATTGTGAAAGTTCAGTCTTAAAACAGAAACAGTTTTATTACGAAATTCCACGATATCTCGCCTGAATCAGCTGAAATTATTCGGAATGCTAGCATAGCATATCAAGCCAAACTGTACCTGATGATGGCTCTGTGAGCTGAATCGCGTCTTACGCATTAAAATACCATGTGGAAAAGTGCTATTGCTGTTTGCTTTATCTCCTTTGAGTGCTGAGTCAACGCAGCACAAAAAAAGGAAAAAACCAATGCTCTTGCTATGAAAATAATTACAGTACCATTTTACTCTGGGGAAAAGTACTTACATTAGCAGGAATAGCGATCGGGACAGCTGTTCCCCAGAAGTCTGTTCCCCAGAAGTCGACGCTGCTCTCGTTCCATCCAATGGCTGCGTACTCGCGTACAAAAAACACACGCAAAAAATCTATCTTCTTTCTTGCAGATTAAGCTTCCACGTCAAGTAACTCCTGCACAGTTAAAGATTGGCGTTTTTACCACTTAGTGGCATATGTATGCAAAACCTAGTTTCCTCCCAGGCATGTTCAAACGAAATGAAAAACACATGGCCGTGAGCGCTTGCGGTGGATTCTGTCCCGACGGTGTGGCATACCGGCCTCAAAGAATGAAATTACCAATGGATTTTTGACTTCGAGTCGGCGAAAATCAAACGCGAACCGCAGTAGTATTATCCCGCGCGAACCGTCCGGTCGGTATAGCTCTTGTTTAAATGTTGCTTAAAGGAGGCCTGGCAATGAGGCTAGGTAGAAGTGGAGGGGGTGGAAGGATAAGAGGAAGGGAAAGAGAAGTAAAGGTTGCTTAAAGGAGGCCTGGCAATGAGGCTAGGTAGAAGTGGAGGGGGTGGAAGGATAAGAGGAAGAGAAAGAGAAGTAAAGGTTGCTTAAAGGAGGCCTGGCAATGAGGCTAGGTAGAAGAGGAGGGGGTGGAAGGATAAGAGGAAGGGAAAGAGAAGGAGTGTTACGGGGGAAGTAAGCTACTTAGCGAAAAAGGCAAGAGACTCGCACAAGTAAGGCTGGAAGTTAAAATCACCCATCGCGAGGACTGTACCAGAGGTACCACTGAGAGGGTGACTAGAGCGAAGCGGGAAATACAACAGAGGAAACGCACAGTCGCGGCGGGCAGAGGTACGAGAGCCCGACGAACGCAACGTTCTCGTGCACTGTCTCTCGAGCGAACTGACGGTGGAGTGGAAAATTCTAGAAGTCTAGAACTCTGGAGACCTTCCTCCGACGGACGCAAGGCGCTCACGCCGGTGAGCCCGCTTTCTGAGCGCGGCCAGATTGGAGCGTACAGAGAAATTATTCTAAAGGCGCCGTCTGGCCGCCACGTCGGCGGCATTAAACCTTCAGTGCACCGCCGGCGCCCGACGCCGCAGCGTGTAGCCTTCCCGGTTCTTTAGCGGCTCCCAGTCTAATCAGTGTGCGGTTTGTTTATCCATGCCTACCCGCAAGTCGCCCCAAGGGTGTGCGGCAGTGGGTGAGTCACCATCAAAATGCGCTATAATGTACCATAATAAAGATCAATTGATAGAGGTATTGAAGAACATCAGACTAAAGTTACGCACGCTTTACTCAAAGAACAAATCCGGATAAGATTATCTCATTAAAAAGTAGTTAGAAGAATTAGGATGGGAATCGCTATCACAGCGTAGATTAAATTATAGGCTTAAACTCCTAACTAAATTTCAAGAAAATCATTCCTCTGACGACGTAAAAAACATACTATTAACCCCCTCGTACTACGGCAGATTAGATCGCGCCAATAAAATTAGAGAGCTAGATTGTAGAACCGATAGGTATAAAATGTCATTTTTTCCGCGTACCATTCGGGGCCATAACAGCTGTGATCGTCGTCATGAATAGTTCGAATTGTGACAATAGGCAGGCAGTAAATCTTTCTCATTATATTCTCTACTTTCTTATTTATGCATGATGTAAATATCGATGTTCTTATTTATGCATGATATTTGGAATCTGTAGTAGTAGTCTTTGTATCCCTTGCATGTTGGAACGATTGACGATAGAATGATTCTTGGGTATTATATTTTTAATTGGCGCTTTGCATGTGTGGTACGCGGGTTTCAATGTAATATCGGTGTACACAGTCTCTGTGCAGAGTCAAAAATTCCCGCTATGGTCAACAATGTGCCCCTTTTCTTCCTCTAAATCATTAGAGAACACCTATAAGGCTAAAATATAATAAGCAATTTCTGCAATACATGGAGCCATAATGCATTCCACAACATGCGGAGCCAAATGAATAAACACACACCTGTTGAAGTTTGATAAAGGACATGTGGTTGAGGGGTGCTTAGAGAGAGAGAAGCATATATTAATTAAAACAATCAATATTATGGTTAAAGTTTTTAATGGAAGTATTGTCTATGTCCTCATCTTTTGCAAACTTCATTTACAACGACTATACACTGAATGAGCCCAAAAAAATGTCGGCTTTCTTGGAAATGCCAAAGTTATCAAGAGTACTTGGCTTATTGCCACTTTACTCCGTTATTTAATTCCTCTGAGAACAAATAAGAGCAAAATCATTAAAACATTAGTCTCAATCACACTTCAGTTCACTTCCACAGCAAAAAAGACAACTGTGAAATGTCAAACAGCCGTTAGCCGCAATATTTACCAGCGATGTCGCTGTCCATAAAAGACAATCACAACTATACCTTTGGTTGAAAAATATTTAAATAAATAACGAAAAACTAGCAACACAGTTTTCATTTACACGTACTGTTGCGGAACACTCGATGAAAACCATCACCTTCAAGAAGCATTACTTAATCGAGGTGAATCTCATGATCACCAAAAGTCATTATTGCCAGCCGACAAAAAATGAAAGATTCGCCCACTTTTCGGGAGGGCCTGAGGTAACGTAACAAAACACGGGGCCATAAAATGGTCTATTGTTGCACTGATGCGTTGATTATCACCTTCTGCTCAAACTCTTCGTGAGTAATCACAGTTAGTAGACAAGATGAGAGAAAATCTCCTCATCATAGTCCGAACATCACTCAAAATGTCATATGCAAATAGGAGACAAATGTTGCGAAGCAAAGTTTTACACAAGATACCACCAAAAACAAAATATTCAACATATTTTAAAAGTACTTCAGTTTCTTAATGCTTTGAAATATTCGTTGTCTCCATTTCCTTATGACTGACGACTCATTTGCTTCCTTTGGCCACAATGATGAACTCACTCGGTATTTCATTCGCAATTCACGGAATATCGTAACATTGTTTCAAAGAGCTCTATTCTCTAGTCCAGTATTGGATGCCACTTATGGAGAAGCAAAGCATCCTCCTTCAGTCCCACTAAAACCGTAAAAATTCCTTGAAGCAAGTCACAGGAACTAAATTCAAAAGATATGATGGGAGATTCGCGAATCAATTTATTGTCCCATCAAGAGCCGTCCAAAGGTGGAATCATTCCGCAAGAACATGGAAGCTCTGTGGATTCGGGGGATGGCTATCTCCAAAACCCTAATCAACATCAGAAACCAAGTGCACAAAACATAATACACTCTTTTAATCTTGTAACATCTTCCGTTTCTTCATTCTGCAGTCCACAGGATTCCGGTGAGATTCTCATTGACATTAACCAGAGACTTTAATGCCTGTCTAAACTTGCTAAAACATTTTCAGAGGCTAATCCCGGTAGACTTGAACGCCTGCATCACACCAAGCAGCACAATTGCCGCCCTTTAAGACTTGGCAACCTGCACTTGCTGCGGTTGCTGTGGAGGCTGCTGTTCTCGAGGCATCGCAACCTTCACCGTCGTCATGTACCTCTGCTCCAGCTCCAACAGTGCCTGGTGCTCCTTGGCCCGCAGTCTCAGGGCGTCGATGCTGCTCCGTCGGCTCTCCGCAGCAGGGCCTTTGGTTGGTGGCTGCTGCATACCGGGGCCAACATTACCCGAATCTGGCGCATCGCCCGCCTGGGGACTCGGAGGAGCTGGACTCGCCCCGTGGGAAGCTGGACTAGCCGGCCCCGCTGCATCCGGGTGAGCCGGCGCTCCGTGGTGATGATGGAGCGCCGGGGGACCAGCAAGGAGCCGCTGGTGGTGCAGCAGCGGGTGCGTATGGTGGTGCTGATGATGTGCGGGGTGGGCCGGAGGCGGTGATGATGAGGCCGAAGATGGGGGTGGAGGCGGGCCCTGCTGTTGGTTGTGATGGTTGTGGTGGTGATGGTGGTGTAGGGCGGCCGCCAGGGCCCCCGGAGGCAGCAGACCAGCTAGAGCGTGCGGTGGCGGGCCTCCGGCAGACGGTGGGAAGCCGGCGAGAACGTAATGTGACAACAGCGTGTGCAGTGGTGCGGCGGCTGCGGCAGCTGCGGCGGCCGCTGCGGCGTGGTGGTGGTGAGCCTGCGGTGTTGGGGACGTTGGCGAGGAGGACGTGGGTGGCGAAGCTGAAGGCGGGGCGGAGGGCGGTGGCGGTTCGACGGACGCCGAGTGGGGCGGTGGGCCCCAGGGTCCGAGTCCCAGGGCCGCGGCCGCAGCGGCTGCGGCGGCCGCCGAAGGTGGGTGGAGTCCCATGATGGGGCCGAAACCGAGGGCGCCCAGCGCAGGGCCACCGGGCCAGAAGGATGCCTCGTGGTGGGGGCCTCCAAGGGGCGGCAATCCGCCTAAGTGGGCGTGGACGCCGAAGTCAGCGGCTGAGAGCCCTGCAATGCGATAATGTAAAGAGTAAATACAAATTCATGCTGTGCTGTATTACAATTTCAATTAATTAAAACTATTGAACGCGCTGAAATACTTGATCAAATATAATTTTAATACGGTAAGGAAGGATATTTAAGGAGACACTCAAATTTATTAGATTTTTAACTAGCTGATACGTCTTAAGGAAATTCTGAAAATGGTTAAGACAAAAATTTGGTGATTTATGGTGACATAGGTTATTCATCACCTCATGTTTGCTCAAAAACTTAGCACTGTATGTCATTGTTTCTAGTGCGTTTTAAACATTGATTGTAACAATGGACTAAAGTAGAGAATGAATGCGCGATGCCATACGATGACAGGGGAATATTTAAGGTAATACACAGCTACATAATACTATGCGAGCCACCTCAAGAATGTGGGACAGAAGGTATTAAAATGGGCAAAAATGCTTATATTAAATGGATTAGTTCAACAGTAAATATGCCTTAAATGTCGGTAAAGGTAGAAAAATGTCCGCAGAACAGAAATGATTTCTAAATGAAAAGTGTAAATGGAAATAAGTTTCCAGAAGCACTTCTGCTTGCATCAAATTTAGGGTAAAACCTCACGCGATGGCAATGATAGGCGGATAATTTATTTTAGCAAAAGCATATTTCAATTTTGTGCGGCATGACACCAGTTTACCCCTTAATTTACTTATGGCTGCAAGGTATATTATTACGTATATTTCCAATCACTGCGAAAATGCAGTAATTATGAGGTCACGTGGATCGGTACAAAGGTGCATCTACACCAAACGGTTGAAATTCACCGAGAATGATACCATTTTACTTTCCTCCGCTACAATAAAGACTGGAGACGAGAACAACTAGCTGGCTAACACTCAAATGGAATTCGCCTTGAATGATGGATTAAAGGCGCTACTGTCTAGCCCACCAGCCCAACCATTGGGAGATTCTGGATTTGAATACCTGACAAGTAAAAGCAATTTTTTCATGAATGAATGTCATCCCCTTGCAGTGTAGGTACATATCGTGAATCTTTACACATATCTATATATCTATACGTAAAGGTTTTCATCCCTATCCTTTCCAACTTCATTGGTTAGGTCCTAGCATTTGTTTATCCGAGTAAGATCGTTTACGACATGCTATGCAGGATTAACAACAACAAAAGTCTTGGAGAACTCACCAGTTCCTTGGTGATCACCGTGGATGAAACCAGGATTATCACGCCCGAGGGCTTTTTCTCTCTTCCTCCACTTAGCCCGGCGGTTCTGGAACCACACCTGCAACGAAACGAAACAAACAAATGAAGGAAACAGAAATAATAGGAGGCATGGTGAAGTGCGTCTCTAGTTCCTCAGTCACATGCAATGTCATCACTGATTCTGAGAAATTCTACCTTTGCTCTCATGCATATGAAAACTGAATCGTCCTTCGGGGCGACCAAGGGCAATTACATAAAGTAATCGTGAACTAATGATGATTTTTATTTGGGGAAAATGTTTCCCTTGGAACATGGTACTGACTCAACTTGAACACTGGGTCAAAATTGAACCAACCATGAATAAATGTTTCAAATTTTTCTAAAATAGTAATTACCACAGGTTTTTAAGTTTAATAATTCAATTTCATTTTAAAACATAATTAATAACAAAAAACAACGGAATGACAGAAAATTACCAAGTACCCTAAAATAATACCATGAAATCAATATATTAATCAGAACAGAAGGAGATTCCATGTATAAATATAGTATTGATTTTACACGTAAATATGTAGTACATATTAAATTCATAAATACTACACCATATGTGCATACATTTAACAACGAAGGTTATTGAAGCACGTTTTTTAAATAATATTAATTATAGCAAATTATGCCCAATCATTGATCATGTAATGTGTCCTTTAAGTAGATATTCCCGAAAAGAGTACTTTTACTTAGAGATTTACTTTTTTCTGGCCTTATCTCTGTACATTCCTAAATTTAAACTATATCTTTTGAACTAGACAGCTAGCGGACTTGAAAAAATAACTTGTTAGCATATTCCACACTTAAAAAACTTTATTACCGACCCAGGTTTCGACTGCACAGCGATCATTATTAAGGTGTGCAGTCGAAACCTGGATCGGCAACAAACTTTTAGGTTTGGAATATACTAAGTTATTTTTTCGTCATGTCTCTGACAATTTTCCTCAAAGTTGCACCATTAATTATCAATTTAATAAAAAATTACTTTTAAGTGTGGAATATACAAAGTAATTTTTTCGTCACGTCTGTGATAATATTCCACAAAGTTACGCCTTCAACTATTAATAATAGACAAGTGGCCTTATGCAAAGTGTCTGGCCCATATGGAATGTACTTGTTGATAAATGTCTGACATATTTCGGGGAAATATTTACTTTAGTCTAATTCCAGTAATATAATTGCAGGATTGATAAACCTCACAATATAATGGGTGATCTTTTTTATATTTATACATGATATGCGGCATACATTTTTCTTCGCAAACGGTAACGTTCATAAGGTTTTGGGTGGTGGAATGGTGACGTGTATTATGGGAGTGTATTTAGTGGAGCTCAGTTTTTTCTGCGGTTGCTCATTGTGCGCAGAAAGAACGAGTTTTTGAAACTATCCTTTCCGCAAAGCTCTTCTTTTATCGCTTCTGTCAGGCATAGAGATGTAGTGAGGCGTCATGATAATATTCTCTGTTTCGCTTTGAAACACACCAGTTCTGGATTTCTTAAGCAAGCTACGCCTAGCGTGTAGCCTTCGTGTCTCTAGAGGCTCCCACCTTAGCACCTCTATAAGTTGTGGGACATGATATGTTCGCTCGCAGTAGTTTTTAACGAAGCGTGCTGCTTTTCTTTGTATTTAATTAATATTTTTGGTCAAATCTTTATGACCAGGGTCCAAAATGTTCGTGTGGCGTATTCGAAGGGTGACCTAACCAGGGCGAAGTAGCATCTCTCTTCTACTTTTTCATGTGTCACAGCTTAGGAGGCGAAAGGCAACGAAAACGGAGGAAGAAAGGGAATTCGTGAGAAAGGAATCGATGAAAAGGGCGAAGGGAGAGAGGCGAGGCCTCCGTAAGGAAATGAGGACCGTTCTCCGCGGGGAGGAGAATGGTCTAACTGTTCGGCGACATCCATCAAAGGAAAGATAGGGAACAAAGTTAATGCCAAAGTGGCGGCCCTGAATGAGGGGAAAACCTGCGACGTTGGTGCACACACGTGCCGGCCCTGGGGGGGGGGGGAGGGTGGCAGGAAGGAGAAAGCGGAAAGACTTCCGAAAGGAAGCGAGGGACCCTTAATTGGGACCGATCGAGAAGAGGAAGACGGAGAGAGGAAATCACAAATCGATTGTCATACAATGCGCAGTCAGAATGGATGACATTCATACGGCTCACGCACGCGGATGCCTTTGTGAGCGACTCATGAGCTGAGTTCCTATTCAGTCACAGCACCCAAGCATGCGCCGAAAATGTGCTTCAATTAATTTGATTCGGCTCTTTCTTGCTAATTCATACGCACAACTAACGCTCGGGCGAGAAGACAAAGTTAGTACATCTACGAAATACCGTGCAAGCCGCCTCTAGGGTGTGAGGCACGAGGTGATTTTACAACAGGAATGCAGCGCTCATCCCATTTCAAATCATACAGAGATTCCACACCACAAGCAATTAATCTGCCAAAGAGAGGTTGAATATAACCGCAACATAAGGACATTTAGCATTTTCAAACTCAAATTTAGCGAGGTAATTCACGACAGCACAATTTATGACACTAGTCATTTCACAGCCGTTAGATACCATGCAAAATCAGGGCAACTGATTAAGACTAGAAAAAGACTAGCTAGAAAGCCTTCCTCCGATTTATCCCGGATCCACCTTCTCGTGGACCTATGGTTAGTCTAAAGACTGACATCATGATGACAGTTGATGAATGAGGGAAAATAGCCGTCTCTTAGAGTCGCTCACGTAGATAAGCCTAATCTTGCACTGAGGTCGCCACGTACTGGTCCTCTCACGGTCGTAAAGTTAGCACAAAGGCTATGATCATGGCATAACTTCCTGAATTCTAATAGTTTTTCAGGTTGTTAAGCCTAATCCTATAGGTACTAAAACTGTCCTAACCAGGCCCCGAAACTTCTCCTCCTCACGCTCCTGAAGTTAGTCCTAATGCTGATATTTTGAGTCAATATCCCGAACCGGAGGAGACATTAGTACGGCTACTTTGACATGCCCCCGCACGCTGTCAAACACCATTCTCCCATCTCCCTCTTCCTCTTCTCATCGAGTTACCCCGACGGAGCGGTTCTGGGAAGGACCATTTGGCTGCAAAGGAGGCGGAGAAGAGACGGCGAACCAAGTCACAAAAGGCAGCTCTTACTCATTGTGAGGGCTACATTGAGGGGGTTTATGGAATGAGGCTCGTGCAAGCGGCACGAGGGGAGCGAAATTTATAACGCATTTTCGCGGAATCGCATGGGTGTGTAGTATGCCCTCCGAAAGGCAACAATAGTCACAAAAGGAGGGTGACACAAGAGAGAGAGAGAGAGAGAGGGTGGAAGTACGAAGCAGAGAGGAGGACACGATCTAGTTTACATCTCAGCCTCGCTAGCATTACAACATTAGCGCGCCACTAGCTTTTCACCAACCTATCCCACACGCCAGTCGAAATTTTTTTTGTGACCGTAGGTAGGCTGTAGTGAAATACATCTCCATCTACATATCTATGCTTGTCAGGGGTGAATTATCACTAACATGAACTACAGTGAAGAAATTTACTTCCACCAACAAGTACCACACTATCGGTATGCTACAAATGCTACAGAAACTACTAAATTAATCTATTATGTAAATATGTCAACAAGAGTTATGCAGGGAAAGTTTAAAACATGGTATAAGCACTACTCGGCAGATTTATAAACATGTACCAGGGTACGTGTGAATTAATCAGCTACAATATCTGTTAACTAACCTAATTTAAAGTCTTAACGCAGCCATTATGGTCTCTTATCGATGGCGGGAAAAACGACATTTTTATACCTTTCTGTTCTCCAATCTACTCCCCTTATTTTATTCTCATGATCTATCTACTGTAGTATGTTGGAGTTCGTAGGATATGAAAAAATTCGTTTGAAAATTAGTCGGTTTTAAATTTACAAAAAAGAGTATACATTATATATACAAAGTATACATACACAGTACATTGAGTATAATTTTCAACTGACGGTCTGAAAGCGATTCCCATCCAAGTTGTTGCATTCTCATGACTTGATCTACCGTAGTATATTGGAGTTTTCTGCAAGAGGTGGCGATGATAAAATTACCCCAAGTACACTCGCCACTTGGGTAAAAACTCAAATAAAAATTAACACAAAAATCTTGTACCCTGTCTCAGGTTACCTTTCCAGCCACGGTGGCGGCAGGATTCCCTACCTCATCGCTACCAAACCAGAGTTGTGTGAAATTCACAGTAGAAAAATCATTCGCCTGGACTGGGAATCGAACCCAGATCCTTCGATTTCGCAGAATTCAGATCCGAAGGCAAGTAACACATGCTAGTTAAAATGTGAAGTTGGACAAGAAACGATCGCAGAGAGCTTAAACAGCAAGACGAGCTCAAGTCTGTGAAGTGTAAAAAATGACATCGCGACCCTACTTTTCCTCAAAGCTACAACACCGATGTCTTCCTCCTCCACCGCTGGCGGATCGAATCGACTACAACGCCAGCGCGTTGTAATTACAACTTGGGTCTGCGTAACTACATGAGAGGAAGAGGCGAACGCAGAGAAGCGACTACACAATGGGGTATTGTAGTCGCGGTCCGTGGGTCGACACCAAATGGTAGAGCATGAGAAGCTCGCAGAGACGTAAGTAATGTAGACACGTCCCAATTGTGCCCTCTCCATTAACTACAACTCTCGACAAAGGTATAAAATGAAGACTCGACGAGCTACACGTGATATTTACACATCTTTTCGTTCCAAATGCATTCATCATTTTTATTGTTAAAGAGATAATGCCTAGGCCTAGTTTTTGAAAATTGGAACTTGTGAATTAAATGTTTTTTTCAGTCAAATACTCCACCCAGTTCCTACGGTCAAAATTCATTTGATACTCTCATTATTATATTCTGCATTAATAATAAAAAATACGGAAAAAGCTGTATTAATTTTATATAAAACAAAGGTTAAACAAGAAAACTTATTTTAAAGAGCATAAGTTATGAATCGAAACATTGCGCATCTCAGGTTTAATAAATGTACATTCTGCAGACAAAAAATGAAATACTTCATTTACATTTAACGTACTCTTCGTAGGAGAGGATGGATAATACTTCAATTTGTCACAAGGAATCGTCGAGACAGAAAAACCCTGTATGAATTCAGGCTCCTACTTTTGTGAATCCATATGAGTGAATGTGATATAGAACTAATAAAACGCACGAGAAACAGTTGAAATATTAATTGATGTCCACAGCTTTATGTACAATCTTGAGAAACAAAGGAGAGCCTCTCACATGTAATTGAGCACATTGACGGACGTTTCAGAGGTATGGACTTGAATTTATAAGGTGAGCACCGGAGAAATAAATTGAAAATAGTAACAATGGGTGGCATATGTAGTTCAGCGGGGAACGGTGAGAAAGTAAATGAAAATTTAGACAGGTAATGGACGTGACAGATGCCGTGACGCAATGAATCTAGCGAAAACCCCTCCAATTGGCCCAATTATATATATTGGGCAATATTATTGGCCCAATTTTCATTCTTCTGTACGTAAACGACTTGAATACAGTAGTAAAAATTAGCCAGCTCCGTCTTTTTGCCGATGATGCAGTAGTGTATGAGGAAATTAGAAATGAAGAGGACAGTAAGTGTTTAGCTAAGGATTTAGATGCGATTGATGATTGGTGTGATAATTGGCAGCGTAATTAAATTTGAAGAAATGCGCAATAATGAACTTTTGGAAAAAGAATGGCTTTCCCCGGAATAATTATTGCTACAAAGAAAATAAAATATCTAACGTAGAATCTATTAAATACTTAGGCGTCACCATCCCTGAAGACATGTCATGGGGGAAACACATCAGGGAAATAACTAGTGTAGCAAACCGTAGATTAGGATTCGTAAAAAGGGTTCTAGGCAAATGCGATGAGAGAGTACGAGAAAGAAGCTATTTTACACTTGTCAGGCCTCATTTAGAATATGCCGCTAGTATATGGGATCCGTACGAGGAAGGTATGATAAAAGAATTAGAGCGCGTGCAAAGGAGATCCACTAGGTTTGTTAAAGGCCGTTATGATAATTGTATAAGTGTTATGAGTTTAATAGAAGAACTAGGATGGGAATTACTATCAGAACGCAGGTTAAAATTTAGGTTAAACCTTTTAAGTAAATTCGAAACAGAGTTGTTCACAGATGACGTTAGATATATATTGAGAACCTCTGCGTATTATGCTAGGTTTGATCATATTAACAAGATTAGAGAGATAGATTGTCGTACCGATAGATTTGAAATGTAATTTTTCCCGCGTACTATAAGAGAGAACAATAGGCAGCGTAGCAAGGGGATAGGTAGATGAAATATAGTAAGAGTAGTCTGTAGTGCATGATGCATGTAATAACAACCAATAACCCTTTGCTTATTGTGTAGATACTAACCATGTGACCCTATTATTTAGCATGCCTTCATTAAATATCCTAGTAGCATGTCAATAGTGCATGTTTGGTGTTCTTCACCCCCTGCCACACACCCTCGTGGTGGCTCGCAGGGTAGTGCGTAGATGTAGATGTAGAATTGTGCGGACCACGCTTACAAAATGGACGAGGAAAAACGACCTAAGATCCTATAACAATGACCTTCACGAGACATCCACATCTACATACTACCCTGCGATCCGCCGCATGGTCGTGTGACAGTGCGTGTGTTAGGACTCCAGCCGTGTAAAGATGTTAGGGATAAGGTAATGGGAGGAAAAAATGGTAACGTGTATAATGGGAGTGTATTTAGTGGAGCTCAGTATTTATTGTGATCGCTTATTGTGCGCGAAAAGAACGACGTTTTGTATCTATCTGTTCCGAAATGTATCACTTGTATATTATCGCTTCTGTCAGACCTGGAAGTGTAGTGAGGCGTCATGAATATATTCTCTGTATCGCTCTGAAACATACGAGTTGGAGATCGGGTTGGTGTGGTGGCTAGAGTACTCGTCTACCACACGGGTGGCCAGGGTTCAAATCCCTGCAGAGGCGGATTTTTTCAGAGGAAACCCGATCCCTACTTGAGTGCCTTGTGGAGGGCACTTCAAGTAGAGTACTCCGTCTGTCGGATGAGACGTTAAGCCGTGGTCCCCTTGGCGCCTTTCGTTAAGAGCAGGCTAACGCCGACGCCGGGTTTCTATCCACCCTTCCTCCCCTACCTATCCCCTGTGGCGCAAATGACCTTAGCCGTCGGTCGCCTCCCCAAATATCCAATCCAACATACGAGTTCTGAATTTATCAAGCAACCTAAGCCTAACATCTAGCCTCCTAGTCTCTAGGGCCTCCCACCCCAATCCCTGTAGAGAAAACAGAAGAGACAGCACCGGGACAGAAGAAAAAGAAAGAATTATAGCAACATTTGGTGAACCCAAATAGTCCTAATGATTAGGTAGTGACTAAGATGGTAGACGAAATGATCGAGAAGGGTGGACGGCGGGATAACGAGGTGATCAATAAAGAATGTGAGGACATGAGACGCCACGTGAATCAGTTGATTCACGTGCAAGAACGAAGTCAATCTTAACATTTAGAATGCTTATCGAACTCCACCAAGTCACGCCGGAGCCAACGGAGGCTAGAGAAGTAAAAGTTAATCATCACTTAGCTACCAACAACTGAATAATGAAATACTCTGCAGTTTGCTGAGAAAAAACTAAGAACCTTTCAAATTTTATATTTTTTCTACGGAAAAATTTCAAGATTGAAAAATCTAAACAACCCGAATTTCAATCTTATTCTTTGAAAGGAAAAGATGTTTTCCCGAGGGTACTTCATTGAAATCGAAGTCAATTGCTCATTCCTGATGCATATTAAAGCACCCTCATATGCATGCGGCAAGGCATTTTTATCACTACAGTAGTCAGCCGAACAAGCTCTCCGGCAGCAATTGGGTCTCTTTTTCAGAGGAGTAAGGTATTTAAAATGCGATCCCTAAGGGCCATCAAATTTCAGTTGTAAACGCAACAGAGCAGCACTTCGTCATACACTGCGAGCGGCAAGAACGTGAGCTGTGATGAATCCACGATTACAAGAGTCGCCAATCCATGAAAAGAATACCCATTGCGGATTCAATCCGTGAGAAATTTCTCAAATATCTAATTCTTGCCACGAAAATTGTCCCCTTTTCGACAATGGTCCGATGGAATCATCCCACTCCCGTGAACGTGGAGCGCGAAAATAGGAACATTTCAGCCACGATAAAAAATAAATAAATAAATAAAACGTGGGCAAAGACATTCCCAGAATTCAGATTAGTGAACTTTTCAAACAATAAAAAAAGCCCGCATTAAGCAGCAGAGTCATTCCCCGCCATCAATGGATTTTTTGAGGGTCCGTGAACACTCCAATTCTCTGAACTATCATAATTTTTTTTTGTATTTTCTGAAAAAGCCATTATATTACGCAATGCACCAGTGCCCCCTAACATGCTACGTGTATTCATAACTCCGCAACTCTTCGAGCTACTCTCGAAATCAGCATTACAACTGAATATAGAATCCAGTTATCGCGCGAGTAATACCTTGTCATTTTGTGGGATGGGTGCGGAGAGATGGAAAAAGCGATGTTAAAGAAAAAAAGAAACTTATATAAAATTGCCATCTGTTATACACGTGATGGAAAGGCGCGCATTTCAATATCCAAAATTGGAAAAAAGCGCAATTTTTATTTCCTTCCACAAATAAAAAAATGTATATACACACAAAGGGAAAAAAAAAGAGTACACAGCGTCATTTGCCTGAGCTCCTCTTTTATGAAAAGATCCTCTCCCGCAGATGAAAAAATTCCATCGCGCTTGGAAAAATAAACACGTTCACCGCAAAAGGTGAAATAAATAGTGTCTCCCTCTCGCTCGTCTCCCCAATTTTTTTGCCCAACGGTCCCGAGCGATGTGCTCAGGGGCTCCGACCGCCCACCTCCCCTGTATGTCTGCTCTCCCACACCCCTCCCCACCGCCCCAACACCACTGCCCGCGAACAGAATGGGAAATGCAAGAAGCGCAACAATGGCGAATTTGAATCCTCCGAACCTACTCACACCCCCTCCCAATTTCTCTACTCTGCCCTCTCTTTGCACGCTACGTGTCCTCGCGTCATCACATCGTCCGTCCTATTCCCTTCGCGCACTCACATTCTCCGTCCTACGTCCTTCGTGTCCTCACGTCCTCCATCCTACGCCCTTCGCGTCCTCATATCCTCCATCTTACGCCCTTCACGTCCACACATCTTCCGTCCTACGCCGTTCAAGTCCTCGCATCCTCCATCCAACGACCTTCGCGTCCTCACATCCTCCGTCCTACACCCTTCGCCTCCCCATATCCTCCATCCAACGCCCTTCGACTCCTCACATTCTGCGTCCTACGCCCTTCGCGTCCACACACCTTCCGTCCTAAGCCGTTCGAGACCTCGCATCCTCCATCCAACTCCCTTCGTGTCCTTACATTCTGCGTCCTACGACCTTCGTGTCCTCACATCCTCCATCCTACGCCCTCCACGTCCTCACATCCTCCATCCTACGCCCTTCGCATCCTCCTCCACTTCCAACGTCCAACGTCCAAAGCTGCTCGCGTCCTTACGTCCTACACCTCTCACTGCCTTTCGCGTCCTTCTTCCTTTCACGTCCTCCACGTCCTACTCCCTCTGCGTCTCAAGAACTTTCCTGTCCTACCTGTCTTCCACGTCTCGCGTCCTCTGCGTAGTTCGCACCTCCGCGTCTTACGCATTTTGCGTTCTACGCACATTTGCGTACTACGCCCTTCGGATCGTATACCCTTACCGTCCTACCCCCTTCAAGTATTACTTCCTTCCTGATCCCCTACCCTTCGTGTTCTACCTTGTACCCTGTCCCTTCTAAAAAAAACTCTTTTTTCAACAAAATTCTTCGTTTTGACATTCTTCAAGATTTTCCCGGTGAATTTCATCTTTGCTCTTAATCGGTAACTCTATACAATCAATTCTCCATCCATTATATTTAAGAGACTGGAGAGTCCCAAAATTTACCCATTTACTCTTCGTAACTTGGGTAAATCCACTATCACAAAGGACGTTGTCAGTATTAATGCTCTTATTTTACTCCAACCCAAAACGTGATACACCTCAGATAATCGTGTTCGTGTGTATTTTTATATGGATATATAAGGAAGCGATTGATTATTCTTCCATGATCCGTGTGATATACACGCCCCGCATCAAATCCCAGCGATCTATTCTATGATCTATTCTTTATATACCAACTCCCCGTAATATTCACCTTAGATAGTCGTGTACGTGTGTATTTTTATATGAATATATGAGGAAGCGATTGATTATTCTTCCATGATCCGTGTGATATACACGCACCGCATCAAATCCCAGCGATCTATTTTCCTCGAATTAGTTTCGCTCAACCGATCGTCGCCGGAATTACAGTTCCCTTCGTCCCAATCGAATATTTCACGCCCTTCCAACGACATCCCACACTTCGTGCGAATCGAGCTCCCTCCTAGAGGACATTGTTTTTTTTTCGGAGAGGAAGCAAATCGCCATTTTTGATATTATTACATCGATTCGTGGACGAGAGCACGCGAAAGATTATTAATTCAGGCATGAATAATTTCCCGGGACAAAAAAAAATTTCCGCGGAGCGAAATGGAGATTAAGCCTCATCAACGCTTTTGTTCCCATCGAACCGACTTTTCCGACGCGATCAAAAGTTTGATATTCATTATTTCTTCGTCAAAATTTTGAAGTGATAAACAGTTTAAATATCAAAATTGCTGTCCGCGCGAAAATAAAAATTGAAAACGTATGACACGGACGCTTAATGAGATAAAAATGAATGCTTGATGAGCGAAATCGAAAGAAATGTTGAACGCAAAGCAAATAGAAGGCCAAAGTTAAATTTCAAAGGTCAAATTAAGAATAATGGATTGAAAAAAAAGGGGAGGAGGACATACATAAGAGGAAAAACATAAAATATTGGTTGTGGAGAAAAAGAGGGGGCTGCAATTCAATAAAAATACATAAGCTTGTATTTTAAAATTATGGAAGCGAAATTGCTCCAGCTTTATTGAACAATACGGACCGAGAAATAGAATTTTCATTATATTTTGTCTTATTGGATAGGAATTTAGAATCCCACGCGTATGAACTAATTTGGTCAATTATCTGAAGAAATTCACTCGCTACTTCAGCGAAAATCTACACGATCAGCATAACACTAGCGACTGACATTATGTTGCTTCATAAGCTTGAGTCCATAAATACCAAAACATTTTCGCTACACCTAAAATAGGAATCCTGACAAGTACACGAATGATGAGCTACGTTGTCACACGCAAGTGTGGAAATATATCCACCTGAAATAGGAAATTTTCCCTTGAAAAAAACCATATCACAAATGAACCTCTATGTGTCGAAACATGTCGTACCAAAAAAATAATTCAGTGGAAGAAAACGAAGTCGTTTTTTCATTTGTGAATATCAACTTCCACATAGTTGAGCCTGATACCATTGAACGTAAAAACCATATAACTTTTTCAGGATTCGCAACAAGTAGAAGTAGAAAGCTGAACTCCTTAGAATGCTGAACATACCCAAAGCATGTTTAATAGACATCAAAACCGTTCATATGACACAGTGATGGTGATGAGGAAGAAATGTCACTCATGTCATGGAAGAAATGTCACTCATGTCATGACGAATTGTGAAGCCCTGAAGAACGCAGAGTAATTTCCACGGTTTCGCGTGTCCTCCGGGGATTCTGGACCCCCCCACTCCACCAAAATAGGCAAACGCAATGTTTTCGCAAAGAGTTATTAATTCAGTTTTTTCCACCAAGCCTCGCAATCGCCAAAAGAGAAGTGTTTTCTGGAGCGTGTTTGTCTCCTGGACAATTTTTTTTAATCCCCCCATTCCAAATTATTTTGCATTCATCCGAGCGTGAAGCTTTATACGACGGAATTCATTATTTCTTCGAGCGTGACACTAGGTTCATTACGACATATTACACCCCGCGACCCCTTTTCGTCAAACACGCACAATAATTGCGTTACCGGACGCGAATTCGAAAATAAATGGAAGAAAGGAACATTTGCGGGATTGCCACTTCGTGAAAACATACGCAGATGTGTAAACATCACGCTTCCCGCTCGTGACGCAAAAAACCAACCCGACGAACGCACACACTCACACACTACGTACACTTGCAATCGCGTATTTACTTGCTTTATTTTCCTCGCGGTGTCCCCCAGGGACTCATCTTCGGCCCATGAAATTTCACGCGCTCATTCCTCGTTTGCCTCGCCGATACCAGTGTCTCCACCCCGTGCCGTGTCTCATTTCCTTGTTATCCTTCAAATGCTGCTACAGCACTCTAAATCCTAGACACACTTATATGCTGCGTGTTCATGTATCACTGGATCTAAAACCTGCAACTCGTATGAGAAAATCTCCAGAGGAAAAATCACTCGACTCGATCGGTACAAAACCCGGATTCCTCGATTTCGCACCGAGCGCTTTAGCCGAGACGTCCCCTTAGCCCGAATATTTCAGTTAGCTTTCATACATCGAGATACTCAATTTGGCCAAATAGATAATGCCACCGGAGCAATCACGGCATAACCTTTGACGGAGGTAACTAAAAACGCATCTAAGTGACCTGGGGACCACGTATCAAACCCGTATTCCTCGATGTCGCCGAGCGCTTCAGACAGTTAAGCTACCGACACGTCCATCTTCCTCGAACATTTCTGGGGGCTTTCATAGATCAAGATCATGAATATACATAATGGATTCAAATGTTTGGAACCATTGCCTAGGCTACGTGTTGCCTAAATTTTCACTTTAATTTCACCCAGTCCTTGGCGCTACTTACAAAAAAGTCCTCAGTCGACTCGTAAATGGCCGTTGTTGATTGTTGTTAACATGAGGCAGTGGTACATGTTCAATGACGATTGAAGAGATATAAACTACCTGATGCTGTCAATAATGGCTGGCTATTTTTTAGACCAAGCAGTTACTTTACATTCTCCTAATGCATTCCACTTTTTTTCACCTCGCATTCTTATTAAATTGCCGTAGAACGATTTTCACAAAGTTCTAAGAAGTTTATTTTGCATTTAAGGAATTAAAATTGGAGAGGAATTAAATATATCTGTGGACCGGACAGTATTAAAAAAGAGTATAATTACGTCCCGCGTTCAGTAGTACATTTTTAATCCACCGCATTATGATTACTGGTAAGTAAAACCGGTGATTATTTACGATCTGTAGACGATGTGTAGATTTACATATGAAATGCCGTCTTTCATCACTGGACGGCGCCACAATCGACAAATTTGTTTCTTTACGGAATACTAGGCAGCAGCATTTGGCGACGAGTCAGCAATCCCTAATCTACATCTACATCTACGTAATACCCTGCGAGCCACCACGAGGGTGTGTGGCAGGGGGTGAAGATCACCAAACATGCACTATTTACATGCAACTAGGATATTTAATGAAGGCATGCTAGATAATAGGGTCACATGGTTAGTATCTACATAATAAGAATGGGATTAATGGTTGTTATTACTTGCATCATGCACTAAAGACTACTCTAACTATATTTCACCTGCCTATTCCTTTGCTACGCTGCCTATTGTTCTCTCTTATAGTACGCGGGAAAAATGACATTTTAAATCTATCGGTACGACAATCTATCTCTCTAATCTTGTTAATATTATCAAACCTAGCATAATTCGCAGGGGTTCTTAATTTATATCTAACGTCATCTGTGAAAAAATCGGTGTTCGAATTTACTTAAAAGGTTTTACCTAAATTTTAACCTGCGTTCTGATAGTAATTCCCATCCTAGTTCATCTATTAAACTCGTAGCACATAGAATTATCATAACGGCCTTTAACAAACCTAGCGGATCTCCTTTACACGCGTTCTAATTCTTTTATCACACCTTCCTCGTACGGATCCCACATACTAGCGGCATAGATCAAGAATAATGTACATTCATGATCAACCTGGAGACCACGTAAGAAGTAATACCGCGACGGCTACCGTAAAATCATTCATTTTTCCACAGTGAATACAACATAATTGTGTGATCACTAGCGGGTGACTCCGTTAATGTAACTGCGCGGCTAGTTCCGCAGTTCATTGAAAACAGCCCTTCCAAGTTCCGAGCATCGCCAATCAAGTGAGTGTACCAAGAGAGTGGGCGAGTGACAACCTACCCACACCAGCGACAATTTCCAATACAGAAACTAAATTTTAAATTGGACAGTGTGACCAACCTCACAATAAGCTTGCTGACAATGATCATCCAATACATTGTCCGGAGAGAGAGAGAGAGATCCCATGAACCACGGTAAACCACAATCGGGTAGCAGAATGTTCGGGAACGCAGGAAAATTCGGCTCCAAAAAACAAACAATTTCAATCAAATCAGGATTTCCACTCACGTCCCACACTCGATTTAGTGACATGAAGGCCGCGAGAGAATTCGCAAAAATATGGCAGAGATGGTTGGCAACTCAGGAAACTATTTTCTTTTTTAACTCGTTGCATTACCGCTTATCGGATTAATTATGCAAATGAGACGAAGTCGCACTGCTTTGCGGAAGGGTGTTCGAAGCGCCACAGCTGCGAAAGGCGGATGCAAACATGACTGAGTTGAGAGCAAAGCGATGCCTATCGGACTGATTATTCAAATGAGAGGCGGAGTGGGGGGGTACCTTACCCCCTCTCACTGAAATTAGTCGTTCTCTTCCGGCGACTAAAGGAAAGCGAGTAATTCATAAAAGCGAAATCTGAAGCTCAAGGCTGCACGAATCCCGCTCTGAAGATATGCAAGTCAACCACATGGTGCCATATTCGAAATGATCAGTGGGAATAGTGTTTATTATCTTGTATGGACTGATAAATCGCTGGTGAAGATAGCGGCTAACGGCTGTTCTGTATTTCACAGCTATATTTTTGACTGCGGAAATGAGTTGAATCGTGAGTGAGACTAATGCTTTATGGCACTGCGTGACTTAAATTAGCATTAAAAACGCCTTTCCGGAGCGTAAGTAGCCCATTATTGCACTGTGCAGACAACGTCATCATTATACGAGACTATACTTAAGTCATGCTTGAGTAATTGACAAAAATTGCCATAAGCGTAATTCATTAATATCGAAGTTAAGGCCATAGTGCATCTATCATTTCTGCAGCTGAACATAAAATGAATCTTAACATACTTGATTTACAGTCAGTTACGAAACTCTGATTCTGCAAAACTTATTATCCTTTGATTCATTTCTTATATTCAGACTATACAGTATTATTGTTTAAGCTAAGAAGAATGAAATATTAACTTATAAGTGCCTCACCTATTGTAGCATTATATAACAAGGAGACTAATTTGTATTTAAATCTGTTGTATCTTGTACGCATAAACCAATATCTGAATTTTTTAAATTGGTAATCTTTATTACAGTGGCATTACCCGTAGAACTATTAGATATAAATAAACGAATTTTATCGGTGGAATTCTTAGTAATGGTACATTATTACTCTATTCATGCGATTGGACTCGATGAATTGGACTTGATCTAATGTAGATGAAATTGACGCTGTGTTAAATTTATCTTCTGCCACATCATGAAGAGCATTTGTAAGTTTGGCTTGTTTATTAAAAACAATTTCAGAACTTCCCCGAAGATTCTTTTTCAATAGATAGCACAAATTCGTTCGTCTATGATGAGACAGAAAAGAAAATATCTAACGTAGAATCTATTAAGTACTTAGGCGTCACCATCACTGAAGACATGTCATGGGGGAAACACATCAGGGACATAAGTAGTGTAGCAAACCGTAGATTAGGATTCGTAAAAAGGGTTCTAGGCAAATGCGATGAGAGAGTACGAGAAAGAAGCTATTTTACACTTGTCAGGCCTCATTTAGAATATGCCGCTAGTATATGGGATCCGTACGAGGAAGGTATGATAAAAGAATTAGAGCGCGTGCAAAGGAGATCCGCTAGGTTTGTTAAAGGCCGTTATGATAATTGTATAGGTGTTACGAGCTTAATAGAGGAACTAGGATGGGAATTTCTATCAGAACGCAGGTTAAAATTTAGGTTAAACCTTTTAAGTAAATTCGAAACCGATTTGTTCACAGATGACGTTAGATATGTATTGAGAACCCCTGCGTATTATGCTAGGTTTGATCATATTAACAAGATTAGAGAGATAGGTTGTCGTACCGATAGATTTAAAATGTCATTTTTCCCGTTTATTAATTTATAAGAGAGAACAATAGGCAGCGTAGCAAAGGGATAGGAAGGTGAAATATAGTTAGAGTGGTCTGTAGTGCATGATGCATATAATAACAACCAATAATCCCTTCCTTATAATGTAGATACTAACCATCTAGCTCATTGTGTCCCTATTTTTTAGCATGTCTCATTTAAATATTCCAGTTGCATGCCAACAGTGCATGTTTGGTGATGTTCACCCCCTGCCACACACCCTCGTGGTGGCTGGCAGGGTATAATTTTAAAAAAATCTTGAAGCACAACAAAATTGATACCTAAAATTCTCCCATCTATAGAATATTACTAGAGAAGCTCTCAATAAAAACTGATAATGAAAAGTAAACAACAGTAACTATGTGGCGCTGATCGAAAATTTTATCAATGCTCACTCATTACATTGTTTTAACGCAGTCGGTGGCGAATTTAACTTTCACGAGCTATGAAGAAATGTACAACACAAGTTTTAATGATTTATAGTGTTGAGTAATAGTTAAAGACTTATTTAGATATTTTCATTAGATTATTTACGATTTCTATCATGAATAAATATATTATGTCACCATTAATAATGGAAAATTTGATTTTTTATGTCTTATAGCTGGTGAAATTAAAACGCATAATTCGAATAAGGTCTCTATTATGTTTAGGGAACTATCCCACTCGCACTACCTCGAGTCAAATGTGGTACAATTTCAATAGTTTTTATCTCAGGGAGCGAAATTCAGGAGCGGAATGAACTGGAACTATACCCAAGGGACTAAACAAAGGATCAAAACAAAATAAACACTACAAAGAAAATAGGAACCTATAGGATTGCACACTCTCTTTAGGCACAACGGGTTTTTGACGATCTTAACTGAAAGAAAAATAGAGAATTCCATAGACGAAGATCATTTTCATTCGAGTATTCTTCCATCTGATTGTTAATTTTTGTCGGCACTTGTCCTAACGTCCTAATGTCTGGCACATCGTACCGCTTTCATTCCCAAAAGTGGATCAACCTTTAGATCCCTCTTAAAGTTCTCATACCGTCCTCCTCTTCTTATTTCTTGTCTTAAGTGGCTCTCATTACACGGTATAACATCGCCCTCGCTTCACTTGGGCGATTTTAGTGTATAAAGAAATTAGAAATGAAGAGGACAGACAGTGTTTAGCTAAGGATTTAGATGCGATTGATGATTGGTGTGATAGATGGCAGCTAGAATTAAATTTGAAGAAATGCGCGATTATGAATTTTTGGAAAAAGAATGGCCTTCCCCGGAATAATTATAGCATCAAAGAAAACAAAATATGTAACGTAGAATCAATTAAATACTTAGGCGTCACCATCAGTGAAGACATGTCATGGGGGAAACACATCAGGGAAATAACTAGTGTAGCAAACCGTAGATTAGGATTCGTAAAAAGGGTTCTAGGCAAATGCGATGAGAGAGTACGAGAAAGAAGCTATTTTACACTTGTCAGGCCTCATTTAGAATATGCCGCTAGTATATGGGATCCGTACGAGGAAGGTATGATAAAAGAATTAGAGCGCGTGCAAAGGAGATCTGCTAGGTTTGTCAAATGTCGTTATGATAATTGTATTAGTGTTACGAGTTTAATAGAAGAACTAGGATGGGAATTACTATCAGAACGCAGGTTAAAATTTAGGTTAAACCTTTTAAGTAAATTCGAAACCGATTTGTTCACAGATGACGTTAGATATATATTAAGAACCCCTGCGTATTATGCTAGGTTTGACCATATTAACAAAATTAGAGAGATAGATTGTCGTACCGATAGATTTAAAATGTCATTTTTCCCGCGTACCATAAGAGAGAACAATAGACAACGTAGCAAAAGGGATAGGTAGGTGAAACATAGTTAGAATAGTCTGTAGTGCATGATGCATGTAATAACTACCAATAATCCCTTCCTTATTATGTATATTTTAACCTGTACTATACCGTAGTAACTAATATTCTATTGTAATAACTACTGCAATTACTTGCAATAACTAATAATCTACTGTAGTAACTAATAAACTATGACCCTATTTTCTAGCATGTCTACATTATATATCCTACTTACATGGCAATAGTGCATGCTTGGTGATCTTCACCCCCTGCCACACACCCTCGTGGTGGCTCGCAGGGTATTACGTAGATGTAGATGTAGATAACTCCACGACATGTAGTAATGAGCCACTTATGTCACTAGTATTAGTAATGAACTATTAACGATTTTTCTCTCATTTGTTCTCAGAGGAATAACAAAGTACCAATAAGCAATGTACTCTTGATGACTCTGCCATTTTTTTTACGAAATAGAGCATGCTATGAGCCATATGAATACAAGCTAAAATGGAATTAATTGCCAAAATACCCAAATTATTTTTTTCACCTTTACCAAATGAGATCGTTGATAACAATGCTCATGTTCAGATTCAAGATAATCTTTACGTGAACAAAAATCACTCCAACCATCTTGACAGCCTCTGCCACATGTCTTCGGCAGTATTGTACGAGATAGGTTTATACCTACATTTACATCTGCATATACGAAATACCGTTCAAGCCACCACTAGGGTGTGTGGCACGGGGTGATTCCACACCAGGCTCGCAGCACTCATCTCAGTTTAAACCAGAACCGCGTACGTTCCCACGGAATGCCAGGCGCAGGCCAAAAGCAGTCAGGATAACAGTGTGCGGTCACACCAGAAACCAGGAGAGTAATACGTGGACGAACATGCTACTATGCAGTAGATTATACATGATACAACTACTGGTAAGTATAATTTATGCGACAGATAATTAGCACTACACGCTACTAAAACATACAAGAGTACATCATGCTAGAAACTGCATGCGAGGTTCGTAGCTAATAATGGTTTAAGATATTTAGCACAAATGCAAAGACCTATAATACCTAGTCAGAGTCAAATTATACTATAATCGATCTATCGCGACTATTATAGTCTCTTACTGTGCATGGAAAAAATGACTATTGTTATGACTATGAAAATGTTATGAGCTATAAGGATACGAGCTAAAATAACATTTAATTGCTAAAAACCCAAATCTTCTTCTTTTTACCTTTACCAACTGATGTCGTTGATTATAGTGCTGATATTCAGATTCAAGATAATCTTGACGTGAAAAAAATCGCTCTAACATCCCTGACAGCCTCTGCCACACGTCTTCGGTAGTGTGGCACGAGGTAGATCTCTACGCCTATTCTCAGTAGTCATCTCCCTCCCTCCACTACCCAATATCCATTGCGTTTCCCTCCCTTCCCCGCCTTTACCCCTCCCACTCCACACCCCTCCACCCAGCCCGCAGAACTTCCCCTCCCCGTCCGCCTTCGTCTCAGTGGACTGTCGACAACAACCGTCTGAATTGCATCTTAATTGGAGACAATTTCTCCAATTAATCTACACAAATGGGGAAATTGCACGCGGCTTGAGAGGAAGGGGTTGGGGGAGGATAAGGGTGAAACGTGGGGAGAGGGGTGGGTAGGTGGGTAGGTAGGGGGTCAGGACGAAGCTGTGGAAGGAGCGTGGCAGAGGGTGGGAGGGGATCAGACTTGGCTTTGTGGGAGAGCAAATAGCGAGGAGTGGGTTTGGAAGGAGTCAGGGGGAACGGCGCGTGGGAGGGGGACGTGACTTAACGATTGGGGGGGAGGGGGAGAGGGGGGAATATGGGGAGGGAAGAGGGTGGGGAGGGGGTATAGGGAGTTGGATGAGGGCAGGAGGGGAGGTGATTCAAGGGATCATTTAGTGTTTTGTGTGGTAGATTGGCGACCATTGTGTTCCACAGTTCGCAAGGCTGAAGCTGAGTCCATGGTCCACGGTGGGGCTTAGGGGTGGGGGATAAGGGGGAGTACAGTGGAGAGGGGACGAAGTAAAGGGGGAGAATTGGAGGGGGGTGTCAGCAAAGAGTAATGCCTCGTTCTGACGACCATCGTGCGGACTGAAATGTGTACAATGTAGTGCGAACGGAGCACAGCCAAGGATGACAATCGAAACGAAAGTTAAGGTAGTTAAAGAAAAATGTCACTTTACCTAGAAATCAATGAATTTGGTCTCATTTGAAAGAAAAATATATCACCCTTTCTTTGACACAAAAAATTTAACCCCTTACTACATTACTTTCCGAGATATTTGCCAGAAAAAACTATCCCTTTTATATGGGAAATGGTACGTGTATACATTCCAGAGAGACATTATTTAACAAATGAGGATTTCCTAACCCCTAGATCTCATTGAAAAAATCAAGTGTATATTTTGTGTGTTTTCTCAACTATTTTTGAAAATTAATCATATTGTCACCGCAGTTAATTATTCGAGATCGCAATAAACCTTCCGTTTTGATGGAGTTTCAAACGTACCGCGTGAAAAAAATCAAGTCAAGTTTAAGACTTATTTAGATGTTTTCATTTTTTTACTTACCATCTCTGTCATACATAACTATATTATTGCACCATTAATAATGCAATATTTAATTCGTGTGTCTCACAGCTGGTGAAATGAAAACGAATTATATCGAATATGGTCTCCATTATGATAGGGAACTATCTATCTCAGGAAGCGAAATTCAGGAGCGGAACGAACTGGCGCCATACCCAAGGGACTAAACAAGGGGTCAAAATTTAATCAATACTATCAAGAAAAAAGAAACTAAAAGATAGGGCACTCTCTTTAGGCGCAAGGGGTTTGTGACAGTTTTAACTGAAAGAGAAACAGAAAAGTCCAAAGAGGAGGGATATTTTCATTTGAGTATGCTACCATTTGATTGGTAATTTTTGTCGGCACTTGTCCAAACGTCCTAATGCCTGTCACACCGTACTGTTTTCATTCCCAAAGGTGGATCAACCTTTAGATCCCTCTTAAAATTCTCACACCGTCCCCCTCTTCTTATTACATCCATAATTCCTATCCTCTTCCTTTCTCTTCCACGCTTATTCTCCCCTCTATTACCCTCTTCAGCATTCCCTCTTCTTTCAAAACGTCCTCCAGCCATCTCTTCTGCCTCCTCCAAACCTCCCCCAACAGGTTTCTCTCCTCTCCAACCTAATGCAATACCTCCTCGTTCGTATTTCTCACAAATCAGCTAACCCTCTCCATCCTTCGCTACATCCACATATCTAACACCTCAAGTGTACGTACATCTTTCCTTTGCAGTGACAAAGTCTCGACAAGGGCCGAAAAAAGATGTAAGTAAATCTAAAAAAGAACTATCAGGAAGTTAGGGAACTAGCTTTAGCAGGTAAGATTGAAAGGCTGCAGACAGCAAACCTTAGAATTGAACTACCGATTTTTAAAATACATTTTAAGCAAAGCATTCCGGAATGAATAGTTAAAACATCGGTTTTTAGGAGGTTTGCGTACCCAGTGCATTCCGGAATGAATATGCGTGGAAAATCCGCTATATTGAAACGACGAGGGCAATTTCATTCGTTCCAGGGAGAAAGGAAATCCACAGCGACACTTTTTTACCTCTCATTAGTGGTTCAATTCATTTAAATGACACGCTTATATTGTCACATCTAAATATAATAAAAAAAGGCCCGCATTAGGTTTTCATTTTGATCTCTCAATTTGATATCCAAATTCATCACTGAATAAAGCTATAATTCGCGGAATAAGAACAAAAACCTTTTTTCAGCATTAAAAATAAAACTGTACAGCGTATTCGCAAAAAGTTGTAATTACAACTATTACACAAGAAGAAGCTTATTATGCGGAATATTTGTAGACCTATCTATTTGATAATACTTGCGTCGTTCATTGAACATGTCGCGTCATCTTCAGTGGCTAATTTATAATACGAGAATTTATCTTTCAAAGAATGTCACCTAAATTAAAACAACAAAGAAATATTTAGCATGCTGGAGGAGGAATGAAAAATGGCTGATAAAGTTAAGAAGGACTGATTCGTGAACGGATAAAGTAATAAGGGGAGAAAGAAGACTATTTGTGGGACGAGAATGCCAGGAAAAAGAATACATCTACATCTACGTAATACCCTGCGAGCCACCACGAGGGTGTGTGGCAGGAGGTGAAGATCACCAAACATGCACTATTGCCATGCAAGTAGGATATTTAAGGGAGATATGCTAGATAATAGGGTTACATGGAGCTAGATGGTTAGTATCTAAATAATAAGGAAGGGATTATTGGTTGTTATTACATGCATCATGCACTACAGACTACTCTATATTTCACCTACCTATCCCTTTGCTACGCTGCCTATTGTTCTCTCTTATAGCACGAGGGAAAAATGACATTTTAAATCTATCGGTACGACAATCTATCTCCCTAATCTTGTTAACATGATCAAACCTAGCATAATACGCAGGGGTTCTCAATATATATCTAACGTCATCTGTGAACAAATCGGTTTCGAATTTACTTAAAAGATTTAACCTAAATTTTAACCTGCGTTCTGTAAGTAATTCCCATCATAGTTCTTCTATTAAACTCGTAACACTTATACAATTATCATAACGGCCTTTAACAAACCTAGCAGATCTCCTTTGCACGCGCTCTAATTCTTTTATCATACCTTCCTCGTACGGATCCCATATACTAGCGGCATATTCTAAATGACGCCTGACAAGTGTAAAATAGCTTCTTTTTCGTACTCTCTCATCGCATTTGCCTAGAACCCTTTTTACGAATCCTAATCTACGGTTTGCTACACAGCTACACCAAATAAGGTGGGCATAAAGCACAGCATACATAAAAACCGGATTTAGACGGGGCTGAAAATATAAGTTAAATGCAATTAAAGTGGAAACCATAAAAAACCTTCCCTAACCGAATGTACACCAAATAAATAATTAAAATGTTCAATAGGAAAAAGCCAAAAATCTCTGTATAAAAAAGAGCTTATCTGGACATTATTACACATCAGTGCGTGTAACTTTCAGCATGGCAAGATAAGCATAGAAAGGCAAAATGCAGCGGGAGTGGTTTATCTGATAGGAATTTGCAGTTAACGCTGGAGGGATAGGGTATCATGATCTCAAAAAATAGAGCTTACGTATATTTCCACACAATTAATTCTTACACATCGACTTAGGATTCCACAATACTTATGTAGCTTTATCTTTGAGAAACATTCATTTTTCTGGGTAGAAAATAGTTTGGAGGGGACTCCCACCCCCTCTTCCCAACAGTGTGTTTCACGTGACACTATCACGGGACTACCTTTCGTCTGGCTCCTAGCCTTCGATCTATCTGACATAAGTGGCCCTACCGAGAGCAATAATAATTGCTCCCGTCAGTCCAGCTCTTGTGAACCCTCAGAGAGGAGGACAAGAATAGGCTGCAAGCATTTTAAATGTGGGCGTGGAGAAGGATGGAGAAGGTGAGGTGGACGGAGAAGAAGACTAACGATGAAGTGCTTGAGATGGTGGGCGAGGAAAGAAAAATTTTGAATCAAATTGGCGTGGCCTCCATTGTGTCGGTCAATTGATCCGGTCAATTGAGTCGGTTTCACTCGGTCAGGCTTGAACAAAAAAAAGAGCCGTTTTTTTCAATTCCCCCCATTACAAGTTTTGGAAATTGTCCAATTAAATGCCAGTGGCACCGGTCGTGTCGTTTCGGAGAAAGGTGGGCGGAACGAGACAACAGGCCAGCCCGGCAGCCACTGCAGTATTTGAGACTGGCGAGCCAGCTCACTGGTTGCTGTGATTCACCAGCACGCGACCTGAATATAGAAATCCACCCTGGCGTAGTCGAGAGGTTTTCTAGTCGAAAGGTTCGGTAAGAGGAACAACGCTGGAAATTGATGCCGTTTTGACACTGGTATCAAGTATTTCATTGAACCTCGAGGGGATTTGAGTAATACGTAATGGCCCCGTTGACAGTTCCCACCTTGTTTAATCTGAAAATAAATATTTCGCACCATTAATTTAAAGGGCGAATGGTGAAGTAATTGGACAAGTGGATGATTTTGTGTACTTAGGTAAGATGTTTGGGAAAGATGGACGGATGGATGAGGAGATAAAGAGATGTGAGAATGCTGGAAGGAAGGTGATAGGTAGCATGTGGAGCATATCAAGGAATGATGGCCTGTCTAAGGAAGCGAAAATCGACGTGTACAAAAGTGTACTTCTCCCCACTTTGTTGTATGGTAGAAGAACGTGGGTATGTAAGGATAGACATAAGAGTAGACAAAACGCCGTGGGTATGAGTTATCTGAGAAGTGTTTGCGGTAAAAGTAGGATGGATAGGGTCAGGAATGAGTGGGTAATGTTCTCTTAACATGAAGTTAATTGATGAGGTAGGGCTGGATGCTCCCATTAATATTGTATTGAAACTTGCAACAATGCGCAATTATCTACAAATTCCCTGACGACTATATCTATGATGATTTTCTTGTCGAAAGGTTCGGTAATAGGGACAATGTTGGAAACACAGCCTTTTTTGCACTGGAATAAAGTATTTTATTCAACCTTGAGGGGAATGTTTTGTAATACAGAATGGTCCTGATAGCAGTTCCCACCTTTTTAAATTTGGAAATCCCGGTTGAACAGCAATTGGTTATAATTTGCTCATGAAATACCGCATAAATCTTATGGAACACTCCTCTTAAGTTTTTATATACATAGTTTGACTCTATCTTTAAAGAAACTGCGTCGGTTTTTTTAGCATTTTTATCCGCACATATTAGCTACTGAGAATGGTTAATAAAATTCGCATAAGACAGCAAAAAGTGAAAAAACAATAGTGACATTAATACACTGACTTTAACTATTACATTTTAATCCAAACAAAAAAAAATTCTAAAAAGAGTGGACATGAACCGTAGAGAAAATAGTCGTAATTCAGAGCATCAGCCTGCAGAAGTCAGATCGATAAATCTGTAGCCTTGCAACCGAAAGGTCGCATGTTCGAATCACGCCGTATACAATGGATTCCGTATTTTGTAAGCTCAAATTTGAGAAAGTCATATTAACTTGACAGCAGAAGAACTTAAAAACCCAAGGCCTAAACCACAGCCCGAGGCTGAGGATATAAACATGAGATTAAGAGATGGATACGTCGTGAATGATAGAACAGCGTCTGCCCGAAAAAAAAATTGCTCGTGGCGGGGGAGGGTTTGGAAGAATAGAACATTTAATAGCCGGCGCGTGGCAGGGCTCAGCGGCTCCGGACGCACAGCGGATAATCAATGAGGCGATCGCCCGGTCGCCGGGAGATATGGTGAGTGAATAGGACGCTGGGAATGTAGATTGAGTCGGCCCTACCGTCACACCACAGGGAATACTACTCGCGCTTAAGACGTCGATGGAAGCCCACATCACGCATCGAAGTTTTTCGCCAGCATTCGGGATCCTCGAGATACAGGCTCATACACAGATTAGAACGTGTGCAGCGATGATCGAAGAGGAACAAACGTAAAGGGCAGGCATGAAAAATTCGTCAAGGTAACTAGCCTTCTGCAACTGGGATGAGAATCACTTCCAGACCGATGGTTAAAATTCAGATTTCTTCTTTTATAATTGTCCCAAGCCTATCTATTTTCCGACGAAGTCTACACTACAGACTACTCTAACGATATTTCACCACCCTTCCCTTTGCTACACTGCCTATTGTTCTCTCTTATGGTACAAGGGAAAAATGACATTTAAAATCTATCGGTACGACAATCTATCTCTCTAATCTTGTTAATATGATCAAATCTAGCATAATACGCAGGGGTTCTTAACATATATCTAACGTCATCTGTGAACAAATCGATTTTACTTAAAAGGTTTAACCTAAATTGTAACCTGCGTTCTGATAGTAATACCATCCTAGTTCTTCTATTAAATTCGTGACACTATTACAATTATCATAACGGCCTTTAACAAATCTAGCGGATCTCTTTTGCACACGCTCTGATTCTTTTATCAAACCTTCCTCGTACGGATCCCATACACTAGCGGCATATTCTAAATGACGCCTGACAAGTGTAAAATAGCTTCTTTCATTATAGCATTATAATGTTCTTAGATGTTACGTATATTAAGTTAGAATCAAATGCCAAGTCCACCAATAGATATGAGAATGAGGCTGTGTCTACATCCACAAATTATTTAACCTTTGATTCCTAACTTAAAATATAGGTATACAGGCCATGACAGTTAGCGCTTAACAGCATCCGTAGAGCCCATTTTACAGAGAGCACGCAATTGCACAATCTGATGCACATGCAAACGTGCATTTCAAATTGCGTCGTGTGAAGTGACGAATTGCACGAACACATGCGCGAGTTCAACAAAGTAAGATGCCAAAATAGTCCCTGCTCTAATTCAATTATTATTGCACACCAAATTAAGAAAAAAGTTGCTGCATTAATTTATGCAATTTCGTGCCCCTTATATAACTGGCTAAAGACCAAGTCACCACCAGCGTACTATTATAGTCACCAACGTTCTATTATAGTTACCAGGGTATTATTATAGCTACCAGAGTACTATGATAGTTACCACGGCACCATTATAGTTACCAGCGTACTGTTATCTACATCTACATCTTCGTCATACGATGCCAACCAACCAAAGGGTGTGTGGCAGGAGGTGCTTCCACACCAGGCATGCATGAATGATACGGTAGAACACCGAAATTACATTGAAACCCGCGTACCACACATGCAAAGCGCCAATTAAAAATCTAATAATCAAGAAGCATTCTATCGTCAATCGTTCTAACATGCAAGGGATACAAAGACTACTACTACATATTCAAAATATCATGCATAAATAAGAACATCAATATTTACATCATGCATAAATAAGGAAGTAGAGAATATAATGAGAAAGATTTACTGTCTGCCTATTGTCACAATTCGAACTATTCATGACGACGATCACAGCTGTTATGGTCCCGAATGGTACGCGGAAAAAATGACATTTCATACCTATCGGCTCTACAATCTAGCTCTCTAATTTTATTGGCGCGATCTAATCTGCCGTAGTACGAGGGGGTTAATAGTATGTTTTTACGTCGTCAGAGAAATGATTTTCCTGAAATTTAGTTAGGAGGTTAAGCCTATAATTTAATCTATGCTGTGATAGCGATTTCCATCCTAATTCTTCTAACAGTCCAGACACACTAGCAAACTTATCGTAGCATCGTTTCACAAACCTAGCTCCTCTTCGCTGCACGCGATCTAACTCTGACATCAACTCCGCTTCGTATGGATCCCATACACTAATGATTACCAGGGTACTATTATAGTTACCAGCGTACTTTTATTATTACCAGCGTACTTTGACAGTTCCCAGCGTAGTAAGTCAGTAGTGCGCGAGGGGCATACAGGAACGTCAGTAACTCCCCCCCGTCCACCTTCAATGCAAAAGACTGAATACGGCTAACCTCCCCTAACACACAGACCCCATCCAATACAATTGTCTTCCCCCGCTCTCTGACGTCCCCAACAATGGCGATCTCCTGTTTGCAGTTCCCACGACAAGGGATCAAGGAGCAGACTCGAAACCACTCCAACCCACCCGCCAGCTCTCGGTCCATTCATTCATCGAACACCCAATCTCCACATTAATACCCGGCACACGCCAGATTCGCCGTCATACATATGTATATATATATATATATATATATATATATATATATATATATATATATATATATATATATATATATATATATATATATAATTATATTTTTTTTTCTCTGAAGCTCCCCTCCGCACGCCCGGTCCCGGAACGAACACATCCCAGCTAATCCTCTTCCCACCTCGCCCTAACGCCATCCCCTGTCATGCACAATTCCACCCCCCACCCCCTCCGCTGCCATACACCATCCCCCTCAAACAGTCCGCCGAGGACGTACGAACGTATAATACGTGCCCCCCTTCCACCCTTCCACTTGCGTCCCATTATTACCCCCCCTCGGGGGCACTCAAATTCTAATCGTCCGGTCACCTTGCTCACGTCATAAAAGGGCTTATAAACGTACTTGTGCGTATCGGGAGGAATTAAATGCCCCGCGTGGCTCTTATATCCCGTCCGAATCTCCGGGAGGCTCTTCCCTGACTAAGTCCCGCCAAACAGACGCACTTCGCCTGATTTTACAGGCAGTAACCGATTCGCTTGGTCGATATATCCACTAGGTGATAGAAGAGAGCGACTTTCTGGGCCAACAGCATTGTGAGTGCCTAAAATATACCCCGGAAACCATTGAAATGGTGTGCATTATGATGAATAAAGGTAACTTTTCACTTAAATTAATTTTAATTCGACTTGGTTTTTCGATGTAGTATATCATTATAAGGCCTGATGATGATGGTTATAATGGTAGAAACCAGAGAACTATTATTGTAGAAACGATCACAGGCTTAAGAATAAGGAAATAGACTGCAGAACAGATTTAAAATGTCATTTTTTCCACGTACAATAAGGGGCCATAATAGTTGCGGTAGATCAGTTCTAGCATACTTACTAGGTTAAATAGTTTTTTTCAGTAGTGCTAAATATCTTAGCATGATTATTAGCTACTAACCTCGCATGTAATCTCCGGAATGATATACTCTTACATGATTTAGTACCTTGTAGTCAATTTATCTGTCGCATTAATAATACCAACCAGTAGTTGTATGTTGAGTAGAGAACTGTATGGTATCATGTTCTTCTACGTATCACTCTCCTGGTTTCTGGTCTGGCTGTGTACCTTTGTGCTGACTGCTTTTGGCCTGCGCCTGGAATCCGGGGGAACGTGCGCGGTTCTTATTTTAACTGGGATGAGTGCTGCACGACTTGGTGTAGAATCACCCCGTGCCACACACCCTAGTGGTGGCTTGCACGGTATATTCATCTACATCTACGTCATACCCTGCAAGCCACCCAAAGGGTGTGTGGCAGGGGGTGCTTTCGCACCAGGCATGCATGAATGATATGGTAGAACACCGACATTACATTAAAAACCCGCGTACCACACATGCAAAGCGCCAATTACAAATCTAATACCCAAGAAACATTGTATCTCCAATCGTTCTAACATGCAAGGCATGCATCTATATTGTAGATGTAGATGATGTAATACATCATAATTCAGGAAAGAGCTGGTTAGGTTAATCGTAAATTATTATTTGTTAAACGAGTACTCGTAAAAGTGCGACGATAAAGTTGGAGAAATCAGATACTTCTCCCTTGTTAGACCACACTTAGAATACGCTGCCAGGGTTTGGGATCCACATGAGGTACGCTTAAAAACAAAGTTCGAACGCGTGCAAAGAAGATCAGCAAGATACGTGTAAGGCCGTTATGATAAATTATATGATTAAAATGTCATTTTTCCCTCGTACTATAAGAGAGAACAATAGGCAGCGTAGCAAAGGGATAGGTAGACGAAATATAGTTAGAGTAGTCTGTAGTGCATGATGCATGTAATAACGACCAATAATCCATTTCATATTATGTATATACTAACCATCTAGCTGCATGTGACCATATTATCTAGCATGTCTCCATTAAATATCCCAGTTGCATGTCAACAGTGCATGTTTGGTGATCTTCACCCCCTGCTACACACCATCGTGGTGGCTCGCAGGGTATCACGTAGATGCAGATGTAGATGTAGATAGTCTCGTTAGTTGAATTCGTCTCGTCTGTTAGAAGAATTAGGATGGGAATCGCTAACACAGCGTATATTAAATTATAGGCTTAACCTCCTGACTAAATTTCAGAAAAATCATTTCTCTGACGACATAAAAAACATACTATTAACCCCCTCGTACTACCGCAGATTAGATCGCGCCAATAAAATTATAGAGCTAGATTGTAGAACCGATTGGTATGAAATGTCATTTTTTCCGCGTACCATTCGGGACCATAACAGCTGTGATCGTCGTCATGAATAGTTCGAGTAGTGACAATAGGCAGACAGTAAATCTTTCTCATTATATTCTCTACTTTCTTATTTATGCATGATGTAAATATTGATGTTCTTATTTATGCATGATATTTTGAATATGTAGTATTAGTCCTTTTACCCCTTGCACGTTGGAACGATTGACGATAGAATGTTTCTTGGTTAGTAGATTGTTAATTGGCTCGTTGCATGTGTGGTACGCTGGTTTCAATGTAGTTTCGGTGTTCTACCGGATCATTCATGCATGCCTGGTGTGGAAGCACCCCCTGCCACACGCACTTTGGGTGGCTTGCAGGGTATGACGTAGATGCAGATGTAATGTTACTGATCTCTTGCAAAAACTAGGATATGAATCGCTGTTATATCGTCGATTGAAAATTGGACTCAATTTAAGTAAATTAAAAACCGAACTATTTTCAGGAATTTTCAATATTTTACGAACTCCAACATACTAAGGTATATCAGATGAGAAAAAATTAGGGAAATAGATCGTAGCTATCGTAAGTTATCCAGCGGTAATACCAATGTATTTAATTTTTGAATATTTTAAATGCGCCTAATAGTTGAACAAACATACATTTTTAAATCTTCCCGTTCCCCATTCAAATTTCTTATATTTCATTTTTATGATCGAATTCAGTACCTATTTCAGGGTTAGTACAGTTATTTAGTCATGATGAGAATTGATGGTATTCCAGGTCAATTAAAATAACCTCGTCGGACATTTAAACTACAACTATTGTTCTGATAATGTTTCTATTCCCAGGTGTTCAAATTGGAACTTCGCATTACTATGAAATGATTATGCAAAATGTGTACCAAACCGTAAAGGATTCACTCTCCACTTATCTCGGTGCAAACCACTTCTACTGTAATAATTCCCCCAACAGAACTACACCCTAGGACCTAAAGGCACTACCCCAGATGCATAATTTTATATGCAATACCAACCCCCGTCACGAGACAAAGGTGAGTGGACTCGGCTAGGGGTGCTTCACGGTGAACGGGCTTGTTAAACGGGTTTTGTGATGTTGGCGGTTAATAATTGCCACCGGAAGGCACCGACAGGTGTGAGGATAAAGGAGAAAGGTTGACGGACGGCAGACGGAGAACGTTAACATTATTCCAACCCGAGCCAATATTAATAACTGCCCGCCGTAACATTTCTTTTGGTTTAAAGAGGTGCATGCTTCAACAGATAATACACAAGGGTGAGGGGAAGCTTGGCGTTCATAAAAACATCTGCATATACACAGTAATCATCAAACTACCTCAAAGCTTTAACAACAAAGAATTAACAATTCCGAAGATAGCGACTCGTTAACAATCGACCTACTTGCTATTCATGCTTGGTGCGAAAAGTGGCAGATGGAACTAAACATAAAAAAGTGCGTAGCAGTCAGCTTTTGGAAAAAGAAAAATAGGCCAGGTAGGGCTTACAGAATTAACAACACGGAAATTATTCACGCCGAGTCTGTTAAGTACTTAAGGGTCACAATTACTCACGACCTATCTTGGGGAAAACATACATCTACATCTACATCTACGTAATACCCTGCGAGCCACCACGAGGGTGTGTGGCAGGGGGTGAAGATCACCAAACATGCACTATTGCCATGTAAGTAGGATATATAATGTAGACATGCTAGAAAATAGGGTCATAGTTTATTAGTTACTACAGTAGATTATTAGTTATTGAAAGTAATTGCAGTAGTTATTACAATAGAATATTAGTTACTACGGTATAGTACAGGTTAAAATCTACATAATAAGGAAGGGATTATTGGTAGTTATTACATGCATCATGCACTACAGACTATTCTAACTATGTTTCACCTACCTATCCCTTTTGCTACGTTGCCTATTGTTCTCTCTTATGGTACGCGGGAAAAATGACATTTTAAATCTATCGGTACGACAATCTATCTCTCTAATTTTGTTAATATGGTCAAACCTAGCATAATACGCAGGGGTTCTTAATATATATCTAACGTCATCTGTGAACAAATCGGTTTCGAATTTACTTAAAAGGTTTAACCTAAATTTTAACCTGCGTTCTGACAATAATTCCCATCCTAGTTCTTCTATTAAACTCGTAACACTAATACAATTATCATAACGGCATTTAACAAACCTAGCAGATCTCCTTTGCACGCGCTCTAACTCTTTTATCATACCTTCCTCGTACGGATCCCATATACTAGCGGCATATTCTAAATGAGGCCTGACAAGTGTAAAATAGCTTCTTTCTCGGACTCTCTCATCGCATTTGCCTAGAACCCTTTTTACGAATCCTAATCTACGGTTTGCTACACTAGTTATTTCCCTGATGTGTTTCCCCCATGACATGTCTTCACTGATGGTGACGCCTAAGTATTTAATTGATTCTACGTTACATATTTTGTTTTCTTTGATGCTATAATTATTCCGGGGAAGGCCATTCTTTTTCCAAAAATTCATAATCGCGCATTTCTTCAAATTTAATTCTAGCTGCCATCTATCACACCAATCATCAATCGCATCTAAATCCTTAGCTAAACACTGTCTGTCCTCTTCATTTCTAATTTCTTTATACACTACTGCATCATCGGCAAAAAGACGGAGCTTGCTATTTTTTACTACACTATTCAAGTCGTTTACGTACAGAAGAAATAAAATTGGGCCTATCACGCTTCCCTGGGGAATACCCGATGTAACTTTTACTTCGCCTGAGCTGACACCATCTAATACCACCCTTTGAACGCGTTCATGTAAGAAATCTACTAGGGAACATATTAGGGAAATATGCGGTAAAGCATATAGGAAGCTAGGCTTTATCAAGAGAGTACTCGGAAAATGTGATGAGAAAGTGAAGGAACGTTGTTATTTTTCAATCGTGAGGCCTCATCTGGAATATGCTGCTAGTGTATGGGATCCATACGAAACGGGATTGATATCAGAGTTAGATCGCGTACAGCGAAGAGAAGCTAGGTTTGTGAAACGATGCTACGATAAGTTGGCTAGTGTGTCTGGACTGTTAGAAGAATTAGGATGGGAATCGCTATCACATCGTAGATTAAATTATAGGCTTAACCTGATAAATAAATTTCAGGAAAATCATTTTACTGACGACGTAAAAAACATACTATTAACCCCTTCGTACTACGGCGGATTAGATCGCGCCAATAAAGTTAGAGAGCTAGATCGTAGAACCGATAGGTATAAAATGCCATTTTTTCCGCGTACCATTCGGGACAATAACAGCTGTGATCGTCGTCATGAATAGTTCGAGTAGTGACAATAGGCAGACAGTAAATCTTTCTCATTATATTCTCTACTTTCTTATTTATGCATGATGTAAATATTGATGTTCTTATTTATGCATGATATTTTGAATATGTAGTAGTAGTCCTTGTACCCCTTGCACGTTGGAACGATTGACGATAGAATGTTTCTTGGGTATTAGATTTTTGATTGGCGCGTTGCATGTGTGGTACGCTTGTTTCAGTGTAGTGTCGGTGTTCTGCCGTATTATTCATGCATGCCTGGTGTGAAAGCAGCCCCTGCCACCACCCTTTGGGTGGCTTGCAGAGTATGACGTAGATGTAGATGTAGATGAAAGCTTAGATTTAAAATGTCATTTTTCCCGCGTACTATAAGAGAGAACAATAGGCAGCGTGGCAAAGGGATAGGTAGGTGAAATATAGTTAGAGTAGTCTGTAGTGCATGATGCATGTAATAACAACCAATAATCCCTTCCTTATTATGTAGATACTAACCATCTAGCTCCATGTCACCCTATTTTCTAGCATATCTCCCTTAAATATCCTACTTGCATGTCAATAGTGCATGTTTGGTGATCTTCACCCCCTGCCACACACCCTCGAGGTGGCTCGCAGGGTAGTATGTAGATGTAGATGAAAGCTATGAGCCAAGGAGCTAAATTAGACCCAACATGCAAAAAACCACATTTTAAAATCATCATTGAAATTAAGAGTAATGATGCATTATTCAAATTAACGCATGGCTAGAGCTAGATGAGTAAACAGGACAACACTAAGCTTTCCCCATGATTTAGTACATTGTAATCAATATCTTACGAACCCTAACATACTGCGTTAGATGAGATCATGAAGTGGAAAATAAGGGAAATAGATCGTGGAACAGAAATGTTTAAAAATATCTTTATCTTGTGATCGTACATAAAAATGTTTGCAAAGTAAACAACTCAGTCTGTGACCTGATAATCAGACCCATTTGACTACATAATTTAACAGGTATATAAAACAAAATGTTCGTTTGTTCGTCTTCTATACGTTCCAATACCATTCATCAGATTACGATGAAACTTTGGTGAGTTGTGCGCGCGCACGCTAAGGTTTCTAAATTATCAAATCCATTGAACAATTGGTCAAGCGCGAATAGTTTCAACAATTGAGTGTTGACACGCGAGCTTCTCAAACAAGCGAGGAACGACAAGCAAGCAACGAAGCAGATTTTTTACGAGCTGCTCAAACACGTCCATCAGAATCATATCAGTCAGACATAAAATCGCGTGCATCGGAATCATATTAGTGAGACATAATTTGTGTTAATAGGTACGTAATTTATTTGTACGCAGAATAAGATTCGGTGCAGTGGTCTCTTTATTTGTTTTTTATTAAATTCTTGCTATCGATTTTCGTATACACTTCGCATTTTCCTAAAATTGGATTTTTAAGCTCAAAAATCTTAAATTTTTGCACTACTTCATCAGTAGAAATACGTGAAATATAGTTAGAGTAGTCTGTAGTGCATGATGCATGTAATAACAACCAATAATCCCTTCCTTATTATGTAGATACTAACCATCTAGCTCCATGTCACCCTATTTTCTAGCATGTCTCATTTAAATATCCTAGTTGCATGTCAATAGTGCATGTTTGGTGATCTTCACCCCCTGCCACACACCCTCGTGGTGGCTCGCAGGGTATTACGTAGACGTAGACGTAGAATATTTTTTTCAATTGAAAACCGCAGTATAGGCATTGAATGGAAACTCATGCCATCATTTGTGCATTACGAATTCCCGTGTAGGTACAAGTAATTCATTGGACTACCCAAATTCGTTTAGGGACCGATTTTGAACCCAGAAAAAGGCACTGCAACGCATGCCGGGCATACCAAGTTTGAATATTTGGAACGTGGAATCTCAGGATACCGGCTCGGTTGTGGCTTTTTATAAGCAGCGGTGAGTGGTTCTTAGTTTCATTACGGTCGTCTCCCGTCGACAGCCCCAGCGTCCCTTTTCTCAATAACTCCGTTCCCTACCCTCCTCAATCCCTCGTCCGCGTGCAAACCGTCATCCAAATTACGGGAAGGCGGGCGGCGGTAATTCGGCGTGCGACAAACGAAGTCGCATCAGTGCTTGAGACGACGAACGGACGCTGTTCGACTTGACCGAGGAGGTGGATTTGAGAGGGTGTGAAGACTCTATCGAAAGAGACAGATCGACTCCCTCTCAAGCATGTAGAGAAACGCTTGGCTTCTGGATGTCGCCATTAATGGTCGTCAAAATATCCTCGGAATACGGCTAGGATCCATCGAACTTCTAAATATGCAAGGTCTTTTATATGAAATGAAACAAATTTAGGTAAAAAATTTCTCCAATGGACGTAGCTATTGGTACCACTCGTCAAATGAAGGAAGAATAGACTTTGCTGTGTTGATGTAAAAAAACAACTATGCTGTAAAGTTATTTATTAGTTATTTATTAGTTATTTATTATTAAATTGAAAGTGTAAACCATGGCCCAAAAATGCGTAACTAGGGACGCGGAAGAAAAATAAATACTGAACAATGAAAAGGGGGATGGAGAGATAGCTGCGAGTGAGGGGAAGAGAGACTGTGTTTGAGTGAGTGTTACATTAAGTTTCTCTTTGTGAATATGAATTGTCGTGTCTCTCTGGGCGAAAAAAAACTGTCATGTGAAGATGAATCGACGCGGAGGATATCCCATAAAATTATCCAATACATACATCTACATCTACGTCATACCCTGTAAGCCACTAATTCATCTAACAGTCCAGACACACTAGCAAACTTATCGTAGCATCGTTTCACAAACCTACCTCCTCTTCGCCTTAAGCGATCTAATTCCGATATCAACCCCGCTTCGTATGGATCCCATACACTAACAGCATATTGCAGATGAGGCCTAACGATTGAAAAATAACAACGTTCTTTCACTTTCTCATCACATTTTCCGAGTACTCTCTTGATAAAGCCTAGCTTCCTGTATGCTTAACCGCATATTTCCCGAATATGTTTTCCCCAAGATATGTCGTGAGTAATTGTGACCCCTAAGTACCAAACAGACTCGGCGTGAAGAATTTCCGTATTATTAATTCAGTAAACCCTACCTGGCCTATTTTTCTTTTTCCAAAAGCTGACTGCTACGCACTTTTTTATGTTCAGTTCCATACATAGCTTTTGTTCACAAATTCCTAGACGCAAAATTTCACCGCACGTGCAAATTCCTTCTGGATCCGCATGGTGCTAATCCAAAATCGTTACATAACCAAAACACGGGGGAATATTATCTTCTGAACCACCCCAGGGAGAGCGACAACTCATGGTTTCAATCTGTCCTTAACCCTTCATCCCTAAGGCTAAAAGGGTGGGGGGAGGAACTACAATAATTGGGTACAAACGATAATCCTAATTGCCCACCCGCTTATAATCAGACAGGATCATAAAGCTTGAACGGCCTTCGCGAGGCTAGCGCATCACATTAAGGGATTAAGAGCTCCGGGGACTTAGGAAATGAACGGAGGAATTCCTCCCGGTGACGGGAGGAAGGGGAGGGCTGGGATACTAGGGGTATTGCGAGGTTTTCTGAAAGGCACCTTATGTGTCCAGCAGGAGACGGTATTGGAAGGAGTATGCAATAGCCTTCTTTCACTCCCCCCCTCCGCTCCCCTACTTTTCGCAACCACCCAAAGCGTTGGAAAAACCCACTTAGAGAAAGGGTGGTGACTTCTGTCGAGTTGGGTCGGCTTTGAGACGGGAAAGACTTGGGTATAATGAGGGAATTTTGACTCGAAGAAAGATAGGCGGGCGGAGGTAGGAGGTGGGAATTGTTGGGAAAAGAATGCTTCGCTCGTGTGTTTTTGGTGTTCGTGATGAATGGAAAAGGAAGGTTCGGCCTAAAAACCATACGCATTGCATAACGCGAATTAGGCAAAGTGACGTAGACGCGTAGTCACCTCGGGGATCAAACCCATCCCAACACATTTGGCCAGAGTTTTTTTTACCTACTCGTCTACATCTACATCATACCCAGCAAGCCACCGAAAGGGTGTGTGGCAGGGGATGCTTCAACACCAGGCATGCATCAATAACACGGCAGAACACCGAAACTACATTGGAACCAGCGTACCACACATGCTACGCGCCTATTAAAATATACTAACCAAGAAACATTCTATCGTCAATCGTTCCAACATGCAAGGGGTACAAGGACTACTACTACAGATTCATCATCTTTAAGGACATCAATATTTACATCATGCATAAATAAGAACGAAAAAGTATAAAGAAATAGATCTACAATCTAGCTAATGTCATTATTTACACTATTCATGACGACGATCACAGCTGTTAAGGTCCCGAATGGTACGCGGAAAAAAATGACATTTTATACCTATCGGTTCTACAATTTAGCTCTCTAATTTTATTGGCGCGATCTAATCTGCCGTAGAACGAGGGGGTTAATAGTGTTTTTCACGTCTTCAGAGAAATGTTTTTCCTGAAATTCAGTTAGGAGGTTAAGCCTATAATTTAGTAGGAATTAATATATGCTTAACTTCATTCTAAGGTAGCTGAGATGTGCTTTACTCCATCTAATCTTGTGACCTTGCAAAAATATATTTTTAACATTTTCCCTGTGTTTTCATTCATCTCCAGAAAATTTTTCCTTTCTTCTCAAGAAAATCATTAAATTCATTATAGTTACTTTTACTTACATTTCAGAAAATACTTTCTGACGGCCTTATCTAAACATATGTCCTTTCTAGCCAAAACCAAAGTGAACGGAAACGTTATAAATAAAACATGTGCAATGACGCGTCCCTACGTCTACATCTGCGTAATACCCTGCGAGCCACCACGAGGGTGTGTTGCAGGGGGTGAAGATCACCAAACATGAACTATTGACAGACGACTAGGATATTTAATGGAGACATGCTAGATAATAGGGTCACATGCAGCTAGATGATTAGTATCTACATAATAAGAAAGAGATTATTGGTTGTTATTACATGCATCATGCACTATAGACTAACTATTCCACTATAGACTATATTTCACCTAACTGTCCCTTTGCTACGCTGCCTATTGTTCTCTCTTATGGTACGCGGGAAAAATGACATTTAAAATCTATCGGTAAGACAATCTATCTTTCTAATCTTTTTAATCTGATCAAACCTAGAATAATACGCAGGGGTTCTTAATATATATCTAACGTCATCTGTGAACAAATTGGTTTCGAATTTACTTAAAAGGTTTAACCTAAATTGTAACCTGCGTTCTGATAGTAATTCCAATCCTAGTTCTACTACTAAACTCGTAACACTTATACAATTATCATAACGGCCTTATCACAACGTTCCCTAGGGCGGAACTTCCCAGGATGGAAGGCTCACGTAGTGATGGGACATTGACCTGTCTTGTTTGGGAAAGTTTCCGAGAATTGGGCGGAGGTGCCCGGGGATTACTTCAGAGCAGGTAAAAACGGTGGGATTTGTGAGAGAGGAGGACCACACAGCGTCCGATTCTTAAGAGAATTAAGCTAAACGAGTGCCTTGTCTTCTTCCCGGCCATCGGTTTTTGAAATGCCACACGTTTCCTTCCTGCTGCAAATAACTAATTACTTGGGCTAAAAATTCTCTCTCTCTCTCTCTCTCTCTCTCCAAAATTGACACGTAGGAATTTGAAATTAGTTAGAAACCCTTTCAAAGGAATTCTTAGTAAAAATATTAGTCAACCAAGGTAGGTAAACGCGGTTTGACCGGAAACCTTCTCTTGGTTTAGGCACGTAGAGTAGTTGGATTTTCATAAAGCTTAAGTGGACTTGAATGTATTCCATTACACCAGCCACCTCCGATACTGTAGTGCACTGGATTACGATCCATATAAAATCAGTAAATAATTGTTAGCCCTTCAGCACAGGTATTTATTACAACTCCTTCTCCCTATGCATTTATTCTTCATCTGTCACATTTTCTGTATTAAGTTCTCTCTCGCATGTATTATTAAAACTGCCAGTTTGACAATTAATGCATCTTATTATATCGCTTTTGCCTACTATACCGTTGAAATGTCGGGATAAAATAATAAGCCAGTGTTCGTGTGACATGAATTGTGATCTACAATTACTTCATACTCTGCGAACCATATCTAGGGAGTTTCGCAGTTATCACCAACATATATTAAATTACGCTTTATTTAAGTTATTGCAATTTCGACCAATGATACATTAGCACAAACGTGCTAATACTGACAAGAGGCGAATTTTCTCAAACAAGCGCTACTCTATAAGGAATAAGTCTCAATAGGGGTGCTACCAATGCTTCAGAAACGTTGGGTATTAATGTCTACTTTAACTACGAAAACGAGATACAAGAGTCATGTCGGTGTAATTCGAAACGTGATGTTAGTATCCTACATGTAAAATTAAGAGACAAGCATTTGGGAGCAAATCAACTAATCTGCAACACGACCTGTCTTTAAATTGTACAGATTAAGATTGGCTACTCAGCCTATCGAATAATGAGAAAGTGAAAGAACGTTGTTATTTTTCAATCGTTAGGCCTCATCTGGAATATGCTGTTAGTGTATGGGATCCATACGAAGCGGGGTTGATATCAGAGTTAGATCGCGTCCAGCGAAGAGGAGCTAGGTTTGTGAAACGATGCTACGATAAGTTGGCTAGTGTGTCTGGACAGTTAGAAGAATTAGGATGGGAATCGCTATCACAGCGTAGATTAAATTATAGGCTTAACCTCCTAAATAAATTTCAAGAAAATCATTTTACTGATGACGTAAAAAACATACTATTAACCCCTTCGTACTACGGCAGATTAGATCGCGCCAATAAAATTAGACAGCTGGATTGTAGAACCGATAGGTATAAAATGTCATTTTTTCCGCGTACCATTCGGGACCATAACAGCTGTGATCGTCGTCATGAATAGTTCGAGTATTGACAATAGGCAGGGAGTTAATCTTTCTCATTATATTCTCCTCTTTCTTATTTATGCATGATGTAAATAATGATGTTCTTATTTATGCATGATATTTTGAATCTGTAGTAGTAGCCTTTGTATCCCTTGCATGTTAGAACGATTGGAGATAGAATGTTTCTTGGGTATTAGATTTGTAATTGGCGCTTTGCATGTGTGGTACGCGGGTTTTTAATGTAATGTCGGTGTTCTACCATATCATTCATGCATGCCTGGTGCGAAAGCACCCCCTGTCACACACCCTTTGGGTGGCTTGCAGGGTATGACGTAGATGTAGATAATCTCTCAGTCTTGCGTACAATCTCCCTGTAATGCCTCAGTCGGGACTCAGCAGTCACGTTGGGGAAGCGATGCGAAAATCGGGTGCCAAAATCCAACTGTTTGATTTTATTTTAGCGCACAAGCCTTTTGGGGAACAGATATAGTAGAGGGATAGGGCATTCCCCAGCTTTCGACTTGATGTATGAATGTAATACGCCCTGGGTTGGGTGCTCTCTCTATCCACTCCCTCTACGGGGAAATTCGGTTTTGAAAACTGTCGCCGGATAATACCCAATTCCAATCAGATTAGGCCACAATCAAAACTCGAGATTTCACGCCGATATGAACAGCTCCGGTATCGGCGGAGTGGTCGTCCGAATTATCGCCGCGTGCGATGTCATGTTTAGATAGTCTGAACACTATCTCCCTCACTTGTACACACGCGCTCGGATTCGATTCCGCACACCGGTCGAAACGTTTTCATTGGGCAATTTGTCCGCGGGGCGGAGGGGTATAAGGAGAGAGGCGGTTCGGGGTGTAGGGGGGAAGAGAGAAGGAGGAATTCCGGGATTTTCCCTTGTGCCATCGACGGGAAGTCCCGACGTGAACACAATCCAGGCTGCACCCTTATGCTTCCCCTGCCAATCTCGCCATTCCTCGACGCGGGCCGTGGAAGTAATAGTGTAACTGGCCTCTTGCAAAAACTAGGAACGGAATCGCTATCAGACCGTCGATTGAAAATTAGAATCAATCTTCTTAGTAACTTCAAAACTGATTTATTTTCAGAGGAAGTCTTCGATATCTTACGAATTCTAACATATTACGGTAGGTCAGATCATGAAAATAAAATAAGGGAAATAGATTGTAGAACAGATAGGTTTAAATGATGTTTTTCCCACGATCGATAAGAGACCATAATGATTGCGTTGACACTTAGAAGTAGGGGAGTAGTTGCCCAGTAGTGCTAACACCATATTTAAATTGTTTCCTGCATGACACTTGTTTTACAATTAAGTAGTTACATTATAGAATAATTTTGTGGTTTCTGAAGCATTTGTAGCATATTTATTCTGTGGTGGATGTTGGTGAAAGTAAATTTCTTCACTGTAGTTCATGCTGGTGATAAGTCACCCCCTGCTTAACACCCCTGTGCTGGCTAGCAGGGTAATAAGTAGATGTAGATGAAGCAAAAGTGTTCGGAGCGACATATATCGAGGTTGTAGGAACGATTTTCGGCTTTGTATATATTTGCGTGTACTTTGCAAATATGCATTTTCATAATAATATTTAGAGGTGAAATTTCATGCTAACGATTTGGTTTCTTAGATACTTCATCTACATCTACGTAATACCCTGCGAGCCACCACGAGGGTGGTTGGCAGGGGGTGAAGATCACCAAACATGCTTACTTAATGCTTTTGTAACACGAAACCTTGTAGCACTTGGCATATATGTCTAATAATTCGATGCTATATGTGAAGATGTTTTTGAAAAACCCGTAAAACACATTCTATATTATTATAACAGTTCCTTGTAAATATGAGAGCATCATGTCTAAAAAAACAACACATTTCTAGGTAAAATTTTCGCTAAAATATTCAATTCCGCCCCTTAAACGAAAGTCATAATATTGATTTTATTGAGACAATAATTATAAAATATAATTTTTGCATTAATTATATAACAACATACATGGTTATTTCCAACGGAATAATTTTTGTCCATAAGCAAAATGTGGTGCAAGGATTTTTTTTCGTCTTACTTGAAATGTTATAAAAATTAGCTCTCAATTACTCATAATAACCGCTTCAACCACATTTATGAACAGGTCGACTATTTCAAAGTCCCGTTAGCTGACATTAAGACCGCTTTACAAAGTATATTTTATTGTACAGACGAATGTATCATGGAATGTCCAAGAAACTGAATAGAAATAGAGAAGGTTCTATTTCCCGTTAAGTCTATCAGATAATCATACAATATGCCGCTTTACAGGGTACAATTTTCCTCACGTAAGAGATCATACTTTGGTTTATACAATAATTTGTACCGCGTAAATCGGCCTGTATGGTCTCTTCGATCGATCGAGGGGCGAACGACACTTAAAACCATTAACTTATGCAGTTATTTTCCTGATTTTATTCCCATGATCTGTTCTACCGATACTATTTCATCCAGCGAACAAAATCATGGAAGACATTTCAAGTGTGTGAGGTGTTAGTTATAATGATGTTTTATTAGACACAAGTACATTTTTCAATCGCTTTTCATAGTAAGGGAAATTCAATCCATCAGATGGAGATTTGGTGGCGGAGGAAGGGAAAGGCCTAACTTTTCGTTTTGCGATAATAGATCGGCATTCGCTTGAAATTGAAACGGAATGTCGCTCCGAATGTGTTGATCCACGGCCCAGCCAAATTCCGCATCCGCTCTCACCGCCATGCTCCCGTTATATTTCAAAGGGTAGATAAACTATTGGGCAAACGAAAACACAGTTACAACAGTAATTCTCACCACTTGCGAAAACATATCGTCTAAATATCCCTGGACACAAACAAGTATCCTGTTTCCAAAACATTTTCTAACCTATCCCATTATCCCTAAGGCTTTAATTTATTCTTGGCAACGGGTTAGAGGTCCATATGTTATTTTACGATGAAAATAATGTGCCATTTGACCTTTGAAAGATACTGATACCCATAGCATTTTATTTTCCGTTGCTGAAAGAGCCTCAAACAAATAATTCTATAGTAAGAAGGCTGAATGTTTCCTGTAATTTATATCAGCAGGAACATCATAAACAAATTACAACGTTTTCTACTCCAATGAATGCTTAAATAAGCAGAGGTGGAATCAGATGTTGATAGCCATTTACATAGTATAATATCAAATCAAAGATCTACCTCCAATATAAATGTTAAGATTCTTTGGAAAACATAGATTTCATTTGTAAATGAATTAATGCTTTCCAAAGTGAGAATTTTATGAAGTTTTCAACATCTTACGAACTCCAACTTAAAACAATAGATCAGATACTGTGAATAACATTAGGATAATTGACTAGAAGACAGACAGCTTCAAATGTTAGAGCGAGAATTAGAGCGTGTGCAAAGGAGATCCGCTAGGTTTGTTAAAGGCCGTTATGATAATTGTACTCGTGTTACGAGTTTAATAGAAGAACTAGGATGGGAATTACTATCAGAACGCAGGTTAAAATTTAGGTTAAACCTTTTTAGTAAATTCGAAACCGATTTGCTCACAGATGAAGTTAGATATATATTGAGAACCCCTGCGTATTATGCTAGGTTTTATCAGATTAACAAGATTAGAGAGATAGATTGTCGTACGGATAGATTTAAAATATCATTTTTCGCGCGTATTATAAGAGAGAACAATATGCAGCGTAGCAAAGGGATAGGTAGGTGAAATATAGTTAGAGTAGTCTGTAGTGCATGATGCATGTAACAACAACCAATAATCCCTTTCTTATTATGTAGATACTAACCATCTAGCTGCATGTGACCCTGTTGTCTAGCATGTCTCCCTTAAATATCCTACTTGCATTGGAATAGTGCATGTTTGGTTATCTTCACCCCTTGCCACACACCCTCGTGGTGGCTTGCAGGGTATTACGTATACGTAGATGGAATGTCTTTCCTCCCGCGATCGATGTGTAACCATAATTGGTGCATTAAGACGTTGAAGTAAGTTAGATGACAGGTTGTGCAGCTGATTAATTCGTATACCCCATAATGCATGCTTATAAATCTTCCGATTAGTGCTAACACCATGTTTTCTATGTTTCCTGCATGAATCTTGACTCAAGTTTATATAGTTACATTGTAGATTATTTTAGTAGTTTCTGTAGCATTTGTAGTGCACCGATAGTGTGTTGCATGTCGGCGAAAGTAAATTTCTTCACTGTTGTTCATGTTGGTGATAAGTCACCTCCTGCCAAACAACATTGTGGTGGCTTTCAGTAATTAGATGTAGAAATGAAATCGCCATCGACAAGAGACCGACATGACAGCGTTAAGAATTTGAAGTTGGTTATTCGACCTGCAGCGTAGGTGATAAATTTACGTGCTACCTAATGAATGTTTCTAAATCTGCCACGTAATTCTGACGTACGTTTAGCATGTTCCCTTCATTATTCTTTTATCTCGCTTACTTTGTTACATTATACATAGATTAAGATTTAAATATTTTCAATCCCCTTTGTAGCATGCAAATTACGCGGTGCATGTTGGTGAAAGTTAATTTCTTCACTCTAGTCTATGTTGGTGATAAGTCACCCCCTGCTAAAAACCCTTGTGGTGGCTTGCGAAGTTACGTGGATGTTATCTTCCTGCAGCCGTCCACTCCATTCTCCTATTAGATAAGCGTAGTCTCATGCACGTTGTTACGTCTCTATTCTATGTACGAATGTTTCTATATCTGCCACGCAGTGCTAACATCATGTTTTGCATGTTCCCTACATGAGTCTTATATCTCGTGTATGTAATTGGATTTAATATTAACTGAATAATTTGTAGCATATCTGGTGTGGTGCATCGTGGTGAAAGTTTATTTCTACACTGTAATGCGTGTAGGTGATAATTTACCCCCTGCTTTGTGTTGGCTTGAAGGGTAATGTGTGCATGTAGATTTGGCAACATCGCCGATGAGGAGATGAATAAATGAATTCTGGTAGTGTGGCACCTAAAATCCGTCCAATTGGCAACGCCGCCTCCTCCAAATGCACGCACACGTAAGAAGATATCATTTGAGTGTGTACGCTCTCGTCCCTGTGCTGCCTCTTTCTCTCGGTCCCTCGACGCCCGGTTGCTACCCTCGTATCGTCCGACGATACTCTATTGTCCTCTCCAACCCACACCCTAGCCGCCAGACACGCCCATCCTCCTTCGCCTCCTCTCTCTGACGCTTTCCCATACACCCCCCCTCTGGACACGGCCGAGGGGTGGGGAGGTCGGTGTGTGGCAGGGGGGGATGGGTGGTGTGTGTCGTTCGGGGGACGCCCCCTCGAATTATCCGCTTTCTGCGCCCAATTGCGCCCTCTTCGAATCGGAGCCCACATTCGTAGTAATTGCCGTGGCCACCGCTGCGAATTAGCCGGGAATTAGCGCAATTTTAATCCCCTACGCTGCTCCACCCCCTCCCTCGCCCTCCCGACCAACCTTCCCCTACATCCCACAATTCTCCATCCCCCCTCTCCCTCCACCTGCAACCTTTTTCCACCCCACACCATCGCGCCCCTCCCCTCCCTCTCAATCGCTTCAGAACACCGTCCTTTCTCCGAGAGGCGAGTGGTTGGGGAGTACAACTGTGTCGGTGATCTACGGCGCGTTTACACTGATATAAACATAAAATCTTCAGATACAATAAAATATCTCGGAATTACCTCACATAACAATAAAATATCTAACGTAGAATCTATTAAATACTTAGGCATCACCATCACTGAAGACATGTCATGGGGTAAACACATCAGGGAAATTACTAGTGTCGCAAACCGTAGATTATGATTCGTAAAAAGGGTTCTAGGCAAATGCGATGAGAGAGTACGAAAAAGAAGCTATTTTACACTTGTCAGGCCTCATTTAGAATATGCCGCTAGTATATGGGATCCGTACGAGGAAGGTATGATAAAAGAATTAGAGCGCGTGCAAAGGAGATCCGCTAGGTTTGTTAAAGGCCGTTATGATAATTCTATAAGTGTAACGAGTTTAATAGAAGAGCTAGGATGAGAATTACTATCAGAAAGCAGGTTAAAATTTAGGTTAAACCTTTTAAGTAAATTCGAAACCGATTTGTTCACAGATGACATTAGATATACATTGAGAACCCCTGCGTATTATGCTAGGTTTGATCAGATTAACAAGATTAGAGAGATAGATTGTCGTACCGATAGATTTAAAATGTCATTTTTCCCGCGTATTATAAGAGAGAACAATAGGCAGCGTAGCAAAGGGATAGGTAGGTGAAATATAGTTAGAGTAGTCTGTAGTGTATGATGCATGTAATAACAACCATTAATCCCTTTCTTATTATGTAGATACTAACCATGTGACCCTGTCCTCTAGCATGCCTTCCTTAAATATCCTACTTGCATGTCAATGGTGCATATTTGATGATCTTCACCCCCTGCCACACTCCCTTGTGGTGGCTCGCAGGGTATTACGTAGATGTACATTCTGATATATCGTGGGGAACAAACATACAAAACATATGCGGCACCAGCATTAAAGAAACTAGGGGGGTTATTACCTAGCTCATAGTGAGGTCGCTGTGAGGTGAAAGTCGCTATTACTTCTATCCCAATTTCTCTTAGCGATCCAAACGATTACAGAACACATAACGCCGTCTTTATCAAGAGCAGAGTCGCAATAATATCGACACCTAATGAAGACCCCCACGGGAAGGGTCCACATTTGGAAAAAGCCATTCGTGCCTTATCACCAGGTGCATTTTGTAATTGTTCTGTCGTATTTTTATTTAACAGTAACAAAAAATTAGCGCTAAATACTATATATTAATAACACAAAAGAATTTACGAAATTAACAAATATAATTTATTTTCATAAAAACCATTCCTTTGTCCTTCTCTTATCTTCCCTTATAGATTCCAAATTTTTTAGATCATCACTCATATTACTGAACAGTTTTGGAACATAAACACTTAATTGCCTGCAACCCTTGTGTGTGAAATACCTTGGAACTTCATATTTATTAAATTTTCCGCATTTAGATAGTACATTCTTTTCATTTTGTATACATCACTGGAATAGTTTTCAGTGATTAAAATATACTGCAATAACCTTTCAACCGGTAGGATTTTGAACTCTTTAAAAATAACCATCATCTGTAATCTCATGGCATGAAAACTTTCAGATTCCAGTTTGAAAGGAATTATTCTCATTCAACTCAACCTCTGAGTGACCTACTTAGGTTGATCAATAATTTTTCACTTCGAAGCTATCATCCTCCGGGAGTCTCATGACTTGTTTTATACAGCCCGGAATACGATTAAACTACTAGAATTCATATTGAATTATTGCGACAGTAAGAATCTGAATTTTCTGCTATTTTGCTCGTGGAATTTCGTGTTTCTCTTGCTTTCATTTTTCATCAACTGATTTATGCTTCCAATATAAATGTCTACTTTGCTTATGTAATTTTTCGCTGTTTTTGGAAAATTTCTCATGTATACTATGGAATATTTTCATATACTAGGTTTTCTTCGGTAAAACAGCTTTATAATGTAGATATTAATATTTCCACTTCCTTCTTGGTATTAAAAATCCAAAAATGCCATTACTCTGAGCTCTGGGAAAGTTGAGAAAACACATTTCGTTAAGTGAATTTTTGCCCCTCTATTTCAACGACAGTATCTGCTTTGATACTAAGTCTAATTCCTGCAGTTATCTCAACCTATTAGCTATACAGAAGAAGCCCAAAAGACTCGTGCACTGAGATAAAAAATATACACTCGCAGCCCTGTGCGTTTGAAATTAAGGAATGCTAATGATTTTGAACTGAGACTTAACAACCTTTTGCCATTCAGGTATGGTTAACTCGCTGGGGAATAAAATACCTCGTATTGTCAGGAGTTAATTGATGAATTGTCTGCCGGGTTCGTGCAAATTACATTTCTCTGCGCCTTCAAAACTTGCAAATCCTCGAACTACTAGAAACGAGTATCTATCCCAATGGATTTACGGATTTTAATCTCGGCTGAACCTTCACCTTGGGGCTACCTGACCGGGTGGATCTCGGCCTTTCGCTATTACTGCAGCTGCGGCGAAGAGGGTCGCTTGTCCAATTAGTGAGCTCAAGGAGTCGGTTCGGGAAGGACTCCCTCCTGCGGACGGTAGAGTTTCGGTGGGGCTTAACCTGACGGCGAGTCCCCCGTTGACGGATATGTTGCCGTTGACGACTGAGCCTACCATCTTTTGAGTCCTGTCTATTTTTTCCGGGAGTAGAAAGGGCTTCCGCCCCCACCATCAATGGAAAGTGACGTATTTTTAAAGAGGACACAGCAGATAAAAAGAATTAGCATCGTTTTCCTCACAGTCAAAAACATGTGGAATTTTACCGGCATTCTCTTCACCCCACTATTCATCAAAAAACGTCGAGTTCGCCGAGTTGAAGCTGTGTCCCAATTCGCCATTTAGGCAGCTAAATCGGCAGATTTAGGGAGGACGCCATCTTGAAGTGCGTCCCAATTCGTTAGGCATCATGGGGGAGCGGATTTAGGTGCCTTTCTCGGGGGTGAAATTTAGGGTAGATGGAGTTTAACTTAAATCAGCCTCCATATTGAATTTCCCATCATGCAAAGCACTGCATGCGTCGTACAAGGAAACTCGTACACGAGGAAGTAGTTGAAAAGTGGCAAACATGGCCGGCAAGTATTTTGTCTGTAATTGAAAGAATTCTCCAATATTTCGCAACCCAACACTCGACTACAAAAGAAACGTTCTACTTAGTACACTTAAAAAAAAACGAATTTAAATCCCAGAACACCTACACAAACTTAAATACCCCGAAAACTAAAAACTAACAAATCTCCAAATTACGAAATGAATGAAAAAATGTTATTTCACTTTCCAAATCTCACAACGTACACAAAGGTAGCCACAGGCGCCAAAAATGTCTTAATTTCAGGTTTCATTTGCTTCATTCATTCCTTTAAGTACTCATATGTTTTTCATTCGTTTCCAGCTCGGTAGACGGCAACGCTTGCGAAGGATGTCCCAAATCAAGCTCCCTTAGCGAAAGGCCTCTAAATATTTAGGTAGCTAACCGCATCCTCCCTAATGCCTAACGAATTGGGAAACGGCTTTAGACATCTACATCTACGTGATACCCTGCGAGCCACCACGAGGGTGTGTGGCATGGGGTGAAGATCACCAAACATGCACTATTGACATGCCAATAGGATATTTAAGGGAGGAATGCTAGAGAACAGGGTCACATGCAGCTAGATGGTTAGTATCTACATAATAAGAAAGGGATTATTTGTTGTTATTACATGCATCATGCACTACAGACTACTCTATCTATATTTCAACTACCTATCCCTTTGCTACGCTCCTATTGTTCTCTCTTATGGTACGCGGAAAAATGACATTTTAAACCTATCGGTACGACAATCTATCTCTCTAATCTTGTTAATCTGATCAAACCTAGCATAATACGCAGGGGTTCTCAATATATATCTAACGTCATCTGTGAACAAATCGGTTTCGAATTTACTTAAAAGGTTTAACCTAAATTTTAACCTGCGTTCTGATAGTAATTCCCATCCTAGTTCTTCTAATCTAAAATTTATGTTAAACCTTTAAAGTAAATTCGAAACCGATTTGTTCACAGATGACGTTAGATATATATTAAGAACCCCTGCGTATTATGCTAGGTTTGATCAGATTAACAAGATTAGAGAGATAGATTGTCGTACCGATAGATTTAAAATGTCATTTTTCCCGCGTACTATAAGAGAGGACAATAGACAGCGTATCAAATGGATAGGTAGGTGAAATATAGTTAGAGTAGTCTGTAGTGCATGATTCATGTAATAACAACCAATAATCCCTTTCTTATTATGTAGATACTAACCATCTAGCTGCATATGCGTAGTGTCGGTAGTGCGTAGTGCGTAAAAAAGTGCGTAGCAGTCAGCTTTTGGAAAAAAAAAAATTGGCCAGTTAGGGCTTACAGAATTAAAAATACAGAAATTATTCACGCCGAGTCTGTTAAGTACTTAGGAGTTACAATTAGTCACGACCTATCTTGGGGAAAACATATTAGGGAAATATGCGGTCAAGCATATAGGAAGCTAGGCTTTATCAAGAGAGTACTCGGAAAATGTGATGAGAAAGTGAAAGAGCGTTGTTATTTTTCAATCGTTAGGCCTCATCTGGAATATGCTGTTAGTGTATGGGATCCATACGAAACGGGGTTGATATCAGAGTTAGATCGCGTCCAGCGAAGAGGAGCTAGGTTTGTGAAACGATGCTACGATAAGTTGGCTAGTGTGTCTGGACTGTTAGAAGAATTAGGATGGGAATCGCTATCACAGCGTAGATTAAATTATAGGCTTAACCTCCTAAATAAATTTCAGGAAAATCATTTTACTGATGACGTAAAAAACATACTATTAACCCCTTCGTACTACGGCAGATTAGATCGCGCCAATAAAATTAGAGAGCTAGATTGTAGAACCGATAGGTATAAAATGTCATTTTTTCCGCGTACCATTCGGGACCATAACAGCTGTGATCGTCGTCATGAATAGTTCGAGTATTGACAATAGGCAGGCAGTTAATCTTTCTCATTATATTCTCCTCTTTCTTATTTATGCATGATGTAAATAATGATGTTCTTATTTATGCATGATATTTTGAATCTGTAGTAGTAGTCTTTGTATCCCTTGCATGTTAGAACGATTGGAGATAGAATGTTTCTTGGGTATTAGATTTGTAATTGGCGCTTTGCATGTGTGGTACGCGGGTTTTAATGTAATGTCGGTGTTCTACCATATCATTAATGCATGCCTGGTGCGAAAGCACCCCCTGCCACACACCCTTTGGGTGGCTTGCAGGGTATGACGTAGATGTAGATGTAGATATGACCCTGTTCTCTAGCATGCCTCCCTTAATATCCTACTTGCATGGCAATAGTGCATGTTTGTTGATCTTCACCCCCTGCCACACACCCTCGTGGTGGCTCGCAGGGTATTACGTAGATATATAGATGTAGATAACTATTGGCAGCACTCATCAAAAGAGTTTCTGAGTGCGTGTGAGTGTGATAGCTCTGTGTTTTTACCTGGCGCGGAATTTTATTCCCATAAAAATTCACAGATAGCGCGTTTGTGGCTATATTGTGGTGGGAGTGGGTGGTTGGAGCTCAGTTTTTATTGTGGTCACTTATTGTGCGCGAAAAGAACGAGTTTTTGCAATTATGTGTTAGGAAAATTATCTCTCTTATTTTATCTCTTCTGTCAGATCTATAGATATAGTGAGGCGTCGCAATGATATTCTCTGTGTCGCTTTGAAATACACCAGTTCTTAATTTCTCAAGCAAATTAAGCCTGGCGTGTAGCCTCCTAGTCTCTAGGCCCCCCCAACTTAATCACTCTAAAAGTTGTGAAACACTACATTTTCACTCGTGGCAGTTTTTAACGAATTATGCAGCTTTTCTTTGTATTTATTATTTTTTTATTAAATTTTTATGACCAGGGTTCAAAATGCTCGTGACTCATTCGAGGTGCGGCCTAGCCAGAGCAAAATAGTATCTCTCTTTGATTTTTTCATCCGAAGACCTTTCCATTATAAGGTTAACAATACCTAGTTACTTTAATGATGTGCCACTTATGTTTTGTATGTGTGTCCCCCACGTAATATTAAAAGTTAAGTTAATTCCAAGATATTTTACTGTATTTGAATATTTGGTCTAAGACGACATATCACGCATCAAAGTAAGTATTCTTCAGCAGTAGTCGATTGAGACACTGCAGATATCGGGAGGCTGACATAGGGCAGGAAGGAATAAATTTAAAAAGAATGCCATGGTGATTCACATACCTGAACTCGAGCCTCGCTAAGGTCCAGCCTCATGGCTAGCTCCTCCCTCGTGAACACGTCCGGGTACTGCGTCTTCTCGAAAGCCCTCTCCAGTTGGTGCAGCTGATAAGTCGTGAACGTGGTCCTGCTCCGTCGGATCTTCCTCGGCTTGTTCGACTCCTCGTCGTCCCCGCAGTCCCCAGACTGCCCCCCTTGGCCCCCGGACATCCCGTCGACGCACAGGCCGTCCCCGGAGCCCCCGAGGGGACCGTTGCCGCCGCCACCTCCACCCCCACCGCCGCCGACGCCCACTCCGCCCCCGGGACGCGGGGAGGGTCTTCCGTCCATGCAGTGTCCATCGCCGTCTTGGCCGTCGTCTCCGGGCGAAGATGGCGAGGGCGAAGACGAGGATTCGTTGCGGTTCATCGAGTCTACGCCGTCTGAACGGACCAATGAGAGACAGAGAGAGAGAGACATTGAGACAATGTTAGAAAAGAGGTTTAAACCGTTAGTTATGTCGGTAACATTTGAAGCATACGTTGATGTTAGAAGTAAACTGTGAAAAGAGGTTTAAATCGTTAATTAATTTCTGTAGCACATGAAACATCAGAAGCACTCAGCTTTTGAATAAAGAAAAATAGGCCAGGTAGGGCTTATAGAATTAATCATACGGAAATTATTCACGCCGAGTCTGTTAAGTACTTAGGGGGTAACAATTACTCACGACATATCTTGGAGAAAACATATTCGGGAAATATGCGGTAAAGCATACAGGAAGCTAGGCTTTATCAAGAGAATACTCGGAAAATATGACGAAAAAGTGAAAGAACGTAGTTATTTTTCAATCGTTAGGCCTCATCTGGAATATGCTGCCAATGTATGGGATCCTTATGTAGCGGGATCGATATCGGAATTAGATAGCCTGCAGCGATAAGCAGCAGAGATAAACAGCTACGATAAGTTTAGTAGTGTGTCTGGATTGTTAGAAGAATTGGGATGGGAATCGCTATCACAGCGTAGATTAAATTATAGGCTTAAACTCTTAACTAAATTTCAGGAAAAATATTTCTGTGACGATATAAAAATATGCTATTAACCCCCTCATACTACGGAAGATTAGATCGCGTCAATAAAATTAGAGAGATGGATTGTAGAACCAATAGGTATAAAATGTCATATTTTCCGCGTACAATTCGGTACCATAATAGCTATGATCGTCGTCATGAACAGTGCAAATAGTGACATTTACTAGACTGTAGATCTGTTTCTTTATATTCTCTACGTTCTTATTTTTGCATGATGTTCTTATTTATGCATGATATTTTGAATCTGTAGCAGTAGTCTTTGTATCCCTTGCATGTTGGAACGATTGATGATGGAATGTTTCTTGGTTAGTAGATTTTAAATTGGCGCGTTGCATGTGTGGTACGCTGGTTTCAATATACTTGCGGTGTTCTGCCATATAATTCATGAATGCTTGGAGTGGAAAGCACCACCTCCCACACACACTTTGGGTGGCTTGCACGGTATGACGTAGATGTAAATTTTGAAAAGAGGTTTAAACCGTTAATTAATTTCTGTAGCATATGAATCATCAGTAGATGTTATAAGTAATGTCAGAAAAGAGGTTAAAAATGTTATGTAATTTCTGTTGCATTTTTAGCATATTTACAGCATGTAGGTCAAAATTAGCTGCTACACAGAAATGCATGATGGTGATAATTCACCCCCTACGAAACACCTTTGTGGTGACTCACGGGGTGGTATGTAGATGTAAAATTAGATGGTAAATAGTAATGCAGTAATTGAGTGGTTGGCTAAGAAGAAATTGGAATGAAGGGCGGCGAAAAACCAATGTCGGATCGATGACAACTGTTGATGATTTAGTAAAATATACGGTCGCAGTAAAGACATTTGTGTGGAGCGTGGCACTCTATGGATTGGAAGAATGGACCATTGGAAAAGCTGACCAGAAAATACGAGAAGTCTCCGTAACCTGGTGATGGAGGAGGATGCCGAAGAAAAAATGGACGGACAAAATAAGAAATGATGAAGTTTACAGAAGAGTAGAAGCGGAAAAGACCATATGGAATACCATACAGGAAAGAAGAAGATAGATTGGACACTGGATAGGAAATTAACTGGGAAGAGATAGTTTGCTAACGACAGGAATGGAAGGAATGGATGAGGTAAAGCGGAGAAGAGGAAGGAAAAGTAATCAAATGTTGTAAAATATCAAAGCAGATGGAAAATATGTGAAAACGAAGCGAATAACTGAGAGGAGAGTGGTGGTGGGGTCTGTGAGGATATCTACCGATTAAGACAAAAAAAATGAATAAATGAACGCCATAGATAATTTTTGACGATAGATAACGGACTAAATAAGGAATGATAAAGTATTCAGAAGATTAAAAGAGGAAATAACCATGTGGAACACCATACAGAAAAGAAGAACCAAATGGATTGGACACACCCTGAGACACAACGGGTTTGTGACGAACATAATTGAAGGAAAAATAAAGAGAAAAGTCCCTAGAAGAAGACCCAGGAATACGTTCATGGACCAAATAAAGAGGAAGTACATAGGAAGAGATACCAGGAGGTAAAGGAACAAGCATTAGATAGGTAAGGGTGGAGGGCTGCAGTCAACCAATCTTAGGATTGAATGACCAATAAAAGACGGACTCGAGAAGTTAGGAGGGATTCAAGTGAAGGCAAACTTAGGCCAAGAAAACAACGATACAAAACCATCTGTTATGTTTAATATAATAAAGATTACCGTTAAAAAAGTAGTACTTGGAAATAATTGATTGAAGATTCACATTAGTTCGCATAGGAGGAGATACCAGGAGATACGGGATGGATAGGGAAGGGTGGAGGGATGCTGTAAACCAATCTTAGGATTGAACGACCAATGAATGAACGGACACAGTAGAATATATAATACAGGGCGTGATCTACGATTCTGTTAAAAAACTTTCAGAAGTGATTGCTCTATGATCCACTGCCGTAATCGCAATATCGACGAATGAATCCCAGCCGTCGTGAAGCCGAGATCGCACGATCCTTGCTCGTCGGAGGGCAGGGCCGGCACGGCCTTTCCCATACATCGCCGGCACCGAGGCGAAACGGATGCAAAAATAACAACATCATGGAAGGCAAAAAAATCGAGATGGATTACGAGAGAGGAGGTGGGAGGGGTTAAAAAAGAAAGGCGAACGCGAGAGGGAGGAGGGTGATGGGATGAGGAGGAGGAGGTTAAGGGGGTGGCCCCAATATGGCCGCGGGAGCGCGGCGAATGAAACCCGCGCCGGGCAAATATAAAAACGCCCATTTATGGAAGGGGAGTGGAGGGGAATAAAAGGGGGAGGGAGTGTATGGAAAGCTTAGGAGGGAGGGGGGCGGGCGCAAAATTATAAGAGATGGCGGTGGTATGAGTGTGCATGTGAGTACGTATGTATGCGGAGGATGGAGACGGAATCCGATCGAAAAAGGATACGAAAGAGGTACTGGGAGAAACACAGAAAAAAGGGAATTGTGGGAAGTGAAGTTGGTTCCATCGAGAGAGGACATAAATGTCACATTATTCATATTGTGAATGCTTTTTAAATAAACTTCCTCTAATAGATATTTTAAAATTTGTTACCTTGCCATGCTATTACTCTCCCAAATTGAACTCGAAATAACTTGGTGTTCAACGGAATTGTGAGAAAAACATGTGGAAAAATAGATTTTTCTACCTAATATAAATGTCATTTCAATGGAAATGAAAATGGAAAACTGTTTTTAAGAGGCGAAAAATTCCAAAAAATTGATTAGAATTAAAAAGACATTTTTTTGAGTTATTGGCCTAATTTTTTGAGTTAATAGCAAACTGATGCAAAAATTGGAGGCAAAATGTGATAATTCCATAGATATGGTCCAGCTGTCGGCATTTTTTAATATGGAAAAGTGTTAATTAAAAATAAGTTTCTATAATAATCGGAATTATTGTGCCTTAGTTTTCATGCAGCAATTCTTGAGCGAAATCAATGCAAATGAACAAAGCGTCGAAACACGGTCACGAAAATAAAATCTCTTTAGTTGAGTCAACAAAGTTATCTTAAGTCAACCGTTATTTAAAAACAATTAATTGATTTCACATGAAAGAATAAACAGACTTCGCTATGTACTCTTTACCATAATGCACATGTTCCTGTATACTACATCGCCATTTATAGGCACGATGATTACGATGCACTGCGTCGGGTCACCTGTCGTGATCTCAAAATTAAGTTTACAATCCGAGGTTTGTATCTTTTTATCACGGCCGTTCAACTACATCACGCCTGATGCTGAGGATTTCATTAGTCTCAAGAGCTATATAAGTGATGAGGAATGTGCAGATAGAATTAAGGCTGTGGTTCGATTCTTAATGAAAACTCTACCGTGGATCGGAATTCTAATCGGAAAAATTTTTGGAAGGCCGGTTCACTGTGTAGAGGACACGGCCACTTGTTTTCCATGGAGATTCTGATAGCAGTGCCTTCGGGCTTTTTGCCGAGGATGGGCCAGCACTCGATTATTTTGTTCAACTATTAATACAGCTGTTATTGATTTGTCACCAACAATCATTTGGGAATATTAGCCGCTTGGCTTCAGTCGACATACCTCAAGGAGATATCTTTCGTCTGTCATCAAATGGTATGTTTGGAGTCAACAGTGAGTGGGGTCGTTAAACTTTTGGTAGAACTTCAACGGTGAAATGACTATTCCTTCACAAATACCTCTGTTTTCGGTGTAGTAACTGCTTGCCTCTCCCAACCAATACGTCCGTCAGCGTGTTTTAATTCCTGCTAGCTTTCCCCGTCGTATTCGTTCCATGTTTTTCCATTTATTTTCTTCTATTTAATCCATGATTCACCGTGGAAGTTGATAACGGGACAGGGCTAACAGAGAGAGAAGCACAACAGAGGATCGGGAAGAATTTTATTGGGCGTCAGTCGAAATAACGGATTCTTGGGTTCACTGGCGTGGTTTAGTTAGTGGTGTTTGACGTAAAGGCGCCTTCAGAATGGTCGAAAGGAATCAACAAGACCATGAAAATGGAAAGTTTCCGCGCTTCCGTAAACATGGTATAAAGCACAAGTCATCGATTTGCCTCTAGCGCCATTTGACAGTCTGCAGAACTTCTCGTCGGAGCCGTAACGAACAGGTTAGTCACCCCCAAAGTAATAGGGAAATGCCCCCTGCTTTGAAATTTCGATGCAGTTGAAAGCAATAATGATGAATAAAGGTGGATCCACAACGGAAACTGCAAAACAATTAAAGATTGCTCCGCAGAAGGTGAATTTTGAACCTACACGCTAGATAAAGTTGGTGGTTTGCGGCGATAATTTGTGGAATTTACTTAACATTTTAAATGAAGAGGGTAAGGTTTGTTTTTCACAATGAATTTTAATGACTTACGACCATAGTTTCGACGATCAACGTCATCATCGGGTGATGATACATTTGATGCAACAACTTATATACTAGAGAGAGTGGGGAGGGGTCTGTAGAGGTGTGGGGGAGGAATTCCACCCTCCACCTTCCTCCCCCACACCTCTACAGTCAGAAGGTGGAGGGTGGAATTCCTCCCCCACACCTCTACAGTCCCCTCCCCACTCTCTCTAGTATATAAGTTGTTGCATCCAATGTATCTTCACCTGATGATGACGTTAATCATCAAAACTATGGTCGTAAGTCATTAAAATTCACTGTGAAAAACAAACCTTACCCAACTCATTCAAAATACACGCTATATGTTACATTTCATGAACGTTTGAAAGCGATGTTATTCTTCTATCGTGTGACTTCACTTGGAGTACGCCGCTAGTATATGGGACCCTTACGAAGTAGGACTAGTTTCAGATATAGATCGACTACAGCGGAAATCAGCTAGATTTATTCAAAATTGTAATGATAGACATAACAGTGTTACAGAATGTTTAAGGGAATTAGGGTGGGAACCTCTATCCGATAGAAAAGTGCTGAATGCTTGGTGTGGAATCACCCAGTGTCACACACCCTAGAGGTGGCATGCACGGTATTTCGTAGATTTCGTAGAAATACTAGAGAAATATAGCACCTTGATAGCATTGAAAATTGGGAGGGGTTTCTCTGACTTTCAACAAAACCTAACTTTTACCGGTAGAACGCTTAAATAATAATAACAAATACTTCAGCTTTTATGGTGCGGCTGCTGATTACATGGTTCCTTAACCACTACATGCAGATGTGGTTTTCTGTGCGCATGGTGACCTTCATCCACCCCACTCTACACCAATTCCCTACGCTGGCGCCACCCTTTTTCAGCCGTCTACACCCGCTATCCCATGATTCCCTTCTTTCCCACCCCACCCCTCTTAATTCCCCCATCCCATCATCCAAAACAACCCCCTCCCTCACTTCACTCTCCTCGTCATTCGATTTTTTGCAGTCGATTCCGTAACACATACAAATTCGTTCCCATACAGAGCGCGCTAAGCCCATCCAATTTTCGGGGAAAAACCCCTAAAATGAATAAAAATGCCAAAAAAAAAGTTTCTACGGTTGCACCGAGCGAATTTTCAGCGTAAGAGTAAAAGAAGAATATATAAAAAAATAAACAAAATATATTTTGAATGGAGAGACAGTTAGTGTAGCGGGGAGGTTGGTTTGGATGGGGATGAAAAAATAAATTTATACGCGTGTACTGTGACCGGGATGAATTTGTTACCGGGAGATCAACCTTCGCCTGCCTACCTTCGTTTTTTTCCCCCAATAACTTCATGCAGATAGACACATGAATAAATATAAATCTGGGTAATGATTCTGTAATGATTGAGCGGGATGTGGACGGGGGATTGTGAGGGCAAGGTTTGGGAAATCGGCCCGAGGACCGAACGGGATCTTTTTTTTTAGGAGTTTTGGAACGGATAGGGTTTGGGGAACGAGCCTATAGAGATGGGACAGGGTGGGTGGCAGGCGTTGGGGAGTGTGGAAATTGGTGGTGGAGACTTGGGCGATAAAGACTCCCCAGTCACCCTGCACTGGATTTTCGGCAAATGGGTTATTTTTATTTATTCTTTTTTTTACTCTAAATTATTATTTTTTTCAAAAAACATTCCACCGGTCGAACGGGGGTTGTCTCTCTATATTCATCCGTTTTTATTTTTTGTTTTTAAAAATATCAGTTTTTTTTGTGTGTCCCACCGAAACTTCATTCATTTCTCGAATGGCAATTCGTCGTCACATAAAACGCATTTTCGCGCTCAAATGAGAAGGGAATTGGACGCCCAAAGCTGTCCGCAGCGGGAGGGGGGGGTGGAAGGTTTGGGAGGGACACTGGAAGACACCCCTCGTGTTTCATTTTTAATCTTTGATTATTTTTTCTATCATTTTTGGACTCTTTAAGGGCGAAATCACTCCAAGTAAATACGCGTGCACATTCTTATGCTCGCACATACATGATCGTTAGAAAAAGAGCGTTCTCCCACAGGAAAAAGGGGTATATAATGTCATTTTTTTCCGCGTACCATTTGGGACCATAACAGCTGTGATCGTCGTCATGAATAGTTCGAATTGTGACAATAGTAGACAGTAAACCTTTTTCTTTATATTCTCTACGTTCTTATTTATGCATGATGTAAATATTGATGTTCTTATTTATGCATGATATTTTGAATATGTAGTAGCAGTCTTTGTATCCCTTGCATGTTGGAACGATTGACGATAGAATGTTTCTTGGTTATTAGATTTTTAATTGGCGCTTTGCATGTGTGGTACGCGGGTTTCAATGTAATTTCGGCGTTCTACCGTATCATTCATGCATGCCTGGTGTGGAAGCACCCCCTGCCACACACCCTTTGGGTGGCTTGCAATGACGTAGATGTAGATGTAGTACTTCCTTTTTCGCCTCAGCATACGATCTACCCTTATTCGCTCAACTCTACTGTATACACATCTATTTTCAAAACAGGAGTATGCATCGTTGTAAAAGGTCCTATACGCTTTCGCCTATGGCTCCAGACCCTCGAAAAACATTTAGAAACGCCACAGCTACCGTCCATTTCCATCAGACAGGATATATTGATGGTAATTAAAAGGCAAATAACCGAAAAAATAAGCACAGCTTCCGCCGTCAATTAAGAAAAGCAGTTATTTGATTCAGTGCGCTAAAATTAGCTCGTAAATGGTAAAATAAGCTAAAACCTAGTAATGCATTTGCTACAAGTTCTGTAGCAATTGAAACAGATGTGGATTAAATAAACAAGGTTTGGGTAATTAGAACATATGTGGAGTAGTCACTGTAAGGAATAGATATATGCTAAACTTCATTCTATCGCACTTGGTATATGCTATACTCCACCTGATCTTTCGGCTTCGCAAAAATGGATTTTTAACTGTTCGCCTATCTCTTCATTCATCGCCACGAAATTCCTTATGAGTGAAAGAAGATGATTCAAACTCGCTTCATAATTTGTATTCTATTCACAATAATAAAAATTCGCTCCACTCTACTGTATACGCGTCTATTTGCAGAACAGAAGTGAGCATCGTTGTAAAAGGTCCTTTACGCTTCCGCCTATGGCACAAGGCAACCGCAAAACATTGGGAAGGTCAGAAACTCCACTGCTAACGTCCATTTCCGTCAGACACAGATATGTTGATGGTAATCCCGCCCTCAGGTGAGGCTACAAGTGACCGTTAGAAGATTCCTGATTCCTGGGAATTCGATGCAAAAGGGAGATAAGCCAAGGGCTGCGGTCTCCTGCAAAATCTCCGCACGCGCTCCATTCCGTACAGGTGTGGACTAAAATTTGATGCATCTCAAGTGAGTTAGGTCCTCCGTTAAGCTCGTTTCGAGTCATAAAATCAATATCCAACTTATAAATTATTTCAGAGCAGTCAAACCTGATTTCAGCTTAAAATACCTCTGTCCATTTATGAAACATGAATGAGTTAATTATCACGGTTTCCTTTGAAACCGCTACATTCCTTTGATGTGAATAACGTTAGTTTTGACTCGAGCACTTCAGTTGTCCGAGTCCGAATTAGTGTACACAAGGATTAAGATAATGGCTTCCCCACGGCACCCATGCACTCAGTAACCTTAATACAACGTCCTTTAAGAACAAAACAAAGGTCTGATGGACATTGTTTGCCTGGAGAGAAATACTTGTGGACTATTTCGCTCCCTGGCTGAATTTATAGCGTCTAATTTCTTTGATATATATGTTTACGAGCGTGGCTTCGTGTTATTAAAATATAGTCGAGAAGTACTAAGTATTTTACTTTACAATGGATTCGAATACCAGAAGCATATTTATTACATCGAATCATACTTGAAATTTGTAAAAGGACCTATTTTGATGACTAAAAAATACAAGTTCCTTTGTTACTCTGTGGTATTCCATATTTCAAAATATTTAATGATAACATTTCACAACTTTTTTTCATAAACTTCTCAAGTTAAAAACACAGAATTCTCATCCGCGAAATTAGCTAATTTACTTATCAACTTTTTTCATGGGGAAATATTTATTACATCAAAGCATAAACAACATTAGGACAAAAACTATTTTGATGACACCAATACGAAATTTTTTCATAAACTTCCCGACTTCAAAACAATGAAAGCTAATCCGTAAATTTAGCTAATTAACTTTTCAACTTTTTTTCTCGGAAAATATTTATTACATCGAATCATACGCAACATAAGACAACAAACTCCTTTGATGACACCGATAAGGGATTTTTTCATCAACTTCCTAAGCTCAAAACAATGAAAATTCATCCGTACAATGAAATAATTAACTTATCAACTTTTTTCCTGGGGAAATATTTATCACATCGAAACATACACAACATTAGGGTAGACCAAGTTTTGATAACACCGGTACGAGATTTTATTCACAAACTTCCCCATTTCAAAACAAAAAACTTATCCGCAACATTAGCTAATTAACTAATCAACTTTTTTCTTGGGGAAATCAATAAAGTAAGATATAAGAAATTCACAACAACAACCCTCCCATCATAACCCAAAGTTAAGTCTGTTAGCCCGCCCGTAATGGCGAGCCTCTTGATCTCATATGAAAACTTAATAAGGCGTAAGCGACGTCGGCGCGCACTCCAAAAACAGCTAACGAGAGCGCGAAATTGAACAAGATCAATTCGCTTAATTGGAATTCGCGAGGGGAGGCGAGAGTTGGTGCTTCTGCTCGGTCGGGCTCCTATATATGGGCAGCAGCGTCCGCGAGAGGGAGGGGAAAGTCCACGAAGAGCAGGAGACTTAATTTGCGCTTCCCTCTTGCCAGATTCGCGGAGCACGCTAAACATGGGAGATCCGTAAGGAAATTGAGGGAACGGGAGTGAAAAAGAGATGGAACAGTCCGCATTAAGGGTTCCGAAAGGGTATATATATAAACGGGGGAGAGAGATAGAGAGAGAGTTAAGGAGGCCTTCATCCTTTACCCCCTTGTGCAGTTAATATCTCCGAATGAAGTCTAATCTGCACGGCCGCACAAAAAACCCTCTCGGCACCATTTGGGAAAAAGCAATTCCTCCATTACCCTCGCACTTGAGTCCTTTCTCCACTCCTTTTCTCATACCCTGAACCCTTATCCTTACCGTCACTTCATCCTCCGAACCCCCACCCTCCCTTACTCGACCACCCCAGGCACGAAACAATCGACCCCTTTGCTTCGTTCAACCTCGAGTAGTAGAGAGTATCCCATCTCTGGGTATTCCTCTCCCTCTTATCCCATCTGTTATCCCTTTACCGTAGCATTTGTCAGCTGAAATCTAATTTGAAAAGTAAAAAATGCGCGTTGATGAACTTCTGGAAAAAGGCAACTCTCCAAATTACACTTACTGCGGGGGGGCAGAGCGGAATGAAAAAGCATAGAATACTCCAACGGTCCACATTAACAGTTCACTTTATTCCGGAAATATGCGGCCAAGCATACAGGAAGCTAGGCTTTATCTAGAGAGAGTACTCGGAAAATGTGATGAGAATGTGAAAGAACGTCGTTATTTTTCAATCGTTAGGCCTCATCTGGAATATGCTGTTAGTGTATGGGATCCATACGAAACGGGATTGATATCAGAGTTAGATCGCATACAGCGAAGAGGAGTTAGGTTTGTGAAACGATGCTACGAGAAGTTGGCTAGTGTGTCTGGACTGTTCGAAGAATTAGGATGGGAATCGCTATCACAGCGTAGATTAAATTATAGGCTTAACCTCCTAACTAAATTTCAGGAAAATCATTTCTCTGACGACGTAAAAAACATACTATTAACCCCCTCGTACTACGGCAGATTAGATCGCACCAAAAAAATTAGAGAGCTAGATTGTAGAACCGATAGGTATAAAATGTCATTTTTTCCGCGTACCATTCGGGACCATAACAGCTGTGATCGTCGTCATGAATAGTGCAAATAGTGAGATTAGGTAGATTGTACATCTCTTACTTTATATGTTTTTCGTTCTTATTTATGCTTGATGTAAATATTGATGTTCTTAGTTATGCATGATATTTTGAATATGTAGTAGTAGTCCTTGTACCCCTTGCACGTACGAACGATTGACGATAGAATGTTTCTTGGTTATTAGATTTTTAATTGGCGCGTTGCATGTGTGGTATGCTGGTTTCAATGTAGATTCGGTGTTCTACCGTTTCATTCATGCATGCCTGGTGTGGAAGCACCCCCTGCCACACACCCTTCGGGTGGCTTGCAGGGTATGTCGTAGATGTAGATGAGCAGTTAGTGTAGGGGTTCTGTTTTTCATGGATACCTAACTGTATAATCTTATCCCTCACAATATGAAACAAATTCGGTCAATTTCTAAACGGTGTGCAACTTTGACTTCTACGCGGGAGAATACAACAGCATTGTTTACTTCACTGATGAGGGTTTATTATCACGAAACGGGTTTTGACACTTTGTGTCATTTTCAGAAAACCTCCTGACCTCTACAGCTCGATAAATATGCACAATTATCAAGATACAAAAATGATTTAATGACTTAATCTGTTTTGATTACTTCCAATTGCTATAATTACCTCTCGCACATAAAAAGAGGAGAAGCTGTTTACCTTCTTTACCCTGATGTAGGCGGAATTGAGCCAACGAAATATGATATCCAGTGAGTTCCCTCTAATTTTGTGTCTATGATTGTTCTGGTCACGCCTGTGACGTCTTTTACTGTCATGCCTGTGACGTCTCGAATAATCTACATCTACATCTACGTAATACCCTGCGAGCCACCACGAGGGTGTGTGGCAGGGGGTGAAGATCACCATAGTAAGAGAGAGTATCCCATTACTGAGTATTCCCCACTCTTACCCATCTGTTACCCCTTTACCGTGGCATTTGTCAGCTGTAATTTAAATTGAAAACAAAAAATCCGCGTTGGTGAACCTCTGGAAAAAACGGCAACTCTCCATATTGCGCTTACTGCGTGGGGCTTAGCGGAACGAAAAAAGCATTACTCCAATACTACTACAATACTATTCCTAAAATACTAAAATAATGCAATCACTCCAGTAATAGAATCACTCCAGTACTAAAATACTCCAACGGTTCAAATCAAGAGTAAGCGCAGGGGTTTTGCTGTTCAGAATCACATGATATTTCGCTCAAACTAACTTAAATGTCCTCTCCTTGTGTAAGCTATGTAAGCTATACGCAAGATACTTCGTATCCTCGGGACACCACCTATCGCGGAACATGTTTAATTGTCAACGCGGAGCATGAAATGTCATTTTTTCCACGTACAATAAGGGAACATAATAGATGATGATTTCTTTCATGATATACTTTTGCATGCTTTTGAACTCTGCAGGGCTATTTATTTGTCGCATTAATAATACTAACCAGTACTTGTATCTTGAGTAGTGTACTGCATGGTAGCATGTTCATCTACATCTACATCTACGTGAAACCCTGCGAGCCACCACGAGGGTGTGTGGCAGGGGGTGAAGATCACCAAACATGCACTACTGCCATGCAAGTAGGATATTTAAGAGAGAAATGCAAGAAAATAGGGTCACATGGAGCTAGATGGTTAGTATCTACATAATAAGGAAGGGATTATTGGTTGTTATTACATTCATCATGCACTACAGACTATTCTAACTATGTTTCACCTACCTATCCCTTTGCTACGCTGCCTATTGTTCTCTCTTATAGTACGAGGGAAAAATGACATTTTAAATCTATCGGTACGACAATCTATCTCTCTTATCTTGTTAATATGATCAAACCTAGCACAATACGCAGGGGTTCTCAATACATATCTAACGTCATCTGTGAAAAAATCGGTTTCAAATTTACTTAAAAGGTTTAACCTAAATTTTAACCTGCGTTCTGATAGTAATTTCCATCCTAGTTCTTCTATTAAGCTCGTAACACTTATACAATTATCATAACGGCCTTTAACAAACCTAGCGGATCTCCTTTGCACGCGCTCCAATTCTTTTATCATACCTTCCTCGTACGGATCCCATATACTAGCGGCATATTCTATAAAAAAATGAGGCCTAGTAAAATAGCTTCTTTCTCGTACTCTCTCATCGCATTTGCCTAGAACCCTTTTTACGAATCCTAATCTACGGTTTGTCACACTAGTTATTTCCCTGATGTGTTTCCTCCATGATATGTCTTCAGTGATGGTGACGCCTAAGTATTTAATTGATTCTAAGTTACTTATTTTATTTTCTTTGATGCAATGTTCTGCCACGTATCACTCTCCTGGTTTCTGGTCTTACTGTACACTGTTGTCCTGACTGCTTTTGGCCTGCGCCTGGCATTCGGGGAAAAGTGAGTGGTTCTGATTTGAACTTGGATGAGTGCTGCATGCCTGGTGTGGAATCGCCCCGTGCCACACATCCCAGTGGCGGCTTGCACGGTATGTCGTAGATGTAGATGAAAATGGGCTGGTATTTGTCGTCATAAATCTCGGAATGTAGTTCGGTAAGGGGCTGATATCATGGTATCTTTGGAAGGGTTAGAAATTCTTCTTTAAAATTAGTTCAAAATCATTTATTTCTATGGTGATGATATTTCGCTCAAACTAACTAAAATGATCCCTCCTTCTGTAAGTAAGTAAGTAATATTTCCTAATTTTGATTATTGCTCAATTATATACTCGGATGTGACTAATGAATTAAGCGTTAAATTACAAAGACTGCAAAATCCATGTATGCGACTCATTTTTAATATCCGTATCAACGAGCATGCATCTCCCTATTACGCAAAGCTGGGTTGGTTAAAATTGAATCAGAGAAGAACAATTCAAAAGGCCTCAATGTTATTTAAAGTACTTAACTCAAAAAAATCCTTCTTATTTATATGAAAACTTGATTTTTAATGCCCAAACTAACAAGAGATCGACCCGTATAACAAAAACATATTACATCCGCAAATACCGCACAGCAAAATATGAAAATACTTTCCACATCTCATCTTGTAAATTATGGAACTCGTTGCCTGATAGCATTAAATTTTATAGGAATGTCTCACAATTTAAAAGGAGAATGGCTGTCTTTTTGTCTCCCAAAAGTTCTCCCTCCTCTATATGAGAAGACATAATTATATGAGATGTATTTGTAACTTGTTACTTGTTCACTATAATCATATGCTGTTTTTCCGTCTTATGAAATATCTGTTTGTTTGCTTTTCATTTTTTCATACTAATAGGTATCACAGATCGTAAATTTTTGTTTTAACATATTATTTATTATTTAGATTATTGATATTGAGACTTTTTTTCATGTTCATTTACCTCGCTCATTTGATATTTTTCACTGCTGACTTGAAAGTTGTTTCTTTGTTTTTTTTTGTAAGACATAGTATTTTGTATTTGTATTGCACTCTTCATGAAGGAATGTAAACTAATTCAATGTCCTAAGGGACTTTGTCCCAGGACAATAAAATTGTTTTCTTTTCTATTCTATTCTAAGCTATATGTAAGCTACTTCGTATTCTCGGGACACCACCTATCGCGGAACATGTTTGCCCGCGGCCGACTTCGGTCGATTTGCGATCACACTTCGCGCATGCACGCGCAATCCTAATTGCAGCCAAACCACCAAAACGAACGCCCCCAGAACTGCCAGCCTCGTGCATTTAACCCACGTCCCACCCCCAAAGCCAGAGGGGCCTTTTGAAAAGATCGCTAGCCTCACGCCGCCTTCCCCATATCCCCACCCTCCAACGCCTTCCCGAACATGAATCACTGCCTCCGCGCCAGTCCCGACTGTTCCCCGTTCCCCCTCGTTCCGTGCCGCCCCTCACACTCGCGAGGGGGGTGGGAGGGGACCTCTACTGCACACGGCACTCCACCAGGGGCCAGGACCGCCGCCGCCGCCCCTGGCTAATTACTCGGAATTGTGAAAAACCTTTTGGGCGAGGAAGAATCGGTCTGGGGGATAGGAATCGAGGGGCAGTTACTTATCGGCGTGCGCGCGCCCGGATACACAAACACAATGAGAAAGGCCTTAAAGGCTTAAAAGATGGGACATGGGGAAAGGAGAATAGGAGGGGTGAGTAGGGATTGGAAATAGAGTTAGGGGAGGGAAGCATAGGTGGGTTGGAAGGAAGGTTAAGGTAGTTTGAGCGAGATAGTTCCCTAGTAATCGTAGAGACCATATTCAAATTATACGTATGTATTACACCAGCTTTAGGACACATGAATTAAATATTGCATTATTAATGCAATTATATAGTTTTGTGTGACAGAATTTGAAAGTAATTAAAATAATATATCTAAATAAGTCTTTAACTTGACTCATTTCTTTCGCGCGGTACATTTATAACTCCTTCAAAAGGGAAGGTTTTTATGTGATCCAGGAGAGTTTACTGCTGTGAAAATATGATTTATTTTCAAAAATGGTCCAGAAAACATACTAACTAAACACTTTTAATTTTTCTACGACATCTACGTGTTAGAACTTCCTTATTTTTGAATATAAGGTCTCTCTGGAGTGCATGCACGTAAGTTGAGAAGCGACTCATGGTCAACTCTTATCGGTGTTTCTTGGTTGGCGCTAAGAAATACGTAAATATTAAAGCAATATATTGATTACCAACACAGATGTAGAGGGATAGTTATTAAGTGAAAACAGATTTTCAAAGTATAAAGTTTAATGCGCTAATATAATGAATAATTTGGAGAGCTGAGCTTTGGTCCAAGGCTTGGCGGAATAGCGGAAAAATGCATCATTATAATCGACTCTCTTTGGTCTACGTTCATAGGCATGTGGCTTCTTCATCGAACATTTGTGCATAAAAACAAAACAGCATGTCAGCAAAACCGGGCTAGGAAATCTCCATGAGCTTGAATTATAGATTACTAGCGGAAGCTACCCGTTGAAATTCAACGGGTGTGAAAAACATTCAACTTATTTTATAAGAAAACCACAAAGCCGGACGAATACTGTCATCATGGTCATTGGAGGAGTTCGTATCAACCTTGTGCGTTGTGTTCGTAGTAGTAGACATGCTGACCGTTTTCCAGGTGCGCGGAGAGATGAGTGACTGTTGGTCCTCTTTCATGCGCGGGAAACCCAAAAATGAGCCACGTAGACTCATTACAACTTAAATAGCACCCAAGTCGATACGTTTACCTCGACCCTCCGGTTCTCTTGAGCCGTCGTCTGAATGAATTAACAGCTACTTGTTAATATGCATTGAAGTTATCGATTACTCCCCGAAGCAATCTATCACGGGGCCCTTCTTATACAGATTTTTTTCTACGTGCTATCATAGACCTGCAGAAAAACGTGATATTTAAATGCTAGAGGCGTGAATATTCTTCGAAAATCAAACCTCTGGTTGACAAGAATACCTGCTATTTTTGACTTCCGAGAGAAATGTGAGATTTTTAGCTAAAAACATGATTTTCAGACAAATTCTAAGTGTACAAGAAAGTCGATTTAAATAATTAGAAACTTAATTTTTTCAGCCATCCGATAATAAAATCCCAGCCCTCTGTCTTGAGTAAAAGAACTTACAAAAAGCAAAAAATTAAACCACTGCACTGAACCCAATGTTTAGTATGGACCACCAAGGGGGTTTATGAGGGCCCTGAGGTCTTTTTTATATAGCCTATGTTACAACCAATAATATTTTCTATCTAAATGCCAAATTTCACCTCAATCGGTCCAGTAGTTTTTGCATGATGGAGCAACAAACAGATACACACTATTTTATTTTTGTATACTGAGTTATTGAAATAATTTTTCTTAGAAGTTACGCGATCTTGGAGGCGTGGAATCGGGGAGATGATGTCACTGAACGGAAAATCTACGTATTTTCTGAGAAAATCTAAAAATCTAATTCTAAATTTCTAAAAATCCTGAGACGTTCGACTTTTTTAACATAAGTCTATTAAAAAAAAGGTTTAATTTCCTCTGAGGAAGAAAGTGAGCTAGTATAATTTTATTCGTAGCGTTGTAGCACATGCTGATAAGAGAAGTTATATCTTGCGGTAACGCCAGTCACATGAAATGTCGGGTTTGATCATGTGAATTTTTTCAAATTTATTCGTTTTTAGAGTGCATTAGTTGACGTTTGCAGTTAACTTTTGCATAACAGGAATATATAATTGAGTTCATGAAGAAAGGATTTGTCATGTGAAACACTTAAATATAAGAAATAAATCTCATTCATGCTTCCGATAACATAATGAGTTTATAACTAATACCGGGAGGGTGGAAGTGAATTCTTCACTCCGTTGATACGGAAAAATTGAGGAAAAAAGTAGAAAAAACTGATATTCTACTACGAGTGTAAGCAAGGAAATTATTCTACTACAACAGTGGAACTCTGCTTTTGGGAAAATGATCACACTTCAAGTGGACTAAAAATTCAAATAAAGTTTGTCTCTTGATCAGTACCACTCATTTAAAGCCAGCATGGCAAGAGTACTAATTTAGAGTAATAGATTGCACCACTATTCGTAGATATAACATGATATCGGTAGATGAGTGAACACGTGACCTGCATAATCCCTCCTTAGATTATGCCAAAAGTTTACACCGAAGGAAACTGGAGGGGAGCGTACGTTATTGACGTTTGCCGGAAAGAGGGAATCAATTTTGTAAAGTTAATAAACCTTCGAATTTCATTTAAAAATTCGCTCAATCACGCCAAACACCACCAGGCAAACCGAATTAAAATTTAGTGAATTGTTACGAGCAACAATGGGTAAAAAAATTTCATCTTTATATGCTTGGAGGTCAATTAATGGCGATCTCATTACATTTAAAAAATTGTTCGCGGATTCTTTTGTTTTATACTTAATTACCAAAGCGCGTGCCCTCTTTTGTTCCAGAGATTTGATTTGGTGTTCCCGATAAAAAAACGCGCTTTAAATTAGAAATTCTTAATTGGATCACTTGTTCAGTCTCATCAATTTTAATGCGAGTGCGAAGCGGGAAAGTTACACATACTCTTCCAAAAACAATGCACAGAAAACATTTTTAGTTTAGAGATAGTTTCGATGAAAGTTGAAATATTCTGGATCGAATCAAACTCTAATTAAGTTGTTCTTAATATGCATCAACTGTAGCAAGAGAAATTTGTATTCCAGTAAGTAGCACTGATTCTCAACGTCAAAAAGAACCATTAGGCTTAGTTAGCTTGCGAAATTCAGTACAACATCTACGTATCTACATTTACGTAATACCCTGCGAGCCACCACGAGGGTGTGTGGCAGTAAGTAAAGGGTGGAGATCACCAAACATGAACTATTGCCATGCAAGTACGATATTTAGGGGAGGCATGCTAGAGAACAGGGTCACATGCAGCTAGGTGGTTAGTATCTACATAATAAGAAAGGGATTATTGGTTGTTATTACATGCATCATGCACTACAGACTACTCTTACTATATTTCACCTACATATCCCTTTACTACGCTGCCTATTGTTCTCTCTTATGGTACGCGGGAAAAATGATATTTTAAATCTATCGGTACGACAATCTATCTCTCTAATTTTGTTTATATGATCAAACCTAGCATAATACGCCGGGGTTCTCAATACAAGTGTGCTTCAAAACAAAACAGAAATTATCATTTTGGTGCCAAACTATATTTTTAAGCCCGACAGAAGCGATAAATAAGAGATATTCATTGCCAAACAGATAGGAACAAAAACTAGTTTTTTTCCCTGTACAATAAGTATTAAGTTTCTATCTCAGCAATCAAGAAAAATAAATATTATACAAACTATCACTAACCTGACAATTCATATGATGATACATCGTGGGGAACATGCATGCAAAACATATGCGGCACAGCACTTAAGAAACTAGGTTTTGTTAAGCGTATAATAGGAAGGCCCTCGGATGAAAAAGTAAAAGAGAGAGAGATGCTACTTCGCTCTGGTTAGGCCACACCTCGAATACGCCGCGAGTACTTGGGACACTGGTCACAAAGATATAACAAAAAGATCGATAACATGCAAAGAAAAGCTGCACACTTCGTTAAAAACTGCTACGAACGAATATATAGTGGTTCACAACTTTTAGAGGGATTAAGGTTGGAGCCCCTAGAGACTCGGAGGCTACACCCTATGGTTAGCTTGCTTGAGAATTTTAGAACTAGTGTGTTTTAGAGCGACAGAAAGAATATAATCATGACGTCTCACAACATCTCTGCGTCTAATAAAGCGATAAAATAAGAGAAATACATTGCCAAACTGATAGGAACAAAACTTTGTTCTTTCCGCGCACAATAAGTGACCAAAATAAAATCTGAGCTCCACGATATACAATCCCATAATACACGTCGCCATTTCACCTCCCAAAACCTTATCCTTTACATCTTTACACAGCTAGTGTCCTAACACCCCCAGCCACACGCCCAAACGGTGGCTCGCAGGGATGTATGTAGATGAAGAAAGCTGAGACAAAGAAAAGGATTGTAGTAAAGTACTAAGCATTCTTTACAATATAGGTAGTAACACTGAAATTCACCTTCTCCAACTCCCTAAAGGCCGCTTTACACGGTACATTTTATTGTACAAACGAATGTACAAGAAACTGAATGGAATTAGAGCAGGTTCTATTTCCCGTTAAGTCGTTCAGACAATCATACAATTTTTCGCTTTACGCGGTACAATTTCCTTCACGAAGGAATTTGTACATTCGTTTATACAACAAAATGTACAGTGTAAAGAGGCCTTAAAAATTCACAATTAGCTCCTCCAAATCTATTTCCTGAACTCCTCCAAAACTATAAGAGAGAACAATAGGCAGCGTAGCAAAGGGATAGGTAGGTGAAATATAGTTAGAGTAGTCTGTAGTGCATGATGCATGTAATAACAACCAATAATCCCTTCCGTATTATGTAGAAACTAACCATCTAGCTCCATGTGACCCTATTTTCTAGCATGTCTCATTTAAATATCCTAGTTGCATGTCAATAGTGCATGTTTGGTGATCTTCTACCCCTGCCACACACCCTCGTGGTGGCTCGCAGGGTACTACGTAGATGTAGATGTATTTCAGACTAGTCCTGAGCCTCCGCAGCTCAGCAACGAGGCGGAGAGGATGCAACGGTGTATTTAAGTAGGGATGGTGGCACAGGGGGATGGTTTCCACCTGCAGCCACCCCCACACCACCAACAACGACTTTAACCTCCGCGTCGACCCCACGCAGTCCTTAATACCCTGGGGAGGGTGGGAAACGGGTACGGTAAACTCGACGTTACACACAAAGATAGAGGGAGAAAGGGGAACTAGATAGAAAGAGATGAAGAGGTGAGTTACTGCGAGAGGAAGGGAGAGGTCGATCGGGGGAGATAATGAGGCAACGAGGAAAGGGAACAAGAGATTGACGCGGGATTTATAGAGGAAAAAAAAGGCAGTCGATTCATGTTCCCGAGTCTTTTTTTTATTTTCGTTTATTCGGCCGGGAGAGGCCGGGTTAAGTGGGAGGGTTTTTTTTCGGAAGAGAGCACTGCTGGGAGGAGGGGAAAGTGGAGCCTTCATTCACCTGAAGATGAGTCCGCGCGCAACCAAACGGATTATCTCTCATTTTCCAATCGACTCCCGCGGAGGGCTGAGCGGGTAAGAGTGTATGAGGGATGGGAGGAAAGTGGGAGAGGGGATAAGAAGGGAGGGAGGAACGCGGGCCGAACGCGCCCCACTGCTCCAGTCCTTCCGCGACCGCACTCCGATATATATGGCCAGGCCTACCAACTATCTCCCGCCAAAAAAAAAAGCAGCGCGCTTCGTTAAAAACTGCTACGAACGAGAATATAGTGTAACTGATTGGTGTGATGGATGGCAACTAGAATTAAATTTGAAGAAATTCGCGATTATGAATTTTTGGAAAAAGAATGGCTTTCTCCGTAATAATTATTGCATCAAAGAAAACAAAATATCTAACGTAGAATCTATTAAATACTTAGGCGTCACTATCAATGAAGACATGTCATGGGGGAAACATATCAGGGAAATAACTAGTGTAGCAAACCGTAGATTAGGATTCGTAAAAAGGGTTCTAGGCAAATGCGATGAGAGAGTACGAGAAAGAAGCTATTTTACTAGGCCTCATTTTTTTATAGAATATGCCGCCAGTATATGGGATCCGTACGAGGAAGGTATGATTAAAGAATTCGAGCGTGTGCAAAGAAGATTCGCGTGTATAAATACAGGAGGAGTTCATGAAAAAAGGGGACGGTTGGCAACCCTGGATATAACGGATGTCCCCCCCTCCGTCCCTCATCACTCCTTCCACAGCCTTGTGGTCCCCCCACCCCAAATCCCATCCCATCTTCCTACCCCCCCATTCCCTCCCAAATCCCCGCTATTCATCCAGGATTCCGGAATTAATTTATTCCTTTTTATAAATATACAAGAACGTACACATATACACGTCTGCATGCGTTTTTATATTTTAAAAAAATCAAAGAGAGAACACGTAAGCTCTTTTCACCGTCTGTACGCAAACAAATACGAGGGCTCTTGAATATTCGGCCCGGCAAATTATATCGTACTAAATAAGGGCATTATTTCTCCGCCTTTCTCCACTCATTCTCACGAATAGATTAGACTCCTCTTTCGTCTGACCATCTTCCGGCGCGTTATGAACGAACTGCGTTATTAATATTGAATACCGCCAATAAAATACCTGCTACGAGCGAACATATAGTGTTTCAAAACTTTTACAAGGATAAAAGTGGGAGCCCCTATAGACTCATCGGCTACTCGCTAGGCTTAGCTTGCTTCAGACTTTCAGACCTGGTGTGTTTTAGAGCGACACAGAGAATATTATCATGACGCCATATTACATTTCTAAGTCTGACAGAAGCGGTAAAATAAGACAGATACATTGCCGAACGGATAGATATAAAAACTCAGGCTATTCATTTTTAAACTTGGCCATTGAGATCAAGTGGGTAGGTCGCTAAGGGATGAATCGTTATGTTTGCATGAACTAAAGGCTTGGTTACATGGCACCTTAACCCGTACGTGATCATGTACAAGTTCGTGTACCAATGTATGAACCAAATAGGGCAGGTTCTATTTTCCTTTTCACGCAATCATGCACTCGTACAAGCTGGTGTGGTTACATGGAGTATTTTCACGTTCATTTACGCGTTCAGGCATTCGCAAGTTAACTCGCACGGGTTAATTTATCGTGTAACCAGGCACCTTAAGACCCCAGAGAAACGTAAAAAATATTGCTTCTGGGGAAGAAAATTTTTCAACAAGAACTTATGTCAAACTGAATGCCTCAGTATGAACCAACAATCACGTTACAGTGTTTTGCGATAGTTAATAAACGTATCAGGTGTAGATACCATTATCTATGGTGCAATAATACAATGTAATTTAGATTTACGGCAAGGCGGCCGACAGCAGAGGTCATTCCACGCACTCCTTATAGTGTAAATCCTCCTTGTTCAATCATAAAAATCACAACAGAGACTTTCAAAATTTGTTTTGTAAATATTGAGTCATCTTAATACATTTGTGTACAAGAATCTAGTTTGCGGTAAAATATTTAGATTGATCACTTAACCAGTGCTCTTGAAATTTTGGATTATAAATTTTTAACAGCATCATCTATCATTACCACCCCTCTCCCACACTCTTGCTGCCTTTGAAATTAACAAATCTAAAATTTCCACGTAAATATGCTAAAGAGATAAATTTGGAATGTAGTATTGCAAAGTTGGAAATAGCGGAACACCTGTAGAAAATCTATGGTTTCAAGCTCAAGCAATTCAATCTCATTTTATTTGTAATAAATCTAACATTTCCACGGACAGTCCCAAAGCCATTCCTAGAGAAAAAAGCAACAGTTTACTGATAAAAATAATAAGTGATACTCTGATTAGGAATTGATAGTAAGGAGAAACAACTTTTGTATGGCTGCCCCAGCGAATTCAGGTACTTGACCATTCAAAGTTCTCTATATTATTTTCCGCATGAATTGAGCTAACATTCATACTAGGGCTAACATTTTTAAAAGAAATAAAACTACCCTTTTGCAATCATTAGAATCTGTGGTACATTTCCAATGTCGCAATGTTTTTTCATCTCTCAGACTTCCAGCATTTCCTCAGACAGTCCCGAAGCTATTTCTAAAGAGAAGAGACACAGTTTACTGAGGAAATTAATCAGCGATACTTATTATAAAGTAATGGTGAAGAGAAAAAACTGTTATACGTCTGTCACTGCGAAATCAAGTACCCTTAGTTCCCTATACATTTTTCCGCATAAATTGAGCTAAAATTCATGCCGGAACTAATTTTTTTAAAGGAAAAAAAGTACCCTTTTGCAATCATTAGAATCTGTGGCTCATTTCCAATGTCGCAATGTTTTTTCTTCTTTCAGGGAGGTAGTAGGTATGAATTCAAATAATGACCACACACACTCGACAGTCAGGAACGAGAAATGAAAGGCCCCTTTCCAACGGAATGCCCGCGGACACGTCAGTGTTGGGGTCCCTCAGCGGGAAGTCCGGCTACATAAAGAGGACTAAAGATCCCCCGCTAACGACCTCTCCGCAAAAGAGATTCAAAACAGCGCAAACGAGAGGTTTCCCGGAGAATGAATGGGGGATTAAGCGGAAAGTGGGCATTAAAAATTGATCCGTAAAGGAAAGACTGATGAAAGAAACGCAAATGAAATTAGCAGCAAAATAGGAATGCATTAGCAGAAGCATTCTTCACATGATCGGAATGATTACTGCGTCATCCGGACATAATACATAATCCGTATCAATAGAGCAAGCAGACTACCAGAAAATGATTCCATACAAAGACTTTTTCAGTGAAGCATACATTAAATTTCTCCAGTAAATAAAAGCACATCTGCTATCCATGGCATTTTTCATCCATTGAAATATCTAATGAAAGCCTTTTATTTGTGGACTAGTCAGCTTCTCCATTAGTATCCATCATTTTTATTACATTGGAATAAAGACTAGCATCACTAAATTCTGATCGAATTGCTTAACATTCAAGACGTAAAAATTTCATGTGAATCCACTTCATAACTGATTGCTTCCTCATCAGTGGTCGTCCGGTGTTATGATTGTTTGACTGCAGCCCTCCACTCTTCCCTGTCAAAGGCCATTTTCCTTACTTCCTGATAGATCTTCCTATGTACTTTCTTTGTCCTATGTATTTATTCTTTGGCCATACTCTTGAGACTTCAACCCTGATTTTTTCCTTCAATTAAATTCTTCATAAACCAATAGTACCTCAGAGTGATCCCGATCTATCTGGTTCCGACTTTCTGCATCGTGTTGCATACTCTTATTACTTATGAAGAGTATATTTTTGATTCCAAAAGATCACGAATAGTACATTTGAAATTTAAATAAGAATAAAGACTAATAAAGAGCACCAAAAAATAAATATAAAATAGACATAGTTGTGACAGCTTAACTTCGTAGAAGTTTGGGGCGTTCGTATACATTGAAAAAATTAGTACTTTTTTTAAATACTGAAATAATGAAGACCGTATAGAGGTCCTCAGTACTTTACTTAACTATGAATACGAAGAAAAAAACCATGATAATGATGAGATAAAAACATCAGTGACTATAAGGGTTCGGGGAAGGGTACAGGAGAATGGGGATATAGTAACGGAGGGTATGGGAATGCCTGCTTGGAAGTGGTGGGGTCGTTATGGCGTACCCTGGGAGAGGAGGGGTTGGAAAACGAGCGATCAGCGGCAATGTGTTTAATGAAGAGTGTAATGTGGGAAAAGCGCTGTGGGCAACGGTCGCGGTGAACCGCGATTCTCAGCTTTTCCGCGGTTGCTTGAGGCGGGATGGTGGGTATGCCAAGGGAAACATGGGTCACTTTTCATGTTTGATGTGCCCAAGGAATTCGTTTGCATGATTCCGATAGGACAACGAAATTAGAATGGAGGGAAATCGGTTGAGTCAGATTGGGATTCCAATGAACTTCAGTTGAGACGAACAAAAGAGACAGCCTCCACAAGGAGATCGCCATACATCTACGTGATACCTTGCGAGCCACCACGAGGGTGTGTGGCAGGGGGTGAATATCACCAAACATGCACTATTGACATGCAAGTAGGATATTTAAGGGAGATATGCTAGATAATAGGGTCACATGGAGCTAGATGGTTAGTATCTACATAATAAGGAAGGGATTATTGGTTGTTATTACATGCATCATGCACGGCAGACTACTCTAACTATATTTCACCTACCTATCATTTTGCTACGCTGCCTATTGTTCTCTCTCATAGTACGAGGGAAAATTACATTTTAAATCTATCGGTACGACAATCTATCTCTCTAATCTTGTTAATATGATCAAACCTAGCATAATACGCAGGGGTTCTCAATATATATTAAACGTCATCTGTGAACAAATCGGTTTCGAATTTACTTAAAAGGTTCAACCTAAATTTTAACCTGCATTCTGATAGTAATTCCCATCCTAGTTCTTCTATTAAATTCGTAACACTTACACAATTATCATAATGGCCTTTAACAAACCTAGCAGATCTCCTTTGCACGCGCTCTAATTCTTTAATCATATCTTCGTCGTACGGATCCCATATACTAGCGGCATACTCTAAATTAGGCCTGACAAGTGTAATTGGTCCTAATCCCACGACATCTTACGCTGTCTCTTTCTAATTTCTTTTCCGTTCGCCCACGCAACTTCTACCTCCCCTCTTTGTCACGCAGGCCCGCTCCAGGAACCTTTGCGAGAGCCACACACCGACCGTGGGACTAGGCAACGAGAAATTGACAAGAAAACGCCTCGCCACATTCACCTCCCCCGACAAAATCACCAGTAATGTATTTAGACGGCCAGGCCGCCTTCATCCCGCATTTTCAACGGGTTTACAACGCAGGTAACGAGGTCCTATACACAATTGACCGAATCCGTGATTCACTCGAGTGCACAACCATGAACTCACGGAGGATTATCCCGTGCTAGCCTCGCTCCGACACCCATTCATTCGCTCGTTCACACAGAAGAGAACGGATCACGAAGTCTCTTGCAATCTCGCAATCGAAGCGGAAGACTCGAGTCGTCGGGAGACTCTTTAGGGAATTGGCTAGAGATGAGACGAGTAAATCCGGTGTCATACACGCAGGACGCAGGTATTCTTCTTCTCCTGCACCCGGCGCGGCGCTGGTGCACCCAGGTCCGAGCAGCGTTCCACTCCGAATGTCAGAATTTTTGTACGTTATCGATATTTGTGAAGTAGATGGGGTTTATCTTGACTTTAAAAAAGCCTTTGATTAAGTGTCCCACAGAAAATTATTAATTAACCTAAAATCTTACGGCTAATACGACAGTGTAATTTACTGGACTCGAGGTTTTGTAAGCGATCGCGTACAGAGGGTAGTATTAGACGGTGCCATCTCCAATGAGGTTAAAGGCACTTCGGGTGTCCCACAGGGGAGTGTCATAGGTCCACTTCTATTCCTTCTGTATATTAACGATGTTGGTGAAGTGGTAGATTGTAAGCTTCGACTATATTCACACGACGGTTTAATGTACAGAGAAATCCGTAGCACTAATGACAGGGAAGCGCTAGCGAAGGACCTCATGGCGATCCAAATGTGGTGCGATGCGTGGCAGCTAGGATTAAATTTGGAAAAAGAGTGTGTAGAAATGAACTTCTGGAAAAGAAAAAAAACTCCCCACGGTACAACTACTACACAGAGCATACTCAATTAGAGACTGTGGGATCCGTAAAATTCCTCGGAGTTTAACCAACAATTGACCTCACTTGGAGTAAATATATACGGGAAATAACTGGTCAGAAAAATGTACAAGGAAAGAGGGACGATAAATTCAGTAAATCTACTACTCTTCCCTAGTTAGACTCCACTTAGAATACGCAACTAGTATTTGGGATCATGAAGTAGGCTTAAAAACGAAGTTGGAACACGCGTAGAAAAGATAAGCAGGATAATTAAAAGGTCGTTATGACAGTCTCCTCATTGCAACTATCCTATTGCAACAGCTGGGATGGGAATAGCTTCCAAACCGTCGATTATAATTTACACTAAATTAGTTATGTAAGTTCATAAAAAATTCATTTTATGACTAAGCTATTAATCTCATAATATCTCCAACATACTATGGTAGATCAGATCATGAGAATAAAATTCGGGACATAGACTGCGGAACAGACAAGTAAAAAAGTCGTTTTTCTCGCGATTCATGAAAGATCTTTATGGTTCCCGATGGACTTAGAAGTAGTTTAGTGGACAGGTAGCGTAGCTGACTAGTTGATGTGCAGGTTTCTAAATCTGCCACGTAGTGCTAACACAAAGTTTCGCATGTTCGCTGCGTGACTCTTGTATTTAGTTTATGTAGTTGCATTATAGATTATTATAATTAGTTTCTGTAGCATTGGTTGTATAATTATAGTGTGATGCATGTTGGTGACAGTTACTTGTACATTATTGCGCATGTTGGTGATAATTCACCCCCTGCCAAACGCCCTTGAGGTGACTCGCACGTTAATATGAAGATGTAGATCGCATTCGTTTCCTACAATTAGCTGGCGAGCAGAGCTCCGTCGTAAAAGGTCCAAAACTCGGCCTGGAGCAAGGAGGAGGTATTAGGAGGATCCTATATGCGGTCGCGAACAGACGAAAGGTAAGGAGGTTCTTTGAAAGCGGGTCAACAATGACACCGAACCAATCCAGCCGAAGAGTGAGACCGGCACAGCGAGAGGATTCGAATAAGAAGGAAAGAACGAGAGAAAAGGTGTGGAAAAGGGCGTTGTGTTGTGTCTGAGACTTCAAGAAATGTGCCGAAAAACAGGGTGTGATCGCGACACCCAAGGACACCGAGGAAGAAGAAAGCAGAGATTCGGAAAGAGACACTCGGGCGGAGTAGACTCGAATATAAAGGCGGCCGATGCCAGGGAGTGGAAACACGGGAAGATAACAACACAACAAAACGTCAGAGTCGGCCGGGGCATTCCTCTGTGATCCGCCGTGGGTTCGAAAGACTGAATGCCCTCAGCCGGCCTCGAGAAAGGGTTCTTACGCGCGCAGGGAATGAATAGGGACCACCTCGGGCGTTGGGCCCTTGGAGGGGGTAGCAGTGTCACGATAACGCGGTACACGACGCCGGTGACACCACAGGGGGACTTTCCAATGCGGCCGAACAACTCGAATGGAGCGTTGTGCCCCATTCCTCGGCATATGCTAAACTCGGTATTGACGTAACATTGACGTCCCATCCTCAAAAAATTGAAATGACGCCATTTAGAAGATGAGTTCGTTAGAGATTTTGGCTCACATTCACGGGATGTCCGTGGTTAAACAACGCCGAGTCCAAATGCCACGTTTAGATTATCATCGTACGGACCAACTTACCAACGATTGTAGCGTGAACAGATCGCAGCGTGAACAGATCGCAGCGATACCTTCACCCCCCTAGCCAAGCATCGCGATGAAAAAATGAAGAGCCAGCGAACAAAAATATGAATACCATAATACTGCTTCACCTTGAGGGTTTCGAATTATTTTTCAGCAAATAACACATTTCTATGCTTATTCTTTAAAGAAACATCATCTGCTTCATCATAGTGATCGTCTATTTTTCGTCGTTATTCATTATTGCCAGTTTTTGCTCGCGATTCCCGCGCTATCGTTGCAAAGTTATAATGGAAGTACCTACTATAGATTACCATGGTACGGACATGCATTCACGTAACGAATACAGCCTACCATCGTAAGGACCATCGTACGTACGACAGTAGTGTGAACAGGGCATGACCGGACGACATAAGGAGTTGGAAGCTACTCTGAATGACCTCGGAATTCCCGAGTCTCTGCAGAGAACAAAATTGTGGCGACAGGGTCACGAAAATCTTTAGAACTTATTCAAAAGCAGAGATCTGCCGGAGGCTTTGACGCCACATCGATGTTTTATACGATATCCTTCAGCGTCGATTTCTTTCTGCATTTTGCTCATAACCACGAATATGGCGTGTATAGAACGTCAAATTCTGGACAGAACTCATCTACTGAACGGCGAAATTTTAATTTTCCGAGGTTGTGAAGCCATAATTAAGTACTTGTCGGCACTCGGATATTCCGAGGCCTTACCGAATATGGCTCGATAATAGTATCATTTAACTACCTTACACTCGTCTAAGGTTGTCTTGTGCATTTTCTGCTAATGCAAAAGGGGTACGCTGCCTATTGTTCTCTCTTATGGTACGCGGGAACAATGACATTTTAAATCTATCTACGACAATCTATCTCTCTAATCTTGTTAACGCAGGGGTTCTCAATATATATTTAACGTCATCTGTGAACAAATCGGTTTCGAACTTACTTAAAAGGTTTAACCTAAATTTTAACCTGCGTTCTGATAGTAATTCCCATCCGAGTTCTTCTATTAAATTCGTAACACTTATACAATTATCATAACGGCCTTTAACAAACCTAGCGGATCTCCTTTGCACACGCTCTAATTCTTTTATCATACCTTCCTCGTAGGGATCCCATATACTAGCGGTATATTCTAAATGAGGCCTGACAAGTGTAAAATAGCTTCTTTCTCGTACTCTCTCATCGCATTTGCCTAGAACACTTTTTACGAATCCTCGCAGAATAACAGATATTTTCAACTTGTCTGCTTTGCAGTCTTATTTCCCTACTTTTCATTTCCATTTGTTTATTAATTTTCATTTTATATCTGATTTACCGTAGTTTGTTGGTGTTTGTACGTTTATGCCCTCAAACTTGTCGATAAGATGGTTCATGAAGGAACAGAGAGGATGCTCAACTCTTCATAAATTTTGAAGGTAAGTGAAACGATGTGGATGAATATGGAAAATGAAATGGCCGAAGTGGATTGGGTGAAACGAGGGAACGAAGCTTAGGCAAGTCTCTCGCGCACGTGGAGGGACAGCTCACCTCCGTGGCAGCCTCCCCGGCTAAACTGCCACATTTCATCTTCCGCGCCTCTCCCACCTGTCCCTCCCCCACAACGACATCCACCCGGTGATCTCGACGTGACAACATTTCAACGCTCCGATCACCCACGGCCTAAGCTTCTTTCACGCCGGGCGACTTAGCGAACTAGCGAGTCACGAGCCGACTTATTCGGATGGTTTGTCCGGCGTTTAAAATCGGAGACTTAAACCCAGCATGTGTGTGTGTGGGTGGGGGGGGGGGCATTAAGAATCCCCGTGTTCCCTCCTCACTCGTTTATATACAACGCGAAATGTACTGTAAATAGATTAATTTGTCATTGTGTTATTTTCATTGATACCTGGCGTAAAGCTTCATATCTGTGAAAATAGGTACCTACATAAATTATCAAATTCCAAGATTTTATAGACAAGTATAAGTTGAATATATTTTAATATTGTTTCAGAAATGAAAAAATTGCAATTAACCACTGAAATAAATTTTCCTGCGACCTAAGTTTCGATGTTTTCACATCATCATCACCAAATGTTTTTACATCATCACCTGATGTTTTCGATGTTTTTACATCATCACCTGATGTTTTCGATGTTTTTACATCATCACCTGATGTTTTCGATGTTCTTACATCATCACCTGATGTTTTCGATGTTTTTACATCATCACCTGATGTTTTTACATCATTACCTGATGTTTTCGATGTTTTTACATCATCACCTGATGTTTTTACATCATTACCTGATGTTTTCGATGTTTTTACATCATCACCTGATGTTTTCATTGTTTTTACATCATCATTTGTACCTTGAAACATCGAAATCTTGGTCGGTGAGGTTACACCTGATGATGATGTAAAAACATGGAAACCTAAGTCGCAGTAACATTTATTTCTGTGAATAATTGCAATTTTTTCATTTCGGCACCATGCATAAATTCCACTAAATATCGCAAGAATCTTCACATTTTATATTTGAACATCATCGATATGGTTTTCTACATAAAGTCTACGTCCTGAATATAAAAGGAGTTCATGAAAACATCCGGGGTTCTGAAGGTTCATAATTCGATAGATATGCTAGATACAGTAATTAGGAGCATAGGTATAAGTAAATTAAGAAACTCTTCAAGAACCTCAACACTTCAATATACGTAGACAGTTTCTTGGCATACCTATCGATGTGCTCCTTCTTGCAGCACATTTTCAGTTATTTAAGACTTAAACCTTCGAAACTCCGAAAGTAATAATGAATCACACGGTGAATCTTGCAATCCACACCCTTCAATGATTGGTGCTGGTAAAATTTGGACTTAAGAAGCTTACTGAACGACCGTAAAATGAGAAATCACCGTAATTACTGCATTACAGCTTAGGAGGACGGAGATCTACCTCATGGATGAGGCTATAAGCCGTAAATTGCACCAAATTTCAACAGCCGCACAAGGATCTTGATTCACATTAATGACATACGGTGCACACCTTCATCAGGCTTTCATGCCTCTCCTCGTCTTTAAAATAGCCGCAATAGAATAGGCTATACCTCCACCTAATCCCATGATTGGAGAATTCGGGTGACTGTTTGGCCTTTGAAAGGTTTGAGAAATTCCGAACGTAATGGAAGGCCCATGATGGACCGTTTAGGAGACTCAGACACGGATTCCTCCACCTTGCAATGGAAAATTCGTAAAAACCGACGCACCTGGGCTGCGCATTCAAGAAAGTTGGGCCCGTCTCATTCATGCGCAAGTTAATGCGGCTCTCCGGGCGGAGGATGCCCGAAACCCCTTTACCTCTACGTAGAGTTAATTGGTCTTCCAAGGGAAAAGGTGGTGCGAAACCCTTCCTTGAGTCATGAAGGGATTTCGAAGGTGAACTGGCGGCTGAGGGCGGTGTCATTCACCGTACGCACATACAGCAGACAGACGCGACGGGCGTACACGCCACCTTCGGCGCAAAACGCGTGCTTATAAACGCATGCTCGCATCGTCGAAAATTTTAGTTACCAACGCCGTCAACCCACAAAGCTAAGCGCTGAAGTTGCAAGCGGAAATCGAAAAGGATGATAGTGAGATGAATTACTTAATTTTTAATCGAGATACAATCATCATTTAATAAGACTCAGTACACTATTCTTCCACCAAACCCCAGCTACAATTGTATTTTTATACCTACACATGATAAAACATAATGTATGCAGTATACAATGCAATCTGGATGATTGTCAAAGAAAAAAAAACAATATATCAATTTTAAAATTCCAGAGTATTCACGTATATTACAAAAAAATATACCATCTACCTCTACATCTATATACTACCCCTTGAACCGCCGCATGGGCGTATGCCAGGTGTGAACGGATGTTCGTTGCTTACTCTGGTATTAAAAATAAATAGAGTAATTCATTCTTACAAGCAATAAAAACTGTACTTTTTTTTACAACTCTAGACGTTGGTTACCCAAGAAAAATGTATTGACCTGAATCAGTAGCGTTGCCAGAATTTCATATCGGGTGTGTTGAGTGTCAGATAGACCATGAAAAAAAAAAACAATTTTTGTCTAGAAAAAAAAATGGTAATGTGACTTAAATACTGGGCGGCCTAAACTATTTAGAAAAAACATTCTTAAAATAAATTCCACACAATTCAGATTGAAAAATTGCCAATAAACGAGATTTCCTCAAATCAATGGGAATAGAATTCCAGCGTTCTGAGGCGGCCACGACAAACGATTTAGAATATGCCGCTAGTATATGGGATCCGTACGAGGAAGGTATGATAAAAGAATTAGAGCGCGTGCAAAGGAGATCTGCTAGGTTTGTTAAAGGCCGTTATGATAATTGTGTAAGTGTTACGAGCTTAATAGAAGAACTAGGATGGGAATTACTATCAGAACGCAGGTTAAAATTTAGGTTGAACCTTTTAAGTAAATTCGAAACCGATTTGTTCACAGATGACGTTTAATATATATTAAGAACCCCTGCATATTAAGCTAGGTTTTATCAGATTTACAAGATTACAGAGATAGATTGTCGTACCGATAGATTTAAAATGTCATTTTTCCCGCGTACCATGAGAGAACAATAGGCAGCGTAGCAAAGGGATAGGTAGGTGAAATATAGTTAGAGTAGTCTGTAGCGCATGATGCATTTTATAACAACCAATAAGCCCTTTCTTATTATGTAGATACTAACCATCTAGCTCCATGTGACCCTATTATCTAGCATGCCTCCCTTAAATATCCTACTTGCATGGCAATAGTGCATGTTTGGTGATCTTCACCCCCTGCTTCACACCCTCGTGGTGGCTCGCAGGGTATCACGTAGATGTAGATGAAGTAGACGTAGATGCACAGTGATGGAGTGATTTGGGCATTGCAAGGTTTTAGAAAGTTAATAAGTCGGTAGGCAGGGAAGGCGTAGGAATTGCTTCTCACGACAGCGCAGAAGGGGCAAGGCAAGGGGGTGAGCGTGGAATGGGACTTAATGAGCCGAGAGGGTTTTTTTCCGCCTCCCGGACGGTCTCAGGGTCCACCGGCGCGAGGGTAATGCGATCACCTGCGGGCGGCGTCGAATGCGCCATTATTTCCGGGCGACGAGACGGCTTGGCACGCCTTGGAGGTCCGCCCCGGAGTTGGCCGCACTCGGGTGCGGCCCACGCCTACGGTTCGGAGGGGCGGAGAGGGGGAGCCACGCGAGTTTCCCACGGGATGGGAGGAAAGGTGCATTGGGTGTGTTGGACAGCGTAGATTCATTAAGAATCACTCGGCCCGGAAAATGATCGCGAAATCGAAGGCGAAAGAGAAGACATCAAAGCCCTTACCCCTTCCTGGAAGCAACATCGAAGGTGCAAATAAGCTTGGAAGTTCCCAGGAGACGTTGAATAAGTTCAGTCAAGCACCAAATCATCCCATGGAGTTGGAAGTTGAAATCGAAGGCAAAACAGAAGACGTTAAACCCTTCACTCCTTCATAGAATCCGCGCCGTAGTTCAAATCAGCTTCGAACTTCCCAGGAGAGGATGAATAAGTCCAGTCACGCGACCGCATTATCCTATCATGTGGACAGTACGGACCTTCTTGTGGAAAATATAGGACGAATGTCGATTTGAGAATAAGCGTATTGGAATGAGTAATGACTTACCACGCACAGGACCCGGGTTCGAGTCCGAAGGGCTGTGCAGTTTTTCTTCTGTAGTAGACACTCCGGACCCCCAAAAGGGTAATATTGTGAGGATTCGATAATTGCAGTGGCTAGATGACAGCCCTTTCAACCTCAGGTCCCGAGCTCATGGCCCAGGACGGTCGGATATATATTTTAGCCGTAGGTACTATCCCCAGTACTAGAGAGGCAGAAGTCTTTTCCACAAAGGAAAGTCTTCTCGGCTGTGGTATACAGCCTCCTTACCGTCACAGCCTGGTTTTTTCTCCCTTATAAGTCATTATTGACACATATAATGGGTGGGAAGCTTCATTCCATCAAAGGGAAAAATATAGGTTAAATCTTTTACGAAAGTTGGATGTAGACTGTTTTTTGCTGGACATATTTTGCTAGAGCCAAACTATAGCGGTAGAAACGATCACAGGCATAAGATTAAGGAAATAGACTGTAGAACCGATAGATTTTAAAAGTCATTTTTGGGACCTATACGATAAGGGACCATAATAGTTGCGATAGATCAGTTCTAGGATACTGACTAGGTAACATAGGTTCTTCAGTGGTGCAAAATATTGTAACATGATTGTTAGCTACTAACCTCGCATGCAATCTGCGGCATTCTTGCATGATTTAATACCTTGGAGTGCTATTTATTGGTCACATTAATAATACTAACCAGTAATCGTATCTTAAGTAGCGTACTGCATGGTAGCATGTTCTCCTACGTATCACTCTCCTAGTTTATGGTCTGACTGCGCACTGTTGTCCAGACTGCTTTTTGCCGGCGCCCGGCATTCGGGGGAACGTGCGCGGTTCTGATTTAAACTGAAATGAGTGCTGCGTGCCTGGTGTGGAATCACTTCATGCCAAACACCCTAGTGGTGGCTCGCACGGTATTTCGTAGATGTAGACGCAGATATGATGGTACAAATCTTTCAGGTCTAAAGCGGAATAGGCTGGAATTACACGGCTGATGCATGCAGTGGGATCCGTACGAGGAAGGTATGATAAAAGAATTAGAGCGCGTGCAAAGGAGATCCGCTAGGTTTGTTAAAGGCCGTTATGATAATTGTATAAGTGTTACGAGCTTAATAGAAGAACTAGGATGGGAATTACTATCATAACGCAGGTTAAAATTTAGGTTAAACCTTTTAAGTAAATTCGAAACCGTTTTGTTCGCAGATGACGTTAGATATATATTAAGAACCCCTGCGTATTATGCTAGGTTTGATCATCTTAACAAGATTAGAGAGATAGATTGTCGTACCGATAGATTTGAAATGTCATTTTTCCCGCGTACTATAAGAGAAGACAACAGGCAGCGTAGCAAAGGGATAGGTAGTTGAAATATAGTAAGAGTAGTCTGTAGTGCATGATGCATGTAGTAACAACTAATAATCCCTTCCTTATTATGTAGATACTAACCATCTAGCTCCATTTGACCCTATTTTATAGCATGTCTCATTGAAATATCCTAGTTGTATGTCAATAGTGCATGTTTGATGATCTTAACCCCTGCCACACACCCTCGTGGTGGCTCGCAGGGTATTACGTAGATGTAGATGTAGAGGTAGAGATTTCCAGTAGGCGTACAATCATCCGTATAGAAATCCGCGACCAATCGCAAGATAGTTTGATCAAATAAGTCCAGTCAAGTGATTATAAGTCAAAACCCTCCTGTGGGATATTCGTGTTGAGAGGAGTTTCAAGTAATTGACCAGCTTCAGCCCAGCCGGTGGAGATAAACTCGATCGCGTAACTAAGGAGTCACGTGGTACAACAACGTGCGATTTGAGATTTTGGTGAGTTTTAACCACTCAGAAAGATATCCTAAGGTAGTGTGAGCCAGATAGTTCCCTAATCATAACAGAGACCATATTCGATACATGCGTTTTTATTTCACCAGCTGTGAGACACACGAATTAAATATTGATTTATTAATGGTGACATAATATAGTTTTACATGACAGAAATTGTAAGTAATCAAATGAAAATATGAAAATAAGTCTTTAACTAGACTAATTTATCTCACACGATCGGTTTGAAACTCCATCAAAACGGAAGGTTTATTGTGATCCCGAAGAATTTACTGCGGTGAAAATATTATTAATTTTCGAAAATAGTTAAGGAAACACACAAATTACACACTGTTAATTTTTTATGAGATCTAAGTGTAAGAAATGCCTCATTCTTAATAAAAGGTCTCTCTGGAGTGCTTACACTACCATTTCCCATGTAAAAGGGTTGGTATTTTTTTGCAAATATCTCGGAAATTAATGCGGTAAGGGGTAATTTTTGGCGTCAATGGAAGGGTGATATATTTTTCTTTACAATGAGACCAAAATCATTGATTTCTTGGTCTAATTGGTACATAAAAATCAATAAAAAATATTACCGCGACTAAAACTCGATTGGGTAGGCTGCGTTAGATTTCTGCGTATGGTTTATATGCACCAAAAACCTGGTACCCTTCGTGATTGCACCACGTGACTTCTTAGTTACGTGCTAAAGATTATTTCAATTAGTTGAAACACATCCTACTAGGTAAGACTTTACAGAGAACCTAACTTTTCACCCATCACCATTTGTCGTAATATTCGATGCGGCACCGGAATATTTCGCCCGTAGAAGAAAATCCGAGGAGTGACTTCGTAGTGATGCACTGTGAACGCGAAATCCTGGGTGGAAAGAGGATTCGAACCTTTTATCCCATCATTCGCCTCGCTGGTGCGATCAAATGCAAGGTGGAAAACGGTTTGATTCGTGTGGGTTGTTCCGAGGAGACGTATAAATTATTCCAGCCAGGTGATCAGGTACGCCTATGGTGCGTCGGAGTGCGGATCGGCCCGTGGGAAATCCGGTACGCAAAGGATTCCTCGGAATTGACTGACCTAGCTCCGGCAAGTCCGTTGGCGATGCACCGTTTCATTCATCGTCCCCTGTGTTTTAATGCTCGATTGCATCCTCAAAGTTAATTCGATCGAAATATAATTCCTGGATGGGCGTTTGAATCTTTAGGAAGGCGGACGACAGCTGAAGCCACTCGTGCCATTAAAGGTGATTGAAACGCATATCGTGAGATTACGAGTGCACTTTTTAATACTTTTTAAGTGACTCAAAAACACATTATCTTCCCGCAAGAACATCTACTTACACGTTGGACATAACTACACATTTTGTAATATAAATTATGCAGGAATTGCTATAAAAAGTGACCGTCTCAATGAAAGCAATGTTGTGACTAAGGTTTATGGCACGGAATAGTAAATCCCACGTTGTGGATTCCACAGTTTTGTTATTATGATCAATCAATTACTTATAATAAAATTGTGGAAGACACAAAGTTTGATTTCTTACAGTGTCGACCATCCACCAAGTGAAACCTTCAATTTTTTAATTCATGTACGGAATCCGCAATTTAAGCAAAAACTATGCGTAAACACGTTTTTTTTTACACTGTATGATATCTTAATATTTATTAGAGACAATTAAAATAATACTAAACTCATTTTTTTGCGTTTAGGAGAAAATCTGTGTATAAGCCATCGAGTTATTTCGAAATATAAGTCAAAAGCCATGGTGCTACGTGTTAAAATAGCATCAAATTGCCAAGAAATGAAATCAATGACATGAATTGTTTCAGTTGTAATCTATATACATTTCTAATGAGTATGTGCATGCTAAGTTTCACGCAAGTGTGCATGAAAGCAAAAATCACTCCAACCCCCTAAAAACGAATACGTAGTTAGGTAAGATGAGGAATCCATGGGGGAGGGAGGAAGGCTGAAGACAATCTAGGGGGTCAGCAATAGTCTTTCTGTCAAGAAATGCACAAAGGGAACTATTTTGCATCCGACGGACTGAAGATTGCACTTTAAGAAACAACCCCAGTGTTTACCGGTATTTTTCGGGCTCTCCCTGCGTTGAAACATTTTTATGGACGACCGTTTCGCTGGAATTACAGTCGGCTTCGTCAAATCAGGTTTAGGACCTGATGGTGCCAACTAGAATGTCGGCGAAACGTTCGTCCACAAAAATGGTGCAACGCGGGGAGAACCCGAAAAATACCGATAAGCAGGAAAAACTGCGGAAGCCTTCGTAAAAACATCCCCAGTGATTTATCATTGTCAACTTCACAGAAAACAGCATTCCACCGCGAAGCCTCCATCACTGCCTAGACTCAAACCAGGAACCTTAATTATGAGAATCCAGTGCTCAAGTTGCTGCTACAACACGAACTTTCAACTCGTGTTATAGATATTCCATCTACGACAGTTTGGATCTACTTTCGCAGCTAGCAATCTGAACAATTTAGGCATAAATCGATGAATTACCTATGAAGGAAAAGGGGAAATAGACCAGAAAATGTCATTTTCGCACATGATCTCACATAAGCGATGAAACAAATTAACCAAAACGTTTATTTTTTCGAATGGGAGATGGAGCAAAAAGATAAAAGATTTACAGTGCGCATTATTGGCACAAAATGACAAAATAACGGAACATATGAAGCTGATGGAGGTTGATACGTTTGCAAATTTAAACATTGATTGCCTTTATGTTGAAAAAGTTACGTTATGTATGTATGCGTTACTATTAATTTCTTCCCGAGTGTGGTGCCTACATAAATCTAGCATTCATAAAAAACTAGGTCGAATAAAAATACTAGAAAACAATTTGTTTGATATAGTAGATATCTCTTGGGAAGATTTTCAGCAATTCAAAAGATAAAAAAACCCCCAAAATTAGATTCTGCTCTGTATATTCTCTGTAGCCGGAGGGGGGTTCAATCTTACCTGTTCAAGAAATTATTAAGTAGTAGGTGATGCATAAAATAGCAGCATATTCTTGGCAACTTGAACAAAATAGAAAAACTAACATGTAAAACTAACTCAATGACATACTGCTGCAAATACTTTTATAACTGATCTATAACTGAAAAATTAGGAACTAATTAAATATGGAATATGGGATTTAACAAGTTTTAATGAATTCAAATCCTTTAAAAAGAAACAATCAAGAACAAGTAAGCAGGAAATTAGACTTGGATAAATTCTGAGAATATTCAAGCTAATTCCGGTGACTTTCCTCGAACATAAAAGATTATTAAGTTATATAGGAGCTCAAAACTTTTTGTCTATCTCGTTAAAGGAAGACGATATGGCTAACAAACCAGACGCGTTATACGGGAAGAAGTTATAATTCAGTGGGGGGAAGAGGATTTCCTCAATTTACGAGGGTGAAAGAAGATATGATATCCTTTCAGTTGAGTTTTCTATAGAGGGGATGATGGAAAAAAGGACCTGTTATCGAAATTCACCGAAAGAGGATCACCGTTCGCGAAGCAATTTAGACAGAGAGGAAAATGAGAGCAAGTGCTTGGATTGGTGGAAGGTTAAAAGAGGGATCAGGTCAAAGAAACGCATACAATTGGAGAGAGAGATTCAAGATTAAATCGCAAAATTCTCAGGAAATCAGAGGGAAAGATCAAATTTAATAAAAGGAATTTATTAAATGGCTTTTTAAAAGATTTTCGCGAGACATTTCTGGAGCTCTCCAGCGTCAAATGATTAACCTAAAATATAACTATCCTCTACCCCATGAATGAGTTAATATAGGTAGAGGATAGTCCAATTCAAATATATATATGAGTAGCCACTTAGCGGAACATGTCAAAAAATTTAGAATGATATTAGTTCGCATTACAAAGCCATATAATATTTTGTATGATTTTACACTTTCCCGGCAAATAAAATTTGTGTAACTTTCTCGGGCTCGCCACCGGGTAAGATATTCATAGGCAGCCGACGTTTCGGGTTCCGACTCGTTACCCATTCTCAAGTAGCTTTGAGAATGGGTACCGAGTCGGAACCCGAAACGTCGGCTGCCTATGAATATCTTCCCCGGTGGCGAGCCCGAGAAATTTACACATATAATATTTGCCAATAGGATAATGCACAGTTCGTAAATAGTTCAAAGCGTAAATAGTTCAAATAATATATTCAAGGTAACTGCACTATGAAAAAATGAGCACCTTCCACTGCGATAATATTTATTACGACCGGTTTCGCTTTTTACAGCATCTTCAAGTCAGCTACAATTCTAAGGTCTAAATTGCTTCGCTTCGCAATTTACGTTTAACTATGAAAAATTAAGCAAATTGTACAGTGATAATATTTATTACGACCGACGACACATATTATCACAGAGGAAGTGGCTCACTTTTTCATAGTGCAGATATGTTCCGTTTCCACTATATCAGTCCCGATACCACAGATTACGTTATATTCAGGGTAAGTACTTCCGCAGCGACTTTAACGACTGGCTTCGCACCAAATCCGCGCCATAATATGCGAATTATATTTTAAAGGTTTTTATTCGTCAAACTGTAAAAAAAACAACTCATACCCGAGAGAAGTTTTCAACATTAATTTAACAATTTTAATATTCTACAGAGAAAAGTTCTTAGTATCAAACATTGCATTGCTAAACAGACCACGATGTAAATTTCCTCGGGGACAATGTACTATTACTAATTAGGATACGCAATGTTTTTGACTTAAGGACACTTTCGCGGGAGATATTAATTCGTGCAGAAAATAAAATGAAGATATTTCAAGTGATATGTTACGTCAGAACTTACATCTGGAGCATGTTTCTTTAAGGCAATTAGGCATGGATGACGACTGCTGCAGAGAAGAGGCGTTTGAAGTGGAAGCATTTGAATTTTGGCGCAATGGAAGAATGATGAACATTACATGGATAGACGGAGTGAGCAACGAGTAAGTCCTGAGAAGAGTGGTTGAAAAGATAAGTCTTCTGAAAACCCTAAGAAGAAGAAGGGACAACTTAATCGGCCACATCATGAGATATGATGGCCAGATGATATTAAGATTAAGGAAATATACTACAGAACCGATAGATTTTAAATGTCTTTTTTTCCACATACAGTAAGGGGCCATAATAAATTCGACAGATCAGTTCTAGGATACTGACTACAGTAGGGTAGGGTAGCACTTGTAGGGTAAATAGGTTTCTTCAGTTTGCTAAATATCTTCCAATGATCATTAGCTACTAACCTCGCATACAATCTCAGGCATGATATACTATGATACAGGTACTCTTGCAGGTTTTAGTACCTTGTAATGCTTGAAATCGTGTCAGGCTTTACATGGTGGAAATGCGATATATCCATGATAAAATATAACACAACAATAGTAATATCCACACTTTAATATATTACTTCAACACCGACCATGGTTTCGACATACTATGTCATTTTTATACTATGTCCTTGAAAATGACATAGTATGTCGAAACCATGGTCGGTGTTGAAGTAATATATTAAAGTGTGGATATTACTATTGTTGTGTTATATTTTATCTTGTAATTCTATTTATCTGTTGCATTAATAACACTAACTAGTAGTTGTATCTTGAGTAGTGTACTGCATGATAGCATGTTCTTCTACGTATCACTCTCCTAGTTTCTGGTATGACTGCGCACTGTTGTCCTGACTGCTTTTGGCCAGCATGCGGGGGAACGTGCGCTGTTCTGATTTAAACTGGAAAGAGTCTTGCGTGCCTGGTGTGGAATCACCCCGTGCCACATCCTAGCGGTGGCTTGCACGGTATTTCGTAGATGCAGACATTTCGTACTAGTTCTATATATATATATATATAGAACAAGTACTGATAGATATAAAAGAGAAGAAAGAGGTAAATATGAAGAGATTAGCAGAGAGGAGAATGAGTGGATAACTGGGTCGACCAATCTCAATACCGCTGACTGATGATGATCTTAAATATACATCTATACAAATCAACGGGAATTAAAATAAAATGTACCTTCAAATTCTTTTTACTGTTTAAAATGCCAAGCTATTAGTCCCTCTAGCCAACAGCGACAGAAGTGAGCACGAAGACCAGACGTAAATCCTTCTCACCCCAGCGGCCAAGGTAATACCCACATCTCAGACCTGATGCGGGCCCCTTTTCGGCCGCACGTTTTGAGGAATTATAGAGAGGGCAGGATCAAGCAGTGGTGTCTCCCGGAGGTTCGAATTACCACCGCGCCGCGTCGCTGCCCATGTGTTGCCTGCAGTCTCCGGAGCGGGACCTCACAAGGCTCTCGAGTGTACGAAGATCAGCAGAGGGAATTATGGGATATAAGAATTTTCGTTGACAACACGAGCACACTTGAGGCACACAAACTGGAGGGTCAGGTGTCGCCGGGCCCACGGGCCGGGACTCAAGGGGCAAGGAGATTAGGGTTGCTTGGTGTGAAGGGGGCGAAAGGCTAAAGAGATTGTTGATGTCAAGTCTGGGGCACGCGATCCGGATGGAAACAAAGCATCTGGCCGAATAAAATAAAGCCAGCCCGCGGGCACGGTGACCAGTACCTGAAACATCGACACTTTAGTCCCAACACCAACGCCCCAAAAACCAACCGGATGAAGTAATGGCGAATTGGAGAATATAGTAACCAAGCGATACAAAGGATGAGAAAAGAAAGAAACACCTTTTTCTCACAATAAAAGAACTATAAAGTACACCTTTATCACTTAAATAATGCTTTAAACGTCCAGAAAAGAATGAGACACTTTTTTCTTGTCTTGAAGGAGCTACAAAATATTTTTTCACCTTTCCTCATATCATATTAAAGCTGGCGAGAGCTGGCGCTAATTATTTGTACAATAATGTCCCATCGCCATCGAACTCAGCCATTGATATAAAGGTTAATTTCTCGGAAAATTTATAAACAGGCTTTTATAATTAAGAAACATTTATTGCAGCTTAAAATTTAATTATAAACGCACAAGGGGATGGCACAATCATTGGTTCATTTGAAATGACTTTGTACAGGGTTCGTTTCTTAACCATGACGATCTTTTAACAAGTTAAAGATGCAATATTTCTTTAAACGTCCGCAAAAGAAAGAGACCGTTTTGTTGTAACTTGAAGGAGCTGTAAAACATTTCTACATTTCATATTACAGAAATGTAGAGTTTGCGGTAATTATCTGTACAATAATGATCCATCATCATCAAAAGCAGTCATTAATACATCGGTTTATTCCTCGAAAAGGTAGTAACTACTATTAGAATTAAGAAACGTTTTTTTGACAGCTTACTTAATTAATTTGAAAATCACAAAGATATCGCACTATTAGTGCATTCATAATAAATATTATTGAAGAAAGATCGTTTTTTAACCATCACGATCTTTTCCCGAGCCATGGCTTCAATATTTGATATTATTTTTAATGTTATCACAGCCAAATATTCAATATCAGCAATCTGAGGATCTTCACGGCAGATTATCTCCACGCTCTTCCGAAAGTCAAGCGCTTTATTCCTTCATAATTCTTCACTTGGTTACCTTCATAATTTGACTGACGTATTCAAATCATAACTTTCCTCTGTGGCTCTTCTCATTTATTCCTTCTTGTTCCATTGATTACAACCGATAATTGAGGCATGAAATGCGCATAATAATTTTTACTGCAGTCTTTCCCTTAGTTTTAATTATATTTTGTTTTTACACCAATCATCGTCCATTTTATTCTCATCATTTTTCATTTACAACACATCTCCATTGCTTTCAAACTCTTTCACTCCACAGCAGCTGCCGTCCAGGCTTCAGTACCACATAAGAGCATGCTCCAGATATACGCTTTAATATAGTGCTCCTTCGCGTAAGCTGTTAGCGTACTTACTCAAGGGAGAATGACATTTTTGCTCGGGCTATTCAGATCACCATGTCTTCCATTTATTTTCCATTACACGTCATCCCGATCTCTATAGAGCAAAAGTCATCTCAGATACATACATGATACATACATACAGATCTCAGTACATAAATGAAAATATCAGGCACGATCGATTGACACCTTATATTTCAAAGCTATATCGTTTTCTCGAACAATATCCGTCACATGACGACATATTTTCCATGTATTACACTATTCGCTCTCTCATAAAGGCTTTAAACGTCTGAAACGTTTGAAAAAACTGTTTTGAGAAATGGAAACGTTAAGAAAAATCGTTTTTTTTTTACCATTACTGGTCCCAAATCCCAGAAGGACCGCTAACCCCTTCTCAACCCTCCGACGAGTGACAACAGGCACGAAGGAATTAAATATGGGGGTGAAGGCGCCGAAGAGAGGGATGGGAATGTAACACAATAGTAAAAATCCAGGAGGGAGAAGGGGGAGATAAAAAGACGCAGATGAGGGCAGACGAAAGGAGAGGAAGGGGTGAAAAGATTTTGGGGGTGGAAGAGAGATAAAATGTGGGGCTGTTGAGATTAGGGGTTGGCAGGTGAGACAACCAGAGTCATGTGGGCATTCAGGCGCGAGAATGGGACTACTATTGGATGTTATTCCACCAAATTGACTATGTCATGTTTAGAGGATAGATGAAGATCGAACTCATAAAAATATTAAAAGTTTAGGAGGGAAAAGGGTGAGAAAACGGGGTGTACCGTGAAATTAATGTGTGAATATAAACAGAGAGACTATTTTAAATGTTTACAAGGAGTTATGAGAATCAGAAAGCGCGCATGAAGCAAGTTTCTTAATTTTCATTTACACCTACATTTACGTAATTCCACCTGGGTGCGTGGTACGAAGTAATTCCTCACCACACATGTTTTTCTCGTCTTCATATACGTAATCTACGTAATACCCTGCAAGCCACCACGAGAGTGTGTGGCAGGGGGTGAAGATCACCAACCATGCCCTATTGACATGCAACTAGAATATTTAATGGAGACATGCTAGATAATAGGGTCACATGGAGCTAGATGGTTAGTATCTGCATAATACAAAAGGGATTATTGGTTGTTGTTACATGCATCATGCACTACAGACTACTATAACTATATTTCACCTACCTATCCCTTTGCTACGCTGCCTATTTTTCTCTCTTATAGTACGAGGGAAAAATGACATTTCAAATCTATCGGTACGACAATCTATCTCACTAATCTTGTTAATATGATCAAACCTAGTATAATACGCAGGGGTTCTCAATATATATGTAACGTCATCTGTGAACAAATCGGTTTCGAATTTACTTAAAAGGTTCAACCTAAATTTTAACCTGCGTTCTGATAGTAATTCCCATCTTATTACAAATCGGATCCTCACACGATCCCTCGGCCGATAGGTGAGGACCAGAATGCAGTCAGGAAAATAATGCCAAACCAAAAGAGTGCTACGTTAAGAATCATGCCAACATGCAGAGCACGGGTGAAAAAAACCCTGCTGTATTGTGAATTTTTTAAAGTGATGTACACTTGAAGATATTAGTTCGTCAGAAAATAAAATCATTCGCCACATCTCCAGCGAAATGAGACTATAGTATTAGAAATAAACTTATCAACAGAAGTATACATCTAATCCACCAAGCGATACTCTGTCTCACGATACCTCAAAAGCTTTAATTCTTGAAGAACTCACAAGAGCAGAGCAAATTAATTTTTGGAATGTCACCGAATACAAATCGCAAGTCCACCTATTACCTCCCTTCTCCAGCCACGGCATATAATGTCCTTCTATGTATTCAAAGCTACATGCGTGTTTACACTAAAGAATCAGTCACGTTTAGAAGAGTGAATGGTAAGATGGTACCGACTGACTTAATCCACTGCTTGTGCAGGTTATATTCAACCATCACTACTACTCTGTAATGTAGTACTACATGTACTACCACTCTGTAATTCCTGAAAAGGAATTAAATTATTATAATATTATAATATAAACAAGTAATTTTTGTTTGAAGGTAAATATATATTTTCATTAGTGATTATTATATTTATGAATGATTTATGACCAAAAATAGGTACAAATATTCCTTGTTGTTGTAAATTTATTGTGACCCATCCGAAGGGAAATTACAGCGTGTAAACTATTTGTTAATAAATTTATTATTATTATCATCTTATCTCAATTGCTAGGCACCTGCAGAACACAGTTGGTGGTCGAAGACAACAGACGAAAGAGTCAAAACGCGTGTTAGACGGATTAAAAAAAAGTACAATGGTTCCATTCGAAACAGTTAAAAGTTCCACGCGTGACATCAAGCGAAGAGATACCAATACTATCGCCAACTGCAGTGTTCGTCTGCCTTGCAGGCCCAAATCTGAAACACTATTTGACGCCTCTTCATGCCTCCAAACACTCTTGCGGTGGCTAACAGGGTAATAAGTAGATGTAGACGCCTATATACCTCTACTTGCGATAGCGTTACAACAGACAATGACCCTCATTGACACGGGGAACGAGTGATCACGCTCTTTCGCAATATTCTTTTAAATGTACAAGTTTTCCCTAAATGTCTGAGTTTTATCTTCATTATTCTCGACGTTTCGAGAATTTACCCAGTTTCTAACACGCTTTTCAATTCAGCTCCATTTGCTTTCCGACATATTCATTCCTGGAAGTGAAAATCTTTTGCTTTCCTTGGTTCTCTCTTCCTGTCACTCAAAAGCGTCTGTGAAGGGGAACCGAGAGAATATGTTCAAAATATCTATACTTACTCGTATTTTTGATTTATCTCAAACTCTTATATAAAAACACGTTCCCCTCGCCGCTAACTCCCCACACTCTTCACTCGTTAGTTAAAAGACGTACTCATCCCCATGGATGACGCGCGTCGATTGAAAGGTGCTGTCGAATGTGATTGATTGTTTGCGAATTCAAATAAAAGGAACATCCGCGGAAACTTTTCACCATTTCCATAAATGCGGACTCAAGTTGGAGAATGTCAGCGATAATGATAATAATAAATTCATACCACGTAAAAAAAATTTAAATAACGTCCTTATACTACATCACAATATGAAACTCATTCTACATACAACCTAAAATGTATGCCAAGAAGGAAAATGAAGAAGATTGTGCGCTGGTTGAGAAACATTGGAGCCACTGAAAACGCTTATTTATGTTTAAAACAGCGAAACATGGGATTTAAAAAGCATGAGGGAAAAGAATTTTCCTGGTATTCTTAGCTAGGAATTGCGCCTCTCCCCCTTTTCCCCATTCTATACAATCTACATCTACATCTACATCTACATCATACCCTGCAAGCCACCCAAAGGGTGTGTGGCAGGGGGTGCTTTCGCACCAGGCATGCATGAATGATATGGTAGAACACCGACATTACATTAAAACCCGCGTACCACATATGCAAAGCGCCAATTACAAATCTAATACCCAAGAAACATTCTATCTCCAATCGTTCCAACATGCAAGGGATACAAAGACTACTACTACAGATTCTAAATATCATGCATAAATAAGAACATCAATATTTTCATCATGCATAAATAAGAAAGAGGAGAATATAATGAGAAAGATTAACTGCCTGCCTATTGTCAATACTCGAACTATTCATGACGACGATCACAGCTGTTATGGTCCCGAATGGTACGCGGAAAAAATGACATTTTATACCTATCGGTTCTACAATCTAGCTCTCTAATTTTATTGGCGCGATCTAATCTGCCGTAGTACTTCAAGGCTGGTGTCCTAACACACCCTACCACAGATGGAGGCTCGCAGGGTAGTGCGTGTGTATAATGGTGAGAAGACCATCAATTTTTAATGTCACCCACACAATAGTCGATGACATTAGCAAAAGCAGCTATGTAGTGTGGTCACATACAACGCATGACGAACGAAAGGTTTTTAAAAGGTATTCTGCCGGATAAGGTAGGTTCTGTTGAATGTCAGAGAATCTCCTCCCGGTTTTCTACACTTTCAGGGCCCTATACCTATCTATCATATTCTTTTTCGCCTCTGCATACGATCTACCCTTCCTCATCCTGTCCATGAAACCTATTCTTCTTCCTCTTCCCCGCATGCCCTACATCCTTCCCTCTATCACATTCTTGAGCAACCCATCACCTCTAATTACATCCTCCAGCCACCTAGTATGCCGATCTCGAATTTCAATAAGATATTTCCTTTCCTCGCCAACCATCTCAAGCACTTCCTCGTTAGTCTTCCTCTCCGTCCACCTCTCCTTCTCCATCCTTCTCCGCACCCACATCTCAAATTTCGGTAGCCTATTCTCGTCCTCCTTTCTGAGGGTCCTCCTTTCTGAGGGTCCACGTTTCTGCCCCATACAACGCTATGCTCCACATCGAGCTCTTCACTAGCCTCTTCTTTACGACCTTTCCCAAGGTCCCCGTCATCAGCTCCCTTCTGTTACTAAACGCCTCCTTATCTAGCGCTATTCTCTTCCGTATGCCATTTTACTATGTCCGTTTTCTTCTAGCGTACTAAGTAATTACAATGCGCTACTTGAACGAAAGATTAGCAAAGAAAATTTTTAAAATGGAATCTACAAGATAGAAACAGAAGGTCCAGAATTAAGGTTGAGAAAATGGACAGAAGAGACAATGAGAGAGAAGCAGTTCCCAGAAGGCCTGTGACTGAATGGATAGCAAAGGCGGTTGGGCATCGGATATGGTCTTAGAACGTTAAAAAATCGATATTGTTTATGTATAATTACTTTATTGAGAATTATTTATGGAGAACAAAAACTGCCATCACAACGAAAGTTTGCCAAACAAGCAAGAATGAGGATAATTGCGTTCCTTGAAATTGGGTAAAACCGACGACCCAGCCTGAGGCGGACTGTCGTCTATTTCAATGCAGAGAATGTGCACCGCCATTAAGTCATATCTAGATACAAATCTATAGATAACTTTTCACTTGTGTTCACTCATGCATTTCACCCCGAAGCCAATTTTGAGATTTATCTACCCACTGATAATATCGCTAATTAAGTTGACATAGAAATCCAAACGATGAAGCTGCATAACAACTATTTGGAAACCATGAGAACTCACAATGACATTCCCATTCCATGAATGAGGATCCAAGAGTTGTGATATCGTGGAACGTGTAATGCCAACGCTGTCTGCCATTGAGAATCTCACGGCCTTTAGACAAACTGAATAGCAAATGGACTGTACTGAAATTAACCCGAGGCTGAGCCAACAATATTATGTAATGCCTGAAATGAATAACTTTGAGGAGACTAAACGACCTGGCCCTATGAATCCCTATGACCTGGCTCTATGAATATGTTTGCAGACAAATGGGTAATGCGACGTATATCTCGACTCTTTCTCTAGGAACGATCGGTACGAAAGTTACAAAATAATTCCTCTGAGTGGATTGCCAAGCGCCACTTTGAATGAACAAGTATATTAAGGTGGTTCCAGCGATTTTCGTTTATGCGTGGATTTGTGAGAAAATATGTAAAGGTGTGAAAATATGTAAAGGAATGAAAAAGTATATTAAGGTGGTTCCAGCGATTTTCGTTTATGCGTGAAATTGTGAGAAAATATGTTAAGGTGTTCTCGATAGTAATGTCTACGGATGGGAAAAAAAAATTACTTCATATTAATTTGGTTTTTTGGTAACCCAATGCTATTTGAACACGTAGTCTTATGGCACACGACATGTGTATTACGATATTTCCATTACATATATACGGACTTTCTGTTAAAATAGAAAGAATAAATTTCTTGTAGCTATAATTGTCGACAATAAATATTAAGGCGGACTGTGGAGTCCGATATTCGAAAACAACGTATTTCAAAATAATTTCGTCAAATTTTTGAATGCCGGGCCTCCGATTTATTTGAAGGAAATAATTAAAATATCTTCTTCGGCCATTTCAATAATGATATTTGTCAAAACTGTATGGGGAGTTCCATCGCACTAACGGACGTACTTGTGACAATTGCCGTAATTCGCTTAGTTAAAAAACAATATTGACATGGAAATAATATTCTCAGAGGCAGCTAGCAAGGCATGAACAACTAGGTAAGATTTTAAGTAAGTTTACCACGCGATAGCTGGCACGCTATGGATTGGAAGCATAGACCTTTGGAAAAACAGACCAAAATCCATCAATACCTGGTTCTGGAGAATGATGCTGAAGATAAATTAGACGAAAGGATATAGAAATTATGAAGCTTACAGAACTGTAGAAGAGGAAGGGATGCCATGGAATAATATATAGAAATGAAAGATTCAGATGGATTGGATACACCTTGAGACACAATGGCTGAGTGAATAAATAGACCAAATGAATAGGAAAGTACAGTGTGTAAGTAACCACCATGAAGTAAGGGATCAAGAGTTTAACAGGGAAGGGTAGAGTGCAGCCGTCAACCAATCTTAGGATTGAACGACCAATGATGATGAGCTAAGGTAATGACGGGTATACCAAGGCGACTATTGTCAGATATTCGGGACGAAACATTAAACTTTTAAGCCCATCCATCTCAAAATCTATATAACTATCGTCTAAAGCGGAAATCCGTGCTGTCCAATTCCTCACTAAACCTTTATACCAGCGGCGGACGTTTTCAATTTAATCCACATCAATAGTCCCTCCTTTCCACTACGGTCATCGCCCACAGAGTTCCGCACGTCCATTAAAATCAATTCACGCAAAACAAAGCCCCGCACGTCGAAATCGCGTGACTCGAAAACATTAAAACGCCGTGGGCGCGTGTCGGGGCCTTAGGAGAGTCGTTTTATTTCCGCCGGTTCCAGTTTAATCCACGCGGTTAACGACGAGCTCCGATAGCCGACGGAGCAACAGTTCACACAGCCGAGGCGCCAACCGCGGCAAAGCACAATGACGGGATACGATAATCACGCCTGGTCACTGCAAAAAAAAATATACATCGCGCCGCGACCGTTCGATAAAGCAGACGATAAAACGTCTAGCGCCCCGCGATCAAGCTCGCAGAATAGCGCCCACGATTTTGAAAGAGCAGTAGAAACCTCGCTTATCCAGACTATGCTAAGCCGTGATCCGTGCTAACAGAAACCTGCGTTTACCGAAACAGGCGATTGCTGACGAAAAGCTACCAGTTAGCAAGGTAATCGCTAATTCCGTTGGTTATAAGCTGTCTATTTATGTTCATTACCCATGTTAGAAGGTGTTCAAATCAAGAAAATTTCATTTGCTATGATGCGCGTGACGACGAAATGGAGAAAGAGGAAGGGGGGAAGTTATAAACTATTTTTTGTCCAAATATCGTATAGTAAACTCAATAAAAACAAGTAAATTAATGCCTTAAGGTCAATGTTCCTTATAAGCTCATCAAATCATCCTCCGACACGTCCTGCTATGTTTAAAATAAAGCAGATAAACTCTTATCGCCATCCACTCCTATATTAAACGACAGGCCCACTGCTAACGGTGATGACTGCTACCTTAACAATGGTTCTCACTAATTTGCGAAACAGAATAGGGTGTAAACTTCTTCGTAAGTTCGGAATACATAGAACATAGATTAGGATTCTTAAAAAGGGTTCTAGGCAAATGCGATGAGAGAGTACGAGAAAGAAATTATTTTACACTTGACAGGCCTCATTTAGAATATGCCGCTAGTATATGGGACCCGTACGAGGAAGGTATGATAAAAGAATTAGAGCGCGAAACAGCTTACGAATCAGCGTGTAGAGGTCGTCAATGATTGGTATTGCAGTGAACTACAAATTTAAGGAGACCAACATGCCTATTAAAGCGGAGAGTAGTAAGATTTGTGAAAAATTATTGCGATAAACATAGCAGTGTCACTGAATTGTTCGCATGATCCTTGCATGACTCTTGTATCTACTGGGATGAGTGCTGCATGCCTGGTGTGGAATCACCCCGTGCCACACACCCTAGTGGTGGCTTGCACGGTATTTCGTAGATGTAGATGTATACCAAAATAGGGATTACCATTAGAATCTGGGCCGGTGCCGGGATTCGAGCTTGGATACTCGGGGTGGAACGTCTATACTATAAATATCTAACGTAGAATCTATTAAATACTTAGGCGTCACCATCACTGAAGACATGTCATGGGGGAAACACATCAGGGAAATAACTAGGGTAGCAAACCGCAGATTAGTATTCGTAAAAAGGGTTCTAGGCAAATGCGATGAGAGAGTAAGAGAAAGAAGCCATTTTACACTGGTCTGGCCTCATTTAGAATATGCCGCTAGTATATGGGATCCGTACGAGAAAGGTATGATAAAAGAATTAGAGCGCGTGCAAAGGAGATCCGCTAGGTTTGTTACAGGCCGTTATGATAATTGTATAAGTGTTGCGAATTTAATAGAAGAACTAGGATGGGAATTACTATCAGAACGCAGGTTAAAATTTAGGTTAAACCTTTTAAGTAAATTCGAAACAGAGTTGTTCACAGATGACGTTAGATATATATTGAGAACCCCGGCGTATTACGCTAGGTTTGATCATATTAACAAGATTAGAGAGATAGATTGTCGTACCGATAGATTTAAAATGTCATTTTTCCCGCGAACTATAAGAGAAAACAATAGGCAGCGTAGCAAAGGGATAGGTAGGTGAAATATAGTTAGAGTAGTCTGTAGTGCATGATGCATGCAATAACAACCAATAACCCCTTTCTTATAATGTAGATAATAACCATGTAACCCTATTATCTAGCATGCCTTCATTAAATATCCTAGTTGCATGTCAATAGTGCATGTTTGGTGATCTTTACCCCCTGCCACACACCCTTGTGGTGGCTCGCAGGGTAGTACGTAGATGTATACTTTTCCCACCACGCCGGTCGGGTCCCAACTCGATCCACGCAACACGGCGAAGAATAAAATTGCGGAGAGTGACGTCGCGTGCCTCAAGAGCGCATTGCGAATCCGTCAGACTGGCTCGAGAAGCCATCAGGGACACTCAACTAATTACGGAGAGGTGGAGTGGGACTGTGGAAGGCGTCGCGATGCCTCAGGCTTCGACCAGCGGGACGGTAAACCACGAGGGTATTGAATAAGAGGAGAGTGAGGACCTGGACAAAGTGGGTCCGAGGCGTTGGGAAAACCCCCATCGAATGAGAGACGAGAGGAAGGGTGGAAGGGCGAAAGGGGAGGTATGTGATGATTGGCGGAGGGGACGAACAGACCGTGGGGAGACGAGGAAAGGGACCAGGGGTCTAAGGGCTTCGTTGAGAAATTGGTCGTAGAGCGACATAATGAGCGTTTTGCGTACGTTACTTCTCAGCGAGGCAATCCTACTCCCAACACCAATTATTTTCCACAAGAATGGAATTTCTAAAATGTTTTTGTCGTACTAATCCGATCGTCGCCACCGCGATACCTTTCTACTTCTACTATTTTTGTCAACAGTTATAGTAGTTAATTAGTTGATTTTCTTCCAAATACTTCTTTCGTAATCCGTTAGATGGTACTAACATTTATAAAATGCCGCAAGAAGTAAATACCATCCATTCGTGTCGATTTCAAAGGGGATTCACGCAAAAATTATTATTTTGTTTTGCCCTGGAATCTTTTATTTCTAGCTGTCATCTAGTGTCTTATTCAACTAATTTTTAAGAGACTTATGGGCCTATAGAGACCTATGGAGATATAGATTTTAAAGGCCGCTTTACACGGTGCATTTTATTGTACAAACGAATGTACGAATTCCTTCATGAAGGAAATTGTACCGTGTAAAGCGGCAAATTCTTTGATTGTCTGAATGACTTAACGGGAAATAGAAAATGCTCTAATTTCATGCAGTTTCTTGTATTTATCTTATCTATGATACAATCGTTTGTACAATAAAATGTACAGCGTAACGCAGCCTTAAGAGACTCGAAGAAGAACCAATCGAAGGGAAAAATATACGATAAAGCTTTCTACGATAGTTTGATGTAAACAATTTTTTGCCGGACTTTCAACATATTTTGATAGAGCAAAACTTTTACGTTAGAAACGAGTACAGAAATAAGATCAAGAAAATAGACTGCAGAACCGATAGATTTCAAATGTCATTTTTTCCACGCAGAGACAGGGACCACAATAGTTTTGATAGATCAGTTCTAGGATACTGACTAGATCAAATAGGTTTTTTCAGTAGTGCTAAATATCTTAACATGAACTGTTGATACTAACCTCGCATACACTCTCCGGCATGATATACTCTTGCATGTCTTAGTACCTTGTAGTGGTATTTACCTGTCGCATCAGTAATACTAACTAGTAGTAGTATCTTGAGTAGTGTACTGCATGGTAGAATGTTCTTCTACGTATCACTCTCCTGGTTACCGGTCTGACCTTGCGCTGTTGTCCTGGCTGCTTTTGGCCTGCGCCCGTCATTCAGGGGAACGTGCGCGGTTCTGATTTCACCTGGGATGAGTGCTGCATGCCTGGTGTGGAATCACCCCGTGCTTTCCCTTTATTTAGCCCTGGGATCGTTTATTTGCGGAGTTGTTATTTTTCAATCGTTAGGCCTCATCTGGAATATGCTGTTAGTGTATGGGATCCATACGAAGCGGGATTGATATCAGAGTTAGATCGCATACAGCGAAGAGGAGCTAGGTTTGTGAAACGATGCTACGATAAGTTGGCTAGTGTGTCTGGACCGTTAGAAGAATTAGGATGGGAATCGCTATCACAGCGTAGATTAAATTATAGGCTTAACCTCCTAAATAAATTTCAGGAAAATCATTTCTCTGACGACGTAAAAAACATACTATTAACCCCCTCGTACTACGGCAGATTAGATCGCGCCAATAAAATTAGAGAGCTAGATTGTAGAACCGATAGGTATAAAATGTCATTTTTTCCGCGTACCATTCGGGACCATAACAGCTGTGATCGTCGTCATGAATAGTTCGAGTATTGACAATAGGCAGGCAGTAAATCTTTCTCATTATGTTCTCTACTCACTTATTTATGCATGATGTAAATATTGATGTTCTTATTTATGCACGATATTTTGAATCTGTAGTAGTAGTCTTTGTATCCCTTGCATGTTGGAACGATTGAAGATAGAATGTTTCTTGGGTAATAGATTTTTAATTGGCGCTTTGCATATGTGGTACGCGAGTTTTAATGTAATGTCGGTGTTCTACCATATCATTCATGCATGCCTGGTGCGAAAGCACCCCCTGCCACACACCCTTTGGGTGGCTTGCAGGGTACGACGTAGATGTAGATGTATTTCTGTCATCTAGTGTCTTGCTCATCAAGTTTTTAAGTGACCTATAGCTTCTAAGAGGAGTGGGAGAAGGCACCTACTGAGGGAATGAAAATGATGAAAGTGATATGAGAGCCGAAACACTCACATTAAGCTGATCAACAATCGGACAGTGTTTCAGGACATTACGAGGCACGCGAGAGACGAAGGAAAAGGCAGATTTAGTGGGCCGTGGTGCAACGCGGGAATCCCCGCCTTAATCTTTGTCCCTCATTCCATTCCATCCGCAACGGTTCTCGTCAAAGCAGAGCATTAGGTTGAGTGAGACGTGAGGAGATACAGGACCCGAAGGGACATTGGACTGTGAGACAAAGCATTCGCGTTTCGACTCTTAATACTGAGAAGTGGATTCCACACGTAGGGAAAGGAATGTTCGCACCTGTCCATTGCGCCGGGAGAAATTCTCACGGTGCTCTCTTTGCCTGTGAGGAAGATGCAACGAGAGCAGGAACTGTATCTTGTCTCTCGTTCATAGTTACATGCAATTTTATAGCCTAATTCGAAATAATCCAATACAAAAAACGAAAGAATGGCTATTTCCAAATAATTCTTCCTCCGTTATGTATAATTTCGTCTTTACTTTCAGACCGTCAATTGAAAATTAGACTCACTCCTTTATGTAAATTCAAAACCAATTTATTTTCCAACGAAGTTCAATATCTTACAAACTCCAACATACTGCGGTAGATCAGATCTTGAAGATAAAATAATCGAAATAGATTGTAGAACAGAAAGGTTTAAAATGTCGTTTTTCCCGAATCGATAAGAGACCATAATGGCTGCGTTGTGACTTTGAAGTTGGTTAGTTGACAGGTTATGTAGCTGATTAATTTACGTGCTCCCTAATTTATGCTTCAAAATCTAATTTGATATTAATTTTTCATGATTTTTATTGTAGTTTCTACAGTATTTTAGCTTACCAATAGTGTTGTGTTTGTTGGTGAAAGTAAATTTCTCCACTATAGTTCGTGTTGGTGACAAGTCACCCCCTGCCAAACACTCTTATTACGGTTTGCAGGGTAATAAGATGTTGATGAAGTTCCACCTCAACGATCCTAAGACGACATTACTGAGCAAAACAATACTGAGAGGGATGTTAAGGGCTGAAAACAAGGTGTTATGAGCGATACAGCGAAATTTAAGGCTACAACCCATGAAATATGTTAACCACTGGCTCCGATTAAAGTGACATTAATCTACGCCCAATCTACATAGAAAGCTGCAAGCTACCTCAAGGGTCTGTGTCAGGGGGTGAACTTTCAATAAATTTGCACAACTCTATACCTATGGTGCAAAATTTCAAATCTATGGATGTTTTTGCACAATACAAAGACATCCTCTGATAGATAAGATTTGTAGACGGAAGTGAGCGAGACACGCCGTTGGTAATAAACAAAATAACAGTATATAAACCAAGTCGTTGGGTGGGATTTTGTACAGGGTAAAGTGGAAACGCAGTATTTTTGTCCTCCAATGTTCCTCTGTGAAGTAAATTGCATCGTAACAGGAGTTCTTACCCCCAAAATAGTCATGGAGAGCAGTTCCAGTATGGTGGACCAGACGAAATTTTCGAAAGTCAAAGCGCCCTCTGTTCCCCGTCTTTTCTTACGAGCTCACACTTCGGACCTGGAATGGCCGAAGGCGACCCGCACTGGATTTTCCCGCAGTTAGAAGAGAACTCTCGCACTTTTCGCCGGGCATATCACCTCACTAGGTCGCCCTAAAGTGGACAAACAATGCCCCTTCGAGAGGCAACATACAAACTGCCTCAAAGGAAAATAATCTTGTCTCTTGAATCTGCATTCGCTAAGTGCACGTTCGTTGCACCTTCAACATCAAGGAAGGTTTTGGGCCAAAATCTCGAGCATGTAAAATAGACAAAGCTAGGCTTTTTTTTCAAGAGTTCATCTATAAACAACTTCAGATTTTAGTAGGAGTTTGTAAGTTTTAGCAGTCACAGTAGAACCTCGCTAAACCGAAAAAAGGGGCGGAACCGTTTCGCATATCGCGCGTATTTCGGATAGTCGATAGTTGATAATCAGTTTAATTTGAGAAAAAACGAGAAAATGTTATTTTTTGTTGAATTAATCATAACACCATAACAAAAACTGTACTAAACAAATATCTATTTCTTGAAACAATGGGAAATTTTTTCCAACAACTTTTCTTCGCAGCGGGTGCGTGCTGCGTTGTCTCTACATCTTTTGCAGTATATGTTGATATTTTCAGTAAACCCTGGTTACCGCAATGCGGGGTCCATTACATGGAGTTTTACTGTGCTATAATAAGAAATTATTAAGATTAAAAGAATAATTTTGCTTGTAAATTAAGCCAAATGACATTTCGAAACGCCAACAAACTTCAGAGCCAAAAAATCCCCGAGTAATACTTTTACTCGTGTTGTTTCGACCCCTTCCCACTGGTGGCTAATCATCTTAAAACTGTAGGTTTAAATTAAGAATAATCTCCGAAGAAGTTTGAAGCTAATTTTTCCGAGAAAATAACCCTTGTCCTCACACCAATGAGATAGTCTACAGGCTACTGTGTATAGGGTATCCAATTTTGGAATAAATGTGTCAGTAACTACTGAAATAGACCCTGCTTTCAGACAAATGGGAACGAAATTGATATTTAACGATAAGTAAGACGGCGAATATGGCCTACAGTAAATATTTGGGTGCTAAAGGAAGTAATTGGCCGTATAAATTGAAAGTAAGCAAGTGGTTATTTAGTATATAACCAAATGGATCTCCTCTATGCGCAGTACAGCTAACATTTACGGAGGGAACACCGAATAATGGAGATCTGTTTGCATAACCTCCGAGGTTGGTGACCCCAAGTTTCACATTTCGAGAAAAACTTGCAACAATTTCGAAACGTGTTTGGGAACTCGTCTGAACAACCATTGCGTCCAAACTTGAAACAGAAATAGAATATTAAATAATATTTGTGTGCATACATGGAAATTCGACAATTATGGCTATGTTAGTTATTCAATCCAAAAGTTCACGGCAGAGGATTGATTTCTCTAGTCCTCAACCAATTGAAAGATAGACTTAAATGAATCTGAAGTCCACACAATTTGTTTTGAATCCTTTTCGTTTAAATATTGACTAATTTTATCCCAAAATAAAATGGTAACTTAGTTCCATGCGAATACTTCCTCACAAAATATTATATTAATAGGACATTTTACGTCACGAAACGCACACGAAATAGGACCCCCCAAAGGGCATTTCAATTGCCTCTTCCTAGCATGAGAAACATTAAAAGTCAGGAGAAACAGTAAAATACAACATTTCATATTCATTAAGAGACTGAAAGATTCTTGCAGTCACCTCGGCCATTAGTTTCAAGGCAGATAATGATGATGTATCAGAGATTTAGGCACCTAACAACAACTCAAACACAATTTTAATTGATTGACAGCCTGATCGTCCCAAATAAGTTCTATTCTATCGCTGAATGAATACTAGAATTAATTTCTTTAATAATGTCAAGCGAGTAAATTATTATTTGATTTATTTTGATGTATCAATGCACGAGGTGGCAGACCTGTCAAGTATAAGACGCGGAATGCCCGGCAATCGTAGTTTTCTGAAAATCTTATTTACCCAAAAAGCATCCATCTCAGTATTTGCTGAGACAAATATCAACCGAGTAAATACATCTTAAGCAAGAGCTCTCAGAATTCTACACAGTGTGCTAAATTATCATAATCAAAATTTGAACCTGTTGTCCTCAAAGTCGACTATTTATGGTTCCAAATATTGCTTCACGCATGAACACAATGTAGTGACTTGGGTGATTGACACGCAATAACCATGCAAATGATCTCAAAATGAAAGCGCTAACGGTTTCCTAGTTTGATCATTACAGATAATGCTGGAGTCATGCAAACAATATTCCAACGACTGATTCAACATATCTCGGCTGAACAGATAAACTAATGCCCACATTAAGTTATATAACTGATAATTCAGTCAACAGGTGACGTTTATATCAATGGTTATCTCAGTGTTATTTTACCGAAACGGGAAACATTGGCATTACAATACTTATGATCATTTAGAGTTCAAAACAAAAGCCAGAAGCTAAAAACCTCTATTCCTCTAAGAGCTCCAGCTAGGGGCTATTTGGATAAGACTACGTCTGTTATCTGTGCGACGAGAGATGTAAATGAGAGAAAAGATTACCACCTCAACCATCACGGTGGCTGCTCATAACATAAAATTATTACTGCTCAGATATTTTCAGTGTACACTGAAAGGTTTTCAAATTTGGGTCTTAAAAAGGACTTGGAATTATCACTTATCATCATCATCAAAGTTAGGCAACACTGGTCCGGTCAAAAAATCAAATAATGCATGGAATTACGAAGTTTTTATCTTTCCGTATGAAGCGTAAGGTGCTAATATTGCAGGGTCATGTCGTTACCAAATAGCTTCAGTGGGCATAAAGCAAGCTGGGTGGAGAGGAAAGGTAACGAAAGGTTTGATATAATAGAAGAGAAAAGAAAGTCCCAGGGAGAATTTGTAAGACGACAGCAGAAGAAGCGAGATGACGTGTTTCAGAGCAAAAACATAATGATGAGGCTGAGCGAGAATTTTGGGTAAACGTGGAAGAAAAATTGAATAGGATAACAAATTTCGGCCGGCATGCAATCATTAAAAAAATACGAAGGTTTTTAAAAGGAATATTGAAATTTCGTCTCATGAAGAAAACGTACGAGAAAACTCCGCGTGCGTGGGAAAATCATTTCAATATCAGGAGAAATCTTACTAGAATATCTATGATGAATGATTTTTTTATATCTTTCGGCTGGTCTACTTCTTCCCCCGAGCGCTCCTTGGGGCAGACGAATTTCCAGTTTTTGTGCCAACAAAGCCTGAAAAATGTCACTGTTTCCTCATGAACCCACGCAGGCCCAATGAATAAATCTTGGCAAAGCAAATTAAAATTCCAACCATAGTAAGCCAATTCCTCATCCGGCTACTGGAAAAGTCCGAAATATGAGGAGGACTTCAGATATTGTCAGGACTTCTTATGTCGTCCGCGCAGAAAGAAGATGCAAGGAAAAGCGAAAGTTTTTAGGGTTGCACGAACCAAACCTATTACCTATTTTATTTAACCTTGCACTACATCACCATAATAGCATCACCGTAGCATCAAACATACATTCAAGCAGAATACGGTTTCATTTAGATGGTTAGCAGGAAATGCATCAAGATTACAACAGTTATTTTCGCAGTGGTGATGAGGCTATACATACAAGGATTACTCGGCTTCATTTAGACTGGCCACCAAACGATTAGAGGCCATTTTTTTCTTAGCGTACGTTTATCATTGTACTATCTTCTATCTATGTACTATCATATTGTTCGGGAGATCGTACGTTTATCATTCAAATATCCTACTTGCATGGCAATAGTGCATGTTTGGTGATCTTCACCCCCTACCACACACGCTCGTGGTGGCTCGCAGGATATTACGTAGATGTAGATATATCATATCAATAATTGTATGCATTTCTATGCTGAGCTCCCTGCTACCCTCTTAATTCGTCGTCACAGTAAGGCTACCTCAGTTAATAACCGAAATAAACAAAAACGATGACTTTATTCAAATAATAGATCCGTTCAAGATGGAGAAATTTGTTTTCATCGATCCGGTTTTGACCATCTTCCGATCTGACTACTCAGTGACTAAATATTTCCAGTAATTTTTCCACAGAAACACCAGAAGTCATGAGCTATTACCCCACCGCCGGCCCCGATGTCCCGCCTGGGTGGGTTTTACACCACTCAGGGCATGGATGTATGTCAAGTTCTGTTGGTCCGGTCCCTGGAAAACCTGATGACAGGCTCAGCAGCCTATCGGGATTCCGGGGACATACGGGCCAACAGAATCGTCCGGCAGCAACAAAAAAAATTACGAACACCACTTTAATTTTCAAGATAGAGGCGAGGTCATAGATCCTATGGCTTACGAGTGAAATACTCATCCATACCTGATAGTTAACGCAATTGGAATGTGGTAGGTGGTGTTCGGACGCCTATTTTTATGTATCCGACCGTCATTCATAAGAGATTTAAAAAAACACATGTGAGAACAAGGTATTTCTAGGAAAATTGTAACGGAGCGACAGATATTTGTGATAGATAAGCTTGAGCGTTTCAATTATAATTTAGGACTTGGACTCCACCCACCGCCCGGAGTCAACGCAATTAAGAAAGGCCGCATTTTCGATTGTGAGAGGAAAAAACCGCTTTCATTCATGACATGCCTAAGCTAATTGACGACAAGAGGATTAAACTTGTATATTTACCAGGGAATTAATTAAAACGTGTACCTTTTCAACTCAGAGATGGTACAGGAGGAGTCATTCCACTTCATTATGGCTTATGGCCGTGAATAGTGTATAGATGCTGTAAATGGATTTGAAGGTTTATTCTGTAACCATTCCCGTTTCACGTTAAAAGATCAGTTTTCTTGACACTATAGTCACGAAAATGACTTCGGTTTGGGTTGGAAACAAATAACATTATCCTTGTGCATCTCCTATTTTTGCATTTTATCCAATCCAAAAGCGCACCTGACTGAATTGGCGGGACAAACGGCCCCTGTATAAGACGGACCCAATCACTTGCATCTTCACTTCTGACCTGAAGAAGACAGCTGCAATGCTGTCGAAACTGTCGTCCATGACAATGGAAACAGGCGGAAGAGAACCCGAAAAGCCTTCACTGCCATCTGAACGCCTCCGCGGAAGCCTTCGAGTTTATATAGGTATAATGTTGTCCAGTTGGAAAACAGAAAAGCGTGGTAGGGCAGGATTTCGTTGACTTTCTCGAATGGAGGACACGTTAATCATCAACTACGTGTTATGAAAGATAAAATAACAGCTGCATTAACGTTGTGGTAAAATCTCTTTCATTTCTAGAGTCGTCGAAACATGTCCAGCTAGCGAGAAAATGAGGAAAACTGGGCTATTTCGTGGGAAATAGGAGCAGCTGTGGGTTCAGAGAGGGGACCACGGTGGACAACTTAGCGTGTCGAGGCAGAGCTGTTTACACGAGGGGGAGACCACCCCCGAACGGAATAAATTAACTGACCCCGGAACCCAACGCTCCCATTAGCCACCCTCAACACGGCCACTTCCCGCGATGTAACCACCACACACACTTCAGACACAAACAGAGCTTTGAAATTTGGGGAGGAAAATGTTTAAAATAATTTCGGACGGGTTCCCAACATATCATACGACCTGGAAGACGGGCCGCCATCACATTTCGAAAATCTCCAAAATATTCACGATGTTTATGAAATTATACGTGAACTTGTACCACGATTGCGCAAAATATTTCACATCAAAGGTGTTTCATTATTCAAAAATGATAAAATCAAATAATCGAAACAATATGCAGCGTAAATGACTTCGTTACGCTATAATTGAAATGGCACGTTAAATTTTAGTTCCAATTTGCGATATTTGGCAACATTTAATTTTTCTGGAGTCAAAATTAAGTTTTTGAGCGTCACAATTTGTTCCATCAGAAACTTTTTGTTGGTGAAAACCTTCTGCACACAAAAAGAGGCACCACGATCCCGGTCTCGATTGTACGTACATCTCATTCCAATTTTATAGCCATCGCATTTCGCCATATTTATGGCACAAATACAGCTGGGCAGATGCCTTTTGCCTACAAGATAGTTTATGATGACAGTAGCTGCAGAAAGACATTTTTGTCTATTGTTTGTAAGATGAGGCATTGATAATTTAAAGAGAAAATCCCTACAAGAGATATTTTTGTCTTTGAGTTGAGTAGGCACAACTGGTTTATTGAATAAATTTCAAAATTACTGGGTACTTTTTCACAGTGTTTTATTCTTAGTCGATCAGTTCCGTCGCATAGGCGACATCATCCCCTGGTGATGTAGCCTATGTAAAGAAACCGATCGACTAAGAATAAAACACTGTGAAAAAGTACCCAGTAATTTTGAAACTTATTCAGGACGGATTTTCACAAAGTAAAGCCATTCACCATCGAATTTAACTAGTTTATTGGTAAACACGAAATTTTACCTTCATATCACTAAGTTATCTTGTTTTGTGCCGTAGAATCTTCAAACAAAAATACATAAATTATTATTCTCAATCACAAATCAGCGGTACTCTACCGGTAGAAGGTAGGTTTTGTTGAAACTCCTCCCGGTTTTCCACAATTTCGAGGTCCTATCCACCTCCAGCATTTTCTTTATCGCCTAAGCAGACGATCTACCCTTCTTCATCCCGTCTACAAAACACATTCTCCTTCTTCCCCTTCCCCGCTTGCCCAACATCCTTCCCTCCATCACTCTCTTGAGCAACCCATCGGCCATTATTGCATCCTTCAACTACCTACTCTATCTATTCCGGGTTACAGTAGTTTCTTTCCCCACCCACCATACTAAACGCTAATTTTCCACGCTATCCGTACAATAACCACACAAATCAACTGCTGTTTAGCCACAAGGAAACCGATCGTATCAGAGAGAAGGTAGGTCTGAACTCGCGAGTTTTGTTTTCGTTGCAGTTCATCCGCCTTCGAGCAAGCCAAACACTCGCGGCAATAAACCTCAAAGGCCGACGTGGGCTTACTCGTCTCCCACCAGAGGGAAGATGAATGAGAGGATAGCAGACAGAAGACACTGTACTCACAAAAACACTGAAAAATAACGCCGTTGGGGCAAGAAAATCAGCTACAGGATCTCGGAGCGCCTGGAAAACAAACTAAAGAATTTCGGAAAAATTTGCTTCTCGCGGAAACCTCACAAGATGAAGGCGGAAGTGTCAAGTGAATTCTTCTACGCCATCAGCGCAAACTAAAACTGGATTAGATCGGGGTCGGTTGAGGAATTTGCTGTGCCCCGGGAGACAGCCTTCAGAAACGTCCGAGCGCGTATGACCCGTTGCGCGATTATGAATTTTTGGAAAAAGAATGGCCTTCCCCGGAATAATTATAGCATCAAAGAAAACAAAATATGTAACGTAGATTCAATTAAATACTTAGGCGTCACCATCAGTGAAGACATGTCATGGGGGAAACACATCAGGGAAATAACTAGTGTAGCAAACCGTAGATTAGGATTCGTAAAAAGGGTTCTAGGCAAATGCGATGAGAGAGTCCGAGAAAGAAGCTATTTTACACTTGTCAGGCCTCATTTAGAATATGCCGCTAGTATATGGGATCCGTACGAGGAAGGTATGATAAAAGAATTAGAGCGCGTGCAAAGGAGATCTGCTAGGTTTGTTAAATGTCGTTATGATAATTGTATTAGTGTTACGAGTTTAATAGAAGAACTAGGATGGGAATTATTATCAGAACGCAGGTTAAAATTTAGGTTAAACCTTTTAAGTAAATTCGAAACCGATTTGTTCACAGATGACGTTAGATATATATTAAGAACCCCTGCGTATTATTCTAGGTTTGACCATATTAACAAAATTAGAGAGATAGATTGTCGTACCGATAGATTTAAAATGTCATTTTTCCCGCGTACCATAAGAGAGAACAATAGGCAACGTAGCAAAAGGGATAGGTAGGTGAAACATAGTTAGAATAGTCTGTAGTGCATGATGCATGTAATAACTACCAATAATCCCTTCCTTATTATGTAGATTTTAACCTGTACTATACCGTAGTAACTAATATTCTATTGTAATAACTACTGCAATTACTTGCAATAACTAATAATCTACTGTAGTAACTAATAAACTATGACCCTATTTTCTAGCATGTCTACATTATATATCCTACTTACATGGCAATAGTGCATGTTTGGTGATCTTCACCCCCTGCCACACACCCTCGTGGTGGCTCGCAGGGTATTACGTAGATGTAGATGTAGATGACCCTTTCCCGGAAGGAATTACTCAGTACTTCGGCCACTCATGTCCGCGAAAAGGGCAAATTCATTTAGGGTAATAAGGCTTCAAAATACAATAATGTGACTTTTCTAATTATAGCACCAAGTTCTCTCATCGATAAAGCCCTGGTTAAACATGTTGATTGATTAAAATGCGCCTAATCAGGCAATAACATTTTAAAACAAATCACGCTAAAAAGGACAATTTTTCCATCGATTGGCCATTTCATCCTCTACTAAATGTAAGCTATAATTATGAGACTATTATTTGTAGAAAATCCATTATAATTTGAAGTTTCAATCGAGGAGTCGTGCAAAATGGCAAAGAAAGAATTTTCCCCGTCAATCGCTTTCAATAACATACTTAGCTAGTTTTTCAAAAATTAATTCATACTCGGAATGTTCCATACATTTGTAGTACAAAACTCAACTTGTAAGAGATAGTTTTCAAAAAATCTGTCGCTGAGGAATTTGCTGTGCCCCGGGTATCTCAAGAGGGGGGAAAAGAGGATAATGACGGCCCATCAGATGTAGTCTAAACTCGCGGCCATTCACACAAGTTCACCAAAAATAATGATAATTATGATTTAGTCTAAAAATATACAAATAGTCAAAAGGACTTCATTACGCCCGTAAATAGTTTGAGCAATTTTAATGTCTAAACGCCATTTTCAACATTGAGATTCCAAAGGGACTCATTACCCAAATCCTTTCGATTAGTTGAACTTTACATCTGATACCAAATTGGTATGAATTGGCGCTTTAATAGTTTCATAAAATCTTTTTTGACCTTTAATGATACAGAGCTAGAAAAGGAGACAGGTGATTTCTTGCGAAACTCGTTGGAAGACGGTTTCTTATTTATTTCTATGACTATAATTGACACCTCACCCACCAACCAAAAGGGTAAGAGGATTCCAATGAACTGTATCAGTGCTATTCCATGTGCCATGAATCCAGGGTGAACTTATAGGTGTTTCAGAGCATAGAAAAATTTCACCGCTCTCGTAACAAGTTCACCAATTTCACTGAATTCTTCGAGCACGCATATATTATTAGTTCACCCAAAATTAAATTAAATTATGTAATATTTCATGCATGCACATATTACAAATGTATAAGGCGTGATTTCAGTTAATTACGGAATTAAGGAATGAAACGTTTAACAGATAAATATTTAAAAAATCTTTTTCGATACCACGATATAATGAAAGACAACTTCTCAAGAGTAAATAATACAAGAGGCTAATAATGGCTTGTGATTACAAAGTGAATTTGAACATTTAACAAACAAATGCAGGGGCTTGAAAAAGCCTCAGTTCCGAACGCCAGACAAATTTTACGGACCTTACTTTTATAAAATAACTTCATGAGGCGTCTTTCCGAACAGGTCCACGTACAACACAGACTGACAACAGTCAAATAATAATATAGAGTGTGTAATATACCTCCTAAATCGCTGTTATTCAAAAGGCGTGGATAAATAAATGACTATTTTTCTTCCGAATTGCTCTTACGGCGATGAATTTCGCCAACGAAGTATCCTCTCTACAAGTAATAGGAAGGGTTTCAACATGAGACTAAAATTCATAAACTACGTTTTCCCATCAACTAAAATATTATCATTTGGGAGAATTTCTACGGAGTAATCGACCAAGGAGAAGAAGGTGTCGCGTCATTTGATCAACTCTTCAGCGCGGACCTCGAGTCACTATAGTTAAAAAATGATGGTTTGCAGGAAAATAAAGAATTCTGTTAAACATTTATACTTTGCGGCAAGGGGCGATGCGTTTAACATAACCGAGGAGCTTAACGGTTACGAAAATCTATTAAAAAGAAGCCAGTGAGTACTTAAAGCGCTCAAACAAGACTAGTTTTTGCTATATTTTGACAAACACACATTACTGAAACCTGTTTTCACTCGTGTTTGACCCATACTCCTCTTTTAAAAGCTCTAGGTCTCCATAAATATGAAATTTGGCTTGTCTTATAGGTCTAATGAGATCAAATGTCAACTGTATGCCATTTGTTGCTGCCTGTTGATATCATCGGCGATTCACTCAATAGTAACAAGATATATCAGATTTCATAATACCAAAAGCCTTGAAAACAAGGAATATACACAGTCGCACAGTATATTAAAACTCCCATAACATCGGCAGTCATTGAGAATGTAAATAATTCTTTTTTACCCTACGCCTATTCAAAAGAAACGACAGCAAGGTGTCAAGAGAAAATGAAAAGGTACACAAATACACGCTTTGGCTAAAATCACGGCAGAATAAGAAAATGATGATCGGTACGTAAAAAACAATGAAACTATTGAGATAGCCGCTTCGAAAATCGAAATTCAAATCGGCGAACACCCATAGAGCAATAACCTGCGGGAGATACTAGAAACTCCTGAACAATCTTAAATAGATGGTAGAAAAAAATTAATGACAAAATACATATTACCAACGTTTCTCCAACAACAGTCGGCAATCGACCAACGATAACAGGGCTCCTACCCATATCAAATTTATTTCAAACTCTTACAACACGTGTTTCAACTCTCTAGCAGTCATCATCAGGTAAGACTGCTAGACAGATTGATGACTGCTAGACAGTTGAAACACGTGTTGTAAGAGTTTGAAATAAATTTGGTAGACAGTACGATATCGTTTGAGTATCATTGTTCAACAACATCTCGCCGGAGAAAGTGGAGTTTACTCCTACTCATGATAAATGAACAAAACCACGGCATTGTATTCATAAAATCCCATATACGTAGCTCCGTAATTTCTACTTTATTATGGCATGGAAAAATTTCGATATAGCGACACATCCTATAAGACCCACTAAAATCTACTCCCTATGGTGCAGGTGTTACTTTCGGCTCCGGAAGGAATATATGCCAATTGAAAATAATGAGACAGTGAATACGCCTAATAAATAAACGGTCAACCCGCTAACACCCACGAAACAAACCGACCAGGAGTGACTTGAAGCTATGGAATCGAGGTCGAGGACTGAAGAAAATTGAATGGCAAAAATTGTATTACCGACTTCAAGATAGGACGGCGACCGGTCAGATTTAACACGGAATCTCTCGAGGATAAATGGGCACTAGCACAGCACTCCATTCACTATACACGTGCCTACAGCTCGATAATTGTCACAATACAAGTAGGTAGGTATATTGATGATACTGTGGAAGCGATACCGCCTCTGAGAGTAAAATTTTCCCACGAAGAACTACTCCCCGCGACGCCAGAGATTTCGACAGCTCCCAGATTCAATTCAATTCAATATATGTTCATTTCACACTAAAACATAACACAAAATAACAAAAAAAGCGAGTGTGGCTGTGTTGTATTTTAGGCTGGCGCCTCTTTAGGGTGTGTATAATATAAGGTCACTGGAATTTTATATCACTGGTACGGGAAAATTCTAGCCCGGCCCTAGTACGGTGGAATATCCGTAAAACCACCGTCGGGCCACCAAACAGGAGACAGCTCCCGGAAAGAGAGGTCAAGCTTTAAAATGAACACTTTATAATAAGAGGGACAAATTATCGAAACACGCAGCTATGAGAGCGTGGCAATGAGTATTTTCCTTGAGTAAATACTCAATGCGTAAATAATATCATACACATATACCTTCCCTCAACAGCAATTCGACAAGAATAATCCCGTGGAATAGTTATATGCATTTTATTCAATTATGCATACTAAGCCAGAGATAGTTTTCTCACTCACCGTCTCCGAAGCTCCGGCACCCCATGGGAACGGCCACGGACGCCGGGTGATGTAGCGGCGGGGAAGACGAAGGCGGTCGGCCGAGGATTTGGTCGATGCTGTAGACGACCCTCGAGGACCTGGGCGGAGCGGCCGTCAGGAGGGCTGCAGATGACGAGGCCGCCGCGGCCGCTTCGGCAGCGGCCCGGGCGTGGGCCGCTGTCGCCCTGTCCATCATCCCGAAGGGGGCGAAGACCAAGATCCGACCTTCGGAGACGTCTTGGTCACCGGGAGATAACTCTGACACCCACGGTGGGAATAAGAGGGCCGGCGCTGACAGGAAACTGTCAAAAAGTTCTCCTCTTGAACCTGTCCCAACTTTCCTTGAGTTTTTTTCCTCACAGCAGCGATGTTGAAGAAGAAACCAAGGATTCAAAAACACAAAACTATATTGCTGTTCCGCAGGGTGCCACTATCCTGTCTCTCTTTCGGGGCGTTGTTAGCTCTTCCGAAGGGAACTGGGAGGTATCTGTTCGCCCACGGATGCCCTATCTGACTGGAAAGTCTCAATTCCAACTGGGCGACACACCTTTTTCCCGAAACCAGCCAGCTGAGGCACAGGGAGGAGGTCTTTCGTGGAAGCCCGTTGTTTGTCCTTCTATCGGTTCCGGTTGCGTGCGAGCCCGCCTCCAGAACAGACGATAGCGGCGATCCTTCTGTGCGACTGCCGCCGACAACTTGGCTATTCGACGGCGTGCTGGCAAGTGTGGAAGGCCCACTCGGTGAGGAGGAACAGACGGTAGGGGAAGAAGTGGGGAGGGATACCTCACCTCCCCTCTCTCCAAGGCACATAATCCCCTTCCCCCACTCACCCCCAAAGCTTTAGCGAACACCACACGGGGGGAGTGGGGGAGAGGCACATATAGAGACCGCCCGGCAGCTTCCCCTCCCCCCCCCCCCCCCAGGGCGGCAGACCTAACCTGGATATAATGAACCCCTCCAACAAATACACTTCGCAAGGGGAAACGTGGGGGAGGGGGATCGGCGAGAGGTGCATGTCATAAAGGAAAGGTTCCTCCTCTCCCATCCCTCACCTCTCCTCCACCCTTACAAGGCTAAAAATCCTTTCATCACCCCCTTTTTCACCAACCTGAAATCAAACAGACCTCACGTTCATCCCCTTTCCCCACCACCCTTTAAAACTCTGCCACATATCCCTCCTCCTCCCCTCTCTCCGCCCCCCCCCCAATACCAAGACGGAACAGAACACAGAGAAAAACAGTAATGTGTCTATATGAAAGGAGTATATCTCACTCCCGCGCGCGGGTATCTTCCATATTCGCCACGCGCGGCCAATGGCGGCATCGGTTACATCCCATCCCGGCCAATGGCGTGGGCCAAGATAAGTATTTGGAGCTGGGCGGGAAGATATAGCAGTGGAGGGGAGTATCGAAGGGACTCCCTTTGCCGGCACGGTTGGCTGACTCGTTAGACTGCTAATGGGGTGTTGACTGAGGCCTTAGCGAGAGCCGGCTCCCCATTGGACGATGGGAATCGATGGCTCGAGTACTTGCATTGGACGGAAGGCACAGGACAGCTCCCGCTACTGCCTCCCCTCTTCTCATTCCTTCCCCCTCTCCTACATTCTCCTCCTCCTCCTCCCCCTCTGCATCTCTTCCGCGCCCTCCCACGCCCGCGTAACTCAACTCTCTCCTCCTGTTGCAGCAGTCACCCCAGAGATGGCACTGAGTGCATCCTGGTCGTCTCGTCTCGCGGAGCGCCGGAGTTCAGACCGATGAGAGATGCGTGAATTTGCGAATTCGACGTTGCTTTTCGCCCGTCAGTCGTCGAGAAGGTCGCCGGTCAGTCAGCCCACCGCCGGCAATGGTGGCCGAGGTGTAGAATATGGGCGCCTGCTCTGAAAATGAAGATCTATATATGAAATACGAAAAAATTTACAAGAGCTAATTATCTCTTTGAAACTGGCAACGCTCGTTAAGGCATTGTATATACCTGATTGTAACCTAATGAGTACTTAGTCGGTGCTAAGTTGAACTTAAATTTGAAATTGTGAGATGGAGTAAAATTATGTGCTAAATTTTTTTTTCAGTCGTTGGCCTCTGTTATCGGCTACCAAGCAAAAGAGATTAAAATTCTTCACATTTGCCATGTGGCCTAGTGGTAAGGAAATCTGGTTTTCACCCAGAAGGCCCGGGTTCAATTCCCGACATGTTAACTTTTTAAACGATCCGTCGAAAATCACAATTTTTAGCTATGTGTACACCTATTTGGGTAATTTGCTCATTTCTCAGCTACTAATATGCATGGTTTCTAATTCTATAATTTCGTAGGTTCTTATAGATAGGAAAAAGAAATTCTATAATTTCGTAGGTTCGAAGGTCCGACACGTTCCACAAAATCAAAATTGTTGATCACTTCCTCGAGGTAAGGTATGTGTATTAGTTGGCAGGCGAAGTCAGTAAAGAGATGGCACTCTAATTAAGTATTTAGGCATGGGGAGAATTCTTTGGGGAATAGATAAAATGTGAAGAAAAAAATTCACCAGGGGTAGCCTACAATTTGACGGTAGTCCAAGCAAGTTTGTTCTCTAATCATGATAGAGACCATATTCGAATTATACGTTTTAATTTCACCAGCTGTGAGGCACACGAACTAAATATTGCATTACGTTTTATATGACAGAAATTGTAAGTAATTAAATGAAAATATCTAAATAAGTCTTTAACTTGACTCTTTTTTTTCGCGCGGTGCTTTTGAAACTCCTTCAAAACGGAAGGTTTTTTGTGATACCCAAGAACCAACTGCGGTGACAATATGATTAATTTTCAAATATTGTTGAGAAAACATACCACCTACGCGCTGTTAGTTTTTTAACGACATTAAAGTGTTAGAAATTCCTCATTTTGTCAAAAATATCTCTCTGGAGTGCATATACGTACCATTTCACATTTAAAAGGGCTGGTATTTTTTTGGCAACTATCTCCAAAAGTAATGTGGTAAGGGGTTAAATTTTTGTAACATTAGAACGGTGATATATTTTTCTTTAAAATGAGACCAAATTCATTGGTTTCTAGGTTAAGTGATATTTCGCTCAAACTACCTTAAGTGCTGAAGGACGCACAGTTTAACGTCCCATTATGTATGACGTATGGCCGAATGGAATAGTAAGGCCGAAAAATCCACGGGTATCTATTACTTAACGATACATGTATGAAGAAAATCAAAATTGTTGACTAATCCCATGGTTCGCAGGGACATATCAACGAAGCAGAAGTCATTTTCCAACATATTTCTTCCAGACGTTGCCAACGTATGAAATGGGTTTTTCCACTGATAAAACGAAAATATGCAGTTATTTTAGTAAACCAACCTTTCTGCAGTATGAGATTTTGGCGAAAAAATCCACATATGTGAGCTAAAAACTCATATTTATTAAACTTCCTTGAATTATTAAATCTTGGAAAAAAGATTACCGATGAATGGCGATGATCAAACAGGTAGGTTTTTCACACTCCTCTTCATGTGTGGGGGTTTATCTGCCGCGTATTTTCGTCATGGATATCACCTCCGTATTCAACAAATGTACTCGTCCTTCTTTACTTTTATTTCACGTATTTTTCTGACGAAGGGTTAGATGGAAGAAGGGAATGCCTCAGTCTCAATCTCGCCCCAATAAAGATATAATTATCATGAAATGGACGGACTGTTATAATCTATTATCCGTTTCACTAATTACTATGTTAATTAGCGTACATTCACAAAGATTACTGATGCTATACGCCTTCTAAGTGTGATTTTAATGGTATAGGATGGATAAGCACTCTTTCATGCCGGGGTTGTTAGCAAACATAACAGCTTAACAGCTAAAGGGATTGCTGTTCAATCAGACTACCATGAAAATTTATAACAAATTTCAGGCAAATTACACCTATATATTTAAATTAGAATGCATTTCTAAACTAAAATATGTCAAAATGAAAAATTATCTTTAATTCATGGCCACCTACAATTAGCATTTACATTATGGGCGGTCACGAAAATAGTTATTGCAGTCCCTCAACGTACGTGGAATCAATGGAATCTGAAATTATCTCTCTCCCTAAGTTTATGAATGTAATTATACCTCCTACACGGGTAAAAGAAGTTTTGATATGTGGTTTACGTTTTGGAGAAGCATTAACCTCAACTCTGTCCAAGAGATTAAGTTCAATATTTGCCAACGCTTTTATGTGTTACCTAGGTTTTAAATATCTGCAAGTTTTCGCAGATTTTTCACAATCCCCCTCATGGGTGAGTGTATTCCTAAAGTGGGTTATTTCGTCGAGGACATCACCTCCTAATTTCCTTAAGTATTTCCCACATGTGTATACATCTATCTACACCCTTATTATATGTATCTACATCTACGTAATACCCTACGAGCCACCACGAGGGTGTGTGGCAAGGGGTGAAGGTCACCAAACATGCACTATTGACATGCAACTAGGATATTTAAGGGAGATATGCTAGATAATAGGGTCACATGGAGCTAGATGGTTAGTATCTACATAATAAGGAAGGGATTATTGGTTGTTATTACATGCATCATGCACTACAGACTACTCTAACTATATTTCACCTACCTATCCCTTTGCTACGCTGCCTATTGTTCTCTCTTATAGTACGCGGGAAAAATGACAATTTAAATCTATCGGTACGACAATCTATCTCTCTAATCTTGTTAATATGATCAAACCTAGCATAATACGCAGGGGTTCTCAATATATATCTAACGTCATCTGCGAACAAAACGGTTTCGAATTTACTTAAAAGGTTTTAAAAATTTACATACATTTTGGACGTTTGGGCCCCAAACTCTCAACCTTTCCAAACGTTTTTCCACAATTATACTTAAATGCCTGAAGAGTACGCCAGAGCAGGAGTGTTTGCACCATTGAGGTCGATAGAAAGGGCATGACATCATCAAAATGTGGCCTGACAATCTAAATAGTAAGCATATTTGGTAACCTATCTCTTGATTAATCTCCTTTGGATAGAAAAATGTACAAATTAGCGAATTTATAGCAGTAATAACCACCAACTGTTTGAAATATAAGGTAAGCAACTCTTTAAACATTTTTTCATCATAGTTTTCAACGGGAAAAGAATAGAATAGACCTTAATTATACTCTGGGAAAGGTCCCCAAGATCAACAATTGGATGCATTGAAATTGCAATTACAGAGAGGTAATAAACAAAATAGCAAATGAATGCGCTCAAATCAGAAAACGAATTGAGCTTAAAAGCAAAGAAAAAGAAAGACAAAAATAACTACCCTCAGTGAAAGGCAATAACTGTACATGAGTTACAATTGAATTGAATACGTATGGATTTAGTACAAGATAATTGAAGGGTAAAAATTCTTAAGGTTACAATGTGTATAAGATTAAAAAAAAACATTTTAAACAGTTATGGCATAAAATCTGAACGGACCATGAAAAAAAAGCAATTTTTATCTTGAAAATATTAGTAATCTGAATGTGTATTATAATTAATGTAAATAAAAAATATCTGCAGTGAGACTTCATATCAAAGGAGTAAATAAATAGCTTGGAAATAATTTTACTTTGTAATATTCCACAGAAAGTTTTTATATGGCTTGCATATTTCAAAATGATGCCGATAGTACCCCCTTTCAAGTTATGTCGTACCTATACATCGTCGAACTTTTTATCTGCTAAGTGTGATTATTAGATATCGCTGATGTGAAACGACGCTGTTATATGGAGTCCGTTTTTCCTTTGTCAGTTATTAGGTGTCGCTTGTGAAATTGCCGACGCGTTACTTGTAAAAAAAAACCCGAAGGTTTATTAACAGACGAATTCACATGCAGGCTTCATACGCTACCTTAATGTGGATCGGGTTAAGCAAGCAATGATAGTGGACGGATTACCGCTCACGGCCGTGATTGGCGAGTGCGTTTGTCCGTTATCGTCTGGGATTAACGTACGCACCGAGGTTACGGCGAGTTGGTTATAAGAAAGGCGGGAGGTGGGAATAAATATATGACGGCGAAGAGCTGGCAACGTCCGTTGAGCTAATAAGAATATTGTCCCCCCCAATGGCTGGCATTTATTGGAGGATCTTTATGGGATATACTGTACGATGATGGATCACTTTAAAAGTCAGGCATTAAGCCATCAAATCAGTACATCTACATCTGCTTATAACCCTGCAAGCCACCTGAAGGGTGTTTGCCTGGGGGTGAATTATCACCAACATGAACTACAGTGAAGAAATACACTTTCATCAACAAGCACCTCATAATGGGTATGTTACAAATGCTACGGAAACTACTAAATTAATCTATAATGCAACTGTGAAAACGTGACACTAGAGTCATGCAGGGAACATGCAATACATGGTGTTAGCACTACTCGGTAGATTTTGAAACATGTATCAGGGGACACTAGGTGACCCGAGCGAATATTTCGCACAGTATGCAGCTTTTTCCTGTTCTTTCCTTCTTTCTTCCTGTTCTTTTACCTGTTTCTTCCCATGGACAATCATATGTTATTTATGTTTGTGTTAAATTTACATAACGTAAACGGTAAACGGTAAATGGTCATACTGATTGCATGCAGAATGTAAACAATCTAACTAAAGGATGTGTTAATAGATGTCGCCTCCTACAGTCTTTTAAGCACGTAACCATTGCCAACATATAAGTTGATTATATTGTCAGCAGATGGCGTTGTATCATTTTTTTTAACAAAAACTTTAATTTAAAACAATTTGTCTATTTTTCATCAATATCGGGGAACATAAGCTTTAAAGCGATGTTTAAATTATCAATTTTGATGAATAATTATGGGAGTTATGGCGTTGCAACAAAAAAACACCTTTGAGAAATAATATATACAGATATGAATTAATCAGCTGCACTACCTGTCAACTAACCGACTTCAAACCATAACTCAGCCATTATGGCCACTTATTGGTCGTGGGTAAAGCGACATTTCAAACCTTTCTGTTCTACAATCTATTTCCCTTATTTTATCTTCATGGTCTGATCTACCGTAGTATGTTGGAGTTAGTCAGATATCGAAGGCTTAATCTGAAAATAAATTGGTTTTGAATTTACTTAAAAGATTGAGTCTCATTTTCAATCGACGGTCTGAAAGTGATTCCCAACAAAGTTGTTGCAAGAGGTTAGTAACACTAACAAGACTATCATAACGGCTTTCCACAGTACGCAAGTTCGGACACGTGAACCAGAATGAACGTAAATACTCGCGCACATGAACACGTTTCACGCTTTAAGTAGTCAATTCTTTTGAAATACTACAACAATTGTGTCATCCAAACTATTGTAATATATGACTGTTCCTTATTTTTTCGGGATTCATTCCGCGATGTATGTTTTTTTAAACAACAATATTTCGCTGGTCCTCCTGCCAGCTTCATCAGGTTAACTGAACTGCTTTATTTGTCTCGCTCGTCTTTATATATAAGTCTGGACTCCCATTGTTGCCGGAATATGAATTCCGTCAACAGTCAACACTGCATCCGCGGAAGCCTACGAGCTAATTTTATTGTAATATATTATCAGCCGCTCTTGAGGGGAGTCATGAAGGAGACACCAATCATAGCCCTGAAATGTATTGTAAACGTGACATAATCGTTGTTATTATTATAATTTATTCTACCGGTAAAGGTATGTTTTGTTGAATGCCAGAGAATCTCCTCCCGGTCTTTTACACATTCAGGGGCCTATCTCCCTCTAGTTTATCCTTTTTCGCCTTTGCAAAAGACCTACACTTCTTCATCCCGTCCATGAAACCAATTCCCTTTCTTCCCCTACCCCGCTTGCCCAACATCCTTCCCTCTATCACACTCTTCAGCAACCCATCACCCTTTATTACCTCCTTCAGCCATCCACCCTGCCTATCCCGGCTTTCATTCAAAAGTTTTCTTTCCTCGCCCACTATCTCAAGCACTTCCTCGTTAAGGGAGTGCTTGAGATTGTGGGCGAGGATTTCTCCATTGAATTGTTTACGGCTTTTAGAGACTTTCTTTGTTTCATTTTAACTTCCTCGTTAGTCTTCCTTTCCGTCCACCTAACCTTCTCCATACCCACATCTCAAATGCCTGCAGCCTATTCTCGTCCTCCTTTCTCAGGGTCCACGTTTCTGCCCCATACAACGCTACGCTCCATATCAAGCTCTTCATCAGCCTTTTTTCACATCCTTACCCATTGTCCCCGTCATTAACTCTCTTCTATTACTAAACGCCTTCTTAGCTAGCACTATTCTCTTCCGTATGTCTTTGCTACTATGCCCGTTTTCCCTGGCGTGCTACCTAAGTAATTAAACTGTTCTACTTGTTCTAGTTTGTGTCCTCCAACTTTAATCACAAGCTTCGCTTTCTTTGTCCTAGAGAATCTCATTACTTTTGTTTTCTTAAGGCGACGCATCACACCCGCTCGACCGGTCGAATTTGTGATGATTTCCGGCCCCAGATTTTTTGTTAAAGTCTTACGTCATCAAGTTGAAATTTCGTAGTATAAAGAATAGACCTTTGCCAAGGGAGACTCGTATCTGAAATATGAAAATTTTATCCCGGAGCACAATTAAACCATCGGGAAAACGGCAAGATGTAGGGTATATTTTAAAAAAAAAACAATTCTTATTATTGACATATCTAAAACTAATGGAGATGTATCAATCCATCTTCTGTCAGAATGCTAAGTAGCAGTCATCACGGTGGTAAGAAAAAATCTGTAATTGGTATATTTCGACAAGCTACCTGAATGTTTTTCGGCCATGACGTGCTCGGACGGTGACGCAAGTAGTTCAGTCTTCTCTCACAGATCTTATGTCAGTGCTGACTCTACTTACGCGCCGGTGACTTGGCTACAATTTAACGACAACTGTTCCCTTGTGCGAGAGTTATCCTGTAGTAAGAGACTCCTGACACCAAAACGCCTCGATTGTGTGCGAGTAACGCCATATTGTGGATTTTTGACAGAACTAATCCTTACCGCAGGAAATGATGCGTCCTCTTAATAATCGTTGTGAGTTTGAGAAAATTGAAAATAAATTTTTGAGGTGGATGGGCAATAACAAAACGATTTATATTTAAAGGCGTCAGAAATATATGTGTAGTAAGACCAGAGTTAGGCGTGGCAGAATCAGCATTTGTAAAGATAGTACTTGATATTGCAGTCGATTTAAAGAGCTTATGTCATAATTACTATAGAAGCTATTAAGTTAATTTATAATGCAACGATGTACGCGAGATATAAGATTCATGTAGGGAACATGAAAAAAGTTAGCACAGCTCGGAAGATATTGAAATATGCATTATGGAGCACACCAATCAATCAGATACACTGCCTGTAAACTAACCTACTTCAAAGTGTTAGTGCAGTCATTATGGTCACTTATTGACCGCAGGAAAAATAAACAGATTAAACCTGTCTCTTCTGCACCCTATTTTTACCTAATTTCAATCTTAAATTAAAATCCCTAATTTGATTCTCATGATCTCATCTACTGTGGTATGTTGGAGTTCGTAAGACATAAATAACTTCGTCGGAAAATAAATTGGTTTTGAATTTACTAAAAAGATTAAGTATAATTTTCAATCGGCGATCTGAAAGCGATTCCTATCCCAATTGTCCCGGGAGATCAGTAACACTAACAAGACTGTCATGACAGCCTTTCAGGTATCTTGCTGATCTTCTCTGCACGCGTTCGTTCTCTGTTTTGAAGCCTACATCATGAAGATCCCATACACTACCAGCTTATTATTACTGACAATAAATATTATATCATAAACTGTATTAAAATAAGAATGATTGGTATTGCAAATCCTTGTTGTAAATTAATAGAAATTTTAAACGATATCAAAGATCGATTTTTCGTAGGCAAAAAGTTTTCTAAAATGAATCCTTCGCTGAGGGTACATCAGAAATATTTAATGTTTTGACGTGTTTCACAAAGTTCAAAGAATATGTGTAGTAAGCATTGCGCGACATCACCGCGTTGGCGATAGACAAATAGGTATAGCATTGTGCTTGTCGCAAAGTTTTAATGATTCAGAGAATGAAGTATAACTTATTTTAACAAAGGTAGTTTAATCTCTAGGTCCGACAGATGCGACAAAATAAGAGAAATTCATAGACGAACGAATAGGTCAAACATTCGTTCTTTCCGTGAACAATAGGTGACTAGAAAAGAACTTGATCTCCAGTTAAAACACTCGCATATTACACTTTACCACCGAAAACCTCATTTTTTACTACACCATTTCACGGTTGATGTCCTAACACCCCCTACCATACGCGCATGCGGCGGCTCGCAGTATGTACACTTACATATTACCCTGCAAGCCACTTCAAGGGTGTTTGGCAGGGGCGCATACGATGTGTGATTTTATTTTTTCATAATTCTTGCCCATTAACAAATCAAAAGTGTAAAAGTTACTTCTAAATGACGCATGGCAATTCCCTGCATAACTAATAACGCTGCTCTATTAACTTACGTGAAGTGGGAAAGAATATATACATTTAATTTTGTTCTTTGCTACGTTTTCGAGCTGTGATCTCTGTTATGGTTATGAATGTAAGGATATGTACCGAACAAGGATGTTTCCAACAATCCTGATGTGTAAATACATTGTGTAACTGAAAACCGGCGAATAAGCACTTAATGGGATTGAAAGGTATATAATTGTTTTGTAATTATTACTTCATTTCTTATTTTTTTCTTTATTAATGTTTATACTTTTCTTACCTTTGTAATAACCATGTAAAATATCCAAATATATAAATAAACAAAACAAAATACAAAGGCCCACGATAATAAATGAACTGAATGGAATTAACAACATTCAAGGGCTTAAAGTTGAACAAAATAAGCAAAAAAGTAGGAATCAAGTTTTTGCTCAATACCTCCAAAATGAAGAGGTTACAGAACCTTCTGTAGAAGATAAATGGAGTAAAAAGTAATACCGTTTTAAAGAAGAAACATTAGCCTTTGACATTTAGTAATATAAATGACGTAAAGGGGCATTTGCTGTATAACAGGACAATATTTCGGACCCTATTTTGCACCAATTTTCTCCTTTCGGGTAGAATAATAGTTAACCGGTACACGAAGGAACCGTAAGTATCATTCATCACCAGATTTACCGAAGCTTCAGAAATGCGAATCGGCGCGGAGGCGGAGGAAGTCTGCGACGCCGAAAATAAACTCGGATTTTTCAATCTCGCGGCGGAGTCCAGTCTTGCACGCCAGCTATTGGGAAGGCAGTGACGTGGCTTGTATCGTCACACGCTACACAGTCATGAAATTGCTAATGGAGATTTTATAACTATATATAGTGTATGGACCGCCGATGGCGCTATAATTGTAGTTTGAAAAGAGAATCTCTTTCACATGGTCCTAGTTGTCTCTCTTCGGATACATTCAAGGAGCTAAACCTGGCATTTCGTGTAGATGTAGATGATAGGGGGGATCTGGTTGGTGTGGTGGCTAGAGTACAGGCTAACCATAAGGACGGCCAGGGTTCAAATCCCTGCAGAGGAGGATGTTTTTCAGAGGAAACACGATCTCTACTTGAGTGTCTTGTGGAGGGCACTTCATCTACATCTTCATCTACGTGATACCCTGCGAGCCACCACGAGGGTGTGTGGCAGGGGGTTAAGATCACCAAACATGCACTACTGCCATGCAACTAGGACATTTAAGGGAGATATGCTAGATAAGGAAGGAATTATTGGTTGTTATTACATGCATCATGCACTACAGACTACTCTAACTATATTTCACCTAATAAATAATACAAGTTCTTTTTTAACTTTGTGGTATTCCATTTTATCTTTCAGATGATTTAATGGTAACTTCTACAAAAACCACAACTTAAGTTGTGGTTTTTGTAAAAGTTACCATTAAATCATCTGAAAGATATATTTCACCTACCTATCCCTTTGCTACGCTGCCTATTGTTCTCTCTTATGGTACGCGGGAAAAATGACATTTTAAATCTATCGGTACGACAATCTATCTCTCTAATCTTGTAAATATGATCAAACCTAACATAATACGCAGGGGTTCTCAATACATATCTAACGTCATCTGTGAACAACTCGGTTTCGAATTAACTTAGAAGGTTTAACCTAAATTTTAACCTGTGTTCTGATAGTAATTCCCATCCTAGTTCTTCTATTAAGCTCGTAACACTTATACAATTATCATAACGGCCTTTAACAAACCTAGCAGATCTCCTTTGCACGCGCTCTAATTCTCCAAGTACAGTACTCCGTCTGTCGGATGAGACGTTAAACCATGCCTCCTTGGCACCTATCGTCAAGTGCAGGCTAATGCATACGCCGGGTTTCTATCCACCCTTCCTCCCTTACATGTCCCCTGTGGCGCAAATGAACTTAGCTGTCGGTCGCCTCCCCAAATATCCAATCCATCCTGTAGACGATAGGTCCAAAACCAAGAAAAAGCTTATTTGATTGTGCTTACATCTACATCTACATCTACGTCATACCCTGCAAGCCACCCAAAGGGTGTGTGGCAGGGGGTGCTTTCGCACCAGGCATGCATGAATGATATGGTAGAACACCGACATTACATTAAAAACCCGCGTACCACACATGCAAAGCGCCAATTACAAATCTAATACCCAAGAAACATTGTATCTCCAATCGTTCTAACATTAACTGCTTACTATTAAGGTAAGCGGCAAGTTGGTTATGTACGCGTTTCCGTTGCTGGAGAAAGGCCTTCCAGCCAAAACTGAGGGTATTTCACCACCGGTTTATTTAAAGATACACCAGAGGTTCCTGTCGATGTTTAGAGGTCATTTTTTGATCCTTTTAACGTGCGGTTTCATGAATGAACGTCCAGCATTTCTCGGAAACGACTCGGTTTGGGACACTTTACCTCAACCGGAAAGAGAAAGTCACGTATGAGCGTTCGTTCACCCTGTCCTCAAATGCCGGCGGTCAGCCTTTTTCCGTCTCTCGAGTGTCTTCTTTCGGGCACCCACCGCCATATTTTTAGCCTCTCATTAACGTGTGAGGAGTAAAGGAGCCGAGAGGAGGAGGATTCCCTGCATTTGTTGGATGGGAGAGCTAATCCTCCTGACCTCGTCCCCGTCAATCCTTCGGGACGACATTCTCTTTTCTTGGAAATACCAGCGGTCGGAGCTTATGATCGACCAGAGTAGGCAAAACCGAATCCCAACTCTGGGTAATTTGTCGGTGGCATTTCCTAAGCCTCGCCAAAGCATTCTTCATCTCAAAAGAAGCGCCCGCCGCTTGTGAAACAAATGCTGGTTTTTTAAACCCACGTGTGCCATTAATGAAGGTTTTTCAATATTTTTCATTATGAAAAATATGTATTACATTGGCTTTCATGACACTTACTGATGATCTATCGTGGTGCAAACAATTTTGGGAAATAATAGGTAAAGCTACGGATTGTAAATAAATTCAATTAGTAATGTTCTACAATAATTTTTAATATTCCGACCTAGGTTTCGACTCAAGTTAAGTCATTCTCAAGGAGACAATATTACACCACGAGTCACTTATATACAATGTTAGGGTTTATGGGAGTAGAGGAAGTAGAGGATGGGGAAGCAACCAAATGTGCGGAGAGTGGGTGACTAGTCCGAGTAAAGGGAATAGAGGGGGAGGTTTGAGTAATGTTTAAGGATTTGCGTCATGAGAGGAAAGGTTAGGTAGGGTAAGGTCAGGAAAGGAGAGTGGGAAGGGATTTCATTTAAAACACACAAATTTTGATTTTTGGAATGTAAAATTATTTCCAGATTATCTAGATAATCCAGTTTGTGCCTCTTGCGTTGTGATTTATGGGCCTCCGCGATTCCAGGGCACACAGTGGATTATCTAGATAACCTGGAAATAATTTTGCATTCCAAAAATCAAATTTTATGCGTGCTAAATGGAATGTTCCCTTCCCACTCTCCTTACCTTACCTTACCTTCCATCCCATGACGCAAATCCTTAAACATTACTCAAACCTCCCCCTCTATTACCTTTACTCGAACCAGTCACCCAGTCTCCTCCCATTTGACTGCTTCCCCATCCTCTACTTCCCCTCCCCTACACCCTGACAATGTATATAAGGGGTTCGTGGTGTAGTATTGTCACCATGAGAATGACTTAACTCGAGTCGAAACCTAGGTCGGAATAATAAAAATTGTTGTGGAACATTACTAATTGACACCAGGGTTGAAATTCGCTATGAAAAAATCATTTGACTTGACCGGGATTCGAACCAGAATCTCCCAATTGCCGGTCAGGTGTGCTAGCCAGTTAGGCTCAATTGCATTTATTTCAAAATGTGATTTCAATTACAGTTTCAATCAGTTCAAATATTAGTTTAACAAATTTAGAAGATAATTAATTGATTAGTCCAAATATTTCTTTAGCAAGAATTGTATGAAGTGAAAATAATTGTTTACACCACCAAGCCATCTTCCTTCAAGGTGCATTTCGAGGGGGGTTTATGAGAACTAGATGTTCAGGCGATATCCACCGCGACAGTGGCTTTGTAAGCACGACTTCGTCTCATGTGCTATAATGTAGACTTGAGGCCTGAACATATAGTTCCCATAAACCCCCCTCGAAATTCGCATTGAAGGAAGATGGCTTGGTGGTGTAACTGGCTAACTATGCACCCGTGCGAGTGACTTCGTACCACATCATTTGTTACATGCAATGTTTGGAAATTACTAATTGAATTTATTTACAAACCATCGCAAAGTGATTCTACCATGTGAAGCCTGGGAATTTGATATACATATATTGCTAAAGCAACACCTACATCTAGATCGCTCCGACCATTTGCAGACGATGCTCTAGTGTTCAGGGAAATCCGTAGCGATAATGATAAGGAAGTTTTAACGAAGCACCTTAAGGCAATTCAAGCGTGTTGCGATGTGTGGCAACCAGAATTAAACTTGAAAAAATGTGTTGTAATGAAGTTCTGGGAAAGGAAAAACTCCCCTCAGTACAGTTATAACGAAAAAAAACCAATTAGAGACAGTAGAATCTGTAATACACCTCGCAATTAAACTAACTAATGATCCCTCGTGGAGCAACCTTATTCGGGAAATAACAGGTCAAGCTAATCATAAATTGGGATTTGTTAAAAGAGTACTTAGAAGGGCGACGATAAAGTCGTAGAAATCACCTTGTTAGATTCAACTTGAAAAACGCTGCCAGTGTTTGGGATCTTCATGAGTTCGGCCTAAAAATAGAGTCAGATGGTGCGTAGAAAAGATCAGTAAGATAGGTGAAAGGCCAGTATTATAGTCTCATTAGTGGTAGTGGTCTAACTGAGACGGCAATCGCTATCAGACCGTCGATTGAAAATTAGACTCAATCTTATAAGTAAATTCAAAACCAATTTATTTTCCGATAAAGTGATCAATGTCTTATGAATTATAACATACTGCAGTGTAATATATCATGAGAACAACATTTGGGGAATAGATTGTAGAATCGACAGCTTAATAGAGTCGTTTTTTTCCACGATCGACAAGAGACCATAATGGGTGCTTCTAAGACTTTGAAGTAGGTTATTGGACATATATTGTAGCTGATTAATTTATATACTCCCTAATGCATGTTTCCAAATCTGCCGCGTACTGCTAACGCCATGTCTTGAATGTTCTCTGTATGGCTCTAATATCACGTTTACGTAGTTGCATTTTAGATAAACTTAGTAGTTTCTTTAGCATTTGCAGCGTACCTATAGTTTTATGCATAATGATGAAATTTAATTGCTACACTATTGTGTACGTTGGGTATAAGTCTCCCCTGCCAAACACCCTAGAGGTGGCTTGAATAGTAATATGTAGATGTAGATCTGGACCCTTTATGTAAAGGGTTACCTGCTAATGACGACATTGATTTAGCCAATGTGCATAGATTACTTGATTGATATAGGGCTTAAGACTCTGTTCTACAATGGATCGGGATAAAGGTGCCTTATTCAGTAAGGACACGATACGTCGATTCTCGGAAAATCTGTGGGTGCATCCTCAGTAGAGAATAAAAGATGGAATAAATTCACTTGTACAATTTCACACTTAACTCACACAATTTCTTTAAAATTTTTGAAACCACCAGTACTAATCAGTTATGCGAGTACATATTGACTATTATATATACATTTAACTAATAAGCATTCCTTAGCTTATGTTATCGATAAATAGCATTTTTAGCTTTCTACAATACCTGTCAAATAAATTAATATCGGAGTGCACTGGTAGCTGTTATGGTCCCAAATCTTTCGCGAAAGATTTGATGTTATATTAACTGTATCCGTTGTGCTACAAAAGTATCCAAATATGCAACTTTGGGCTTATGATTTAATTGGCTGTATTGTATAGGAGTTTCCATAATGTTTTTGCGTCGTTAGAGAATATATCGGATTCCAACTTATTAAAAAAACTTTCTAATTACTAACTATCTAAAAGGTTTTGTCAAATTTACAACCAAAGATCTCTCAGTGATTCCATTCTAAGTTGTCGTAGTATTTATTGTAATTAATTCCATCATGTTTAAGGTTTTAACAATCGTAATCATTATTTTTAGTTTATTACGGTGAATATCTTCGGTGTTAAGAAAATTGTTCTTGTTCCCTGGAAATTGCAGTGTGAAGAAATCGTTTTTATTATTACATTCCAAACTATGTACATCAATGTATTTTCTGCCAGTGTGTACAGTCGGATTCAAATGTATTACAAAGAATCGAGCGGCGCCACTTGAAAAACGACGTTGAAAAAAATCGGAGAAAAATGTGATTAAAAGTTTGAGCTCTTTCTTGGAAGGCACAATTTTTTGCATCGGTCCAACTAAAAATCCCATGTATCCACTTGAGAAGGGAATGATTTCTTTCTGCTGAAGAAAGGCGTCTTAGAATTTAAGGTAATCCTGCATTGTTATACTCCATTGTTTGGGCCCATGGTTAGGATGGTCTTTGTGTCGCTCAGCTCTCTACAAGATACGTCTTAATCTTTCCATGAAAAAAAGCAGTGGTTCATGATTTCCTTCTGCCGATATCCAATCATCAATATTTCCCAATATCCGATTATCAATATTCAATACCGCCCATAAACTTAGCGGCTGCATTGTATATTGATAATCGGATAGAAATATAATTGGGATGCCTTACCCCATGGGTATCTCTTCTCAGCAAGGGATCCATGGTTTTTTTTCTCCTCATACTTCTATATGCTCTCATAATCTCCGAAAGAATATCGGGATATTGACATTCAATTGTCCATGGGTTTAAACCTATCTCTTTATCGTGATGCCGATTGAATGGGTATTAATTTGACTTCTCAAATGAATCATTTGTTACTCTCTTTTTATTGTGATTTGGTCATAGAGTGAAACAATAAAATTGAATAACTCATAAAATCCGAGGATTCGTGAGATATTTAGTGGAATTTATGCATGATGGAGAAATAATTATTACAGAAAGGTCTTTTTCTGTCATTCCGTATATGCTCCGTTAATACTGCACCTTCAGTGATAAATGAGGTATCATTTTATACGTTGAATCACCGGCTTCTGACGAAAAATACAAACTCAATCTCAAATTTCACTATTTACCCATTAATTTGACTTAAAAGTTTCGATTTTTCCATGTCGATTACTCGCTCGAGGTATATCGACTTCACACATTTTTTAAATTCTAAACTTCAAAAAAAGGTTTAAAATGAAAATAGTACGAAATGCACATAGTGATTGTACATGGGTGAATGGTCATCTGGTAAGTCAATGCAATTAAAACTTTTTTATTTCATATTTATATGATATTCGCTTACAAAAATAGTTTGTAAACATTTATGAACATAGATGACTGTAACTTTTTACGGGATTCATTCCGCAATGTATGTTTTTTTAAACAACAATATTTCGCTGGTCCTCCTGCCAGCTTCATCAGGTTAACTGAACTGCTTTATTTGTCTCGCTCGTCTTTATATATAAGTCTGGACTCCCATTGTTGCCGGAATATGAATTTGAAAAAATTCGTTTTAGACTGTTACTCAACTTGTAACCGTCTTCTCGGTTGACGTTCTCCGGTCTCTTCGCAATTTCTACAGCCTCCCTTATTAATCTTGGGTAATAGCGTATTTCCCTAGATATTAATCTTGTCTCCTCAAAGTTGAAATTATGAGTGGGGCCGCTGAGATGGTGTTCGGCTATTGCAGAAATGCGGTAATTATTATTTTTAATTGCCCGTTGATGTTCTTGGAGGCGTATTTTTAGGGCTCTGCATGTCTGCTCCAAAATATTACTCCAAATTTTGTCGCTGTGAAACATCATATCCAGTCTTTGAAAGCAAAAAGAATTCTTCGCCGGGCCAGTGCAGCACTTCTGAGGGAGAGAGTTCAATACACCAGATGGGCCATCCAACACTGCTCCAAGGAACTCTATACTTTACATCTGGAGCTGAGTGCAACTCTTAATTCTACTGATTGGGAAACGTTAGACAGAATATCGTGGAATTCTGCAACGAAGGAATTTACATTAGCAAGAGATAACCAGAGGAATAAATTTCAGCGTCTTCAGGAACGTCAAAATCGGAAAGAAGAGATGCAGTCTACACAGATGTGCAACACGGTTATTAACTTGACCGACTCTACCTTAAGTGAATCAGCTATTAGTGTACTCTCTAAAGGGTTAAATTATGCTATAGCCCCTACAGTTATTCCCAAAGAAAATCTGGTGACAGGTGTAGAGGACGCAGTCCGAAATCTCCCTAAACAACAAGCAGACGAAATTCGAGATGAAATTGCCCGCATCTTAGTCAGAGCAAAACCGCCGAAAAACAACCTGTCTCGAGAAGAGAGAAAGGCGATGAAGGAACTCCGGGAAAATGCAGATCTACTAATTGCTCGGGCAGACAAGGGAAACGCGACTGTTGTGATGAAGAGAGAGGATTACAACGATAAAATTCGAAGCATTCTCAACGATGAAGCCTATGAAGAACTGCAAGGTGACCCGACAGCTAATATACAGCGAGAAACTAAGCGCATCATCACCCAGTCATCCATTCCGGAAGAAAAAAGACGTTGGATTCTTCAAACTGCACCTAAACCTCCAAGGTTATACGGCTTACCCAAGGTACACAAAAACGCCATTCCACTGCGACCCATCGTAAGTGCCATTGATTCCCCTACTCATAAGTTAGCAAAATATCTTGCTGATGAACTCTTTCCATTCTCGGGAAGAACGGAAACTTACGTTCAAAACTCCACGCATTTCATTGAAATCATCAAAAGAGCTAAGGTGACCAAGGAAGATATTCTTGTAAGCTTTGATGTGGTTTCCCTTTTTACCAATATACCAACGGATGAAGCAGTAGAAATCGTCAAGTCCCTCACATCCAACGGCCTCCCAGAAGACGTCCCAAAAATGGTCGAATTTTGCCTAAACAACTCATATTTCCTGTGGAATAAAATCTTCTACAAACAGAAATTTGGAGCTGCAATGGGTTCACCTCTTTCTCCCGTGATAGCTAACCTATTCATGGAGGTTTTAGAACAAAAAGCACTGCAATCTTACGATAAAAAACCAAAACTATTCGTAAGATACGTGGATGATACTTTCGCTATCTGGCCTCATGGAAGAGAAGAGCTGAAAAAGTTCCTGCAACATCTAAATGAACAAAGCAACTCTATTAAATTCACAATGGAAATAGAGAAGGACAACCGCCTTCCATTCTTAGACGTTATGGTCCAGAAAAAAGAAGATGGAACATTAGGTCATTCTGTGTACCGAAAAAGTACCCACACTGATCGCTACCTACATGCCACATCGCACCACCACCCTCAACAGAAAGCCTCAGTCATGAGAACGCTGTATCATCGAGCTTTTATGATCTCTGACGCCGATTCCATCGCCGGCGAAAAGCAGCACTTAATAAGGGCATTTGAGAAAAATGGTTTCCGCCGTGACTACATCTTAAAAACGGCACGGAAAGAAGAACTAAATTCTCTCGGGGTCCGAAATAAAAATCCCACGGACCCGACAGAAAACAGAGAGAAACCTAAGGCATATGCCACTCTCCCTTATGTGTCTGGAACGACGGAGAAAATCTCTAGAGTTCTGTCGAGGTATAACGTGGCTAGCAGATTCACGTGCACAACGAAGACAGGGGACGTACTTCGGAAAGCCAAAGACCCGCTTCCACGGAACCTCTACGGAGGAATATATGAAGTTTTGTGTAGCTGTGGACAATCATATGTAGGCCAGACATGCAGAGCCCTAAAAATACGCCTCCAAGAACATCAACGGGCAATTAAAAATAATAATTACCGCATTTCTGCAATAGCCGAACACCATCTCAGCGGCCCCACTCATAATTTCAACTTTGAGGAGACAAGATTAATATCTAGGGAAATACGCTATTACCCAAGATTAATAAGGGAGGCTGTAGAAATTGCGAAGAGACCGGAGAACGTCAACCGAGAAGACGGTTACAAGTTGAGTAACAGTCTAAAACGAATTTTTTCAAATTCATATTCCGGCAACAATGGGAGTCCAGACTTATATATAAAGAAGACGAGCGAGACAAATAAAGCAGTTCAGTTAACCTGATGAAGCTGGCAGGAGGACCAGCGAAATATTGTTGTTTAAAAAAAACATACATCGCGGAATGAATCCCGTAAAAAGTTACAGTCAACACTGCATCCGCGGAAGCCTACGAGCTAATTTATGAACATAACTTGCTCATGCATACATCCCGTTCAATGTTATAGAACTATACAATGGAAAGAGGCCTTTGCAATGACAATAAATAAAGCACAGGGTCAGACTCTTCAGAGAGCCGGATTGTACTAGACAGAACCCGTTTTTTCGCATGGACAGTTGTATGTAGCATTTTCTAGAGTTCGCACTTTCCGTGATATTTATGTTTTTGTTAAAGAAACTCATAACCAAAAAGTTACAGACGACAACATTGTTAATTCTACTATTGTCTGTAAAGAAGTTTTGTAAATTGCGTGAAATTATTCAGTAACAGACGTCATGATTGTTCCTATTGGCACCAAACTCTCTTGCCTGTATTGTATTCATATGTTTCGTATATTTTTGCAAGAAAACAAGTATAAAGAAAGTACTTTATGATACACCTTCTTCTCTATTTAAAACCCAATTACACCGTTTCTTTAACATACTTATACCCTGATAGTGTGAAAGTGCGAAATTTTTGCACGGGTTACCTAGTGCAGAAATAAAAAAATTGCACATATCAATAGAAATAAATTTTACTGCGCCACACCCGATGATGATGTAAAAAAATCATCGAAACCTAGGTCGTAGTATAATTTATTTCGGTGGGTATATCTTAAAAGAGGATTCTTAAGAGGAAGAACAATACGAGTCTTTTAAGGTGGTTGGAGCGCGAATCGTGAGTCGTTGAATGCACATTTTATTAACTTTTCAAGTGGGACGAAAAAATTCTACGACTACACTTCACGTATGAGCATCAATTCATAAGATGGAAAAAACTATACATGTTGTGATATAAACTATCCAAGAATACTGTTTTTTAAAAATTTGCCCCAATTGAAGCATTGTTTTGTCTTTGGTTTACGGCGTGGATTACGAAATTTAAGCGAAAAAAATAACATAAATACGTTTTTTTTATTCGGTATGATACCCGATATGTATTAGGAACCAATATGGTATTATGAAAGGTATTTTTTCGCGTTTAGGAGAAAATCTGTACATATTTCCTCCAATTATTTCAAAATATTTGTCAAAAGCCATGGGACAACGTGCTAAAATAGCATTAAATTGCATTAAAAAACCAAATGGGTAGGGCGAAATATTTTCGCTTTTATCTATACATATCACTAATGAGTACGCATATGCAAAGTTTCGCAAAGATCTGTACATGAACGAAAATCGCTCCAACCACCTTAAGAATAGGAGAAGTAATGTATGAGTGTGAAAGAAACTAAGTGGTCAGCAAAGGTCGGACATTAGAGCGGATATTATAAAAAAGAGATCCAATCTCCGTGGTCAAACAGCGATAAATAAGTAATTTGACTTTGTCCACCACAAAAGGGAATGATGTGACTTGCTGGTATGGTATCTCACACGTTATGGGATTCGAGAGATGGAAATTTGTTTGCGAGGAAAGGATATTAGGGAGTCCTGGAGACGACATCCTATAGAGTTTTAATCTGTGATAAATAGCTCGTAAATATCCCATCGCCACGTAATGAAAGTGCAAGACAGTTATTTCATATCACACCACGGCTGCCTCGAGATAGTTAACCCGGTTGTACCGAGGAATAATGCAAACATATCATGGCGTTAATGACCAAGCATTATTTATGAGCTACATCATTCGGGCATTGCAGGTCAATGTTTTTTATAATGTGGCAATTTTTTGAGACAAAAATAAGATATCGTTCCTCGATTCCCACAAAATGCGATATGATCTCAATTGACGATGCCAGTGCAAAATGAAATGCCCGTTAAGATAAGCAAAGGACAACCGACTTATCTTAATAATATAGAAATTCGACTATAATAAGTCCAAAAATATACGTAATTCACAGGTTCATCCAGTCTACTCTAGATAGCATTGAAAAATATGTTCATTTTCAAATGCCTCATCGTTAATATTCCGAAGAAACAATAATTCCATGGGAACCCATCGTAATAAGGCTGAATATATTTTCCTAACAAATTCTTTGGCTGAGAAATTGTAATTTACACGTTAGTGATTTATGTATAGCCAAAAAGCCGCTATTATCTGATTGGTTCAATAAACTAATTCCATTAAATTTATTGGGTGTAATTAGGCGTCAATGGAAAGCGGCTATCAGTAAAAATAACAAAGTTGGATCTGCTTAAAAAATTACAACAAAAATGATCGTTTGTTTCAGCTTGGTTGTCGAGCGAACTGATTAGATTAGGTTTTTGCAATTTTTTGCAATGATAACAATTTGCACGAAATAAAAAACGCGAAGTTTTTACTCTCTATACATCAAAGTCTAAGCTCACGCTTTGTCAAAAAACTGATTTGAAATAGTAATCTTTAATCGATCATAAAAATTGTGAACTAATACAACTGGGGATGAAATATATTCAAGTCCTTCGGCAGAAAGTATAAGGAGCATTGTTTTATGTATATACTATACTACCTGCAATTTCTACAGAATACAACTCGAAAATCTATTCGAACAACCATTTCAAACAATATTCCCTATTTCAAATTTTAGTACCCCAAGTAAAACATTGAGTACAATCATCGGAGGAAGATCTCAATTTGAGGAATATTTCCATAGTTTAATTTAGAACGCAACTTTTTGTTTTTAACATGTGTTGGACACTAACAGACTCAGGGACATTATGCGTATCTCTGAAGTTACTCTATTTCCTTCTTGCACTGGGTACAGTGAAAAGGGTTAATAATTGGTTTGGGGCCGAGAAAGCTGGCTAATTTTTATATAAATTATATCCAACGTATCCTTCATCTCTGCAATGCAAATCGTTCCGGCCTTTTAAAAATCAATCATCTCTCATAATTTTAGAGCGAAAACCTTGGAAGCAACTGAAAAAAGTATGCAAAAGCAAAGGTATGCCTGTGATATAGTTGCTCAACATGATGTCCTCTGTCAAGTACTCTTGTATCTCTCCAATTCATGTAATTCAAAAGGAATTATCTATTAATTCTAACCCCTTATCTTCTACTTATGAAATAGAGACGCTTTTAGGGCTATTTCAGTAAGCCGCTTCAAATTATTAGGGTAATAGCTTGTATTACTAACAGGCATACAGTTCCTTGACGACATTCAACGGGTTAACGCTGAAGTAGTGCTTTGAAGCCGTCAAAGCGCGCGAAAATTTTAGCAAGATACACTTTCAGCAAACAATGTTGTTTGTCTACAAAAATATTTTGGTCCAGAGAAATTAAAATACGTACCACTGGTAGGAGTGATTTATTCACAAAAGCTGTTGCCGATTGCGTCAAGATATTTGTTGTCATTTTGTCCTTTCCGGTGTCACGGGTTCGAGGCCCTCCTCAGTAACTATTTTTATAGATAAAATATGTATAGTAACCTAGGATACATGTCTAATATCGTATTGATACAGCAGTAACTACAACCTTTTTGGTTTTTTGACCTGTTTCAGTGTGACAAAATATTATCATGACGCCTCGACTCTAGGTCTGAGAGATGCTATAAAATAAGAGAAATAAATTTCCGAACAGATAGGTACAATAACTCGTTCCTTCCGCGCACAATAAGCGACCACAATAAAAACTGAGCTCCACTAAATACACTTTCACAATAAACGTCACCATTTTACCTCCCAAAACCTTCTCCCTTGCATTTTTAAACGGCTGGAGTCCTAACACCCCCCGCGACACACCCATGCGGCGGCTCGCAGGGTAGTATGTAGATGTAGATATTTTCTGAATTTTCAACTAAACTTTAAGTGCGGATAAGCGGTGTAATTATAAAGTATCAAAATTGGACAAAATACTCATCATTCATTGGTCTTTCAATCCTAGGATTGGTTGACTGCAGCCCTCTACCCTTCCCTATCTAATGCTAGTTCCCATACCTCCTGGGATGTCTTCCTATGTACTTTTCTCTTTATTTGGTCCATAAACTTATTCATTGGGCTACCTCTGGGGGATTTTCCCTCAATTTTGCCTTCAATTATGTTATTCACAAATCCATTGTAACAGGGTGTGTCCAATCGATTTTGTTCTTCTTTTCTGTATTTCCACATAGTCCTTTGGACGAGATATAATAATAGCAATTTTCTCGCGAACCCGGGCGTGTGGGAGAAAGATGCCATCAGTTGATCCGAAGAGATCCGTATGCCAGTTGTTTTACCTCATAGGCCTCATATAACCTTATTTCACAGATTTTTTAGTTATTTGACACCAACAGTATTTAACCAACTGCCAGATAATATTATAACGGAAAAAAGTGATGTAATTTTTAAAACAATTTAAAAAATGGCTATTCGATTACGATGATATTGAATTATTATTTAAAAATATACATGAAATAGTAAATAATTTCTGTAAATTTTTATAGCATCATATATAACACTGTAATCTTTTCACTCATTTTTTATATAAATTTTGCACGATATTATGGTTACTCCCGCACAGGTTCTAATCTTTCGGGCATCCATGTTTTAATACATTATGGGAGCATTGAATTATTATAATTATTATGACCCATTACTCTTTTCCTGCATTCTCTCGCTAGTTTCAGAAAATAAATGTGTCGTCAGTATCCTCAACATCAGTCTCGCGTTAACTTATTGTTTGTAATCGAAGTATCACAGGCAATTAATCATTTCCATCGCATCTCGGACTGTATTCTGCATTAAATACAGTTCAACCCATTTAGAATGTGCCATTCCTTGGCATTAAAGTGGCAGGAACGATATACCCTGTCTTCCAAAGATCAGCCAACCCCTCTTGATTCTCGTTTGCCACCAGGACCATCTGGATTACATCTCTCGACGATAAGTACTGTCTTAAAGAGGAGAATTCTCCGAGCGGTGGTAAATATATCGACCACGGAGACGCTGAGATTCGATGAACGTAACCACGGGAATTCAAATACACATTCGGCGCAAGAAAAACGCAGAAATTCTACCAATGTCTCTCCTTACACAGCGACGTTTCACAAAGATAGGAGGCGATGGTATTAGAGTTAGAGGCAGAAAGAATGTTCCTAATATAAAAATACAACTCAGAGAGTTTTCCTTCAGTCACAGAGAGAGAGAGGATTGCAGTGTATCCATCTTATCCATCCATCCACTGTTATTTGACTATGGGATCAAAGACCTTTTTGGGAGGACAACGGAAGCTTGCCACAAAGAGCTCCAAGAATCAGGAGTGGGAGATAGGCAACCTTTGAACGAACGCATTACCGATTTGACCGTCAGTTCCAGCTTGATATCACGGATTTCCTTTGATAGGTGATTTTACCATGTAAATAGTACCTCATTCAGAACATACAAAAGCATAAAAGTGGCGCAGAAGGATGAAATATGGTAATATTCTTCGATGACATTATGTTTTGGAGCAAAACTCAACTCTTGATTAGATATTTCGCTGTAAATTTCTTTAAACCATGTTAAAAAACTTGAAAAATTGATCATCAGAAATTCCAATATTATGAGCGTTATGCCAGGAAAATAAAATCAAATACTTTTTTCAACATAGACTGTCATTCCCTAAGTAGAGATAGTATGCAGGTATCTATAAAGACTAGATATGTCCACCATTATGACATTACTAGAGCAGTAAAGGGCCATCGACCATAAATGAGGCCAAAACAGAGAACTGTTAGATATAATTTATCAGCCACAGGGCCAAGTTATGGCTTAGTGAACAAAGTTATCATCTCCAAAGTTTGGTTGGCCTTAAATTTGAAATAAAATAATTCTTATGAGATAAATATGTTTCACCTTTTGTTTTTTTTAATATATCACTTAGTAAAAAAAACTTGGTATAGTCCACGAGAATTTTTTCACTGATTTAGTCCAAGGTTATCTATGTTAGATATTGGTTTGATTAGCTTATTAAAACTTGGTTGGCAAATTCAGTAAAATATTTATTTCGTAGACTATTCAAATTCAATTTCTTTACTTAATAATTACAATTTTAATGAAATTTTTGTACTCGTAACTTTTCAAGTTTTTATCAATTTATTTCAATCACGTATAATGCAATACTCAGATAAAGGATCCGTTATTTTCTATCCATTCAACGATTAAAGAAAAGGACAAATAGAATTTTTTAAGGCGATCGACACTTGAGATAATCTATAAATTTTATGTGATATGAAGGTGGGAGTAGTAAAACCACTACGGAGAGGATCGGGAAGAGAAATCATGAGTCACCACATATCATTCTGCGCAGATAAGGGACACTTGGCACACTCTCTCGAATACATTAATACGTTTCGACGCGCAAACGGCGCACCTAAATCTAAGTGTTCTCAAAAGAGCACTCCTGAGTTGATCGTAGTATTAATGATAAAGACATTCTCGATGATAGACTTGGCGAAGGTGGTACACGTGCATATGCATAATGGCCGCGGCATGAATCACCGCGGCCGCGGCTGGTACGAGGAAGGTATGAAAAAAGAATTAGAGCGCGTGCAAAGGAGATCCGCTAGGTTTGTTAAAGGCCGTTATGATAATTGTATAAGTTTTACGAGTTTAATAGAAGAACTAGGAGATGGGAATTATTATCAGAACTCAGGTTAAAATTTAGGTTAAACCTTTTTAGTAAATTCGAAATCGATTTGTTCACAGATGACGTTAGATATATATTGAGAACCCCTGCGTATTATGCTAGGTTTGATCACAGTAACAAGATTAGAGAGATAGATTGTCGTACCGATAGATTTAAAATGTCATTCGTCCCGCGTACTATAAGAGAGAACAATAGGCAGCGTAGCAAAGGGATAGGTAGGTGAAATATAGTAAGAGTAGTCTGTAGTGCATGATGCATGTAATAACAACCAATAATCCCTTTCTTATTATGTAGATACTAACCATGTGACCCTATTATCTAGCATGTCATCATTAAATATCCTCCTTGCATGCCAATATTGCATGTTTGGTGATCTTCACCCTCTGCCACACACCCTCGTGGTGGCTCGCAGGGTATTACGTATATGTAGACGTAGATCATCGATTCAACAAAACTGTCACTTCGTTCTCAATTTCGCTGTAAATCAAATCTGATATACGGCTTAACAACCGTGGCCTTCTCGTACCATAATACTCCACCGATACGTTCACCAAGCGTTGCGTTCCCTCGCCTCCATATATTCATTCGACGAACAGTCGGCCAAATCTGTGAACCCCCCAAATTCACCCCCCCCCCCGTTGCCCTCACCTCCGCACTTGTACGGTACATTGCCTCGCAACGCCAACCCCCTTTCACGCCTAAATGATCCTAATCGGGAGGTGTCACGTAGCACAGTGGGCAGGAAGAGGACTTCAGGCGAGGCGGGAGAGGTGAATCCGACGAAGAGAAGCGGTCTGCTCATTCCCTCCCCCCCCTCACAGAAGCTCAGAGCGCGCCAATTAGACGCCATTTGTTTCCCTTCCATGCAAGCGCGCCCTCAGCGCGCGCGGCGGCCGGACTCCCCAACCCCATCTCCCGCCTCAACTCCGAACTACGTATCCTGCACCCGCGCTCTTAACTGCTGCTCACTCCACCCCCTCTCCTCCTGTCCATGACAACAACACTGGCCATTAGCTTGTTCACGAACCCACCCCCGGAACGGTCCTCTAGACCCCTTCCATTTTGACCCCGACCCAGGAGGCCTCCCCCCCACTCCACCCCACCCGAAATACCTTCTTTAACCGCCCACCCCGTTCCCCAACCCTTAACTGACTAAACTCCAACCCAAGCCCACACAAGTCCCACTCTCTCCCTCTCTCCGTGGAGAACACATTCACTTCCAAATCATCTCCATTCTGACACTGCTTCATCATCCGATTATGGTTGCTCCCTCCCTCCCGCCCGTTTCAACGCCGCCTGCGGAATACTAATCACAGCCCCGCACGCCACTTGCAAGGTTTTTCCTCCAACTCTGCCTGCTCCGCTATCCCTCCAGCCATTCCTACCTCTCCCGAGCTAATAAAAGCGCTTTCGCACACCTTAAGGAGGTGCCACTGCGATTTCATTAGTCAAAACAAAACAGAAAATTCACCTTTACAACACAGCCATCGATCCTGTAACTGGTTGGTTTAATCCTGCCACTGCCATTTCGCCTACCTAAGTTTTTATTCCATCATTATCATGCTCCACTATCCTCAGCGGAGCTCGAAACGATCTGGTTCTTCTTTTCTGCATCGTGTTCCATATTGTCCTTTTCTCTTCTATTCTTCTGTTTACTTCATCATTTCTCATTTTATCCGTCTAATTTTCTTTCAAAAACAAATTATCCCTTTCAGTGGATACTTATCCTACTTTACTAATTACCTACTTTAATTGTTTGCAATAGTTTTTTGCCAAGCAATTTCTTATCTCTCTTGGGGGAAAGTTACTTTTACATTATAGGGCATACCATGAGGGTGAAAGTTGCTTTTAGACTATACATCTAAGTATCTACGTCTACGTAGTACCCTGCGAGCCACCACGAGGGTGTGTGGCAGGGGGTGAAGATCACCAAACATGCACTATTGCCATGCAAGTGGGATATTTAAGGGAGGCATGCTAGATAATAGGGTCACATGCAGCTAGATGGTTAGTATCTACATAATAAGGAAGGTATTACTGGTTGTTATTACATGCATCATGCACTACAGACTACTCTTACTATATTTCACCTACCTATCCCTTTGCTACGCTGCCTATTGTTCTCTCTTATAGTACGCGGGACGAATGACATTTTAAATCTATCGGTACGACAATCTATCTCTCTAATCTTGTTACTGTGATCAAACCTAGCATAATACGCAGGGGTTCTCAATATATATCTAACGTCATCTGTGAACAAATCGATTTCGAATTTACTAAAAAGGTTTAACCTAAATTTTAACCTGAGTTCTGATAATAATTCCCATCTCCTAGTTCTTCTATTAAACTCGTAAAACTTATACAATTATCATAACGGCCTTTAACAAACCTAGCGGATCTCCTTTGCACGCACTCTAATTCTTTTATCATACCTTCCTCGTACGGATCCCATATACTAGCGGCACATTCTAAATGAGGCCTGACAAGTGTAAAATATCTTCTTTCTCGTACTCTCTCATCGCATTTGCCTAGAACCCTTTTTACGAATTTCATTTATAGTGCAATTAAATAATTTTATATGACTGAAATTCTGAGAAATTAAATAAAAATGACTATATAAGTCTCTAACTTGACTCCTATTTTTTTCGCGCGGTAAGTTTGAAACCCCTTCACAACGGAAGTCTTCTTGTGATCCTGAAAAAGTTACCACCGTTACAATATGATTTACTTTCAAGAATACTTGAGGAAATATATAAACTGCAGACTGTCAGTTTTTTTACGAGATCTAGGTGTTAGAATTTACTCTTTTTTTAATATTGTCTCTCTGTAGTACATAAACGTGCTATTTCCCACGTAAAAGGGCTGGTATTTTTTCGTCGAAAGTCTCGGAAAGTAGTTCGGTAAGGGGCTGATATTTTCGTATCTTTGGAAGGGTGATATATTTTTCTGTAAAATGAGATCAAATTCATTGATTTCTAAGTTAAATTGTATTTCGCACCAACTACATTAAAATTTGATCAATATTTCTTCAGCTACATAGCCTTTTTCCAACATCATCAGTTTTCTAACACAAGAAGTATCAGACTTTAAGTCATGTATATTAGTACCGACGGGGGCCGATCATGGTTCGGCCCCTGATATTTTGTAGAAATATCATTAGACTAGTGCATCACTAACATGCACTACAGTCTAAAAGCAACTATCACCAACAAGGTATGCACGATAATGGAAACGTAACTTTCCCCGAAGAGAGATAAGGAATTGCTTGGCAAAAAACTATAACAAGTAAAGTAGGTAAAATAAAGGTAGTCTCAAGCTCACTCTAATGAAAACGCACTATAATTACAATGTGAGTATAATGATTATTCCAACAAGAGACACATGTCCTAAGATGTGTCTCTGGTTGGAATTGGCAATTGATTACAATGACTTCAAGAGTTCCATTTAATTCCAATTATCTCCTAAAGACCTTATAAAAGGAGCTTTATTTATTTCATAATTCCTTATTTCGACGCTCTTCATACTTTTTCAAGTTTTCTCTTCTTGGAATAGAGGCACAGTGGACTACGGTTGATTTTTTTCATAAAAATGGTAAATTGTCTGTATATATCCAGGATACGTAGTCATGGAGAAGTTAAGGTGGCGCTACATCTTCCGTCTGGACGAATTTATATTTTCATTATTTGGTAAATGCAGTAGTTCAATTGAAACGAAGGTGCAGTTTGTCTATTAGGCTGAATGGAACCCCACATTTATCGGTCACTACTAAATACACGAATCATCCTACAAGCCACAGTTGTACATACATGCATACAAACCAATCACGCCGTTCCCTTTCGGGGTAGACAGAATCACTAAGTTTCACTCATAAATATATAAAAATGGAAAATAAGTTAATTGGAATAGTAAAGTTCCTACTTTTATGATAATACAATGTGCCGAAATAGAGATAGGCTGAAATTTCACTGGAGTTTCTTTTTCTTGAAGAGAGATATCTATTGTTTCCTGGAAGAAAGTGTCAATACTCTTACAGACAAGTATTTTATTCTAGGAGAAATACAAAGAAAATTTGACCAGCGTTACATTTTAACTATCAATTCTGTAAATGACTACCTACTCAACCAACAAGTAAACCCTCGACAGGGACAATTCGACGACTCCATTTGCATCCCAACTTCTGAATTTGTATAAGGGTTCTGGATCCCTCCTAATCCACCCACTCCTGAGTACGTCAGGATTCCAGTCCCGTATCAATCTTCTCACGGACTCCTCTCAACGTCCAGGGAACTCCGCTACGTGGGGCCGAGGTTAGGGTCACAAAAGGACCGTAGCAGACGCTAATAAACCGTGGTAAGCCGTGTTCGTAACCCTTGAGGCCTTACAAAGTTCGGAAGACGAATTATTGTGCTGCATTGTGAATACAACCGCATTTCGCACGACCGTACCGCCACGCAAATTTTGAGGGAACGCGACGTGATGGCCAGCAGTCACGAAGGACACTCCTCGTAGTACCCTAAACGAAATAAGGGGCGGATTTGAGAGTGATTTCCAAGCATTCATGGACCAAAAGGAGACAAAATTAAATTCGCAATTTTCCAATTAAATGAGTAAAAACTTCATTACAACGATCTGTGCTAGTTATTATCGGAGACTTCTGAAAACCTTATGATTCATAGCTGTCTAGAGATGGAGGAATGCGATTTTTTTCCCATAAAATGGAAAATAAATTTGTTGGGACAGTAAATCTGACTTTAAAATGAAAAAAATTATTTCCACTATCCACAGAAAATTTTTCATATATCGTGTTTCGATTATTTTTCCTTATCTTCAGGAAAAGTAAAAATTCCATTTTATTTCTCAAGGTGCGGTTCCACGCTCGCATCTTGCTCGACTTACAAGGGTTACATAAGTCGCGTCTTTACAGAAGCCTACTGCTTTTCTATCTGATTCAATTTTGGACGTCATCAAAAAGGTAATCTGTAGTAAAATTTACATCTAACTATTACCCTGCAATCAACCTACATGGTGTAAGATCTTGTCCTTTCTCGGCGAATAATATGAATAAAAAATTCTCGGGCTTCTAGCCGAGTAAGAGTTTTTGTTGCTAACGTTTCGACGGATAACACTTCCATCGTCCTCAGAGCAGTAATGCTCTGAGGACGATGGAAGTGTTATCCGTCGAAACGTTAGCAACAAAAACTCTTACTCGGCTAGAAGCCCGAGAATTTTTTATTCAACCTACATGGTGTTTGGCAGGGATGTTTTACCACCAACTAGTACTACAGTCTAAAAGCAACTTTAACCAACAAGGCGTGCACTATTATGTGAAGGTAACTGCCTCGAAGATATATAAGAAATTGCTTAGCAAGAAAGTAATAACAAACAAGATAAAATGGAGTTTTCAACGCAGATATCAAACTAGGACGAATGTTGCATGCAAGGGATTTAATCATCCCGTCCGCACTATTTTTTGCGCAAAAAGAATGATACATATTTTCAAATAACCACGGAACTAGCCGCACAGTAACTTTTACGGAGTCACCCGCTAGTGTTCACAAAATTGTGTGAAGTTTACAGAGCCTGGACTGGGAATCAAACCCAGATCCCTTGATTTAGCGCCGAGTGCTCTAACCATATCCATAATCTCTCTACACTTGTACTAATACATGATCTCTACAAACCTGTCAGGTGATTGACGCGGTTCTTCATAGATGAATAAAAATATGAGAGGCAGTCCCTCATCTTAGTATTCAATATCTTACGGAGAAAGCATCATGTTCATATCTCTTATGAGTTTTCTAATACCTGCTATTTGCACACACAGGACGGAAAAATTTTTCAGCCAATTCATGACTGAGCCAGATTTACGAATCTTTAACTCTATCGGTTGAGTTTGGAGGAAAAAAGGAGAAATGAGGAGGTATTGAGAAGAATAGGCATGGAAAGAACTATGATGAAAACGATTACAGGAAACAAGAACTGGATGGGACATTGCCTGAGTATAGATTGTTTGTTTGCTAACAACAGGAATGGAAAGAATAGCTTAGGAGATGTGGAGAAGGGGAAGGAAAAGGAAATAAAAGTTGGACAATATCAAAAAAGAGGGAAAAATACGTGACAATGATGCAATTACCTGAGAGAAGAGATGAGTGTAATCCGTCCGTAAACCTGCCGGAAGGCAGAAAAACTTCATTAATTAAAATTAAAAATTAAATTAATTATTAATTATAAAATAATCTCAAAAATAAATGAACACTAAGGATAATATTTAACGATATACAACGAACAAAATAGGAAATGGTGAAGTGTACAGAAGAGTAAAAGAGACAAGGACCATGTGGAACAGTGTACAGAAAATAATAACCAGATGGACCCTGAAACACAATGGGTTTGTGAAGAATATAATTGAAGGTAAAATAGACTGAAAAGTCACCAGAGTAAGACCCAGGAATAAGTTCATGGACCAAATAAAGAGGAGAGTACATAGGAAGAGATACCAGAAGGTAAGAGAACTAGCATTGGATAGGGAAGGGTGGAGGGCTGCAGTCAACCAATCTTAGGATTGAACGACCATTGATGATGATGATGAAGCGTGCGTAGGACTATAATGGAAGCGAATAGAAGAAGACAAAAGAACTAGATTGGACATTACCTGGGAAGAGATAGTTTGCTAACGACAGGAATGGATGAGGTAAAGCGGAGAAGAGGAAGGAGAAGTAAGCAAATGTTGTCAAATATCAAAGCAGAAGAAAAATACGTGAAAACAAAGCGATTAACTTAGAGAAGAGTGGTGGTGGGGTCTGTGAGGATATCTGCCGATTAAGACAAAAAAATGAATAAATGAACGCCATAGATAATTTTTGACGATAGATAACGGACTAAATAAGAAATGATAAAGTATTCAGAAGATTAAAAGAGGAAATATCCATATGGAACACCATACAGAAAAGAAGAACCAAATGGATTGGACACATCCTGAGACACAATCGGTTTGTGAAGAACATAATTGAAGAATTAAAAGGGGGAAAAGTCCCCATAGGAAGACCAAGGAATAAGATCATGGACCAAATAAAGAGGAAAGGACATAGGAAGAGATACCAGGAGGTAAGGGAACTCGCATTAGATAGGAGAGGGTGGATGACTGCAGTCGACTAATCTTAGGATTGAACGACCGATGAATGCATGGACCAAAAGGTAATAAAATTAAATTTGCAATTTACCAATTAAATGGGTAAAAGCTTGATTACAACGAACTGTGATAGCCATTATCATCAGATACTATAAAGCTCATTATATATAGTTGCCTAGTGATGGAAGAGAACTATTTTTTCATTAAATGGAAAATACGAGGGCAGTTTTTTTTTCAACCTCCGATCTCACAGCATGAACGCCATACAAGCGACAGGCGGTTGATGTGCGCAGTAGGTGACTGCGCATCTCCCGCACTACACGCTCTGTCACTGCCGAGTTCAAGTCGTCAGTCAGTGCTGAGCAGCAGTCACATAAACATGGCCACCTCAATTGATTATCCCGCCAAATGTGAATTCCGAAGCGTTATTCGTTTCCTGCAGGGCAGGAGGGAATAGTGCATCAGAAATTCGTCAAATAATGAAACGATTGTATTGAGAAAACTTTATGAGTTATAGTGTTGTGCGGTAATGGCGTCAAAAATTTAAAGATGGCCGAAGTGATGTGCATGATTAGGGGATCAATGAGGCAAGTCTGTCGCAACAGACGGCCTTGTTCAACGAGTTGACGAAGTGGTTAGAGAAAACCGTAGGTTCACCATAAGTGCTTTGTCTTTCAAGTTTCAGGATCTCCTCTGTACTCTATCATTACAGAACATTCAGGCATCAGAAACCTTTGTGCCCGCTGAGTCCCAAAAATCTCGGTTGACAACGCTCTGATCCATGACAACGCCCGTCCTCACAGTGCTGGTGCAACCTAACGGCTCGTTGAGCAATTTCAATTGGACATTTTCGATAACCCGCCATATAGTCCTGACCTAGCGCCGAGTAATTTCAATCTTTACCCTGAACCAAAGAAGTGGCTGGGAGGGCAGTGCTTCAAAACTAACGAGGATCCTCAAAAAATGTATAGATTCATTTAACCCTTCATAGGGTACTGGGAAAATATTTTCCCACCATATCTGTAGGGAACGCTCTTTGGGAATTATGTTTCCCATCTGCGGTAATGCATGTAGTTCGGTGTTCCTAGTGGATATGGCGTAGTGGTACGCATGAAAATAAATAATATATCCAGCATCTTACATGCCCAAGATTAGCCAAAATAGAAAAAACCTAGAATATTTTGAGTCCCAGAGTTTTGCCCTATAAAGGGTTGAATGCATTGGCGGCAACATTTTATGAAGAGGATATTGTAAAGCTTGTCAGCAGGTACGACAAATGCCTCAATCGTTAAGGTATTTATGTCAAAAAGTAGCCATAATTGTACCTAACTTTTAATAATAAAATAATTCCGCCCCTGGGGACGGCGGGGTTAAGTCCTCGCCTGCTAAACCGAAGGTCGCGGGTTCGAGTCCCGCCTGGGTGAGTTTTTTCACCACCAAAGGTATGGATGTACGTCAAATTCTGTTGGTCCGGTCCATGGAAAACCTGATGACAGACTCAGCATCCTATCGGGATTCCGGGGACATACGGGCCAACAGAATCGTCCGGCAAGCAAAAAAAAAATATTTACATGTCTTTTATATATGACCTATCGGAGGTTGAAAAAAACCTGCCCTCGTAAATTTGTTGGAACAGATTTAAAATGAAAACAATCATTTCCACTGTCCACAAAACCTTTTTGATACAGCATGTTTCGATTCTTTTGCGTGATCTTTAGATAGACTCGACGATTTAAAGGAAAATTGTCATTTTATTTCTCAATGTGCTTTTCCGCCACATCTCGCTCGAGGAAAAAATGTACATAGTTGTCATCACCAAGTGAAAAATTATACTCATCCTTATATTTAACTAAAAAGGGCACGTATCTTGAGAAACAATAAATTATCTTCTATTTCTAACCAAATCGCTCCGTCCAAAATTATTTTTAGCCAAGTTAGTTAACCCAAACCTCGGTCCCGCCCCTTACTAAACTCATAAAATACCCAGCCCCGCCAGGGTCCAACTCAAAAGTCTTTCACTCGGAGGAAGCCGGAAGACGCGACCTTGTTGGGAGTCCAGAATTGGCCTGTTGCCTTCAAATTGCTTCTTCTTCGCTTGACTTCCTTGAAGGATAATGAATGCTACCTTTGCCACCAACTAATATCGAATGGTCCATAAGAGATGCTAATTTCGAGGATAAATAGGGGAGTGTACCATAGAATGTTTGATCCCTCCCCTCCGTCCAAGTATTTCCAAATGGGAAGATTGTGTGGACGAGGATGGAAAGAGATGGAAGCAAAGCTTTGGGAACGACAGCGTGGATGATTATTGCATAGCTCTCGCAAAAGTTTCTGCCGCGCACTGCACGATTTTGAGACATGGGCTGCGGAACTATCAAAAATGCCGCAAATGGAAGAGAGTGATTGTTAAGGTGGCTCTGGACATGCTGTAAAACCGTGGACTCATTGGAGACTTCAGATGAGAGTAAGGTAAGCTCCATAACGGGTTTCCTACAGCGCTTTCTATTTTTTCCAAAAAAATCAATCTTTACCAAACTACCCTTGAACAGGTACAGTTACTTTAGGGGCCGTTCAAGTATTATGGAAGACGATTTCTGCTATTTTTGATCTCCCTCCTCATATGTAAGACAGTATAAGATTTTCCCAACCGTCTCCCTCCCTCTCGGTCTTAAGTGACACGTTGGATATTTATATCTTCTCTTCGTTAAATGCTCGCTTTCTGCTGTTTCATCTTCCCATAGAAGCCATAGTTAAGCTTTGAGCACTGGATATCGTATAATCATGCAGTGCTGGAAAACCACATTTATTACAATGAAGAACGAAACAGTACCACAACTGATGAAGTTGTGTACAATCTCAGCATATTTGGAAAAAACACAGGATATTTGGAAGCAATACAATGTTTAAAGACGGACAACAATCTTATGTAAATTAATTCCAGGCCCCATGCCCCCCCCCCTCTTCATAAGACAATGTAAGATGAACCCAACCCCAGCTACTCCCAAAAAGTCTAACGTAATACTTGAATGGCCCCTTAGACATTAGTCGCCCACCAGAATAATGGGCTGGACAAAAACCTGGAGCTTATGAAGGAAATTGCTTGAGAATAGACATTTGAGGGCGAAACGGAGCGTTGAGAAATGATCTCGCGTCCATGCAAAAGCCGCCTTTAATCGATAGAATATCTTGATGAATGAAACCTTTCATCAAAGTCTCAGCTCAAAGCACTTCTGAGCTTAAACACTCGGCGATGGGTAATAATCTTTCATCTGTCACAAACGCCAACAGTACTTTTACTTCCTTATTACCAAGCGGGAGACGCTGGTCCTCACAATCTCCGCTAACTGGAGTACTATGCAGATTCTCATGATGAAATGATTTTGAAGGCGTGAGGATTTGAAAAAGGCTACACGTCAGCAAAATCTAATTTCATCCGAACAGTGGGAAGATCCGGTTTAAACGGCGAACAGACACACGCCCATTGGGTGTAAGTGTCTTAGCGTCTCGCGGAAAACGACGGATTCAGATGGAATCTCAATTCCGTCGTCGAAATTAATTCACGCGAATCGAGCCTCGGCAGAGGCGATGATAAAAACCATTTTTCCCCCCTCTGAAAAAAAATATGAAGCTTCCACATACATAAAAATGGCTCGAGTCCTCCCACACACAAAAAAAAGCCCTCCAACCCGGGACGCCACGGTAATAAATTCCATCACTTCAAAAAGAACGTCGAGATTTTTTCGACTGAAATGCGTTGTAGAATCCCACTTTAATCCAACCATCCAGAAATAGCAAAGAGAAGCCCGGAGCCATTCCCCCGGATACATTATGCACTCTTTATAAAATAGGACAGAGATTCAATCTCCCACCAACGCTTGCTTGTGGAATAAATGACATTTCTCCCGTGTCTCTTCACCTTTATTCCACCCTTTTATTCATTCCATTTCAGTCCAGCTAAGGTTAAACGGATACAATTTTTTTCCGATATGATCCGATACCCACTATTACGTACAAATATTCCAATAGTCCCTGTCCGATACTGATAATATACAGAATGGATTTTGCACAAATCGATGTTACATAAACGAAGATTTTACATTAATATTATGGTAATTTTAAAATCGCCTAAGTGTTTATATGAAGTAGGCAGTGGGAGGTACAGTGATGATCCCAGGGTTGCCACTTTGACATCAATGTGTCGGAGTACTCGATGTTTTTGAACAATGATCGGTAGAGGGATGCCACATCGGCATCGATGTATCGGACAACTCGATGTTTTTTGGCCGACACCCTGCAGCCACCATTTCGGCTGTCTTCCTCCCTTCCTAACCACTTCCATCTCGGTATACATTAGTCGTTCGCGCATTCTGTGTCCACCTATTGTTTCAATGTGGCTCAGCCATACTACCCGCAGTTACTAGGAGGACCTGACCATATCTTCACCTCCTCATATATCCTCCTAATAATAGCTCAAGCTGCTACCTTCAGTGGCAGTAAGGCCCGCGTTTGTATTTTACTCTCAAATAAAAGTTCGCTTTCTTTTTCCTTCTCATTACTTCTTCGCTTTTGAATAACCTGATTGCAAGTTGCCTAATTGAAACAGTAGCCCTATTTACATCTTCCGTCATCATAATTTAGCAAGCATTTTTGAGCCATACCACAAACATTCTTTTCCTAATAGCTTTTATGCCACATTCTCCTTTAAACACCACAACGCAAATTCATTTGTTCGGTCTCCACTGTTCCAAACGTCTTAACCAGCGTAAAAACAATGACGGGCTATTAAATGGTATTTATATAACAACTCACACAACGCAATAACAGGTTTTAAAGGTTAAAAACTAATCGAAAGAATTTCTTTGACATTGTTGATCTTGCATATATAGCTCACTATCAATCAATGCAGGAGCATGTCTCATTAAATAACGTTTCTTTAGCTTTGAAATACTAAAAAAAACAGGCCTAACCCATATCCTAAACCTCGAGAGTCAAAAACAATCAGGCGAGGATTGAACCCTCGATGCATAAGCTCCAGCGCAATCATGCTAACCACTCCGCCATCAACGTTATGGCCATCTCACTCTTGCTCGACTTCTAATTCTCTAGGCGTAAATCAGGTGTTACTACATCTCGGTCACCTGCAACTTTGTAGGTGGAGTTCCAAAAACTGTACGGCTCGCAACTAGCACATCTATAAAAAAATTACCAAAAACATGACTCATTCGCTACATCTCAGTCTGCGCACAGCAAACGCCGAAATACTACTATGTAGATTCTCCTAGCTTAATCTGATTCTCCACAACTGTCTCTCTCTTACTTCACCATAAATTCTACTCATTCTTTTTCTATGGAATCTCCCAAGTATTTCGGTACCTTTAGATATTATCATTAATAGATATAATAAGATTAAAGTCATCGATGTTGTTGGTATCGGCACGGCAGTAACTTGAAGAAGCTCACTGCATCTTCACCTCCTAATATATGAGGACCCCAGAAGTCAAGGGATCTAAGTAACAAAACCATTGTTTAGAGAAAACTTAAGTCAAAGTTGAAAATGTTTGGTAAAACCCACAAAGTAGTTAAGAGGCATTACCCTAGATAGCAGCACCTGTCAAGAAAATCACTTGGATCCCTTTATCATCTAAATGATTAATATTTTCACATCCCATTCCTGTACCTAACTTATTTTTTTCAAAAATGTCACTTAGACCCCTTGACTTCTGGGGTCCACATATCGTTTCTCTCCTAGTTCGTTCCAATTCCACACAACTGTCCCTCATACTGCACCATAATTTCTACTCATTTTTCATCAATCGGAGCTCCAAGTATTTTGTCAGATAGGTAGAAAGAAAGTGGATAGGAGTACACAAACTTGACGAACACAAAGGTGGAGTGAAGATGAAAAAGATGGCCGATTCCAAGTGGAAAAAATTCGACTGAACCGGGAATCGAACTATAGACCTGATTTCGCGTCAGTTGCTCAAACCACAAAACTACCCAGTATACCAGGAAACCATCGGAATCGGCGGGGGTTTATACGAATAAACACCCCCCAAGGTATGACCCACGAGAGCGGCCAATAGATGGCGCCAGGGCTGCTTTTCACCCACCGGCAGAGAGAGATTGACAGACACAAAAGGCGAAATGGAAGAATAACACAAGTACACAAACAGTGGTAAATATAGAATAGGCGTTTCGGGGGACGCAGAGCCCATGTAAGAAACGAACGAAATCATTCAGGCCATACAATAATTCGTTCATTCACTCTGACTACTCAGTGGTAAATTCATACATAAATTTTCAGATAGACAGATAGAAAGAAAGTGGTTCTTACTTCACGAACGTGGCAAACAAAATGAGTAACGTCACAAGGTTACAGGAAAAAACACAGAATACAAAAAAGGAAAGAACGCTAACGATTTAAATACTTCGGTAGGTCGCCCGCACCTTCATCAGGGAAGGAAACGTATTCTATCATTCTCTCATCGACTTATTATACCATATAAATTATTATGGTATATAATTTTTTTAAATAATAATAATAATAATTTTATTACAAAGTTTACAAGTTTTACAAAAGTAATAACAAATATATAAGGAATAAGACGGTTTGGTCCTGCTAAGCCTTTAAAGGCTTGTCAGCAGGTGCCATATTTTTAATTCAGTGATCGGATATAAGTTCCACGAAATGAATAACATGAAATAATGTTCATAACATTTTTTAACAATAGATATCCAAAAGCAACTAAAAAATAGTTTACAAGACAAAAGTTTGTTTACAATCCAAAATATACAAAGTGTAATGTATTTTTTTTAATTGTAATTTGTTTTTGTATTTTTTTGGTACAGTACAATACAATACAATAAGATTTTACAGTAGTTCATTACGAGAAAAAAAAGTATACCTTAAACTAACAGACAAGAACAAAGAATATAAAAAAAGGAGAAAAAAAAGAAAATTGAAACATGAAAAAGGGGAAAATACACTTAATGAAGGCATGAATGTTAACATTAATTTTGAATTATAATTTTGTAATATATACATATACCTACATAAGCAAATATACCCTTACATACATATATTCATACGCACTTAAGTACATATATGTATACACAAAGAGATTAGAAATAATAATATTATATAAAGTTACATAATCAAAAATTGATATTACAAGATAAAAATCTATCGATGGTATCGGTATCGGCCGATGTGCATCGGGCCAGCCCAATTTTTCAATGCTCCCGTATTTTATTACTCGCACCACCCAGCTCCCATATCCTTCTCCCCGCGCCCCGCTGTGAGTTTCACATCATCCTTCAAAGGGATTATTTCCTCGCCAGTGGCTCCTCTCCCTTATGAGCATCTCCGGTCCATTCTTCCAATATGTCTCCCGATAATCTTTTCCCTATTCTCTTCGCCCCAACCCCCTAATTCCAACCAATCTGGAAATCTTTCCCCACCCGTTCTCGCTCATTTGATTCCTTCCCCATTATGCTTTGTCAAACCCTATCCTTCAGTCCTTAAAACCCTTCAAATTAATATTCCTCCGAAATCTCTCCTTTCTCTCTTTCTCTTTCCAACTCGACGAACGCCATTTTATTTTGCCATGAAACCCATTTCGATAAACGTTTGACGTTTCCACTGTGAACCAATGATTGCCTTTATTACACATTCTTTAGTATATTTTGATGACTGCTTAAAAAAAAGAGCGCTCACGGCAGTTCGGTTACGTTTAATAAAGGCCCGAAAAAGGAGGAGGCTTTGAAATCAAACGGAGCATTTCATTTGAATTTGAATCTCAGTAAGTGAGGGGGGGATGAAATCCGTGAGCAATAAGATCGCTCTTTCTCCCTTTGTGGTGTCCAAGAATGAGATATTGAAATCAGAAGGAATTATTGAATGATGGGGTATTAAGTCATACACTTCCGATAATGTGGCGCGGATCTGATCACGGTAAATGCGCACAATCCTTACCGTTTCCGTTCATAAAGACATTGTGGACGCTGATTCTGAAAGATTAATCCAGGAACTATTCTTTGATTTCCTTATTACTAATGTACTTCGAATTAAGAATAAGTCAGGGACTTTTAAGTTCACCGCAATGAAGCACCAAGCAAATCATGCTAAAATAGTTTTTTTTTAACTTTTTTAATAGAACAGTTTTGTAACTATTGTTCAATGGCATTAATGTATAAATATCCTCTTGAAAGAAATCTTAACAAAAGTTGGACGACAAATATCATTTGAGTAATCCAAATTTGTAACCAAAACAGGAAACTCAACAAAAGAATGCGAAATGATCATAAATGTTAGGAAAAGCATTATGGATGTTTTTCTGTAAGTTTATCTAGAAGCCTAATATCGCATGCGTCGAAAATCCTCATAAAGATAATCCTAAGGAGAATTGAAGGAAAGGTAGAGGATATGCTGAGTGAAGATCAGTTTGGATTCAGAAGAGGATCAGGAACGAGAGAGGCAGTTCTGGCATTGAGGCTTCTTATTGAAAAACAAATTAAGAGAAATAAAACTACTTATATTGCCTTCATTGACCTGGAAAAGGCATTTGACAATTTTATCTGGAAAGAGATGTTCAGAGTGCTGAAGAAAGCAGGCCTAAAATATAAAGACATGCGGGTAATACTCAGCTTATACAAGAACGAAATGGTTGCGATAAGGAATTTTCACCAAAAGCAAGAAGCAAAAGTTAGAAAAGGCGTGAGACAAGGATGTGCTCTCTCTCCTCTTATATTCAATGCTTACATCCAGGAAGCTATAGACGAAGTTCGTGAAACTACTGAGGTGGGCATTAAAATTAATGGACAGAAGATAGATATGCTGCGTTACGCAGATTATATTGCTGTGATCACAGAGACCAAAGAAGATCTAGAAAGGATGCTCAACACAATGGGTAGGATTTTCTGTAAACAGAATGGCATGAGAATTAACAAACGAAAAACCAAGGTGATTGTTTGCAGTAATGAAGACCAAGCAATATGAACCCCCAATAATGAGAATTGAAGGAGAGAAGCTACAAATACTAGAGGAATTTGCCTACTTGGGAAGCAGAATAACAAGAGATGGTAGAAGCCAGAAAGAAATTGTAAGGAGAATACATCAGGCCAAAATTGCATTCTATCTTAGAAAGAACCTACTCACCAGCAAGAACATTAGTTTGGAAATAAGGAAACGGATGATGAAAGCATTTGTTTGGAGTGTGGCCCTATACGGGAGCGAAACATGGGTAGTAAGAAAACAAGAGAGAAGGCGACTAGAAGCCCTGGAGATGTGGCTCTACAGAAGGATGTTGAAGCTTAGCTGGAAAGATAGAGTCACGAATGAAGAGGTACTGAAAAGAGTTCAAAAAACCAGATCCCTGTGGAGGCATATCCAAACAAGAAGAGACAAACTCGTAGGGCATATTCTAAGACACGACGACATCGTTTTAACAATAGCAGAAGGAGCTATAGAGGGAAGGAATCGCCGGTATCGACCAAGGATGTCATTCATGCAGCAGATTGTGAATGATATGGGTTGCACCACATACACAGAAATGAAGAGAAAAGTAGACAGAAGAGAGGAATGGCGTACTGCTGCAAACCAACCCCAAGGTTGAACACTGAAGAGAGAGATCTAGCAGCTATCATTTGATTACAAGCGAATTGGGCTGAAAATTCTTTACAGAAATTTGTTTTTCTAATGGGAGAGCTTTAATAACTCTATTTGAATTTGAGATTTGATGTAGAAGTAACCTCTTGAAATAAATCGTTGAAACAGTTGGGTGACAAATATCTTTTGAGTAGCCCAAATTACTATAGGAGACTCGGCAAAAGATGCAAAAAGATAAAACTTATTTAAATAATTAAGGCATTTCGAACGGTTGTTCTGCAAGATTTTTCGAGAAACTATTCTTTTATTTCCCTACTACGGAAGTACTCCGAATTCAGAATTTGTCGGAGAACTTTTAAGTTCACTGTAAGGAAGCATCGAGCGAGTCGGATAAAAGTAGTTTAAAGAAACTGATTTCTATAATACAAGAGCCTTATATACTGTAGTTTAATAGTTTTAATGTAGATGTAACCACTTGAAAGAAATGATAGCATAAGTTGGACGACAAATATCATTTCAGTAGCCCAAATTCGTGACTAATATAGAAAATTCTCCAAAGGAATGCAAAAAGGTCCCTAATGAAAGAAAAATGAAGACACTATGGACGTTAATGATTAATCGAGAAGCTATTCCTTGATTTCCTTATCACTAGACTATTTCAAATAGAGAATTTGTCAGCTAACTTTTAAGTTCACCGGAAGGAAGCACCAAGCGAGTTGTTCTTACAGTTTTTAACAACTTATTTTCTAATAGAACAGTTTTATAACTATTATTTAATAGTATTATGTAGAAGTATTCTCTTGAAATTAATCGTAGAGAAAGTTAGGCTACAAATTTGAGTAGCTCAAATTCGTGGCTCGCATAGAGTACTTGTCAAAAGAATACAAAATGATCATTAATGTTAGGAAAACTAAGGCATTATTACTCCACTATATACAATGGGAAAATTTTGTCAAAAATTCATAATTTTATAATTAAATGCTTAATGAATTAAATTATTCTGTCATACGTTCCATGGATTGAGGCTCAACAATGTGGAAGCTGATTTTCACAATGAAAAAGTACCTTTGTTTCCTTCGACAGATTTATTTTTCTGGTACAACATGTTTCGACACAGCGGTTTCATCATCAGGTACCTAATGAGGACACCGTTGTCGAAACAAATTGTACCAGGAAAGGAGGAAAGTAAATCTGTGGAAGGAAACAAGTTACTTTTTCATTTATTCCATCATTATAAATATGAATAGCAAAATTTATAATTGAAAGCTGAACCTCTTGACAATACGTCTACGTCTACGTGATACCCTGCGAGCCACCACGAGGGTGTGTGGCAGGGGGTGAAGATCACCAAACATGCACTATTGACATGCAAGTAGGATATTTAAGGGAGGCATGCTAGATAATAGGGTCACATGCAGCTAGATGATTAGTATCTACATAATAAGGAAGGTATTACTGGTTGTTATTACATGCATCATGCACTATAGACTACTCTATCTATATTTCACCTACCTATCCCTTTGCTACGCTGCCTTTTGTTCTCTCTTATAGTACGCGGGAAAAATGACATTTTAAATCTATCGGTACGACAATCTATCTCCCTAATCTTGTTAATATGATCAAACCTAGCTTAATACGCAGGGGTTCTTAATATGTATCTAACATCATCTGTGAACAAATCGGTTTCGAATTTACTTAAAAGGTTTAGCCTAAATTTTAACCTGCGTTCTGATAGTAATTCCCATCCTAGTTCTTCTATTAAGCTCGTAAAATTTATACATTTATCATAACTACCTTAAACAAACCTAGCGGATCTCCTTTGCACGCGCTCTAATTCTTTTATCATACCTTCCTCGTACGGATCCCATACACTAGCGGCATATTCTAAATGAGGCCTGACAAGTGTAAAATAGCTTCTTTCTCGTACTCTCTCATCGCATTTGCCTAGAACCCTTTTTACGAATCCTAATCTACGATTTGCTACACTAGTTATTTCCCTGATGTGTTTCCCCCATGACATGTCTTCAGTGATGGTGAAGCCTAAGTATTTAATTGATTCTACGTTACATATTTTGTTTTCTTTGATACAATAATTATTCCGGGGAAAGCCATTCTTTTTCCAAAAATTCATAATCGCGCATTTCTTCAAATTTAATTCTAGTTGCCATCTATCACACCAATCATCAATCGCATCTAAATCCTTAGCTAAAGACTGTCTGTCCTCTTCATTTATAATTTCCTTATACACTACTACATCATCGGCAAAAAGACGGAGCTTGCTATTTTTTACTACTGTATTCAAGTCGTTTACGTACAGAAGAAATAAAATTGGGCCTATCACGCTTCCCTGGGGAACACATCCAACATAGTCGAATTGTTCGTAACTGAAACGGTATTTAGGGCGTAGTAAAACTTAGTTGTTAAATTTAATCTAACGCCCAAACTCCACTGCTTGAATTGGCCGGCTAATAATCGTCTCCTCAAACCGGAACTGGTTCGAGCAGTATATATCAGTCACCAATGCCAGTGGCTTATTAATTACTCCAGAGCTCCGGAGCATATGAACAGCGACCCCCCCGGCAATGGAACAGAATTGCTTTGCAAAGCTGTCTCTTCTGGTTTCCTGGTCACTCACTGTAACGTCATCCGAAGGGGCTCGGCAATAAGCGAGGCCCATTCGGATGCGAGTTTAATGACGCCGGGCCCCCAACTCCTTAATCTAAGTCGCGGGCATTATTTCACTTCCAGGCAGGCACGCATTCCGAGGCATTCCATCTCATCTCTTATGCGCTCGTTCCGAAGCAATTAAGCGCGGTTCGCAATAATTCCGTAAAGTCCAGGGAGAGAGTCGGAAGGAGAGAGCAGAGCGGGGCATATTACGAAAACCGTACTATTTCATCGGGGGCAAGGGCCGTGCAAATACGGGGAGGAAAAAAAGAGAACGGATAGGAGGAAAAAACGGTCCATTAGAGAAGGACCGAGTCCACACCGTAGTGAAAGTCAGCGCGCATGCGCCACAGTTTCGTTTTGCATTAAATGATAAATAATACCAAGCAAAAATTGTTTGCGAAATTATTTTGGAGGGTTGCTCTTGAAAAAAATCAATTGAATCACCTCTTTCCCACATTTTGTAGCTTAATTTCTGCATCATTAGGGCTTGAAATTAAACAAGTGACACGAGTTAAAGGAAATCTAGCCTACAAAATCTTGGGAATCACTTTGGATTTATGAATTATACCTCAAGACAGTGGTTGGAAAACTCATTAGCCAACAGAGCAGAATGTCAAAAGTACAACGATTGAAATTTCTTTTGGGAGCTAATTTTTAGCAAACATGCACAATATAGATAGGTAAATTCTTATTTACTTAATTAGGGTACACCTAAGCTGGTCTTTGCTAAAAACGTCCTCAACCTGATGGAAGTACGATTTTTGAGGTCGACCCCTTTCAACTTTCCCATCCACAATCGTCCTGTAATACCTATTTGTTTCGTCTACCTCCTTTCGTTAATCCTCTCTGTATGTCCAAACCATCTCAACAAACCTTTCTCAATTCTCGACACTACAATTTCTTTCACTCCACAACGCTCCCTAAAATTAACTTTATAAATTTTACTTCAAGTTTTAGTCCTAGTTAAACTATAGGTACGTTAAACTATGAATAAAACTTGATTTTATTCTTAACAAATATATAATTTATTGATAAAATGTAGTTCGTGAGCGCCCGCACGTGGTATTTTGTGGAAGAGCCACCCTCAAGGGGCCAAAGAGCCGCATGTGGCACGCGAGCCGCTGTTTGCCGACCACTGCCTTAAGGTACATCCAAGCTAAGATTTTTGAACTTTGGAAATGAAGTAGAGAGGGTAAAAGTGATGTCTGCAGACGTATGAATAAAATATAGCAAAATAAATACAGTTAGGGCAATATAGCAAATTAAGTTGCATAACGGAAAATCATTATGACCAATGATGATTGCAGCTATGAATACTTCGTATATTCCACAGTCAAAATGTCATTACGAAGTTTTCCATTTCATTTCATCATTACTGCCCCAAATACAGCGCACTTGGCCACTTTATGTGAGGTGAACAACAACAACAATAAGACGAGCACAAACACCCATGACATGAGTTGTGATAATTCCACCCACGCGGGATTCGAACCCGGGGCTCTTGCGCAAGCAGGCGAGATCTTTAGTCCGTAGCCAACGTGTGATTACCCTAATTTAATTCTTCTTTTCCTTGAACAAAAAAAAACTTTTTACATACATACATGCATACCAATCACGTCGTTCCCTGCCGGGGTAGGCAGAGTCACTAAGTTTCACTCATAAATACATATTTGTACACCTAACTCTGCTTCAATGATTTCCTCCATACTGACCTATCCTTGCAAACCTCTTTTGCCTCATTTACCCCCATTATACACTGCTTCATACACGCCCTCCTGTTTTTAAGACTCCTAAGAATTTCTCCAACCACAACTTTCTCGGCCTACCTCTACCTCACGCACCATTCAATTCACTCTTTTATATCTGTTTCGTCATTCGACTCTCATCCATTCTCTCAACATGGCCATACCAACGAAGCACACTCCTTTAAGTAATGTTCGAAAAACTAAATTTTTACTTGAGATCTGCCACCGATGATATTCATAAGCATAAATACCCTCGTTGTCGAAGAAAATAATAGCTTTTAACCTACACAAACGATTGTCTATATTAAAACCAACTACATCCACAAATTTGATTCAAGGAAAAAAACTATAACAGCCAAAGGAAACCGATTCCCGTGGGGAAGAGAAAGAATTTTATTCCTGTCGAGTAGCAGTACTTCCGAGCGGATAATCGGCCAAGAAAAGTTTCCGCGGACTCCAAAACCAACCGACCCCGGCAAGGAGGAGTGGTTGGAAAAGATGAGATGGTTGGGATGAGATGAGATAGCAGGGGGATGAATTTCGATTGGGGACACTGTGCAACCACAGTTCCATTATGAAGTGGTAGGGAACGCGGATCTGGAACAGGGAAAGAAATGCGGCCGCTGGAGATAGAAGAGCTGTATTCAGAAGGAGCGAGATTCCATCTATCTATCTACATAATACCCTGCGAGCCGCCGCATGGACGTGGGTCAGAGGGTGTTAGGTCACCAGCCGTGTAAAGATGAAAGTTTTTTGGAGACGAAAGTATTATAGGAGTGTATTTAGTGGAGCTCAATTTTTATTGTGGTCGCTTATTGTGCGCGGAACGAACGAGTATTTGTACCTGTCTGTTTGGTAGTGTATCTCTCTTATTTCATCGCATCTGTCAGACCAAGAGATGAAGTGAGGAGTCATGATAATATTCTCTGTATAGCTCTGAAAAAGATTTGACGTGAGGTGGTGTTGGCTGGAGGATGAGGGTGACGGAGGGAAAGAGGTGAGTCACAGAGGGTGTAAGGAGGTTCAGAGGGAAGTAAACGAGGCATTGAGATAGGTTGAGCGAGATAGTTCCCAAGTCAATATTGTGTTCGCCATAGTATTCGAATTATAGGGTTTTATTTTCAGCAGATATAAAAAGTGTGAATGCAGTACTGCATAATTAATTTTTCGACAATACACTCTAAATATACTGAAATTCTAAGTGATCTTATAATATACTAAAATTCAAAGTAATGAAATAAAAATATCCAAATTAGTCTTAAATTTTTTTTTTGCTTTCCGAACGATTCTGTTGGCCCGTATGTCCCCGGAATCCCGATAGGCTGCTGAGCCTGTCATCAGGTTTTCCAGGGACTGGACCAACAGAACTTGACATAAATTCATGCCCTGGGTGATGAAAAACCCACCCAGGCGGGACTCGAACCCGCGATCCTCGATTTAGCAGGCGAGGACATTACCCCACCGCCACCGGGGCCGGCTTTATACATTTTACCTTTAAATTTCATCGGTTTACCGGAATAACATATATTTGTTGTTAAAATTTTACTTTTTTCTATGCGTGTATATGTATATTTGTTACAGCATATTCCGGAAATGATTAGGTATCAAAATTTTACTGTCAAATATTCTATTATTCTGTCTTCCTCCATTATGCATCAAGACTTCAGGGTAAAAAATTCCTCATTGGTGAAAACCTCATTTCATTTTAGTCCTAGTTTTTTACTATCTTTAAAATCCAAGAATATGGCCTTTGTGTCTCATCTCAATTCTACCGATATTTGTCAAACCCCTGATTCTGTATTTTTTCCGGTGATTCAAATAGTCATGGAGACAAGTGTTGACGGAATATAAAAACAAAAATAACCGTGTGTCAGGGATTCATAAAGGCGCATTCTCTTCTCTTTTAAAAGCAGTTCTGGAAAAGTACCCTAACCCTGTGCTGGAAGAAGGCATAAAATTACCCTAATAAAACTCAGCAAACATTTATGAACCTTATACGACCAGTTTCGCCAGTCAGGTCTTCCTCATGCACTATAACATTGTTTCATCTATAGAAAATACATTATTTACCGCTAACGGGTAGTGGGGGATAGTAAATATGACAGGCGGGTGTGAAGGTCACATTGATGGATGGAAAAGGTTTCTGTATAGAGGTGAATCTCTTCTGGTGGTTGTAGGTAGGTTGCGATGAAAGTGTGTAAAAACCCTCTAGATGATTCCACGCGTAAACAAGAAAATGAAGAAGAAACACACTATTTGGTTGGAAAAAGCAGCATTTGCTTCTCCTCGAGTAATAAACACGGGGTAATTTTTAATATTACACTTAAGCGTAGTTGCCACGCTTCTTGCCGTACTAAGGTCAATTTGGCAACGTTGAAGCGCTGCTGGAGGGGGGCGTGGCTGCGGAAAGCGATTTCCCGTGGGGCTTATGGGAGTGAAGCGACTGTTTATTTATACTGTGACATTAGTATCATCATAAGGTGCAACCAAAGGTCGGGAACTCTCTTATCGATTGGAGGGAAAAAGGGGGGATCGGGAGAAAGGAGAAGATGGGGGAGAATGAGAGGGAGGTGGCAGGTATCAGTGTATAACTGCCTCAAGGAGGAGGGGAGGGAAGGGAACAAGCATTCGTTAACAACACATACATTAGGGTCATGCATTCTCAAATTTTCGAGTAGCTCCAGGGCATTGAGCCCACGTGGACTGATGTCAAAATGAAAAATATTGGTAAAAAATTCACTGCCATGTCCATACACAATAGGTGTTTGGCGAAGTTGCTTCTATTCTCACAATTTCTTTTAAAATCACTATAATGTTCCTTTGTCCAAATATTAAAATTTCTCGTGTTTGCCCAATATACACACCATTACAGTCGTTACAGTTCAGGGCACACACCCCACTTTTCTGGTTTGTTTTTTACCTCTGTAGGGCATGCACCCCTCTTTTTTGTTTTATGTCAGTGGTGTAGACAAAGTTACAATGTGGCTATGGAAATATACCTTAAAGTTACCAAAGATATTATTTAATTTGCCCATAATTCCTCTTTCCAGCTCACCAAACATCCTTCCCTTTCAATACGAACTCAGCGACCCTTAACATCTCATTGCCTCTTCCAAACTCCTACTTAGCCTCTCCCTGAGCTCCTCCATAGGTTTTCTCTCTTCCATCACCGTACCGATTACATCTTTGTTCGTCTTCCTTTCCGAGTTTTCGGACTCGAGCGGCTGCCTAAATTGAAATACCGTGATTATTTTATTGTGACTATAACATATTCATACCATACTGATAATTGTCCAGCATTATAAAGGGGTTCCATTGCGTCCGAGAAATTCCATTTTTAATTTTTTTATTTGGCCGCACTGAAGGGCGGGTTTCTAAAGAGGCTAGAGCATTATTTAAATTAGAGCCTAGGGGTATACGGTAGAAGCAGAAACGTGTACTCTAGTGCAGGAATATGTGAATTGGCTCCAGACGATCGAGATGATGGTGCGGAAAAGGATAGAGAAGGTGTTTTTTATTCATTCGGCTTCAAGCGTATAATATACGTCCTCGGATGAAAAAGTAAAAGAGAGATGCTGTTCTGGTTAGGCCGCAAGTAGGCTCGAATACGCCGCGAACATATGGGACCCTGGTATAAAGATTTATCCAAAAATTTAACCAAAAAAATTATTGTAATACAAAGAAAAGCTGCTAGCTTCGTTAAAAACTGCTACGACCGTACATGTAGTGTCTCTTAACTTTAAGTGGGAATAAGGTGGGAGCTCCTAGAGACTCGGAGGCTACACGCTAGGCTTTGGTTGCTTGAGAAATTCAGAACTGATATTTTTCAGAGCGACAGAGAGAATATTATCATGAATTATTTTAACCTGAAAATGTACAAAAAATGATAAATTAAAATTTATAAAAAACGATGCGTAATTGAGAAAATATCCCATCAACGCTACATTTCCTCTGTAATTATGTGTTCATTGACTATATCTATGATCATCTACTTACTTCATGCTTTGTAGCCTATATAGAAAATTATTTTTTAACCCCGTAATTTGATGGAAACTAGTAGTTAATGGAAAATAAAATTCATTGAAATGTGGTTTAACTGGCTAGCACACCTGACCGGCAAACGGGAGATCCTTGTTCGAATCACGGACAAGTCAAATGATTTTTTAAATGGCGAATTTCAACCCTTGGTCTAGAAAAAGTATCTTCAAATTAATCAATTAGCTGTAAAATATTATGCAGATGAGAGGTATACCTTGTTACACCTCAAAGTAAAACAGTCTTGTGGTACTCTCGAGCATATAGAATGATAAAAACATTCTTATGGAATGGTATGCAAATCGTCTAGAAGATTAAATAGGCATTCCCGTGCACTTAGGAGGAGATGCACAAGCAAACACATTGGTAGACACCACACTTTTTCGTTCTGGGCTGGAAAGGCTGCCTAGACTGATTACTATTGACACGTCTCATCAATTAAGCCACGCTCCTTTCATTGTGCTCATATTATATTAATACTCAAGCAAAATTAATCTAGCAATTGCATAGAGGTTTTATTTTGTTCGGTAAATTTCATTCATTTTATTTTTTGCAAATAATAAGGGCATTTGACTTAATTTTCCGTCCCTAGCGCTATTCTCCTCCTTCCTAGCGCTATTTCCTCCTTCGATAAGAAAAGTGTTTGATTGGATTCATATTTTTTTGCTCTCTTTTACGGATTTATGATTTTAGACAGAGAAATAGGAGACAAATATGCGATTTTTAGAATCAGATGAGTGAAAAAATAATATTTTTACTCATTGCTTAAATTTGACTTATTTGTTCTTAAAGTATCAATAATTGCTTGTTTAAACATTTTTTTTCATTTGGAAAGCGATGGATAGGCTTGAAATTGGAGCTCAAGGCTCTGGTCAAATGATTAATGTAACAAAGTTTATGAAACACTATGCTTTGGTATTTTTCACCCCAACCTCTTCATGCGAGGTTATTAGCCTCTACGGGGTAAATGCATTTAGCACGACAATTTTGGTGGGTTTATGCAACCCATTGCAAGGATTTAATTTTTTATTTGCCCCTTCCCGTTGACATTCAACGGGCACCATCTTCTAGCCTATGGATATGACCACTTCACTTACTCCATCGCATTCGATGCGGGAGCTACTCCTCTCATCTCTCTCTCTCTTCCACCAGATGGAACCACTTTCGACTTATTCCCTCTTCCGAACGGATTCGCGCGCTCCAAAACTTTCCTTATTATTACCGCTCTCTCTATCTCTCGTTCACTTTGCTTCCCACCTCTCCCTCTCCCTTCACCTCTCTTGTATTTCTCCCCCCATTCCCCTATCTCCTCCCGTCCTCCCACCTCCCTCACGGTGCACAGACAGACTCCCAGATACACACACAGCGAAAACCTTCCTCCACTTTGCTCACTTCGCGAGCTCATGGCTCAGGTGCAAACAAGCCCACAGGACTCGCCGCCGTATCTCCACTTCCCATCTTCGGGCTCCGACCTCCTCACTTCCACATTCCCTCATCTCCCCATTACCCCCCTCCCGCCCCCCCAACCGAACTCTCCAGTTTTATGCCACAATCTCCCTTATCCTCCTCCTCCCCCCCCCCCACACCGCTGCCAATGGCTCACGAGTTCCACTATATCCGCCTCTCTCTCACTATCTCTCATCTTAACCCTTTCCCGAAATACCGTTCGGACCCCCTGTCGCCCCTCCCTCGCCCCCTCCCCATCCTGAACTCTTCATCCGAAGCATTTAAAATCGTCATGCCTCATCCCCCTTTCTCTCCCAAATCAATCTCATGATATATTCCCATGTTTCCTCTCCATTTTCCTCCTCACCGCCACCGGGTGGCAGTACAGTTCGATTGGATACATCTGAGTAATTTCTGCTGCCAAATATAAGGAGGACGCACAATTTCTTTTACAGAACTTATTGGGAATTCGATATTTTGATTCGCATTCTAGAAGCACTCAATAATGTTAGGAATGTATAAGATGAAATACAGTTAATCATTACTTAGGTGCAAGTCCTAAAGAATAAAAACTAATTACTCAAACACATTAATGCACAATACGCAATTAAACTCATAAAGAACCTTCCCGAACTCTTCATCCGAAGCATTTAAAATTGTCATGCCTCATCCCCCTTTCTCTCCCAAATCAATCTCATGATATATTCCCATGTTTCCTCTCCATTTTCCTCCTCACCGCCACCGGGTGGCAGTACAGTTCGATTGGATACATCTGAGTAATTTCTGCTGCCAAATATAAGGAGGACGCACAATTTCTTTTACAGAACTTATTGGGTATTCGATATTTTGGTTCGCATTCTAGAAGCATTCAATAATGTTAGGAATGTATAAGATGAAATACAGTTAATCATTACTTAGGTGCAAGTCCTAAAGAATAAAAACTAATTACTCAAACACATTAATGCACAATACGCAATTAAACTCATAAAGAACCTTCCCGAACTCTTCATCCGAAGCATTTAAAATTGTCATGCCTCATCCCCCTTTCTCTCCCAAATCAATCTCATGATATATTCCCATGTTTCCTCTCCATTTTCCTCCTCACCGCCACCGGGTGGCAGTACAGTTCGATTGGATACATCTGAGTAATTTCTGCTGCCAAATATAAGGAGGACGCACAATTTCTTTTACAGAACTTATTGGGAATTCGATATTTTGATTCGCATTCTAGAAGCACTCAATAATGTTAGGAATGTATAAGATGAAATACAGTTAATCATTACTTAGGTGCAAGTCCTAAAGAATAAAAACTAATTACTCAAACACATTAATGCACAATACGCAATTAAACTCATAAAGAACCTTCCCGAACTCTTCATCCGAAGCATTTAAAATTGTCATGCCTCATCCCCCTTTCTCTCCCAAATCAATCTCATGATATATTCCCATGTTTCCTCTCCATTTTCCTCCTCACCGCCACCGGGTGGCAGTACAGTTCGATTGGATACATCTGAGTAATTTCTGCTGCCAAATATAAGGAGGACGCACAATTTCTTTTACAGAACTTATTGGGTATTCGATATTTTGGTTCGCATTCTAGAAGCATTCAATAATGTTAGGAATGTATAAGATGAAATACAGTTAATCATTACTTAGGTGCAAGTCCTAAAGAATAAAAACTAATTACTCAAACACATTAATGCACAATACGCAATTAAACTCATAAAGAACCTTCCCGAACTCTTCATCCGAAGCATTTAAAATTGTCATGCCTCATCCCCCTTTCTCTCCCAAATCAATCTCATGATATATTCCCATGTTTCCTCTCCATTTTCCTCCTCACCGCCACCGGGTGGCAGTACAGTTCGATTGGATACATCTGAGTAATTTCTGCTGCCAAATATAAGGAGGACGCACAATTTCTTTTACAGAACTTATTGGGAATTCGATATTTTGATTCGCATTCTAGAAGCACTCAATAATGTTAGGAATGTATAAGATGAAATACAGTTAATCATTACTTAGGTGCAAGTCCTAAAGAATAAAAACTAATTACTCAAACACATTAATGCACAATACGCAATTAAACTCATAAAGAACCTTCCCGAACTCTTCATCCGAAGCATTTAAAATTGTCATGCCTCATCCCCCTTTCTCTCCCAAATCAATCTCATGATATATTCCCATGTTTCCTCTCCATTTTCCTCCTCACCGCCACCGGGTGGCAGTACAGTTCGATTGGATACATCTGAGTAATTTCTGCTGCCAAATATAAGGAGGACGCACAATTTCTTTTACAGAACTTATTGGGAATTCGATATTTTGATTCGCATTCTAGAAGCACTCAATAATGTTAGGAATGTATAAGATGAAATACAGTTAATCATTACTTAGGTGCAAGTCCTAAAGAATAAAAACTAATTACTCAAACACATTAATGCACAATACGCAATTAAACTCATAAAGAACCTTCCCGAACTCTTCATCCGAAGCATTTAAAATCGTCATGCCTCATCCCCCTCTCTCTCCCGACTCTATTTCATGATATCTTCCCATGTTTCCTCTCCATTTTCCTCCTCACCGCCGCCGGGTGGCAGCACAGTTCGATGGGATTCATCTGAGTTATTTCTTCTGCCAAACATAAGGAGGACGCACAATTTCTTTTACAGAACTTATTCGGAATTCGATATTTTGATCCACAGTCTAGAAGCGTGTGATAAGGTTATGAATGAATAATATCAAATACAACTAATCTCTTGTTACAGTTCCTGAAGAACAAAAAATGATTACTCAAACACATTAATAGATAGTAAGCAATTGTATTCATAAAGAGCAACATACCAATAGCTGTACCAGAAATTTGAGAAATAAGCAAGTATGGATTTTGGATTTGACTTAATATATCCTACCCTCTCATCGCCCTTTTTTCTTCTTTCTCTTCAGCTCTATACCCAGAGAATAGGAGCTGCTGTTCCTCGCTCTCCTTTCTCCATTCTTTACGGCCCTTCGTGTCTTCAGGCGTTAGCTCCTCCCTCAGGTCTTCCAGGATGCAATCTATCCATCTCCTCCAAGGTCTTCCTCTGGGTCGGTTGCCTTTCACCTGCAGGTCCATCATTCCCCTCAACACATGCCCCTTTTCCCTTCTAATCACATGCCCATGTCACTGTAATCTTGGCTCTTGTACTTTCTTCGAAACTTTAACTACCCCTTCCTGTTCTCTAAACCACTCATTCCTTATTCTGTCTCTCCTTGTATTTCCCATAGTCAATCGCAACATCCTTATTTCCTGAACGCCCAATTTCTTTTCTGTCCTCCTTTCATTCATTGCCATTTCAATTCATAAATGACTCGACGGGGTCGAACATCGCAAAATCTTTGGATGTGACGTCAAACCCCCGAATCTACTCGAGCTTTTTTATGACCACCCAAATTTAAATTCTCGTAGATGAGGCGTCTAAATTGTTCCACTTCAGAGACTTGAAAAGTCCAAAGCTATATAGGATCAAATTCCAGAATTGTGACAGAATCCATTGTGACAGTAAAAATAGTATCTCTGGATCAAAAAATACTACACGCTTTAATTGAAATTAAAAGTGTAAAAATAGCATTAAAATATTTATTAACAGTGACATAAGTTTTAGGGCATTAATGAAGTTTTTTTCATTTTTTTGCCTGCAACGTGTATTTTCGGTGTATTACCCTAGTTCGGAAAATAAGTTGTTAGAAAATGTGGGGTCAAAACATTTCACCTCTGAAATTTGGATAATCCCGAAGCTGTAAAGAATAAACTTCCTGAACTCCTTGTCCGTGGCACATAAAATCACCATGCCTCATCATCCTTTTAGTTTTTTTTAGGATGAGAAGGATGCATTGAAAATATCAGTTTTTGATGAAACAGCGTTAAAGCCTCTCATTACCCTGTTAATGTGTAAGTAATAAGTGTACTTTTTAGAAGAAACTGGTATGTTAAAGCACAGGTTGTTTCTAGTATTTTTGCCAGGGATGCGGACAGTTATTAGTTCTAAGAGATAGGAGGAATTTACACTATAATATAGCAATTTACACACGGATAATATTCCCGCAATATAAAATGAAGAGGGTAGTGAGAGATGTATAGGAAATAAGGAAGATATAGACGGACGAGACTGTAAATAAAGGGGGAAAGGTTGGTCTTTCGCCATAAGAATGGAGGTTTGAAAGAAAAATTATTTCTCCCATTTTTTTCTCGAGGAAACAAAATATCCCCGAATTGAAAAAAAAGAATAAGACTAGCCGCACCACCATCTTTTTATGAAGGAGGTCTAAGAGGGTTGAAATTTAATGAAAATGATTTTGTTTGTTAAGACTTCGGGGAAGAGTTGTCTCGTCCCGCGGAAGTTTCAAAGTAAAACACTCGTGTCTTGTAGCCGAAGATCAGGAGACGATGTTGAGGATCTCTCGGGAAGGACTCTTCCACAGAACAGCAAAGATCCTCCGGGTTCGTTTAAGTATACTTTAGCAAAGCTATTGATCCCTCTCAGAAGGGGCAGGGCAAGAAGTTTTCAAATCAAAACTTTATTTTTAAGAGATGCGTTGCATTTATAAGCTGGCCGCAGGTTTCGCCCAAGTAAAATCATTTTTTGTCACCAATGGCGTAAATCGGATTTTATTTTTGAAGGTGAGAATTTCAGGATTAATCTCATGAAAATGTTTAATATTATAATTTTAAAATAGTTCACTGCACATTGTATATTCATATTTTATAAATCGAGTGTACATACATACCTATCACGCCGTCCCCTTCCCGGGTAGGCACAGTCACGAAGTTTCACTCATAAATACATATTTATACTCCTAACTCTGCTTCAATAATTTTCTCCATCCTGACCTATCCTTGCAAACCTCATTTGCCTCATTTACCCCCATACACTGCTTCATACACACCCTCCTGTTTTTAAGACTCGTAAAATTCCCCCTCCTAAGAATTTCCTCAACTACATTCAACCACGACTTTCTCGGCCTACCTCTACCTCTCGCACCATTCATTTCACCCTTATATATCTGTTTCGTTATTCGACTCTCATCCATTCTCTCACCATGGCCAAACCAATGAAGCACACTCCTTTCATGTGTGTCCATTACTGGAGCATCTAACCCACATCCAATTATTACCTACTCATTCCTGACGCTATCCATCCTACTTTTGCCGCAAACAATCCTCAGATAACTCAAACCCACAGCGTTTAGTCAACTCTTATGTTAATCATGACATACGTTTCACTTTTTCAATAACCACCGACTTCAGTTCCCAACCGGGGTATTGTCATTAATTTATAACATTGCTAATCTAACAGGTTCAGACTCGTTTTTTCAAATATTGTATTTCGCGAACATGATGGCGCCTACCTAGTTGCACCTTCCATGAAAATTGGGCACTTGAATAAAAATATGAGGTTAAGTACCATATATTTGATTGCACTACACGCTTCATATTTGGATAGAATAGCAGTCTGCAGTCTACAAATGTTAGACGTGAATAGGCATTTTTTCTAAGCATTCTATAACCGGTAAAAGGTAGGTTTTGTTGGAAGTCAGAGAAACTTTTCACGGTTTTCTACACTCTCGTGGTCCTATCTTCGCATTCCTCCAGTACTTCCTTTATCGTCCCAGCATACGATCTACTCTTCTTCATCCCGTCCTTAATCCCTATTCTCATTCTTCAACTTATTTGCTCGCCAAGCTTCCTTCCATATATCATAGTCTTGAGCAACCCTTCGCCCATGATTACTTCCTCCAGCCATTTACTCTGCCTATCCCATATTTCATTTAGAAGGAGTTTCATTTCCTTGATAAATGACCAAGGAAATTACCGGCCTGTATCGTTAACATCACTTTTATGCACGATCCACGAACACATTTTCGTTGGCAATATTATGAAATTCCTGGATAATCGTAACTTTTTACATAGCAGTTAGCATGCCTTCCGTAAGGGCAGGTCCTGCGGAACACAGCTTGCACTCATCCTTCACGATATCCTAAAATCAGGTGAATCGATTAAGCAAGTCGACGCGATATTCCTTGATTTCAAGAAGGAATTTGACAAGGTTCCTCACAAAAAATCATATATTAATTGCAGTCATGCGGAATTTATAAAAAATAGTGAATTGGGTAAGGGAGTTTCTCAGTGATCGAAAACAAAAAGTAGTTATCGATGGTTTTAGCTCTGATATGGTCGAAGTCACATCCAGTGTTTGTCAAGGAAGTATGATCGGCCTTCTTTTATTCATTATCTATATTAATGACCTAAGTTCTAGAGTTAGCAGTAAATTAAGATTATTTGCAGACGATACAGTTATCTACCGTGAAATGAGCGAATACGCGGACTTTGAAGCTCTGTCATCGGACCTTAACAACGTTCATTCGTGATGCCAGGAGAGGGGGCTAGAATTAAATCTTAGTAAATGCGCCACAGTTCACTTCCTGCGAAAGTCATCACACAAATGCCATGCCTATACTGTTGGTGGAGTAAACATAAAATCTTCAGATACAGTAAAATATCTTGGAATTACCCTAACTTCTAATATATCGTGGGGATTACACATACAAAACATATGTGGCACAGCATTAAAAAACTAGGTTTTGTTAAACGTAAATTAGGAAAGTCCTCGGATGAAAAAGTCAAAGAGAGATGCCACTTCACTCTGGTTAGGCCACACCTCAAATACACCGCCATCATTTGAGACCCTGGTCAAAATGATTAAACCAAAAAAAATACAAGGAAAAAGCAGCGCGCTTCGTTAAAAACTGCTAGAGGACGTACATATAGTGTCTCGCAACTTTTAGAGGGATTAAGGTTGAGGCCTCTAAATACTCGGAGGCTACACACAAGGCTTAGGTTGCTTGAGAAATTCAGAACTGGTGTGTTTCAGAGTGACACAGAGAATATTATCTTGGTGCCTCACTACAGCTCTAGGCCTGACAGGATCGATAAAAGAGATACATTGCCGAACAGATAGGTACCATAACTCGTTCTTTCCGCGCACAATAAGCAACCACAATAAAAACTGAGCTCCACTCAATACCCTCCCATAATACACGCCATTATTTGACCTCCCAAAACCTTAAAGGTCCATGGTTCTGAAGGTCCACGTTTCGTCCCCATAGATGATGATTTAAAAATTAAGTGAACTTTATTGCATTTATGAAATGAATGTTAATTGACGTAACTAGGCGTAACTACTTCATATTGAAATAAAGTATAAAAATTACTTAATTAAAATATCGTAACTGTTTATTGACAGTGTGCGACTTGCTTCGTGGCAGCGATGCAGGGCACTGGAGTAATTTTAATTCCAAACCTCTACATGGAACGTAAAGGAGGAAAAATGGACGCCTTGGAGAATTAGAAATGTTCCTATTACAAGGTTCTTTTAAACTTCTCGACTCCAGGCGTCAGTCCGTGAATGAATCTTATATTGTAATCTACATTTTAAAAATGCTCCTTACTATCCACAATTTTTTAATTAGTGCAACGCGTTTTGCAGCTTGCTGCACCGTCAGGTACACTTGTTTACATCAAATTTATTTTTTTATTGCTCTGATTGTAACCTCAAACTAAGTAGGGGGCGGGTTTTGAAAACAAACTAACTTTTGGGAGGGAATGCAGGGGAACATAGGGACTTGTGAGAAGGGAATTTTTTTCGGAAAGGAGTGGGGAGGGGCGCATAAAAGTAGCTCATTACAAAGTGTTCTTGACTGTCTGATAATTTTAAAGTATCCATTTTTTAATCTTCCGGGAGAACACGTAAATTTTCTGGGTTAAATTGACTTTCCTGATTTTTTTCAAGCAGATGCTCGCCAAATCGAGAAATAAAGGCCATATTAATGAAACTTCTGAAGTGTTCTTTGATGCGTATCACAATGTTTCCACCAGTTTTACCTATTTTAGATGGACTACAGCAATTTCATTTAATTTTGTAATTACCATACTTGAAAACAAGTGCATCAGATGATCCAGCAAGCTGCAAAACGTGCTGTGCTCATTAAATAATTATGGAAAAAGTGCGAAGAATTTTCCAATATGGATTCAGAGATTCCTTTAACTTAGCTAATAAAAACCTCTTACTCTTTCTTACAATATCCCATCCCAGATGTTCCACTGAGTTTCCGCCTCCACTCTCAATTCCTTTCATATCCCAGGACTAAGTCTGGCCACCACCAGGAGACAATCACCGCCACACAGAGACACTTGTTTGGCATCCTCATGAGCTTAAAAACAGAGTTATAACGCTTGCAGAGAAGATCAGAAGATAGGTGAAAGGCTGTTATGATAGTGCTACTGACCTCTGGAAACAAATGGAGTAGGAATCGCTTTCATATCGTCGAAAATTGTGCTCAATGATTTAAGTAAATGCAAAACCAATTTATTTTCCGACGAAGTTACTGATATCTTGCGAACTCCAGCATGCTACGGTAGATCGGAACATGAGAATAAAATTAGAAATATAGATTGTAGAACAGACAGGTATAAAGTGCCTTCTTTCCCGTGATCTAATAGAGACTATAATGACTGCGTAAAGAGTTTAAAGTAGGTTAGTCGACAGGTATTGTAGCTGATAATATTGATATGGTCCCTATTGCGTGTTCATTAATATGCCGAGTAGTGCTAAAACCATGTTTTGTATGTTCCCTACATGACACTTATATCACGTTTACGTAGTTGCATTATAGATTACTGTATTAATTTTTGTAGTATTTGTGGAATACAAAAAAGTGGTACACTTTAATAATAAAGAAGCGAGCTCTTACGGCTTGTATAAAATATTAAGGGTGAAACTTAGCAATACCAACGCGACATTTACGTCCTCAAAATGAATTAATTTTTTCTACGATTTTAATCAAATATAGGGACAGATAAAACTACTTTGGCTGCCCGAAAGAAATTATCTCCAAGTTTTATTCCTTAAATACTCATAAAAAATAGCAGTCGCTTTCCCATATGGCGTACCAACGCGACATTACCGTCCCTGAAACGAATTCATTCTTTCATTAAAAACTTCACCAAAATTCTCTCATGCCACTGACTCACGTTTTTCAATAGGCGATTGAAATGTAAGGATCCTACGATTTCAATCAGAAGGATAGAGATAAAAGGCACCACTCTAACTCACCTACTAGCCGCCCGAAAGTTTTTATTGCAGAATTTAACTTCCAAGGGGTTTAATATCCAGCGTCTGCGGGAATTCGCCATGTACCCAGAAATTCCGCGCCAGAGGAGGGGAGAAATTTCAGCGAAGCGAAGTAGGTAGTGACGTATATACATGGAGGTAGGGAGATGCGACGAAAACGCTTAAAACCTCAAATCCGAGATCGCGCCGCGACACAAGAGTGAGTAATTAGATACTCGTCATGTTTGCCATATTAGGAGAACTTAAGGGAGTAGGAAAATTGGAGAGAAATTAATTACTATCTTGATACCGGCGCGGAATTATATTTTAAGAACTCATAACAGACTGTGTTGACGGTTGCCTACACGTAGTTTGTCGTCTGATGCCCGAGGGGGCTGTGCTGCGCTGGGATCAGCATGGTCGATTTCCTCCCGAGCAACGCTACTTACTCCACGGCAGCTCCGTTCCCAACTCGGGGAACATGCCCGGGTGAACGCTTCATAACTTGAACTACGACGGAGCAGGGAGCTTTTTAAGCAGATGTCCTCAGTTGCTTAAGCGTGTTTGATGAGTGCCTCGAATTGAGATGCCGACGAAATGACAACCCGGTTTATTGGGTCTCCTATTTATCTTTCAGTTTAGCTTCATCTCCACATCTTCTCTACCCCTCTTCATCCCTCTCCCCCCCCGACATGCGGCGAGGCCTTTTGAGAAGCGGCTATTACTTCCGTGGGGCTAGATTATCCCCCCTAAATCTGACCACATTCGCGGCGACGGTTACGCGATATTAAACAAGTCAGCGGGCGTGAAATATTAACGGATTGCAGCCGTCCGAAATTCGGTGCGGATTTGGAGTGGGGTATTCGAAACGGATTTGGGGTCCGGAGCATCCGAAAGGAGGGCATTATGGGAAGGGGCATGATGCTGTAAGATATGAGTCACGCCTGAGTTGCCCGCTCTCGGATGCCGGGGGATAATTCCGACCTTTCGCGTCGTCTCCACGCAATAACCCTTCCTCGCGCAAGTTTGTTTCCCGATCGCTTGCCTTGTATTAATAAGTCGGGGAGCGAGTTCTTTGAAGCTCGAAATTTCCAGTTAGGCAGCTCATGTCACCTCGTCATCGGACGATAATATACAGAATCTGAGAAGACAATAAAAATGATTTGGCAATCTTTTCTTATCGTTCTCGGAAATGAATTCCCGTATCATTCATCTAACGAGAGTAAGAAAGCAACGTAAATCACATATATTATTTCTCAAAGGTGTTTTTTGTCGCAATGCCATAATTCCCATAATTCTTCATCAAAATTGATGATTCAAACATCCATTTAAAGCTTATGTTCCCCGCTATTGATAAAAAATAGACAAATGGTTTAACATTAAAGTTTTTGTTAAAACATTTTAAGTAAAGTTTTTGTTAAAAAAATTAAAATTAAAGTTTTTGTTAAAAAATGATACAGTGCCAACTGTTGACAGTATAATAAATTGATATGTTAAATTTTGTTACGTGTTTAAAAGACTGCAGGAGGCGCCGTCTGAAGGAAGAAACAGGAAGAAGCTATATACTGTGCGAAATATTCGACAGATTGAAGAACAGGAAGAAAAAGTAAGAAACAGGAAGAAGCTGCATACTGTGCGAAATATTCGCACGAGTCAGCTAGTCGTGAACTATAACAGAATATAATGAAACATCTAAGGCTTGAGGGACAATTGTGAGTTTTTGGGGCATAAATCGTTTTTACTTATTTTCTCCAATAATAAAAATTTGTAATAAGAAGTACTCGAAAGCAATGATAGATGGAAAGTTAGACAGTTACTTGCATTTCTTAGTTCCAGAAAAAATTTGCAAAAAATTGATATATTAAATCAATTTTCCCGAAAAAATACAATTCAAAATAACCCCGTCAAAGTGATGCGACATTTTTCAGGCTAGCACCACTCAGAAATAGTAGGAAAAAAGAAGAGAATATCGAAACTTTTAGTTAGGTGGTCAATTTTCCCGAATAAAATGTGTATTCAAAATTACCCCGTCAAAGCGATATGCACATATTCAGGCCAGAACCACTCAGAATGAATAGGGAAAAGAATTGAAGGCAAAAGTAGGAACGATGAAATAGCTCAAACATGTGTTTGGAGAAGAGAGTTTGCTGATCGGGTGTCTAATGACAGAAATTACCTCGCGATACGTATTTGGCGATCATATTCCTCTAATAACATACATACATGCCAATCACGCCGTTCCCTTCCCGGGTAGGCACAGTTACAAAGTTTCACTCATAACTACATATCTGTACACCTAACTCTGCTTCAATAATTTCCTCCATACTGACCTATCCTTGCAAACCTCATTTGATTCATTTACCCCCATACACTGCTTCATACACGCCCTCCTGTTTTTAAGACTCCTAATATTCTTCCTCCTAAGAATTTCCTCAACTACATTCAACCGCAACTTTCTCGGCCTACCTCTACCTCTCGCACCATTCGTTTCACCCTTATATATCTGTTTCGTTATTCGATTCTCATCCGTTCTCTCAACATGGCCAAACCAACGAAGCACACTCCTTTCATATGTGTCCATTACTGGAGCATCTAACCCACTCTCATTTATAACCCACTCATTCCTGACCCTATCCATCCTACTTTTTCCGCAAACACTCCGATAACTCATACCCACGGCGTTTAGTCTACTCTTATGTCCATCCTGACATACCCATGTTTCACCAGTATACAACAAAGTGGGGAGAAGTACAATTTTGTAAACGACGATTTTTGCTTCCTTAGACAGGCACTCATTCCTTGATATGCTCCACATGCTACCTACCACTTAATTTTCAGCATTTGCACGTCTCTTTATCTCCTCATCCATCCGTCCATTTTTCGCAAACATCTTACCTAAGTACACAAAATCATCCACGTCTTCAACTACTTCACCATTCACCCTAATCATACAGTTATTCTCCCCATTCTCCTTATCAAAAACTACTACTTTAGTCTTACACACATTTACCCTCAATTCCATTCTCTCTGTTGATTCACAAAACTTATCTAGGAGCTTCTGTAATCCCTGTTGGCTCTCTGAGATCAAAACAGCATCATCCACATATAGTAGAACTCGCACGTTTACGTTTCCAATCAAAACACCGTCGTTTTCACTACATGCGTCTCTAGCACATCCTATAAATACATTAAACAGCCATGGTGACATTACGCATCCTTGCTTTACCCCCTGTTTTAATACAAACCCATCACTCAGAACCTCGTTAACTCTCACACTTGCCTTACTATTATCATACATCGCCATCATAATATTCAATAAATGCCCATAATATTGCCCATACTGACCATTTTCTTCTAATGACTTAAAATACATCGATATTTTGAAGATAAATAAATTTCAACCCTTGGTGTATATACACCCCTGCAAGTGACTTCGTACCATATCGTTTGCAAATGCAATGATTGGAAATTCGTCAATTTCGTCGTTATGAAGACGACATTGCTGGGTTTATCCACTGCGACAGTGGCACGACTATCGTCTCAAGTGCCAAATTCTAGACTTGAGGCGCGAACATGTTCGCATGAACCCCCTTTAATATCGCCCTGAAGGAAGTTGGCTTGGTGGTGTAACATGCTAACACAACTGACCGGAAATTGGGAGATCTTGGTTCGAATCCTGGTGTAGTCAAATGATTTATTCATGGAAAATTTCAAATCCTGGGGTAAATAGAGAGAGAAAAGTCCCCAAAGGAAGACCCAGGATTAATTTTATGCCCCAAAAAAAGATGAAAATACATAGGAAAAGTTACGAGGAAATAAGAGACAGCATTAGTTAGGGAAGATGGGATGGCTGCAATCAACCAACCTGAGGATTGCGCGACTAATGCATGAAGGAAATCAATAATCGCCAGTATCAAATGCATCATCACTTACGTCCTGATTCAATCTCGCTTAAAAACACTCATTAGTAGGGAATGCGAGGAATTTGGTTGCTTCACGTTGAAAAGAAAGTAAATGATTAACGTAAAACTTAAAATTTATGTGGAAAATATCGTCGTTTGACTCTTGAAAATATTTTTCCCGAGAGAAAAATGAGTAAAAATATTTATGGAATGTGCTGGCTGATGCGGTGTTGCAGATGCGATGCAGAAAAGACTATGTCGACAGAAAACTTTATCATTTTAATTTTGATGTTTCGTTGCAAAAAGGTCGTCATGCTGTACCAGCTAAAGTGGGATCATCATCATTGGTCGTTCAATTCTAAGGTCAGTTAACTGCAGCCCAATATCCATCCCTATTTAATGCTAGTTCCCTTCCTTCCAAGTAAAGGCTGGGACACAATCAACGTGTACGTGTAACGTGAGCCGTTAATGGGAATACGCGAAAAGATGGCTGACGGGAAAGTATAGCGAACGGACACAATCAACGTGTACGGGGAGTACGTGTACGCGAGAGATGGGCAACTTTCATCTCTTCCCGTGTCCCGTACACGGAAAATCAAGCAGAATAGTCCTGAGAATCCGGGAATGGGAGCCATCTGTCGGAAGATACATTCAACTTGCTTGCTCTTGACGAAGACAACTTATTTACTTCCACACTTGTTTACACCTGATCTCTTAGCTGCGCCTGCGTTAGTCAATTGTTACTCCGGGCCGCGTTAACGTCGATTGTGACCTCTGACTTGCGTTCCCCGTCTCCCGTTGTCCCGTTTACGTCTCGCGTCACACGTACACGTCGATTGTGTCCCTGCCTTACCTCTTCCTATATACTTGCCTCTCTATTTGGCCCATGAACTTATTCATGTATCTTCCCCTTGGGGCTTTTCCCTCTATTTTGCCTTCAGCCATGTTCTTAACAAACCCATTGTCCCTCTGAATTTTTCCAATCCGTCTGGTTAATATTCCTCCATGGTGATCCATATGATCCTCTCCTCTTTTATTCCTCTATAAATACTGGCATTTCTTATTTTGTCCGTCCATTTCATGTTCGGCATCCTCCTCCAGCTCTAGGTATAGGAGGCCTTAAGAAATTCTACATCGAAATGCGATAGATTTAGAGTCACATAGAATGATGATGCGGTAAAGATTCTACAGACATCCATCAATATCTGTAGAATATTTACCTGAAGATGACGTAGAACGTCCAAACCCGGGTCGTTTCAAATAAAGTTATGTGGAGTCAACAAAGTTATCGATCATCATTATTATGTCAACAAAGTCCATAAAGTTACGCCTGGAAAAACTAATTATATCAAGACAGGCATGTAGTGAGTCGAAATCTTATAACTGATACATAACCATGAATGGAAAATAAATATCACTCGCAACGTCCATAAAAATGTGCTCCTATACGCAAAGCAGCCACAAAGGCGGGTTTACAAATGGAGGTACACTTGAGACATGACGAAAAAGAAAAATCTCTTATTTATTTATATAAATTAATAAAACCACATACAGCTATGTCGCCATTTTATAGTGGCCATGTAACAATACACACACTTAAGGACATATACAAGCAAACTTAACAATTGGTTGCAAGCAGAAATTATGGAAATATATAAAAAGAAAGAAAATCAAAATTGGGGGAATAACTACTTAGGTGAAAGATACAAAAGAGAAAGGCTTATAAAGGATTTAGATGAAAGTGCAAAAGGATCAATGTGGGAAGGGAGGGAATTCAATAGAGAGGAGAGGCGGAAGAAAAGAGAGCGTTTAGTGATCGAAAGTCTAGGAATGGGAAGCATGTGGAGTAAAGGGTGAGAACGGGTGGGGTGGGATGGAACTTTGAAATTGATAAAAGAGAGCAATTCAGGGCAGTCGATGGTGGAATTAAGAATATTATAAATAAATATTAAGTGAGTCTGTGAGTCTGTGAGCTGTGAGTCTGTGAGTGGGGAGATTATTGATGGAGAGATAGGATAGAATAGCCTTGGTGGACATATTACGACACTGTGGTAATCTATTCTTAACTATTTTAGCAAAGAAGTTGCAGACACAGACCAGCGATGAAAAATTAGTTTGAGAAGAGATAGACCAGATGGGGCAGGAATAGGTAAGAATTGGAAGAATAATGGAAGAGAAAAAAGTTCTAAGTGCTCGGGGCTCATTAATTTCGGTAAAACGATAGAGGAGGCCTAAGAGGGACATTGCTTAAGACTTGATTGTTTGTATTTGTGGAGAAAAGTTCAATTTATTGTCAGTAAGAATAGTATATTTCACACTTAAAACTTTTATTCCTGACCTAGGTTTCGATTGCCTTGCAATCATTTTCAAAGGAAAATGATCTTTGAAAATGATTGCAAGGCAATCGAAACCTAGGTCAGGAATTAAAGTTTTAAGCGTGAAATATACTAAGAGATTTTTCTTTTTCGTCATGTCTGCGGTAACATTCCAAAAAGTTGCGCCTTCAACCATTAAGTTTATTAGGAAGCACACTACTATGGAAATGGCAGCTGTAGCAAAATATCGAATCGTATCGCCCCTTAAGCGTATTGTTCTGCGTGCACATATATTCCGGCTTATTCCAAATAAATGGATGATGGACGTAAGCAATGAATATGGTAATTACCAATATCCCCCAAAGTTGGCAATAATGGCGTTCCTATATATCGCTGTTTGAGTACTATAGGCATTCGTGGGTTAGATAAATTTGTATGAATTACTATAATTATGCATTATTAAGTGGAATCTAAAGTGTTAATGGTGACACTAATTATTATTATCTGATAAGAGTTAATCCATAAAGTTTACCTAAGGGGAGTTTTAGCATATAAAATATTTTCAAATGCAAATAAATACTTACATAAACAACGAGTCCTCCAACTCAGTTATTCGTTGTTTATATTTTAAATCAGCGTCTGCTGTAATGTGACCGATATTCCACCGGATGCGATGCATATATATCGCAGAATCGATGTGCTACTTGCAGGCAAAATTGAAACCAGACTATTTCCCATGCAAGTAGCAACCACGGTCGATTACCATCACTATCGACTCCGAATACTGCCATGGAAGTGCGTGCTTACACATCGAATGTGTCGCTTGAAGGCGACTTGCAAAATGACTTCCATGAGTAAACCCGCCTAAAGAGAATGTACATCGAAATGCGATACATCGTATCGAACGCTGCAATCGATGCGTCGCAGAATATCGCACAGGCGCATTCGTCGAGGGTGTTTTAGGACGTTTCATCTTCCATTTTCTCGCTCCCTCTCCACAAAACTAGCGTTTCTGCACCGAGAGTGCCTCCCAGGGGCTAAAGGGAGGTCCATATGTACGAGGAAGGGAAAAAAACTGCGAGCGGGCAAGTTGCGAGGGGGGCAGGGGAGTATATTTTGGGGGGTTTGTGGAGGTCTAGAGAAAGGAATGAGGTTTCATTTCGCGAGAACCAGTTGAGGGAAGGGGAAAGAGAGCGATTGGGGGTGGAGGGAGGCGATTGAAATGGGAATGGGACGAATTCACGTACACAGATGCCGCCCTTCCATGAGCGACAAGTATACGCCCTGTTTCTCCTCGTCCTACCCTTATCTTCTCGACTTAACTCCCTTAACTTATGGAACTCCCTGAATGGAAAATGATTGGTCATATCCATTTTTCGATGTATAATTATATGTGTATATTTGTATTTTTGTGCATGTGTATATTTGTATATTTTGCATGAGAATATATGCATACTATTGCATATGTATGTGTTTATATTTACAAATAAAGGTTCAAACAGAAAGGCAGAAAGAAAGTGGTTAGGAACACACACATAAAATTGACGAACACATTTGTGTTCGTCAATTTTACGTGTTCCTATCCACTTTCTTTCTACCTTTCTGTTTGAACCTTTATTTTTATGTATTTGCCGCTGAGCGGTCTGAGTGAATGAACGATTGATGATATGTGTTTATATAGGTATATAAAGACATCATATCCCAATCTACGTAAATTAGCTATGTACAGCGATGTTTTTTATGTATAATATGCAATCTGAGGATATCTCTACACCTGATAAATGTTATAGTTCCTTGTGTATTGTCTGACCTCGCCTTATTTATTTGTAACAGCACCAAAATCTATCAAGCCACATTATATACTGTTACATAAGACACCAGTCCAAAAACGAAGAATTTCTATTATGTGGATTACTTAAGTAACATTCCCCTCCGAGTCCTTGGCAAGCGTCGGGTTTCATTGCCATCATAATGGCATAGGACTCGAGAGGGGTTTGGCAGTTATCGCAGCCACGTCCGACGCCCATCGGATTGGTGGCTACGCTACGGTTGGGTCGTGCGTACGGAGTAGACGGAGGGACCCAAGTAATACGGCCTTCTGCATGCGAGCTGCAAGTGACTCCGCCTGTGCCACGCAGGACGGAATGCACTTGATTCTCTCCAGCGGCGAGCCCTTAACTCCACCGAACACACCCATGATGAGGACCAGCAGTTTAACAGAGTGCCCTGGGTACATTGGCCAAATCTCAAAAAGCAGGTCTTGATATTTCGCCCGTTTCTCCACCTCCTTTGCATCCATGTTCGTTTCAGCCGGAGCCGAAAACTATCACGAACATGGAGCGTGAGAGGTTGTCTAGGAGAACGATAACAGGCTCGGTCGCTTCCAACTGCCTAGTGGTGGAAAAGGAGTAATTCCACCCTATGGTGCTTTTATCGTTCTCCCGATGGACTCGATATCTCCGAGGACATAGAGCAGCACAGGAGTATTGCCGATGCCAAAATAGAATCGTAGATGAAAATTTATATTATTATTATTATTATCATTTTTCCACATATTCCCTTTTCGACTCTCCAGTCCCCTTTCAAAGATTAGTCGTGAGCGCATGAAATTAGGAAAAATTAGTAGTCACGGTGAAAATCCTCTCTTTCATTACGTTGTAACATGTAGCCATGACACCAGCAAGAGATCATAATCGGTCGTTCAATCCTAAGATTGGTTGACTGCAACCCTCAATGTTTCTCTATCAAATCCTAAGTCCCTCACTCCCTGGTAGCTCTTCCTATGTACTTTACTCTTTATTTGGCCCATGAACTTATTCCTGGTTCATTCTCTTTTGGTTAAAAAGTTGTTTACAAGAATACACGAGGAAAAACTGTAAAAAGATGACGATATTTTGGTATAAGGAGAGAAAGACAGCCTAACCAATCGTATATGGCGGTTCACAGCTGGCAAAACTCGGCAATGAAAATTATGATTAAACTCCAACTGCAAAATTGTGGAAATAACAATAATATTGTTCATCATCATCGGTCGTTTAATCCTAAGGTTGGTTAACTGCAGCCCTCCACACTTCCCTATCTAATGCCCTACCTCCTGGTATCTCCTCCTATGTGCTTTCCTATTTATTTGGTCCATGATCTTATTCCTGGATATTCCCTTGGGGACTTTCTCCTCTATTTTGCCTTCAATTATGTTCTTCAATAACTGATTGTATCTCAGAGTGGGTCCAATCCGTCTGGTTCTTCTGCTCTGTATAGTGTTCCAGATAGTCCTTTCCTCTTCTATTCTTCTGTAAACTTCATTATTTCTAACTTTGTCCGTCAATTTAAATTTCAGTATCCTCCAGCTCCTGGTGTTGAAGGCTTCTAGTCTTATCTTCTTGACTTAACTCACTTCCTCATTTTCAAAGAACCACGGAACTAGCCGCGCAGTTACTTCAACGGAGTCACCCGCTAGTGATCACACAATTGTGTGAAATTCACAGTGGAAAAATCATTCACCTGGACTGGGAATCGAGCCAATATCCCACGATTTCGCGCCGAGTGCTCAAACCAATTAAGTCTGCCATGAGATTCACAGTGGGAGGTGATGCCTGGGTAGGTTAATTGGTCAGAGACTCGGCGCGAAATGGAGGGATCTGAGTTCCCAGTCCAGGCGAATAATTTTTCCACTGTGAATTTCTCACAACTGTCGCTTCCTCATTGGTCGTTCAATCCTAAGATTGGTTGACTGCGGCACTCAACTCATTCCTATCCTGCCAGTTCCCTTAACTCCATCAGTTTTCCACGTATTCCCCTTTCGATACACCAATCCCCTTTCAAAGTTTAGTTCTGAGTCTGTAGAAGTAGGGAACATCAACAGCTACGTTGAAAATCATGTTTACCTGCGTTGTAATATGCCACCAGCTATTCAGCAAGTATAGTCAGGAAATAAGATCCGACAATTACCGCTACTTCTGTAACTACTGATAAACTATTATGGTAGGAAAGATCACAGGTGTGAGAATATAAAAATAGACATAGAGATTAAGGAAATAGACTGTATGGTAGCATGTTCCTCTACGTAGCGCTCTCCTAGTTTCTGATCTGTTCGTCATTGTTATCCTGACTGCTTTTGGCCAGCGCCTGTCGCCCGGGGGAAGGTGCGTAGTTCTGATTTGAACTAGGATGAGTGCTGCATGACTGGTGTGGAATCACCCCCTGCCACACACCCTGGTGAAGGTTAGCACGGTATTTTGTAGATGTAAATAGAGTGCATTTAGGGATAAAATATGACGAAGTATAACTTGAATATTAAAGTAACGAAAATCAAAACTTAACTTCATGAAAGAATCAAGAAAAAAGAATCATAGTCTATTTTGGGCAGCAAAACTTTACACAAGACTTTGGTAAATAGCTTCGAATATTTTATCAAAACTTCTACCGCCGTATGAAATGTATGAAATTTTATCCTATGAATAATTGCTAATGCACATAATAATTAATCAGTAAGAGTAAATAAACTGACCATTCATCTCAAACAACTCTTTTGTCTAGTAATTAAGGGCCGTATTCATGGTCGTTACCTGGGTGTCCCCCGGGTGTGGGGGAACCCCTTGGCTCAGAAATCGTATTCATAGTCGTTACCCAAGGGACTGCCGTCCCCTAACCCTCCTCCAGGCCGTCGATTCCCTGGGTAAGGCATGAAGCTTACCCAAATCTCCCCTAACGCAGTACTGCTGCCCACGCGTGGGACGAACTGACACTCCTGTACAAATGGCAGTACACGATAATATTAACAACTTGCCATAGTGACGTCTTCTGTTTACAAACACGGGTACTTATTTCTGTTTGAGGCTTTCGCAGCGCTGGATTGCAGTTCTCTCCATTGTTTTCGGGTTAGCTGCGTCAAGTTTTATTCAGATGACGTTTCGTGGCCTATGCTGGCCACATCTTCAGATCAGGTCTGAGTGTCGACAGATAGAAATGGCCCTGTATATATACCATCCATACCTGGGTATCCCCTAGCTAGTTAAACCTAGGACTGAGCGATTCATAAACCTTACCTGGGTAACACCCAGCCAGGGGGCACCTGGGTAAGAGATTTGGAAACAATCCCGCGGAAAAATACATTTGAACGGTTCCGCGAACATAGGCCAACCTGAGGATGGTATATATACAGGGCCAATTCCATCTGTTGGCACTCATACCTGATCTGAAGATATGGCCAGCATAGGCCACGAAACGTCATCTGAATAAAACTTGACGCAGCTAACCCGAAAACAATGGAGAGAACGGGTACTTATTGTTTCACCCTCATATTCCTCACTATTCATATCACATAAATATTTAAGTAATATCATAAAAATTCTCTCATATTCCTTCAACCATTTTTCATCAACATCGTGTAACAGTATTACTCTATTATTGTTTATAGTGTGCTTGGTTACGGTGAGAAATGAGCGTCGAAAACATCGAGAACCATTCAGCGGAACCGTTCAAATGTATTTTTCCGTGGGATTGTTTCCAAATCTCTTACCCAGGCGCCCCCTGGCTGGGTGTTACCCAGGTAAGGTTTATGAATCGCTCAGTCCTAGGTTTAACTGGCTAGGGGATACCCAGGTAACCCCTAGGAATACGACTATGAACACAGGCATAAGACTCCAAGTGGCCATAAAACATATATTTGAAGTATGCTCACACACTGTAGTAGAGGTTGGAAAATAGCTGCCGTAGGGAAAAAAAAGATGAAAAGCAATGGGAATAGGGTTTTTGGTAAGGTTTACTAATTACAGAGCGGAGTAAAGAGCTACTGCAAACCAATAATCGAATTGATGACAGATGATGATGCTACAGTACTTCTCAGCCCCTGAAAACCCGCGGAATAAAATCAGCAGCCTCAGATCCTGAGGGAGCTGTCAGTAGAGCAAACGAAACGTTGATATTCCGAACAAATGACGCTGCAGAACTTAGAAAAAATTATTCAACCACCTGCTCCTGCGGAAGATTTCGTGACTTTATGTCGCTTGAGCGAGATATTTTCCTAATCGTGATTGTGGCGTAACAGCTCGCCACCATTGTGGTTATTTTACAGGTTGGCAGTTCTGCCTCGCGCCGAATGTCTGAACAGGGAGGATATTGTTGGGGGATAGGATTGTTGAGGAAAATCACATGATAGGATTGTTGAGGAAAATCACTTGATCACGCTAATGTCTTGTACACTTTGTTGGAAATGAAAATTCACGTACATTCATTCATTCAATTACGTGGTTGATGTGTAAAATTTTGCATTACGTGTGACACAGGTATTATAAAACGTTGTTCAATATAAATAATAACGTGATTGATGTATACACTTTTGTATTCTATGTGACTCGGGTAAAGAAAACGTTGCTCAATACATAATAAACGAGGTACGTAATGGAAACATATTCGAATTTGTGTTATAATTTCAGCAGCTTGCAGAAGTATGAATAAATATTGCATTATTAGTTGTGCAATAATATATTTTGAATGACCAAAATTCAATGTAATTAAATAAAAACATACACATAAGTCTTTAATTTCACTCATTTTCTCGCGCGGGACGTTTAAAGCTCCTCCACAACTGAAAGTTCTTCTGTGATTCTGAAAAAAATTACTGTGGTGACCTTTTTAAAAATAATTGAGGAAACAAACTACATACTGCTAATTTTTTTGACAAGATCTAGGATTTTAAAAAATCCTCATTTCTCATAATATGTCTCTCAGTAGTTCATGCACGGACCAATCGCCATGTAAATTGGCTGGTATTTTTTTAAGCAAATATGTCGAAATTAACGCAATAAGAGGCAGACATTTTGACATATTTTATGGAATAGCGTGATAGCGATATCTAAGGGAAATGATGTTTCCTCAAACTACTTTACAAAGCAGTCATGGAATAGATCTTTATTAAAACACTATAGGAAAAAATTGAACCAAATCATCAATCGGGAGATGGAGAACATCATGCGGTCGGGTCGTCACAGAGATGAAAATAGCTCGGTAAACTCTTCACTGTAAACTTCGTACATATTTCACGCAATGGCATCACACTATAATATTCAAAAAGGTTTCAAGTCTCCAGGTCGTGGAATTTTTTTGACGTTTGAACCGAGATTTCATTTCGTGAGGCATTCTTTTTTTTGTTGAGGGGGGAAAGGGAGACGTTTAAAGCAGCAAGGGATGAGAGAGAGGGGGGGTTTGGGGAGGGGGAGGGGAATTCACGTGCACAAATGCTGCCCTCCCACGAACGGTACATATTACTCCTCCATCTCCGTATAACCTCTCACTCTCCACTTTCCTGAAGCTCCCTTATTTTTCCACCTCCTTCCCCGCTCGGAACACCCTCCTCCCACCGAGTTTCATCCCCCCACAGCCCTCCACCCCCGAAAAACTCCTTTCCCGACCCGCTTCCTACGCTCCCACCCCCTCAGCAGCCCAGCTAACCCCCTTCCCCCATGGCCGAAACCAATAACGTTAGCTCGGATTAGAGTCAGAGATTGAGGCAAACCTTTATTTGTTTAAACTTGATTCGGGGTAGCGACTGCTGGATGGCGATGTTACTCGTTCCTTGCCGTCTATCTTCTTTACGCTCTCCCTCTGCTTCTGCCATACATATATATATCTTTCCACTCCCTTCATCCATCTCCACTTTTCCTCCCATTTCCTACATTCCGTCTCATCCATTTCGCCGCACGTATTCTATAGCTATACGCCCCCTCTTTCTACCGCCACGGCTCCGGTCTTCCGCGCCAACGAGCCCGAATCTCTCGATCTCCAGGCTTCAGTTTCATATATTTAAAACCCGGTTTCCCTTTGATTGTCTCCAGAGAGCCTTATGTTTGCCTACCTTTTGGATAAACATTAATTACGACGAGAGTATAAAAGCGTTATGTTCGTTGGGAATGCTTTCTCTCCCTCTATGTATGCGCTCATCTCTCCTGCCCTCTTCGCCATATCCAGTCTCCGGAGCAGGTAGGCCTCATACGCTCCCGCGAATTTTTTTCCCATTTCCACTTTTTTTTTCTGTCGAAATAAGTCTCATTCTTGATCGTTCGGCGTGAGGGCGCTCCAAAATGGAGCATTATTGTCCCTTCTTGTCTTCAACCACCCATGAAGGTTCTCCATACTCCCCTTCACGCTCCCCGCGAGCATTTAATCTCTACCTCGACCACTGGTTATGGTGGTGATGGGCAGTGACATTAAATTTCTGTCGAGAAAAATCCCCCTTTTTTTATCTCATAAGGACGTGCATTTCCACTCTATTTTCGCCGTACGTGTCCTGGTGCCGTTTTCCATGAGAAACACTTTTACGACCCAGCAATGTAATATCTTTGTCAACTCTCTTACGGCATAGTTAGATTATAACGTCGCATTACATCGCGCATCGAAATGACAACGCATTAAATCGCACATCGAAGTACCGTATCTTAACGATTTGGGTTCATTCATTTGGGTAGCGTATAGTAATGCATGGCAATTATATTGCGTGGTATATAAATTTCATCGTCACATTACAGTAAAATGTAGCATTGCAGAGGACATAATGGATTAGATACCTAATATTTTATTATACTGGGTGATTCTTCTTATGAAGTCTTGTTATGATTACGAAAAATCAGAACTTTTTTATTCTTCAACATAGATGCATGAAACAAAAACGAAAATGTTACTAAATATATCAAGTCTTATTTGCTATCGCCACAATTGTTCCGTGTGATCCCCATTTGAAGCACGGCACACATCTGCACGATAGGAGAATTCATCCCAAACGTTGTGTAGAATGTAAGTATGTGGTTTTGTAAATGTACCCATTGAATTCTCTGAAAAAAATATGGAATACCACAAAGTTAGCAAGAAACTTGTATTATTTATTTGTTGTGTAGAATGTCCCGAGTTCAGTGCAGTTGAGATACGTTCTTTTAATTCTTGAACATCAGTAGGTAAGGGAGGGACATAAACTGCATCCTTAACACACCCCCACAAAAAGTAATTGCACGCAGTTAAGTCTGGAAGTATTAGGCGCCAGATCTGTAGCACCACAACAACCGACCCAACGTGGAGGTAGCTGTTCACTGAAGAACCTACGGACTGACAAATGGCAATGCGGTGGTGCTCCGTCTTGCTGAAAGAATCTTATCTGAAGCCTTCTAGCTGGGGGAGGAGCAAAGTCTGTAGCATTCTTAGGTAGGCATCGCCATTCATCATGTTTCCACCGAAGAAAAATTGCCCACAAGTTCTGATTTTCCGTGATCATCACAAGACTTTTGAATCACCCTGTATAGAAGAACAATTCGCATCGAATGGTATTACACAAAACTGCATGACCTCCAATGAAATAGAACAATTTGACCCTCCTCCGAGTATTCCATCCAATGCCACTGGGGGCATTGCGATTTATTGCAAAATTCCCGACAATAGATACGCACTTCGATATTTCCGACGCATCTTTTATCGGAAATATGGATAAGTGTATTTTTAAAAAAATCTTATTATTTCGGATTACTTCGAGTATCTCACTAAATCGTACGTAAAGGTGTCCGACAAATGGCGGAATTCAGTCACTATATAGCAAATATCGAACTCCGTAAAAGCACTGCAAAAAATTATGAATCAAATGATATTGAATCACATCGTACAATTTTGCACTGTTTCGCCTATCTCGCTCGACCGCGCGCAAATAATTGCTACCCATCGCCATTTCCAGTCGAATATATGCATCGTAATGCAATATGTCCATCATATCGAGCATTCAAAAATCGATATATCGCAAAATTGTACAGCTCTGCTGCCGAAAATACAATCCTATACCTAAGTATCTCAACCAACCGCGCACATTTAAATGCGATCCATCGAGAAGTCCAGTCGACAGTCGCATCGTAATGCGATATTTCTATCATATTGAACGTTCACAAATCGATGTATCGCACGGTTCAATCGCCGAAAATACAAACATTTCAGTCAACTGCGCATATATAATTGCGAATCATAGAAAATTCCAGTCGAAAGTCGCATCGTAATGCGATAAATCCATCATAACGAGCGTTCAAAAATCGATGTATCGCAAAATCGCACAGCCCCACCGCCGAGAATATAAGCCTATACCAAGGTATCTCACTCAACTGCGCACAAATAATTGCGACCCTTCGCCAATTTCAGTCGATATACTGATTTCAGACAATTAACTGGCAGTCGATAGACATCATATTGCGATCAATCCATCATATCGAACGCTCAAAAATCGATGTATCGCAAAATCGCGCATCCCCACCGCCGAGAATACAAGCCGAGGGGGCGGTGTATAAAGAGAAGGGTGAGGATGGGGGGAGAGGAGGCAGTAGGGTGAGGTGTTTTTTTCGCGGAGGCAGAAGAGAGAAGTGTGCGGCATGGGGTGTGGTGTGGGCCGAGAGAAGCAGGGGATAAGGTTTGACTTTCGAGTATCCCGCGATCTCCCTCTTCCATTCAGCCTATTTTATATATCACTCGTCTCTCTTTAAGCCTTCGGGCGATGCGCCAATCCACGGACTATATTCCCACTCTCAATATCCCCTTCGCTCATTCCCCTCTCGCCAGGGAATCGTCTGCCCCCACCTCTCTCAGCTCAGGGTACGCCCCTCTTCACAGCCACCCTAACCCTTAGCCTTCCGTCCACCCCCTTTTTACACACTCCCTCCCTCCTGCATTTCCCAAACCATTACCCCTTACCCTCTCCACGCCGAATACATCTTCATTTATCGTACAACTCACCCCATCATACATGAAACGAGAATACGAATGTATCTGGTGCCAGTAAACAACAGACAGGAGACATGTAATGAAGATATATATATAATAAGGTGCCAATCGAGACATCTAAAACTTCTCGCAAATGACGACATTTGAACGGGTTGACGTGGAATAATTAGCAAAATCAACTCACAAATGTTTGATTGTGTATCTCACTCACAAATCTCTCACAACAAAATCAACTCACAAATTTTTGATTTGTAGGCATATTTTGGTCATTTCAATTCGTACATTCTAAAGTCATAAAATTAAAACAATTATTTTATTACTCTCCAATACCTATAATTTCGATAAAACAAGACATGAATATACCATCGTTGTTGTAATATTTATTATATGATGAGAAATTATCTAGCGATACGTAGGTCAATTATATTAAAATGACCTCCGTCCAATGGTTCAATATAGCTTAATCACGTCACCCTCAGGCATGTCAAGTTAATGACATAATGGGAACAGAAAGTATAGTATAAAATTGAGGTTTTATGTTTTATTTTTGCCATAACGCTTAATTTAATTGCACGTTGAACCCGGCATAACTCAATATTTTATAATGAACTAATTAAAATCTCAAAACATTAATAAAAATCATAAATTTACCATATCCACACCATTATTTATCACCGATCATAGTTTCAGTAATTCATGCATTAACGGATATTTACTCCAGAATACACCTAGATAATAACAACGACTTGCTCAAAGCGTGTTCGGTGAAAAGTAGTAATTTTAATTTAGCCCTGTACACAGAATGACATTAGTGGTGCCAGAGATGGCACGAGATGCGACTAGCAGTAAATTGCTCCGAGTGAACAACAAAGTCGTATGTCATCTGCTGGCATGCAATTGAATCGCTCGAGATTTTCGTGTCCTGGTTTGTATAAAAGATTTTATGGTAGTATCAATGTGAAGCGTACATCTGTCTTCATATTTTTGTGGCTAGAGAAATGAAATGGTTGACGAAGGAAGATTTGGAAATGAAACTCTTCATTATTGATACAACTAATCATGGAGCATTGAAATCTTATTTCTTACTTTTCATAGGTGTTTTTATTTTGTCTTCCGCCTAATTTTTCACGGAATATAACCAACGAGTATGTTTTTTCTTCGAAAGTAGTAACTTATTGTTAAAAAATGATCGTTAATAATGATAAAATGGATACAGGTAATCATGATAAAATTTCACTTTCCGGTCAATAAGAAATAAAATGATTTACCGGTAATTTAATACGTGTTTTTTTACCCCATAAGAGATTTCATTTTTTACGCAATGAGATAACGACGCGAGGTGATGTGTCAAGTCTGTCGTTCCTTTGCGCCATGGCAAATACAATTCCTCCCCGGCTCTTCGTTCTGTAGTTGCTCATAATTTTACCGGCGAAAAAATGCTTGATGTTTATGTCAAAAACTGGACATCAATTGGGCTAAATAAGAAATTGGCATTTACAATGGACATCTGTCTCTCTGGTGGTTACACTTTCCTCGAGGTAGGATCATTAAGTTTAAAACAGAAGAGAGTTGCATGAATATAACCAAATTTGCAAAAAATAACAATATCCAGTGGGTTCAAATTAAATTGAAATCATCAATTAGTAAAAGTACATTTTCTGCATAAATAATACAAGTTCTTTGTTAACTTTGTGGTATTCCATTTTATCTTTCAGATGATTTAATGGTAGCATTTACAAAACCACAGCTTAAAAAACACACACGACCCGGGTTTCAACGCTGTCAGGTCTGAAGTCTGGTCAGCCAGTCAGCCAGCCAGTCAACCAGGTCTGAAGATGACGCTCAAGCGTTGAAACCCGGGTCGTGTGTGTTTTTTAAGCTGTGGTTTTGTAAATGTTACCATTAAATCATCTGAAAGATATATTTTCTGCGACATAATTACATTTACTTCGCAAAAATCGGCAATTCTAATTTTTTTTCGCGTTGAGAATAAAAGCTAAAAATTACTATCTCTACCCGTTTAAGATCGTCTCGATGTATTTCATCCTTTGCAATATTTTTGCGCACAATATGTACCCACCTCTCAATCTTTCCAGTTTTCACGTAAAGCAGCTAAACAGCGCATCAAAAAGTCCGAAGAGAGTATCTGCAAATTATATTTTTCTGCAGGAACGTGAATGATAATCCTGTAATAAAACGCAAAGAAGACATGGCTTACTGTACACTGCGCACTGATTTCAATATAATACTCAAAGACCAGAAAAATCTTAATGAAGACATCATTTCGACGTCCTCAGGAATCGAAAAACAGGTCTTACCCACCCCCATTGCCCATCAGGTCATGCTAATCAAAACACGAAGCCATCTTAATGGAAAAAGAATTCCAGATGAAAATTCAGCAGCTGCACGTGGAAGCATTTTAGTTTTCGGCCGTCATTTTTTATCAGTCGGCACGAGTTCATTTTTTTTACCACTCGCTCCGTCATCAAAACGAAAAGAATTAATTCCAATACATTTCACCCAAAACTTCGGCTCATGAATATATATTTAAAAGGTCGTTTTACAAAAAGCTTGAAAATTTTCCATATCAATTTATATTCGAAAACTTTCGAAAGCTACGCACATTTTCTCGAAATGAAAAAATAACTCGTCGACGCACTTAACCATTCCTGGAACATGGGAGCGATTCAATTATTTTTTCCTCTTGAGCGGCGCACGGGAAAAAATATATATATTCCCTCCGCCGATTGCCTCCGGGTGTCCGTAGGCAGGGCAAGCTCGCCAATGATGTGATGCCGGGGACGTGGATGAAATATGAAGGAGGGGAAATACATTCGATAGCCTCAATTTTAGTCGCATAAAGTCGTTTCTGCCGCCCCTTTTTTCCTTATTCATCCCTTTTCCCTGAAAATATAAAAATTACACTCCCCAACATAGCCCCTCTGTTTTGATTCCACCCCTGGGAGAGCCATCTTCCATTCGTCAATGTATTCACACTCGATATGCATGATGCAAATACACGTGATGACGTCGTGAGACATTATCCGAAATTTTTTCATGACAAGCCAAAAAAATGCAACGTTTTCACGAAATGTTTTTTTGTAACGCTCAGATAATTTCTACCACCTTGAACATTTTAACAGTTTTCAAATTTTGCTGATTAAAAATGTCGCCGTTTCACAGAAAATCGATTAATTTTGCCAACTTACCATTCCCCATTCCTCTGTTTTACTTCCATCCCAGAGAAAGCCATCTTCCATACGTCAATATATTCACATTCTTGTAGTCCCGGCGAATGATAAAGCATGAACGAGGCCGTAGAGTAACATATTGTTATTATTGTCGGATCCAGTGGCTCGGTCGGATCCAATGGACGTATCGCAATGAGATATTTGGACCGAAAAGATACACGCGATAGCGTCTTGCGACACTGTCCTAATTTTTTTATGGTAAGCCCTAATTTGCAAATAAAAAATTACTCCGCTTCGCAGAAAATCGATAACTTTTGCCAACTTACCATCCCTCATATTCCTCATTCCTCTGTTTTACTTCCATCCCAGAGAAAGCCATCTTCCATACGTCAATGTATTCACATTCTACATGCATGGCGTATCGCATTGAGGTATTTGGACCAAAACGATACACGCGATAAGGTCTTGCGACATTGTCCTATTGTTTTATGATAAGCCCTAAAATGGAACATTTTAACAAAATGTTTTTCTGCGCCGCTCAGATAATATCTACCACCTTGAATATTTAAACGGTTTTCAACCTTTGCAAATAAAAAAATACTCCACTTCACAGAAAATCGATCAATTTTGCCAATTTACCATCCCTCATATTTCTCATTCCTCTGTTTTACTTCCATCCCAGAGAGAGCCATCTTCCATACGTCAATGTATTCACATTCGACATGCGTGGCGTATCGCATTGAGGTATTTGGACCGAAACGATACACGCGATAAGGTCTTGCGACATTGTCCAATTCCACGAGACACTTAACTAGGGATCGGGTTTTCTCTGGAAAGCATCCTCCTCTGCAGGGATTTGAACCCTGCCCGCCCGTATGGTTTTCCAGTATTCTAGCCACCACACCAACCCGATCACCCAATTTAGTCAGTTATCTCAGAATCAAAATAAGTCCCGTCAGAACAATGACGACAATCACTCCAAAAACACTTATTTAACAACAACCTCTGCGATAGAATTCCTAAGTGATAAAAACCCAGCCAAGGCCTTCGCATACTTTATTTGTTCAAATCTAAAATTTGAAATTGTTAAAACTAAAATTTGTTAAAATCTAAAATTAAAATGTGACATTAATTGTTGAACTGTTTAAGTTAATATATTGTTGTTCTTATACCAAAATATTTAGGATCTTACTCAGTAAAACTGTTGTATTTATTTCGTTTTGCTTGTGTAATGTATGATCTTCTTGTTTTCATTGATCATTCATCAAATATACTTGAGTTCCAAGGAAATAAAATTGTATTCGGAACTAATTTATTTTTTTTTTAACTCCCTCCTGGAGTCAGGGCAAATGAAAAAAACTCACCACTCAAAGGGCTAAGAATCCGATATTCTGCTATATTCAAAGACCTTCTGCGATATGGATTAAACATTGCAATGTTAGAGTAGTGATATCGAACAGCGCTTAACCCCATTCAGAGAGTTTGTACTAATATCCAACCCTGTCTCCTTTTTCTCTTCCTCAGCCAGCCTAATATTTCATTCCCATCGATCAACACCTGTCCCTCCTCAGGGTTTTTATTTTCGACCAAACGTAATATCAACCGGCCACTTTGTTCCAATATATTCTTTTATTTACCCATTTCCAAAGAGGTTATTTTTTTAGAATTTTCGTGTTTATCATATCCCTCTCGTAATTGACTCTCTTCGTTTGAAACTCTGAAAAGAAGTAGATGGGAAGATACATCTACATATATATGAAAACGTACCCCGTCGTGTTTGTTTAATTCCCGGACGCCAATTTTTTTGGCGAGGTCCAGCCTAAAAAAAAAGATTCATTTTCCCATCCCGGGGAACAGCGTGAAGCGACTCCATCTTGCCGAATGAATTTGAGTATTTGGTTTCGGTGGGTTTTGTAACGTTTTAAGGTTTATTTTTACCATAAAAAGTAATTTTATCGAATAACTTTGCCATAAGACTACAAACTCTAGTTAAGTAGATTAATGCGTAGTAATTTATCTTCTTCTCAAATTGTCATTCCATCAGGATTGGTTTGCGAAAGCCCTGCTAATGAATTTGAGCATTTGGTTTAGGTGGGTTTAGTAACGTTTTAAGGTTTATTTTTACCATAAAAAGTAATTTTATCGAATAACTTTGCCATAAGACTACAAACTCTAGTTAGTTAGATTAATGCGTAGTTATTTATCTTCTTCTCAAATTGTCATTCCATCAGGATTGGTTTGCGAAAGCCCTGCGTATGAATTTGAACATCTGGTTTTGGGGGGTTTAGTAACGTTTTGTGGTTTATTTTTACCATAAAAAGTAATTTTATCGAATAACTTTGCCATAAGACTACAAACTCTAGTTAGTTAGATTAATGCGTAGTTATTTATCTTCTTCTCAAATTTTAATTCCATCAGGATTGGTTTGCGACAGCCCTCATCCTCTTGCTGTCCTCTTCATTTCTGAAAACCATCCTCATCCCATGTCCTCCATTATCTACTTCCAATATTCCTTTCTAGGTCTTGCTCTATACCTTTTGCTTTTTATCATCCATTCTTAAGTCACTTGTACCATTCCCTCATGCCACAGTCGACGACCTATCCATTCGTCCCGACTTCTTTTTAATATATAAAGAGGAAAGTTCATAGGAAGAGATACCTGGATGCAAGGGAACTAGCATTAGATAGGGAAGGGTGGAAGGCTGCAGTCAACCAATCTTAGGATTGAACAACCAATGATGACAAGACATTAACTGTGGCGTTACTCGGTAGAAATTGGTAGTATTCTCCTAAGGATAACTTGATATGATTCTACTCTTAAATTTTCTAACCATTCATAAAAAGTTCATTTCATATTTTTCAAATTCATTTCATAAAAAGTAATTTTATCGAATAGCTATGCCATAAGACTACAAACTCTAGTTAAATGGTTCAATGCTTAATTATTTATCTTCTTCTCTAATTTTAATTCCATCAGGATTAGTTTGCGATAGCCCTCCTCCTCTTGCTGTCCTCTGTTGTCCTCTTCATTTCTGAAAACCGCCCACATCCCACGTCCTCCATTATCTACTTCCAATATTCCTTTCTAGGTCTTACTCTATACATTTTGCTTTCTATCATCTATTCTGAGGTCACCAGCACCCCTCCCACATGCCACAGTCGACGAACTACCCATTCGTCCCGACTTCTTTTTAGTATATAAAGAGGAAAGTTCATAGGAAGAGATACCTGGATATAAGGGGACTAGCATTAGATAGGGAAGAGTGGAAGGCTGCAGTCAACCAATCTTAGGATTGAACAACCAATGATGATAAGACACTCCGGCGTTACTCGGTAGAAATTGGTAATATTCACCAAAAGGATATCTAAATACAATTCCACACTTTATTTTTCTAACCAACCTGGGTTTCGGAATATTACGCCATTTTCCAGAGAACTTGGATAGAAAGAAAACAAAACCCAATACCGAAGTATCACAGTGGTTCGATTATAAAATACATGAATAGTTTTGAGGAGTTTCTCAAGTAACTTACCAAACTAGTCACGCCTAATCGTCCAGACCTGTTATCTCTTGAAACGTTAGCAAATTATTTAAAAAAAAAGGCTGAGAGATCCTAACATCTGGATACAACTTATCTTATTTCCTTCGATGAGATGCTTTATAAGGTTTGAATAGCTGTATGAAGCATCTCATACAGTTACAAACATACCGACAAAGTTTGAGTAACCTGAAAACAACTCAAAACGTCCTTAGTGAACAGATATATGGACCCAAAGCGAGATGCGCTTTGATTAATTTATTTACATACGCGTATTGGCTTGCATTCATCTATGTACATATTTTTAGGGTGGTCCTCTCTAATATGTATTGCCAATGAGTAGGAACTGGGGCGGTATATCAATAAATACGCTCACTGTCTGTGGGAGAAGGGTATGAAGGGGATGAAAATGGCTGTGGAAAGTAAGCTTGAATAAACTAGGAGGGGAGTGAGGAAAGGTGACTCACGGTATCGTTTGAGCCTGCCGGGTGGGTGACAAGGCTATGTGAAGGAGAGGTGATTGGGAGGGGAACATATTGTCATTACAGAGTTTAAAATTATCGGGGAAATTCACAAAGTTAAGCTGTTCCATATAATCTAGTTTCCGCCCCTTGTTCATGACATGCAACATTTGAGGATCAAAATCACACCGGTCGTTTTTTTCGCCATAACGAGTAGTAGGAGTATTTCATTGTGTGCGGAACTGTGCATATGTTAACGGAATATGTTAGAATATTAGAGGGAAAATTAATCGGTAAGGCGGGGAGGATACGAGGTGGATAGTGCACCTGGATAACCGTTGAGAAACGGATGATGAGAGACAAGGGTCCCTGGCGCATGCCCGGCGTTTAGCAGGTTTGCTTAGGCGGAGGACCGCGTTGAGAGGATGGTAGACGGCCGATGTATGTAGTGAAGGTTATAGAACGCCAAGGAAAAAATTAGATAAAAATAGTAGCTATGTTTCCAAGAGCTTTAAACTTTACTTATATTGAGGATAGACTTTTCCTATTCATAGCTCGAGAAAAATAGGCAGATAGAACTTGGATGGGAACCTCTATCAGACCGTCGATTGAAAATTAGATTCAATCTTTTATCTAAATTCAAAATCAATTAGTTTTCCGGTGAGATCTTCAATATCTTACAGTCAAAACACACTACGGTAGATCAAATCATGAGAATAAAATAAGTGAAGTAGATTGTGGAACAGAAAGGTTTAACATGTCGTTTTTCACGCAATCAATCGTAGACCATAATGGCTGCGTTAAGACTTTATAGTTAGTAAGTTGACAGGTAGTGTAGCAGATTAATTGATGTGCTACATAATGCATGTTTCTAAATCTGCCGAGAAGTGCTAATACCATGTTTTGCATGTTCTCTGCATGACTCTTGTGTCACTTTACATAGTTACATTATAGATTTGTATTTTCTGTAGAAGTTATTGCATGCCCATAGTGTGGTGCATGTTGGTGAAAGTTAATATCTACACTATAATGCATTTTGGCGATAAATTACCCCCTGCCGAACACACTTGTGGTAGCTTGCAGGGCAGCACATAGATGCAGAAGTAAATTTGAAAGGGAAAACATATAGGTCAGGCGGTTTGAATAAATTGCTGACTGACAAAGTTTGAGTTACCTGAAAACAACACTAGACGTCCTTTGTGAGCAGATATATAGACCTAAAACCCGAAACATAAGATGCGCTTTAATTAATTTATTTTACTCTATCCTAAAAGTTCTCCAAGAATACAACGCGAAGATAAAAGATGAATTAATAATACGAAGATTAAAATACAAGCACGCGGGAGAGAAAAGCTGCATGAGAGGTCACGCTGAGAGGTGATTAATTGGAACAAGTGGATTCCTTCACCTATTTCTGAAGTACCATGAAGAAGGGCGGAAGAAGTGCAATATACATCAAGCAAAGAATTCCCCAAGCTAAGAAATCCTTTGTGTCAGGATAGACATAAGAGTAGACTAAGAGGAGACCAGGATAGAAATAAGAGTAGACTAAACGCCGTGGGTATGAGTTATCTGAGGAGTGTTTGCGGCAAACGTAGGATGGATAGGGTCAGGAATGAGTGGGTAATAAATGCATGTGTTTTGGATGCCCCAGTAATAGAAATATATCTGAGAGGAGTATGCTTCGTTCGTTTTGCCATGTTGAGAGAATGAATGAGAGATGCATAACGAAACAGATATATAAGAGTGAAATGAATGGTGCGAGAGGAGAGGTAGGCTGAGAAAGTTGTGGTTAATTGTAGTTGAGGAAATTCTTGGGAGGAGGAATATTAGGAGTCTTAAAAACAGCAGAGCGCGCATGAAGCAGTGTATTGGGGTAAATGAGGCAAAAGAGGTTTGCAAGGATAGGTCAGGATGGAGGAAATTATTGGAGGACAGTTAGGTGTACAAATATGCATGTATGAGTGACACCTTGTGACTGTGCCTACCCTGGAAGGGAACGGCGTGATTGGTATGTATGTAAGAAATCCTTCATTGAAGAAAGACAACAGCTGTTATACATCAAATTCTCAGGCTTTACTTGGTGGAACAATATTGCGATGGTTTGTAAATAAATTCACTTTATAATGTTGCACAATAATTTTTATTATTCCGACCTAGGTTTCGACTCAAGTTAAGTCATTCTCAAGGTGACAATATTGCGCCACGAGCCCCTTTTATACATTGTCAGGGTGTAGGGGAGGGGAAGTAGTGGAAGGGGAAGCAGTCAAATGGGCGGAAAGTGGGTGACTGGTCCGAATAAGGGGAGGGGGGATATTTGTGTATTGTTTAAGGATTTGCGTCATGGGAGGGGGGCATCCTCTACTTCCCCTCCTCTACATTGGTATTCTCTCGGAACGCTAGAACCACGTGCTTGCCCGTGATTGGTCGTCCGATCGAAGAAACGGATGGAAAATAAGTATCCTACTTATTTCTATTTTTCATTACTGAATTTTGAATCCGATCCGTCAGCGGATGCGATCAAATCTTTTATACGATTCTAGGTAGTTTGAGCGAAACATCATTTCACTTAGAAATCGATGAATTTAGTCTCAATTTAAAGAAAAATATCTCACCCTTCTAATATCACCAAAAATTTAACACCTCATCTCACTACTTCCCGAGATATTAGCCTAAACATAACAGCCCTTTACATGGAAAATGGTTCGCGTATCACTCCAGAGAGAGCTAATTTAAAAAATGTGGAAGTAGGTAGTTTTTATACTTTTTCAACTACTTTTGAAAATTAAAAATATTACCACCGCAAAAAATTCTTCGGTATCACAAAAAACCTTCCGTTTCGAAGGAGTTTCAAACGTACCGCGCGGAAAAAAAGAGTCAAGTTCAAGACTTCTTTGGTTATTTTTATTTACTTACAATTTCTGTCATATAAAACTACTGGTAAGTATTGAATATTTAATTCATGTGTTCTACAGCTGGTGAAATTGAAACGTATTATTCGAACATGGTCTCCATTATGACTTGGGAACTATCTTGCTCAAACAACCTTAAAGCTTGGAGGTGTAAATCATTAACGAAACAGGTCGTGAGAATCAATTTTATGTGAAATTTGCCAAGTATATAATAATAATAATAAAAATATTTATTCTTCTTAACATGTTTAATAACAAATATTTTTTCTGTATTGAGGAAGTAATATAGCCTATAAGGCATTGAGTCTGTGTTTAGGCTAATTTCAAAAATATTAATGCGGAAAAGAACACATCAAACCATGATTAACAAAATATGAAAAATACGAAAATTATACACGCAAAATTAGGCGCGTAAAAAGGAAATATTACCATTGTGCTGGCTTAAGAACTTACAAAAATAAGGCAATTGTACTACAAATGTGATTGATAATACAACATACTTATTTTATACTAAAATTACTGACCCTTTACAATACGGTTTCTATATCTTTAAAAGTTAACAACCACTTTTGAATCTGTCTTTGATAACTATTGAAATGGGTAGATTCTTTGACGTTATTTGGCAGGAGATTATACAATTTGTACCCCATGTACATAAAATACCTTTTATACATTGTGAGATTAGGTTTGGGTGTAGGGACCCAGAAGCCTCTTCGAAAACTAAACATGATATCACTCCCTAATAAAGATGGACTATAACCACTACGTAAATAAAAGATTTTCAAGACTTTATAACAGTACAAGTACCTCAGTGGGAGTATTTTCAACTCATTAAACAGATGACGGGAGTGTTTTATTTTTTATTAAGTATTATATTCTTATTATTAAGTCATTATTTTTTCTGTATGAAATAGGCTGACTTAACAGTGCTGTAATATGATCCGCCCCAACACGTGAGTTCCTAATCCAGCTTAGAGTGCCCTAAGGCATAGTAGATCATTTTGCGAACAAAAAGAGGACATTTGTTACGCATAAAATAAAATTTTGTGAGACTACTCTTTAAGTAAGTACATACATTTGAAATTTGCTTATCCCATTTCAAGCGATAATCTAAGGTTACTCCCACGTATTTAACTTCTTTTGCCGTTTTAATTACAGGGCAATTACAAAGATCACTTGAACAGTCCGAGGTGTGATACAGTAACTTTTCATCAAGATTATAACAGCCACATGAATCATAAAACATACATTGCGTTTTCCTTTCATTCAATTCCAAGCCATTATAATTAAACCAGCGTCGTAGACTGGATAAGTCAAGCTGCATTGCATTAAAAACTCCATCCCAAGTAAAATTCACAAAATTCAAAGCCATATCATCTGCGAAAGTTTTTATCTTACCTTTTAATTCATAGCCACATAAATCATCAATATAAATTAAGAACAAAATTGGGCCCAAAATAGAACCCTGAGGTACACCAGTGTTAATGCTGCTAAAGGCACTGAAGAAATTATTTACCTGAACACACTGACTACGATTAGTTAAGTAGCTCTAGACCCAGTCTGAATTCAGCTTAGAGTGCACTAAGGCGTAGTAGATCATTTTTCGAACAGAAAGCGGGCTTTTGTTACGTATAAAATAAAATTTTGTGAGACTACGCTTTAAGTAAGTACATACATTTATCTTTGTCTATCTACGTATCGCACCGGACAAAGTGCCAGTGTGTGGGGGGAGGAAGAGTGTAAGCTGGGGAGGAGGATGGATTCGGAAGCTGGGTTAAGGCGTGGAGCGTACGCCATGGATACCCTTTCGCTCACAATACGAGCAGTCACAGCACAGTGAGTTCATCTTCCTCCCCCCCCCTGCTCACCAGTTGTCGTCCCCCAGTATGGAGTGAGGGGGGCCAGAGGTGGTAGGAGGGAGAGGTGTCGGAAACCACAAGGCCCATCACCGCTCTCGAGAAGAAACACCTCTGGGGGGCGGAGAATAGGTGACATTCCATCTTGGCCGGAGGGACGGAGGTGGCGGAGGCGGCAGCCGGGGGGTGTGGGGGGCAGTGACGGTGGTGGAGGGTTGGGTGGAAAGGGAGGAAGAGACGTAGGGTGGAGTGTGCCAGAGTACGGCTGCAATAAAGGTTACGACGGCACTAGGCGGGAAATGTTACCATAGCGACAGCACATCATACCGCGGCAAGATAACCACCTTTTCCCTCCCTGCTATGGAGGCGGTGGGCGGGAGAGAACTATGGCAGAAGCAATTTCACTCGGTAGGTACCTCCCCCTCGCCCGTCTCCCACCTCGCCAATTTCTCCTTAACTACACAAAAGCAACTTCTAAAAGGCCGTCCTTCCCATTCCACCTCCATGCTCATCCTACACACTCAGATCCACTGCCTTACTCTCCGCCTCTTTCCCTCCAGCTCGTATCCGGAGGGAGAGGGGGGTTTTTGGGTTGGTATATATAGAGGGAAGGCATGGGGAGGGTCGACCATTCCACATTCTCACCCCCCCACCCCACAAATACACAGTTTTCACCCCTCCCTCACGTTTCACATGCACCCTCACATGGGTACACATCATAACTTCCTTGGAATAGAATCTCCCCCACACCCTACTTCTTCGACCAAAGAGATGGGGGAGGAATCAAGAGGGGGAGGGGCTTGTAGGGGGGGATGGAGGGAGGTGGAGTAGCAGCGGCTTTTAGCTGCTAATATGACGGTCGCCATTCAAATTCGCTCCTCATATATCCCAGCCATGGCGCCACCTGCATGCTCACCGCCCCATTTCACCCGCGTGCCTTATCCGCCCCGTTTGACTCTCATTCGCTCTCCAGCCGTTTCCCCCCCCTCTCCCGATTCCACTTCTCTCCAGTCTCTCCACTCTGCTCCCCTAATACTCCTCTCCTACTACATAGCTACGTGTAGATTTAATCAGGAGATGTAGGACTGCGCCATGTTGGAATTGAATATCGTATTTCCATATGAAGAAGAGAGGCATCTCCCTGGAAAGTGAACATCGTATTTCAATGTGAGGAGAAGAATATGTCGCTGAAACGTCGGAAGAATTGAAGGATGCCAATGGATTGCATCACAGTTCATGGTGTTTTACACGTGACCTCGCTTATATTACAATACTTACGTATGAGGTGTCAGGTGTCGTTTAATTATAAATTTCACATTTGTATAGCATGTTAAATCATATCGTGGAGAACTTGTCACAGAAATGTCGGAAGATTGAAGAATGCCAATGGATTGCATCACAGTTCATGGTGTTTTACCACGTGACCTCGCTTATATTACAATACTTACGTATGAGGTGTCGTTTAATTATAAATCTCACATTTGTATAGCATGTTACATCATATCGTGGAGAACTTGTCGCAGAAATGTCGAAATAATTGAAGGATGCCAATGGATCGCATCACAGTCCATGTTGTTCTGTCACGCACCTCACATGTCTCACCATACATAACTATAAACTATCGCATAATTTATTAATATCACTTTTAATTAGTTTGTCTTATACATATCACTGAAATGAGCACAAAAAATTTATGAGATAGTTGTCATAAGATATTTCAGCCGAATTTTCATAATATGTAATACAAATATCGAATTGTTTTATGAATCGTTTACTTTGCCATTGCATGGCCTTCTTAATTAGCAAAATATAGCAAACCACATCAATAGAGCAAAGGACTACCTACGCATCTTATCATATCAGGAATTGATTGATCTCAATTTCTTGAATGTAACCATTGTCTTCTATTGAAAATCACGTTGGTGGAACACAAATAAATCACCACGAGAAAAAATCAAGCTGGACCGGAAGTCGAACCACGCACCTTTGGATTAGAATAACATCAATATTACTTAATTTTCGACCAAAAATTTATTTAAATTTAGGAAGCATCATTAGCTTTGCTATCCGCCTACTGACACGGCAAACCAGCATAGTCCAGCAAGCCAGTAAGGTCCATGGTTCAATCCCTAACTCAGGTACAGGTCAAGGTTTCGATTTAAACACTTTTTGAGGCAACAAACAATGCACTTGATACCATGCCTTAAATTTAAAAAAGTTGTTTTGTTTAGTGAGAATTTTCGGCAGGTTTCATAAAAAAACATAATTCTAGCCTTGAAAAGATTATAATCTCTATTTGATAATGGTAATAAAATAATTACTAAAAAAAGGTGATTTACATCATATACGACCTCAAAATGAGTGGAGTAATTAGAAAAAGAATGAAGGAAGTTGGCATGAATCTAAAATATTTCTGAAATAAAGTTATCGCTCAAAAAACCATTGATGAAAATAAAGGGTATCAGATAAAAAAGAAAAATAAAAACTAGGAAAAGGTTAAAAAATTGTTTTCACTAAAACAGTAGGAACCACTGAAAAAGGATAACAATAATTTGGTATAAGAAGAGAAAAACTTACCAGCCAGCCAATCGTTTCTAGCGGATCACTGCTGAGAAACTTGGAATTGAAGATGATTAAGCTCCAACTGCAAAAATATGGAAAAAAAACTATTTTATAGTTACAATTTCAATGAAAACCTTGCTGTAAACTGCGACAGATTAACAGATCTGAAATTGCCAGTTGACAAAAGCCGCGTTCTTCAAGGTTGTTAGAGCGAGGTGTAACTTCACATATAATTTAACGTATATGGCCCCTTAAAACGATATAAATTCTACACTTTTAATCACAGCAAAAAATCCGCCTCTTTGTACACGTGGTATTTCTCGAGATATTGGTCTAAAATTAGAATCGTTTATCCATGAGATATAGTGCGACTGTGCTCTGCAGCGAGAATATATTCAAAACTTACAAAATACTAAATCTTAAGATAGTAGTCTAAGATGTAGCTCTTTGCTTTCATAACAATTTTTTTAATCCATGACAAAAATACAAACAACATTGTTTCAATCCGAACAATTTATTATTTTAAAAAATTATAATTATTTTGTAATAAATTGTGTGGATTTGAACAAAGTTGTTTTTGTTTTTATCATGGATATTACCCACCTCCATAAAGTGAAGCCGGAGAGGATTACTATTTTTTAAATTACTAACGGAAATACTTCTCAAGATTGCAAACAAATCTTCAGCAGAATGATTTTCATATCTTTCTATACCCGTAGGAGGTGGTTTAGCCCAACGAAATAACCAACGACATATGTACAGCCGACGAAGATGGCTTGACCATTAAAACGTCTTGAATGATTTTTATGTGATTGTCCTTTCTCCATACTTTCCTTATCCTGTCTTTTATCAAAACTATAATTATTTTTTTAAATATTCCTGTACCATAATTTCTCTCAAGAAGGTTGTTCGACCTTCAGAAATATGTGACGCATATATGAGTCCTTCTATGTATTGCCCCACTTTTGACATAAGCATTAACGCACGGAAGAGCCTCTCGTATCCGGACTTGGAACTGGGCCTGATCATGATCACTGAATGTCCGGATTAAATGGAGTCAGGTTCAATATGCCCGTTAAACCAGTTTAAGATAAGGCGATTGAAATTTCTTTGAAGGTTTCCGCGACTCATAAACTTGTTAATATTGCTCTTTTCAGGTATTCTCGTCGCATGTTTAGTTTTTCTGACAACAGTTACTCCCCTCTTCCTGGGGGCATCTACAGGTCCGTTGGACATTTTGTAATTATTCACAATATATAATTCATAGTATATTTATATTACAAAATGTCCAACGGACCTGAAGACGCCCCCAGGAAGAGGGGAGAAACTTTTGTCAGAAAAACTAAACACGCGACGAGAATACCTGAAAAGAGCAATATAAACAGTTTAAGATAAGTTGAGCTATAAAAATCGAGTTTAATCATAAAAATTATGTCACTACACTCACCCAACAATTTCTCAAGCTAAACGCAGCTCACGTAAGGCCATCAAACCCTTCCACAAAATTACATTTTCGCAATGACGTTTCACAACGTTAATGTAAATGTTCCGCATACAGCAATAGAAGCCGTAGTTTGTTTGCGAGTTCCAAAATCGGGACAGAAATACAGTTTATACAATATTTGAGAACTGTTTTTGACTTTTTTCTTTAGGTCCCTCAGGACAAATCGGATTTCTGGACTAGAAGGGTCCGGATTAGCGAGACTCAACTGTATAAAAGCTCGCGAAAACCTCTAAACATTTCATAATGTATATACGAGCTGTACACACACACCAGCAAAGATTTTTGCGTATTCAGTACGACTATATTTTTTCATTCTTATTCCGACTGGTATTGTATAAATGTAAAATTCGAATATGGTTCCCGATGTAACTGGAGAAAAATCTCGCACAAATCATTTTTGAGGGAAATCGCAAGGGGAACGGTTGTAGGGTTTACTTGGTGGAAGTTATACATCGCGGAAGAATAAAAATACCTTAAATAGTGAGTAAACTCCAACAGTGATGTTAGCTGAAGGGTTCAAATTAACTTGCAAATTTCACAAGTGGAGTCAACGAAGTTATTTTTGCTCAGGAATTAACCAAACTGTGTAAGTTTTACGTTGAAGATTTATTGTACGACCGGTTTCGTTGAATGGTCGACATCATCAGGTCGACCTGCTGATGTCGACTATTCGACGAAACCGGTCGGACAATAAATACTCTACGTAAAACGTACAAAGAGTAAAAGCTCAAACGATTTCGTACTGTCTACTAATTTTTATTTCACCTCTTGCTACACGTGTTTCAACTGAACAACAGTCATCCTCAGGCAAGACTGGTAGTCAGGCTAGTCTTGCCTGCTCCCCAGGCTAGTCTTGCCTGAGGATGACTTTTGTTCAGTTGAAACACGTGTAGCAAGAGGTGAAATAAAAATTAGTAGACAGTACGAAATCGTTTGAGCTTTTACTCATTATGCTGTTCTACGATAAGTTCTCGCCTGAGAAAGTGGAGAAAAAACGTACAAAGTTTAATTGATTCCTGAGCATTATGGAAAAGTTTTACAAAGTTAAGGATGAAACTTATTGAAGTTATTTTTATTCTTCCTATTTCTAATCGCTTCAATCGACGAAAATCTCGGCGAGAGCGTGAACTGTTGCAATAGAATCAGTGACAGTTCAATTTCGTTTAGTTCTGTATATGTATAATGAATCACTCCCTCTTTTCACATAACGTTTATATGTTCCTAACGTCATCTCCCCGTATTCCATCCGGCTGTTACCACAGTTAACGCCAGCGTTACTCCTCCTTCCGTCTCACGCTCACACATGGACTTCTAATCTTCCACCCGAACTGTGTTCGCCACCCGAAGACGAATCATCGTGCCCCTCCAGCTCCCGCACACATGTGTAAGTACATAACCCGTCTCGGAGAGCAGTATGAGATTGGATGGCGGCGTGCCTCGGTCACATTGAATCCATTTCGCGCTTCTAACACCCCCTACCCTTTCTCCCCACCACCCCTCCCTCCCCCTCCTACCGCCGCACCCTCCCCTCCTTCATCCCCCTCTCGGAATTCCTCATATTCGTCTTCCCCGGAGACGCGTTTGCAAAGAGGAGAGGATTCGCCGACCTGCCTACTCCACGCTGCCAACCTCTGCGTCCCATCCCATGAACGGATCCTTATGCCCCACTATCATCTACATCTACATAATACCCCGCGAGGCGCCGTATGGGCGTGTGGCAGGGGGTGTCATGTCACCAGCCGTGTAAAGGTGTTAGTATTTTTAAGATGAAATGGAGACATTTATTATAGGAGTGTATTTAGTGGAGCTCAATTTTTATTGTGGTCGCTTATTGTTCGCAGAAAAAAACGAGTTTTTGTACCTATCTGTTCAGCAGTGTCTTCTTCTTCAGTGTTCAACCCTGGGGTTGGTTTGCAGCAGTACGCCATTCCTCTCTTCTGTCTGCTTTTCTCTTCATTTCTGTGTATGTGGTGCAACCCATATCATTCACAATCTGCTGTATGAATGATATCCTTGGTCGTCCCCGGCGATTCCTTCCCTCTATAGCTCCTTCTGCTATTGTTAAAACGATGTTGTCGTGTCTTAGAATATGCCCTACGAGTTTGTATCTTCTTGTTTGGATATGCCTCCACAGGGATCTGGTTTCTTGAACTCTTTTCGGTACCTCTTCATTCGTGACTCTATCTTTCCAGCTGAGCTTCAACATCCTTCTGTAGAGCCACATCTCCAGGGCTTCTAGCCGCCTTCTCTCTTGTTTTCTTACTACCCATGTTTCGCTCCCGTATAGGGCCACACTCCAAACAAATGCTTTCATCATCCGTTTCCTTATTTCCAAACTAATGTTCTTGCTGGTGAGTAGGTTCTTTCTTAGATAGAATGCATTTTTGGCCTGATGTATTCTCCTTACAATTTCTTTCTGGCTTCTACCATCTCTTGTTATTCTGCTTCCCAAGGAGGCAAATTCCTCTGTCACTTCTAGCTTCTCTCCTCCAATTCTCATTATTGGGGGTTCATATTGTTCTTCATTACTGCAAACCATCACCTTGGTTTTGCGTTTGTTAATTCTCATGCCATACTGTTTACAGAAAATCCTACACATTGTGTTGAGCATCCTTTCTAGATCTTCTTTGGTCTCTGTGATCACAGCAGTATCATCTGCATAACGCAGCATATCTATCTTCTGTCTATTAATAATCGGCAGTGTATCTTTCTTATTTTATCGCATCTTTCAGACCTCGAGATGTAGTGAGAAGTCATAATAATATTCTCTGTGTCGCTCTAAAAATATCAGTTCTAAATTTATCAAGCAACCAAAGCCTAGCGTGTAACCTCCGAGTCTCTAGGGGCTCCCACCTTAATCCCTCTAAAAGTTGTGAGACACTATATGCACGCTCGTAGCAGTTTTTAACGAAGCGCGCTGGTTTCCTTTGAGCCTATCGAGCCATTTCGTCCCACAAAACCGAGATGCCCACCGTTAGTATATTACATTTCCCCATATCTCATAGCCTAAAGCGTGCTTTCATCGAAATGCGCTAACCCTACACTCTAAAAGTAAAACTAGGGTTTTTAAAACGGGTTCGAGCCCCGCCTGTGTGAATTTTCCTTCATCTATTTTCATTTTCATTCATGGTTGTGTGTGTGATGTAAAATGAGTTACATGTAACAAAGGGCTCGACAGTCCTAATATCACTCAATATAGACGATATTCTTGTTAAATACCAGAGCTGATTCAAATTCTTTATATTATCCTGGACGTAGAACTAATACATATCACGATTTATTTTTGGTATCGACTATTTCCCTGTAGAACCTCTTACCATTGCACATGAAAAATTCCGCCTCCACTCATCTACTCAAGTCTATCTTTTTAAATTAATTGATGGAGATACAAGATATGTAATACAGAACCGTGTTATACATCTCTAGAGCTTATTTTTCCTTTTTTGTTAAATTATTCTGGGAGTGATTTGTTATTAATTTAGATTGTTTTTAATTGCTTCCAAAGTATTTGCCATTATCATCGTATTGTAAATTGATTCCTTCTATGCTATTCATTGCAGTATTATATATTAATATGCATAGTAATTTATGACAAATGAATTTAAATATTTACCTTCAAACAAAAAATTACTTTTTTATATTATAATAGAGTAATAATTCAATTCCTTTTCAGGAATTTCAGAGTGGTATTACATTAGATAATCCATAAGGAATATCCTGTGTTGGGGCTACTGACAAATAAACCATGCAAAAGCGATAGCAAAAAACAAAATGGTTTACTATTTCCGATAAAACGTTTACAATACAGTGAAGAAACTAATTCAAAATAGAAAAAAGACTCAGAGATATACAGAATTAAATAGTGGTTACAAAAAGAGACATAAATACAAGATCGGGTGAACTTACTTTAACAATGATATTACAATATCACTTAATTTATTACATTTAATTCGATAAATATTTCATGTAAATTACGAAACAAAACCTCGATGTTTTTTATAAGTAATAACCAAGTTTTTACTTTCTTAAGAAATTTTCCTTCATGTTTTTCTTCTTTAATGTGGTTCGGAAGGACGTTAAGTATTTTTCGAGATATGTACACAAAGCATCTTTGAAACAAAGACAAATTAGGCTTGGGTAAAGAAATAGTATTTCTTTCTCGCAAGGTCAGGACTTGAGTCCTGGGTAACCGATTTGCTTCGTCGCCACTTCTTAGATAGAAATTCTTTAACACTTTATAAAAATACGTATACCTGACAGGCAATATGTTCAGTTCTAAGAAGAGTGGGAATGCATGAGAGAAACGGTTTTTGTGCATTATCACACGTAATATCCTCTTTTGCAGAAATAGTACGGGGTTTATTGTATTTCTGTAAGCTCCTCCCAATCGTGATGCAATTTAAACAGTTTCCTACTGAACCGTCCGGAGAATGATATATTACTTCCCAGCCAATTTTATACCTGTTGCATAAATCATACACCATGTATTTGGTCTTGGAACTTAAAGAAAGTTTGTTTAAGAGAAACCAAAACAAATTTAAAAGTCATAATATTGATCGTTGCCATCATATTGATTTTTTTGTTAAATGGATTAGTCATACTCTCTTTTTCTGTTTTTTGTTTACTTATGCATATTTGCTTTTTTCATGATATATATAATTATAAGCCACTTAATAATTGTAATCGTTTTGGAGTTCTTTAATTATAAATTAATGTGTCTTGTTCTTACGAAGCAGTGTGCTTCAGAACAATAAAGTGTGTTCAATCAATCAATCTCATTGAGAAAATGCATCCGTTGGTGTAGTACCTAGTCATTCAACGAGAATAAAACTTTTTTGACTATGTTAACCCCGGAAAGGAACTGCGTTATGGGTGTGCACGTCAAGCCTTCTTTCTCCTTCCTAGATCTCCTATTCGTATCACGTGAATATCGTCGGTTTGCGGCATGTGCGGCAGACGCTTCGGTCAACTCTCTTGGTTATTGCCTTTACCATAAATCTCCCGCTTTATTGGGGAGATCACTGAACGCGAAACTTAATGACGCCCGTCAGGCGGAAACCTATGATAGGACCCTTTGACATGGATATGCGCATGGTCTCATCCGATTATTATTGGCTGTCGCAAAATACAATTTTGGCTCCGCTATCCGGCGGGGAGTAAAGAAAATGAAGCCACCAACGCGAAAATGGAAGTTAGAGGAATTATTCTGCGTCTCTTATCTGATAGCGACTTCATAAGAGAACAATTTACGCGTTTATAGCCCACTTTTGAAAGGCCACTTTGATTAGATGCCCAAAGTAATCGATTTACTGCACTTGGTCTCCGATCATGAAAGGCAATCAAACATATCTTCATATACACTCTGTTATACTAAGCCACTTGTCTACTCCCCTCTGAAGTTATTCATTTTTTCGCTCGCATTTTATAATAACCTTTACTTAAAGTACTCACTGTGAGTAATAGGAAGTCGGAACTGTAAGTAATGGTTACCATAAAATGAGAAACGAAAAGATATCACAAAGTGTGAAAAGATGTTGTTTTATTTTAATGTTCCTTATATTGAACTCCGTTATTCATAATAGCAATTATTAGCTTATTGAAAGGGTTGAGATCAATGGTAAAATGTAAATGTTCCTTTGTCGACGCTTCTAAATATAAATAAATGATGAATTACTTAATTTTCCACAACAGATTTCCACAAGTCTTTTGTGGAAAACTAAGTAATTGATCATTAATCCTTTCAAAATATACTTTATTCCATTCTTCAGGGCACGGAAGCAGACATTTGCAAAATTAATTCCAAAGGGCACATATTTTTTTAAACTCACTCAATACAGATGTCACCATCTCACATACACAGCACTCTTCATACAAGTATGTGTGAATTGATAGTATTAAAAATTACTAATTTACGATAAATTAATTATATAAGTGTTAAATTTGACCTAAACCCTCGAAATAATCTAATAATTGGTATTTATTTATTTCTTCACTCTACTTATTTTCCTCTGTTTGCTCCTCATCATTCAACAATCAATGTGTCAACTGCTGCAAGGAATAATTTTAGGCGCAGCTTATGTTTGTGTTATAACGCATCCACAAAGAAGCAGAGGTTTGGGAAATGTTTTCCGTGGAAGTTAGGCTGATATTCAACTCTGATTGACATTGGACCTATATATTCCTGTCGTATTTCTTTTGATATACCATTACTCCGGAAAATAAGATCGTTTGGAATACCAAATACCCCTTTGGCCATATTTATTTGCGTTTTCACTCATAGTTGTAGCGTATACAGCCCAGTGTGGTATTATTTCTCCAAAGCCCACGGTTTCTGTCACTTTTTCAGCAACTAGTCGGCCCCGGTGGCGGCGGGGTAAAGTCCTCGCCTGCTAACCCGAGGGTCGCGGGTTCGAATCCCGCCTGGGTAGAATATTAACTGCCCAGGACATGGGTGTCTGTGTCTCGTCCGGGTGTCGGGTGACGTTGTTGCTGTTGTTCACCCTACGTAAAGTGGCCTAATGTGCTGTATTCGGGGCAGTGAAAATAAATAAATAAACTTAAATTTTTTAATGGTTTACATCTTACTAGAGTTTTCGTTAATGGCAAAGAAATTATTTTTATGCATATATTATTTTTCTGATGCTTATTACACTTATATGAGGTGGCTCTGGATTGACTACGTGAGTCATGACAAATACTAACTTAAGCATCTTTATTTATTCAATTTAAAAAATCCTGATTTCGCTAATTTAATGGGTTACCTAGAGAAAACCTATCTATATTTTTGACGAAAAATACTATCCGGGTACGTGTATGCACTCCAGAGAGACCAAATTCTTAAAAATGAGGGATTTATAAAACCTAGACCCTAGACCTCGTCAAAAAATTAACTGTGTAGTTTGTGTGCTTTCTCGACTATTTTAGAAAATAAATCATATTGTCACCGACGTATTTATTTTCGGAATCGCAAAAGGCCTTCCCTTGTGACGGAGTTTTAAACGCACCTCGGGGAAAATATGAGTCAAATTGAAGACTAATGTTCATATTTTTATTTTATTATTTATAATTTCAGTCATATCAATGTGCATTATTTTACGCTGGTTAATGCAATTTAACATTTATGCTTTCTACAGCTACTCAAATTGAAACATAATTCGAAAATGGTCTCGATTATGACTTGGGAACTATCTTGCTCCAACTGCCTATAATATCTCTGCCGTCCTAACCGCCTTCACGCATGGGTACGGGAGATGGGGGCAAGTTGACGAAGCGGGTAATATGACGAATGCTCTTTTTCTGATGGCTGGTAACAGCGATATAGTGCACCATCCACTAGAAACACCTCTCGGATACGCACGCAACTCACAGTGCCTCGCTTGGTTTGGTTGTCTTTATGGACCTGTGCGGACGATTAGGTATTTCGTTACCGCCATGTGTAATTTCATCTAATGATGTAATTATATGCTCCTACAAAATAAGGAATCATTCAATAGACGAAAGTATCTTCACATTTGCATTATTATAAACATAAAACGTTGTCTCTTTGGCATCTTTTAACATGGCGTTTGTTAGTTTCTGTAAAGGAATTTGGATAAAAAATTAGTTGAGAAGAAAATGGCGACTTGTGGGGTAAGAAGACGATTTTTCTTGAGGTAAGATGAAGAGTTCGTCATCTTACCTCACAATTATTTACTACTTTTTGAGTTAATTTTTTCTAGAAAGACAAATATTTATAAACTTTTTCTTTAAAAGCTGTAAATGACACACAAGCCATACCGAGAAATTACCAGAGGAACACCACGAGACGGAGATGGGATGAAGAAAATAGGGCAAGTGCTATTTCTGTCGTTATTCATAAAAAAATCCAGCATTAGTGCTGCTGCCAAGTAGAATAATGTACCGGAACCAACGTTACGAAGGTACCTTAAGAAGAGTCGGACAATTGGTACCGAAAGGGAGGTGCGGGAGAAGTATTTGGTTAAATTTTAGAAGTTGTTCAGTGGACATGCAATGTTTATTTTGTTTCGATTGAGAGAATTTTATTTTCAAACTGGTTGTGATCAAACTCTGCTTTTTTCAGGATTTCTTGTATTTTCCATAAAACGCTGGAAGATTTAGAAAAACTTCCAGTGCAGAGCAGACTTCAGAGCTAATGCGGTATGTAATCGATATCGACATCCGAGCACACTTGCTGACGAAAGTTCAACTTGGAAATATATGTTATAATTATGCAGAAGGACATGGATTAAGCCATAGATCCAACAAAGAGAAGCGATCTGCTGGAACAGACTTTGATGAAAGCTCCATGAAATAATGCCAACTGACGAAGAGGAAACCATAATTCACTTCAGTTGCTAGGTTGATGGCGATCAACAAAGTTAATGTTGGAAATTTTGTTGAAGTGTTACAGGAACTATGATCAAAGCATCAGTTCCACGCGAAAGACTAATATAATATCGATGAAACTGGCTTTACGACAGTCCCAAAAAAAATACCTCAGCAAAACGTAGCACCAGAGTAACATATGTCTGTACAATGAATGTGACAGGGAACTTCTTTCCTCCTTTTCACATTAGTCCAAGGGTGAGAATGAATCCTTCTTTCGTGGATGGAACATCACCTGGCTCGATGTGAGTTGCTCATGCAATTGGGTGGATGACAGCAGAAATATTCTTCGAGTATTTGGAGCATTTTGTAAATTTTGTTCATCCCAGCGCAGAAGCTCCGGTCCTGCTACTAATTAACAACCACGCCACTCATACAACCTTAGAGGCAGTAGACTTTTGCAGAGCACACAACATCTTCCTATACGGATTTCCACCACATACAAGCCATCAGCTGCAGCCGCTATATGTAGCTTTTTATAGTCCTCTTAAAACTGCATTCGGCCAGGGCTGTGATGACTTCATGATAAACCACCCAGGATCTGCCATTGCAATAAAAGATGTAGCAGGCATTATTGGATGAGCCTGCTTTAAGACGGCAATTATAAAAAAACAGCTATTAGGGCTTCATGGCCACAGGAATAGAGCCATTTACACAACAGCATTTTTGATGATGAAGAATTTGAGCCTTCACGCACAACTGATATTCTTGTTGAGGATTCACAGCCAAAGGGCCCTCCTGAAGTTATCCCAGTCCCCTCCACAGATACTTCAGCCTATATAATATCATCCCCAGGTATCCGTCCTGATGATACAGGCCCATCTGCACCTCGGCCATCTCTTCATCCACTTCCCATCGTCAGAAAAAAGGAATCGAGAAAACCTGGGAAGAAGTTGCCATCTTTCCACATAACGAGCATTCCAGTGAAACGTGTTCTTCTGGATGAGAAAAAGAAAAAAGCAAATAAAGAAGAAAAGTGAATGCAACGGCATTTGAAAAAGAAGGAAAATACCCAATTATCAAAACGGAAAACGAAACCAGCAAAACGTAAGCTCAACTTCTCCTCTGCAAATGACTCCCATATCCCAAAATGGACCCATCCCATAAGGAAATCCCATATATAGACACTGATGACCATTTAGATATCGAAGATTTTAACTATAAAAACTGCATAATTTGTACTGAAAGGGGAGACTGAATTGTGGCTCCAGTGTTTCCTCTGTAAACAGTGGGCTCATTCGGAGTGCAGTGGCTGGGACAAAATGAAGCGAAACATCGCCAATGGTAATGCAACTTTTGCATTTATCCGAAAATTCACGTTTCATTACATTTTTAAACTTGAGATCTATAAGTTTTGCTATCATTCTTCTGTTGCAAATGTTTTGGCTGGATTTCTACAACAAGTTTATTAACAAGTGTAACGTTTCCTGGGCAAAAATTGAAGTTTTTTATTTTTATTTTCATATTCATTAAGATTTTACATTTTGTTCATGTAATTGTCAGTTTGCCACGTAAGACTACGTCAGAATGCAGCGGTTTAGTACCTATTATTACCGTAATGCTTTTCTTTAAATGAAAATTTTATTTTTATAGTTTTTAAGGGATATTTGCTTTAATTCTTTTCCTTTTCAGAATGATATTGTTTGATTTTCAGTTCGGATGGAGGAGAGAATTACATAAAATTGTGTTTACCATGAAGTATTTTGTTTTCCACGCCATCTTACCAGCAACGGTGGGCATCTTACCCACACTGTGGGGTAAGATGACGAAAATATTTATTTAGATTTGAATCAAAATTTTGGAAGCTCGGAATCAACTTGGAGTAACGTACAAAAAATTAGAAAAGCATAAGGATTGAAAGAGCATATGTAAAAATATTAATCGTCTAGCTTCAATTACTTGGATAGAAAAAATCATTACACCTTAGCTTTGTCATTTAACCCTCCTTTTCCCTATGTATCGTTATTTATTCCATTGGATTGTCCACAGGAGGTCCAACGGAGCCCATTTACCAAGCCTCTCTCAGTTCGCTCCGTCGCGGTAACCTAAGTATCGGAGAGTTTAATGAAATGCCTTAAGCCACGGCGTTATTGGCTAGACGAGCGTATCACGGCTCGGATGCCATTCCTGTTTGCCCTCTCGCCACGAATTCCCTCCTCGATCCTCCATAAAGCATTTTCCGCCGTTTTATAAGTCCTCCGGCGTCTTTTTGAAAGGGATCCAGGGTGAGCTGAGAGTTCCAATCTGTTGGTGGACGGCACAACCATATTAAAGCGAAAATACAAGGAAAAACTATGTTAAAGCCAGTTGATACTAGTTTTCTGACGAATAGTAGGAGGAGGTTAAATGTGCATGTGTAAGATGCAGATGCAAGGGGAGGAGTACGAAAAGGATGTGTTTTATGGCCCACAATCCTTACTTGACGTTATTTGTTCATGATATAAAAATAAATAACCCGCCAAAGAAATGTATAAAAAAATAAAATCAGAAACAAAACCATAGAACCACACTTGGCTTAGGTATTTTGTTAGAGACGAGTTAAACGCAATAATGCACTATATTAGGATCCATATCATCATCTATTATTACTATAGATTCTTACATAAGATTCTTCCATGAAGTAACGTCTGAAGTCGTGATTTTTATTAATAATGAACTTTATGGAGAAAACAATTAAGGATTAAAATTTGAACTTATTTATGAAGAAAAGCCGTTTGAAAGGCATTAAGGAGACAAATTAACCATTATAATGGCAAAACATGATAGGCACACGAAATAGAGTTGTGCTTTATGGTATGGAGAGCAATCAGTGAGGGAAAAGACGATGAAAAGTAAAATGGGAGACGCAATTTGGTCGCAAGGTGGAAGAGTATGCTAACTGCATGAAACAATTACTTGGGAGTAGGGACACAATTAATTAAAACATAAATACGGAGTGCTTTATATTACGACAGTGAGGCTTGAACAGCACCAGAGGAGAGGAGGTCGGGAGTAATGAAAATGCATTCCAACCAAAGATTGATGAAGATAAAACAGTGGAAGAATACAGGCTTTCATGAAGCTGTGCCAGAGACAGAAAATTTAAACGCATAGAATTGGAAGGAGATCCACAAAGAGCTGGATTTTTATTGATACTCCGCAACATAATGGAGAAAAAATTATTGACCATGCTCTGATCTCTTTAAATCATTATGAAGGAACAAATGAGATAAAAGTATCAGGAAGCAGACCATGGATGAGAAAAAATACGAATCGACCTTTTTCACAAAATAAGAAAAAAGTCTAAACGAAATACAACAGTGAATTGTTCAAAATGGCTCTGCCACCCCGATATAGAACGCCATAGTGATGAATGTACAACCAACTGATTTGGAGGATAGATATAAAAAATAATACAATTTTTTATTAAATTCGAGAAAAAAATGTGCACAAAAAATTGTAAATTTCGTGCAAATACACACTGAAATTTGTTCCGAAGAATGTAAAATATGTAAGCAGAATACGGTTAATTGACTCTCCGAAAATATGGAAAAAATCGGCCCTTCACGGCTGGGTTAAAGCCTTTAGTCGCAACAGCCTGTTTCTTCTCAGCAGGGGAACTGTAATTGAACACTCAGGATGCCAGCCCATCAAACGAATGACTTGAATTTCCTTCCCTTCGACACAAAGCCAATGAGAGGTAGATCACCTTCCATCTCCGTCACCCCATTAGAAGTGATATAAACTAACTCAGTCGCGTAGCGTGTTTGCAAAATTTCACCCTTCTTCCCCCTTGGATGCCGCAAACTTCATCAGGGGATCGTGTCTCAAAGCCTACCGTTGATTAAAAAGTCCTTTGATGTTTCCCTTCACAGAGATTTCCACTGGTAGTTTGTCTATTATTTTCCTCACCAACACCTATTGGCAAACGATACAAGTCTTTTCTATTTCGTTCATGGCTGTTTTCTGTTAATACAATGACACCCGTCTACCTTGGAAGTTCTGGATACCAGAGTATATTTCCGCTTTGAGTCAATGCGTTTAAGCCTAATTCCTCTTCTAAGGTGGATCTGTCCTCAGAAATGTTACAATTAAACTGCTCCCTTTATCGTTCGTCCGTTTATCCTGTGCTGCCTCCCACAGCTCTTCGTACCTCCTTACATTCAAAATATCAGTCAACATATTATTTCTTCGTCTTCCTCTCCCTCTCTTTCCCTCGATCTTTCCTTCTAATATTATTTTCACAAGGCAATCTTTCCTCAGGACGTGTCCCATCCAGTTTGCCATCATCTTTCTTATTTATCTTAAAATATTCCTTTTCTCATTCATCCTTGCTAGCACTTCCTCATTTCACACTTAATCACTCCATTTTGATCTTTTTGTTCTTCTCCATAGCCACATTTCAAATCCCTCTAGATATTTCTCCTCTTTCCTCCGGACTCCATGCTTCTGCTCCAGAAAGCACAGCAGTCCAAATAAAACCTTTAGTAAATCTTTTCTTTTAGACTATATTGATTGCCTAGGCTGACAGTAGTTGGTTGAATTTACTGAAGACTGCCTTTCCCTGAGATATTCTATTTCATATTACCTCTGCACACCTTCCATTCCATGTTATAACACTTCGGAAGTACCTAAAGGATGATATCTGTTCTAGCTTTTATCCATCAACATTTAGTACTCATCCCTCTTTTCCCTCCTTCATTACCTTAGTTTTATTCATTATTTTAACTCTAATTAGGTCGCAATATAGAATAGGAAATAGATTTCCACAAAGAAAATGTGCTGATCATTTCATCCATTCACAGGCCGTATAATACAATATGTATTTATGTAAAAAATTGTATTTTATTTCTCATTTAGCAGCATCATCCGTCATTCAATCCTAAGAGTGGTTGACTGCAGCCCTCCATCCTTTCCTATTTGTTGACATTTTCCATTATCCCGGGTGATTCTTCTTTTATACTATCCTGTTTTTCCAGAGAACGCATTTATCCCACGGCTTTCTTCTTTGTACCCGTTTCTCTCTTTTTCAATCGATATTACTGTAAACAAACTCATTTCACCACAGTGTGAGTACCCAATACATCAGGTTCCTCTTTTCAGCATAGAGTTCCTTGAGGTCTATTATTCAACTAATCTCTCTTCGGTAGACTTCATTTCGTACCTTACCCGTCCATGTCATCTTCCGTATATTCCTCCAACGCCATTTTTCGAATGCTTAAAATCCTTTTTGGTCTTCTATTCCAATGGTCCACAATTCCCATTCAAAGAAAGCCACTATTTGTACGAATGTCTTCCCATACTGTTTCCTTGTTTGTAGTCCGATGATATTAGAACAAAGTTGATGAATTTTCATCATGAACGCTTTCTTAACTTGAGCAAATCTACGCCTGATGCCTTCAGTTTTTCTTTTGTTCCAAGTGATGGCCCTTCCGAGGTAGGTAAAGGTCACTTGCTCTAATTTCTCTCTTCTAAGCGTCACTTCTGTATTCAGAAGTCAGTCTAACAGAATATGAATTAATTAATATGCTGATTATTCATAATGAAGGTAGCTTCATCATCATCATCTGGTGTTCTGCCTGCTGGAAGGTCCCGCACACCACTGCTGTCTCCATCCGCTTCTGTCCCGAGCTTCATTCTTTGCTTCATCATAGCTGATGTTCTTCAACTGATCCACCAATTTAATTCTTATTCTTTTATTATTTTAATTATTTTAATTAATAAAAATAAAGGTAGCTTAACGAAATGGAAATAAAAATATATACAAACTTCAGGTAAAAGACCTATCCTACACCAAAATGACATGTAAGACGGCGCAAGATACAGCAGTGAGTAACTCAATCAGGGGTCAAAAATGTATAATAAGTGGAAGATTAATCAAAACTATTTGCTGAAGACCAATACATGTCTAAAAATAAGTGAAATGAGAAAAATTTGCCATGGATCCCACTGAAATCGCAAATTTTTTAGGAGATAAATATACAATTAGGCAATGGAAACTAGAACCTATGCAAAAGCCAAATTCCGGGCTACTTTTAAGCAAAATATTACAAACACATTTCTTAAAATGTATGAAGAGAGTTGTGTGCTGTACATTTTATTTTGAGTTCAGTGGCATAATATTTTTCAACCGCTTACATACATCCGTGTTTTGTTTTTTTTTATTTCTCTGCCGTACATTCAAACTTCCTACGAGACAACTGCATTATTGGATGAGTTAAATCCGCCAGAATTACCTTTATTATGGCTGCGGGCTTCAAAATAATTAATAAATGATATGAAATATTTTAATAAATGCATAAAAATACCTTGACATGATATCGGGCTCAACCTGTGCAAGGTAAAATTTTTCCACGGAATTTTTATGTAGTTTATCTAAAGCTCTCGTTCGCATTACGCATTTAGAAGTTTCCGTTTGAATCTTTGCCATAATGCAATAAAAACCTATAAAAATTGCTGGGCACAAAACCATTTCCGAATAAGACTGGTTACCTTATAAAATTAATAGTTGAAGGGGTAACCTTGAGGAATGTTACCGCATATATGACGAAAAAGAAAAATCTCTTCGTAAATTCCACGCTTAAAATTTAAGTACCGAGCTAGGTTTTGATTGCCTTGCAGTCATTTTCAAGGAAACCTTGAAAATGATTTTAAAAAACCTTTTCAAGGAAACATCCATCATGGAATCACCCATCATGGAAACGTCCGCCATGGACGTTTCCATGATGGACGTTTCGATGCCCGACAACATAGCGTGACTCGTTTTAGAACCCGAAAATATTCCCCCTTGAAAGCATTACTATCTTGAAACCTAGCGCGTAGGCTCATGATAGTTATCAATATCACTGCGTAAAAATGTAGTGATGCATAGCTGTCCGAGCAATTGGAAACCAAGCGTGTCAAAGTGGTCCCATAAAATATTTACATCAAGATCGATTTTTATCATTGCAGGCTCAATTTCTTTTGCAAAATAGTGTGAAACTCACAGCGGAAAAATCATTCGCCTCGACTGGGAACCCAGATCCCTCGATTTCGCTGCCCAGGCGTCCTCTTCCACTGTGAATCTCACGGAGGGTTTATGAAGCCAGTTGTCTTCACAGGTACCGTGCATATGATGCCAGAGGTACCCGTATGCGAGCGAAATCGAGTGATCTTGGTTCGATTCCCAATCCAGGTGAATGATTTTTCCACTATGAATTTCACGCAATTGTGTGATGACAAGCGGGTGGTTCCGTTTATGTAACTGCGCGGCTAGTTCCGTAGTTCTTTGAAAAATTCTTTGCAAAATTTATTTTAAAGTAATAATTGGACAAATTTAGTCGCTAACGGCTATTTTTTTCTATTTGTAAATTGAGCTATTTCGTTTGAAGAGCCCTTACTCCATAAAGAGCAATTTCCATATAGTAAAAAGTATAATATGACAAATGGGAAGTTAGATTCTCCTTTGTGAAGATAGAACTATTACAATATTTCTTAATCTTATCCCTCCCGTTGAGAATCAACAGGCATTTCCGCCAGTGACTAGATAAACTGATACTTTCCGGCGCTATGTTCAAAATTAAGGTGAAAACTACATCGAAATATGTTTTATCGAATTTATTACTCGGTGTGACAACCCGATAGTTGCTAGCAGAGATTATAATTATATAAAATATATTATTACTCGTTTTTTGCAAAAAATTTCATTTTCCCTTATCATCAAATGATATCACTAATAATAACATGACCGTATTCTCGCCTGTGCGAAACTGTTGTCCCCCAAAAAATGAATCGACGCGGCAAAAACCCGAAGAGAATACGGTCATTAAATAACCGTGGAAGCCTCCGTTCCAACTAATAATAACATGTTTGCAAAGCTTTACGCCTATCTGTAAATAGACAAAAAACCGCTTAACACCCAACCTCATGCATAAAATGCGGGAATTCGGCACACACCGTCAAAATGTCACTAAGTTCCAAGGCTTTTTTTTTGGAGGTTTGAACTATCTACTGAGTTAAATAGATTGCTGGTTTCCCCGATGAATGTAATGAAGAAAGGCTTCTCGGGATACCATCCGGGTTGGGAGGTCCATGACCAACGTTTCGGCCGCTCTCAGCGGTAGGCATTCACAGGGTGATGAGATGCCGATGAGCGGAGATTTTTCCGCGATTACTTGAAAGGCTTGACACCTGCCCACTCGTGACTTCTATATATTTGAGACAACTCCGCTCATCGGCATCTCATCACCCTGAGGATGGCTGCAGTGTAAGCGGCAAAAACGTTGGTCGTGAACCTACCAACCCGGATGGAATCCTGAGAAGCCTCTCTTCATACCTACTGAGTATGATGTCGGGGGAATAACTTTTGAGACGTTAAAAATCATAATTTACCATCATTTAGATATTTCAATTTAAGGAAGTCCGAGCGAGATAGTTCCCTAGTCATAGTAGAGACCGTATTCGAATTATGCGGTTTAATTTCACCAGCTGTAGGATATATGAATAAAATATTGCATTATTAATTGTGCAAAAATATAGTTTTATATGACAGAAATGGTAAGTAATTAAATGAAATTATCTAAATAAGTCTTTAACCTGACTCATTTTTTTCGCACGGTGCGTTTCAAAAACTCCTTCTAAACGGAAGGTTTTTTGTGATACCCAAGAACCTACCGCGGTGACAATATGATTCATTTTCATAAATAGTTGAGAAAACATACAAAATAAACGCTGTTAGTTTTTTTACAACATCTAAGTGTTATGAATTCCTAATTTTATAAATAATATCCCTCTGGAGTGCAAACACGTACCATTTCCCATGTAAAAAGGCAGGTATTTCTTGGCAAATATCTCCGAAAGTAAAATGGTAAAGGTTCAGTTTTTGGTGTCATTAGAAGGGTGAGAAATGTTTCCAAAATGAGACAAAATTCATTGATTTCTAGGTAAAATGATATTTCGCTCAAACTACCTTAAGAATGAGAAGCTGCTAATGAAATTAACATTTTTACGTTTACCGCTCTTATTTCCATTCCCTTCTCTTACAGTCGTCCACATTTACATGCATTTGCATATTGTCCCACAGTACGACAAGCGGTAAGAAAGGAATAGGGGACTCAAAAGAGCCAATGCCTTGCCCCATAAAATGAAGACATATCTACCTATTCCTTGTTCCCAAGACGTGTCGACCCTGAGGGTCGGAAGGAGTTTGCACGTTTTTGGTTCATCTCGAATTCAAAGCCTTTTATCGAATGATATGGATACGTTGTCGAAGTGCCCCTGTCCTGCCCTTGCTTTCCGTTCCGTCGATATATTCGATATATTTATTTTCTCTATCGTGTGAATATAAAGAGCCTCCTTGGATAAGATTGCCGGGAAGTATTCTGGAGGAGTGAGAAAAGGTTTTCTTACGCCCACACCAATGGCAGGATCACTATCAAAGAATCGCCACCTCAAGCGATGCAGCAAGTGCCCTCGCTGAATATCACATTCCTTCAACAAAATTCTCACATCACATTCTTTTTTTTTAAGTTTAATATACATTAAAGGAAAAGAACAAAAGGAAAGGGAAAGGAACAAGGGACGCCATTGGCCTGTTAAGAATAACTGGAGAAAGGCATATAGAGAGAGGAAAAGGAATGGCGCTTTGTTTTATTGATCTCAAAAAGGCTTTTGATCGGGTTGAATGGAATAAAATGTTCGAAATTCTAAAAGAGAAGGGGTTGCTATGGAAGGAGAGAAAACTCATTAGATTATATATGAGGCAAAAAGCTGCATTAAAAATAAATGAGGATATGACAGAATGGGTGGATCTTAGTAGAGGAGAAACCAGGGATGCTGTCTGTCGCCAACCTTGTTCAATATATATGTTGAGGACATGATCCATAAATCTTTTGATGGGATAGAGGAAGGAGTCAGCATTGGAGGTAGGAAAATAAGAAGTATAAGATTCGCAGATGACATGGTAATATTAGCAGATGATATGCAATCACTTTAAAGGTTGATAAAGGTTTTGGAAGAAGGGATGAAGGAATATGGGATGAAGATAAACCTAGGAAAGACAAAGGTGATGCCAGTAAACTGTGAAAATTATACGAGTGTGAAAATAAATAAAGGTGTATTAGGAAAAAAGAAAAGCTACCTGTACCTAGGAACGATGGTGACAGACGACTGGAGAAGTATTGCAGAAATAAAAGCAAGGATAGCAATGGGAGGCCTTCAGCCAGAAGAAAAACTTGCTATGCAATAAAAGTCTGCATCTGGAGCTGAGAAAGAGACTAGCTAAATGCTATTCATGGAGCGTTTTCATGTATGGATGTGAAGCGTGGACATTAGGTAAGAGGGAAAGGAATAGAATAGAAGCTTATGAAAAGTGGGTGTGGAGAAGGATGGAAAATGTAAGATGGGTAGATAAGATGAGAAATGGAGAGGTTTTGAGCAAAGTAAAAGAAGGAAGATCGCTCCTAAAGGAAATTAGAAAAACGAAAGGAAGCTGGTTGGGCCATGTGATGAGAGGGAAAAGTATTACAACTGTGGCACTTGAAGGTTCAATTGAAGGAAAGAAAAAGAGAGGAAGGAGAAGAATTAAATTGGTGGATCAGGTGAAGAACATCAGCTATGATGAAACAAAGAAGGAAGCTCGGGACAGAAGCGGATGTAGACGACAGTGGTGTACGGGACCTGCCAGCAGACAGAACACCAGATGATGATGATACATTTAACCCTTTGAGTGCGGCATGATGTGATATTACGTCATGATTTTTTACGCTGGTGCTGATGACGTGATATCACGTCATGGGTATCGTGAGTGTTCCAGCTCTCACCAGAGGGCCTAGTGAAAGTTCCCTATTGAAAGCTGGAACACTCACGGTATCTTTGACGTGATATCACGTCATCAGCACCAGTGTAGAGACAACCATGACGTGATAACACGTCATGCCGCACTCAAAGGGTTAAGCTTGCATCAAAGTTTAGATAACTTCAATTTTGCACTCCGTTATAGGTTTTTCAAATGTACACGGAGGACTAGTAAGCCATTCAAGCAACAATTCCCTCAAATTATAATAACAATCATCTAAATAACGGGGAAATAGATATGAAGCGTTTCATTAAAAATTAAGCAGTATTTTCTAGGCCAATATTTGCTAAAAGGTCTTAAATTTTTATAATCAATATAAATACAACGAGCTTGATACGGAGCGTAGCGTTGTCTTTAGCAGAAACGTGGACTCTCAGAAAAGAGGACGTGAATAGGCTGCAGGAGTTTGAGATGTGGGTGTGGAGGAGTATGGAGAAGGTGCAGTGAACGGAAAGGAAGACGAACGAGGAAGTTGGTGTATTTTACACCAAACGCCCACCATACACCGAGTATGGTGGGCGAGGAAAGGAAACTTCTGAATGAAATCCGGGTTTGACAGGGTAGATGGCTGGAGGAAGTAATACGGGGCTTACTCAAAACTGTTATAGAGGGAAGGAGGTTGGGCAAGCGGGAAAGGGAAAGAAAGAAAATAGGTTTTATTGATGGGATGAAAAAGGGTAGATCATATGCAGAAGCGATAAAAGAAATGCTATCGTTAGATTTGACCTCAAAATTGCTGAAAACTGGGAAGATTTTCCCTGAATTTAAAAAAAACCTACCTTTTACCGGTTGAATACTTTTGAAAATAAATAAATAAACTTTAATACGTTGCTCTATAAGTAAAGATAGTTTTTATTGGAAATAAATGAATAAAAATTTTCCAGATTTTTCATGCTCAATGATCTATCGACCAATAATTCTTTTGCTCACCTCAGAATACTTACGAGCCTTCTTCAACCCGTCCATAACAACTCTTTTTTTTCCCAACCCTGATAGCGTAGAATCCTCCCCTCAAATATGCCTGAAAATAACCATTGGCCTCTCATTATCTCATTAAGATGTTTCCTTTCCTCGTCCACAATACTTAGTGCTTCCTCAAAGCGTCTTCCTCTCCATCCGATAGATAGATAAATAGCACTACAAGGTACTGATCTACTTGCAGCAAGAGTTTTTCATGCCGGAGATAACATGTGAAGTAAGTAGCTAATAATCATGTTAAGACATTTAAAACTAGTGCAAAAACCTATTAAACCTAGTCAGTATCCTAGAACTGATATATCGCAACTATTAATGTCCCTTATAGTACGTGGAAAAAACGACATTTTATATCCATCGGTTCGGAGGTCTATTTCCTTACTCTTATGTCTATGATCGTATCTACCATAATAATTTGGCTCTAGTAAAATATGTTGAACTTCCGGCAAAAAGTCTGCATCAAAATTTCGTAAAATATTTAATCTATAATTTTCCCTTCGATCGGATAGAGCTTCCCAGCTTCATTCACTCAACTATTTAGTAACACCTGAAGTAGCCATTATTTCATGGTGGTAATAATGGCCGCTGAATGCAGATTTCAAAGTATTACTCTATTTTCCTAAGTAATTTATCGTTCTGATTGCACTTTACTGAAGCATTCATTGTACTAGTATTCGATGACTAGTCAATCGGAATATACTCCTCCGTCGATAATGATTACATTACTGGAGTCCACCGTTTTCGAATTCTTCGAGATGTTCACGAAAAGAGACGCCTCAAAAACAACGAACCTCGGGAGAGGATCCGTGAACAGAGCCGACCTCAGGCAGGCACGTAAAAAAAGTCGGATTCGATCGGAGAGAGGTTCCCAGCCTTATTCCCTCAACAATTTAGTAACACCTTAAGTTGCCATTGTTTCATGGTTACTAGCTGACTAGTGCGAATATTTCGCAGTATGCAGCTTCTACCTGTTTCTTCCCATGGACAGATATATGTTATTTATGTTTGTGTTAAAGATACATAATCTAAACTTAAACGGTAAACGGTCACACTGATTGCATTTAGAATGTAAACAATATAAGTAAAGGATGAGTTAATAGATGGCGCCTCCTACAGTCTTTTAAGCACGTAACCACAGCCAACATATTAGTTGATTATACAGTCAACAGATGGCACTGTATCATTTTTTTACAAAAGCTTAAATTTTAAATTTTTTAACAAGAACTTTAATTTTAAATTTTTTAAGAAAAACTTTAATTTTAAACAATTTGTTTATTTTCACCAATGGCGGGGAACATAAGCTTTAAAACGATGTTTGAACCATTAATTTTGATGAAGAATTATGGGAGTTATGGCGTTGCGACAAAAAATCACCTTTGAGAAATAATATATATGATGGTGGTGGCCCCTGAACGCAGGTTGCACAATATTACAGTATTCGTTTATTTTCAGAAGTGATTCATCGTTCTAATTGCACTTTACTGAAGCATTTATTGAACTAGTATTCGATGACTAGTCAATCGGAATACACTCCTCCGTCGGTAGGGTTTGCATTACCGGAGCTCACCGTTTTCGAATTCTTCGAGATGGTCACGAAAAGATACGCCTGACAAAAACGAGCCTCGAGAGAGAGGATCCGTGAACAGAGCCGATCTCAGGCAGGCACGTAAAAAGAAGAAGTATGTACCTTCCATTTGAACGCGAACTCCGATCAACTCGCAGAAACCCCGAATCCACTCCCCCCCCTCTTTAAATAGTCCACAGCAGTATCACGAAGGGAGGATTCTCGGAGAATGGGGATGGGGGGGGTGGAATAGGGTGGCTGGAGGAAGAATTCCGCATTCCAAGCATTTTTGTCCCGCCACCCTCACGGCTTCTACTGCTGCGTTCTCTCTCATCCCAACTCTCCTTTAATGGGCCTACCATGCGATGCAGTACGAGCCAAAACCGCATCATAAAAGAGAGAAAATGAAGAAAGTGAGTTTGGAGCGTAATGAATCCTAGTCGAAGTAAATCTGCTGGTGACTGCACATATCGAGGGAGAGTATCGTGCATTACGGGTGGATTGTCGCGATTCAATTCTTCAGGAAAGGACAGGAATAAAAAATAAATGACGCGCGAAAAAGGAGATGCAACTACCTGCCCACCAACACCACATTCTCAAAACAGCCAAGCAGCGACTCGATCGCTACACTCCCTTCATTTTTTTTTTCGTTACGTATCCCAATCCCTTATCCTCCGGATGATGGCGTCCTTGAGCATATCCCACGACGCTCTTTTACAGTCCATTGTTTATTAATAATGGGCTCCAAATCCCCCCCCCTCCCAATGGAGGAGGGACTAAGCGCAAAATAAGTGGATGCGTTGAGCTATTATTCCCACTGCGTCTGCAATTTCCAACCAGGGCGCCATTCGCCAGGACCTTCCTCGATGTAATTCCTCAAACATTTCCTAAATCGTCCGCTTCGTCTATTGGCTCGTTCTAAATGCTGTCCCAGCGTTTAATTCGGCGAGCGGTATTGATTTGAGACACCGAATAAATAGATGAAGCGATTGAGGTATCTCCTCGGCGTTCATATTTAGGGACTTAAAAAAATCTTCTCCCACGGTCTCCCGAGCTCGCATGCTCGCAATCGTTAAAAGGGAATATTCGCAATAAATAAAAGTATACCTCGATAATACTGTGCTCTTCAAAAGTGAGGCGCATGGCTATTTCCTGGGAAAAAGAGTACGTATATGAGGTCTATGAAAGTATAAAGATCGTTCGGAGTGTTTTACATGGAAATATAAATGCATTGGTTAGCGCTTGAAAATGCATTTTACGGAACATACCTGTCAGTAATGAATGCATAAGATATCCACGTAAAAGCAAATTATATGAGGTCTACAAAAGTATAAAGATGGTTTCGAGAGTATTACATAGAAAAACAAATGCATTGGTTGGTGCTTCAAAATGTATTTAACGGAGCATACCTGTTACTTACAACAGTACAGAATGCATAAGGAGGAATCCACACAAAAGCAAAGAGAACGTATGTACAGAAAATGTTTACTGTACACAATTTCATGATTCTGACATTGCAAAAATAAAAACCTATTACCCTATAATTAGAAACATCAATGGAATGGTTTGATGCTAGACAGCGTAGCGGCGTTTAAATCATTAATATTTGTAGATTGATATTTCAAAGCTATATTTCATCCGCATTCTATTAATTTTTTGTAGATACGTTGATATCTATGGATGAGCGTGTCAAATTTGTTACGTTTCAAAATCATTGAAATATCTGCTTTCTAAGAGGATATTCCATTTAGTTGCTGCGCTAGACATAATTGTTACGCTTCGGATAAAGTGAATGGAAAGTTGCGTCTCTTTCGGCGGTTTGTCAATCAATTTGCATAGTTGTATGTGTGACGCTGTTCACTGACGATGGCGTGCCTTGTGAAGCTCTGAAATAAATAGTTACAGCTGTCATATGAAGAAAGAATTGGGGAAGTTTAAAAAAAGGTATATTATGAAGGTAATGTTTAATTATACCTTGTGTAAATATTATTGTGTAAAGTATTATTAAATTAAATGTATACAATACAAATACGTCACAATTCAAAATAAATGTTATTATCAAATAAATTAAAATTATTTTAAAATGCTTAAATAGCACTTTTTAAAAACTAATAAAGTAGCAGTCTTTTTTTTATGCTGATGTTTCATCATTCCGTCCACAGAGGGTAAAGTTTACTGAAATAATGCATGGAAAAAAGGCAATGTAATTGACAAATATTGCGCTAACACTAAGTTCATCTATTATATTTTACGAAACATATGGTCGGCATCTAAAATTTTTCATTTTTCCGTTAATATTTCCATGACGGATGTATTTTTGCCCAGCGTCGCCACACAGATTCCGAATACGCCCATTCTCACCGGAAATGTATCTAATCATCTTTAACAAAATCGTATTTTATAATATATTGTATCTAATTCCATTGTGTACGTAATGCAACTCTATATCCAATTCACTGTCTTCTTCTTAAGTCATCAATCCAAAGGTTGGTTGGCGGCAGTTCTCCATACTCTTCGGTCCTGTGCCATTCTTTTCAACTGCACATAAGTGGAGCAACCTAACTCCTTCATTATTTGGCCCATAAACTCCAACCTAGGCCTGCCCCGGCAGTTGGCTCCCTCTACAGTGCCTTCTAAGATGGTCGCCAGCAATGTTTCGTGCCTTAGTTGGTGCCCGATCCAGATATTTCTTCTCTTTTTCAGTAGTTTCAACAGACAAGGAGACTCCCCCACACGTTTGAGAACCTCCTCGTTACTGATTTTGTCCACCCAGGGAATCTTTAACATCCTTCTGAAACACCACATCTGGAATGCTTCCACCCTCCTCTCTTCTGCCTTGCCCAACGTCCAGGTCTCACTGCCATATAAAAATATGCTCCACACATAAGTTTGAAGAAGGCGTTTTCTTAGTTCTAGGCAGATATTTCTGGATGTTAGGAGTTTCCCTTTTTGATAAAACGCCTTCTTTGCCGGGTGAATTCTACTTAATAAGTCTCTTTTGCTCCTTCCATCGGCTGTTATTTTGCTTCCCAGGTAGGTAAACTCCTCTACGTTCTCTAATCGCCTGTCCCTTAAATACACTTTAGCTTGTCCCCCATACTTGCTAACCTTAAGTACTTTGGTCTTATCTACATTAATGTTCATATTATATCCTGCTGTTAGGATGTCCTCCATTGCCTCAAGTACCTCACTCAGATCCTTTTCGCTCTCAGCCAGTAATGCAATATCATCAGCGAACCTCATCATATCCAGTTTTTCTCCATGGATCTTGACACCACCTAGCTCCCCTACCTTTTCTCTCATCTCATCTAGAGCTCTCTGTATGTAGTAATTGAAGAGAATCGGTGATAGGGAGCATCCTTGTCTTACCCCTTGCCTTATAGTTGCTTCCTGCACATGGTCTCCACAGCGCACCACTGCCTTTTCCTCTTCATATAGGTTCCAGATTACTCTCCTGTCCTTGTATTTAATTCCTGCTTCTTTCAGCATTTGGAACATTGGTGCCCAACGAACCTTGTCAAACGCCTTTTCTAAGTCTATGAAGGCCACAAATGTGTCTTTGTTCTTTCTCAGTCGTTTTTCCATTATGGTTCTGAGCGAGAGAATAGCTTCGCGTGTCCCTCTTCCTTTTCTAAATCCAAATTGATCATTGGATAAGAGTGCATCAATTTTAGGTTCAACTCTCTTCAGTATGATGGATGTAAGTATTTTGGAAGCATGCGTGACTAGGCTTAGGGTGCGGTATTGTTCACATTTTTTCGCCGAATTCTTTTTCGGCAGGGGGACAATGATGCATTTTTTGAAATCATCTGGAAGATTTCCTGTTTCGTACATCGTCTGGACAAGATGGCAGAGGGTGTCTGAGGTCTGTTCACCCGCTGCTTTGATCAGTTCTGCCGGCAGGTTGTCGATGCCTGGGGCTTTTTGCTCTCTTAGTTTTGTAACTGATAAGTTAAATTCGGATCTCATAATTGAGTCACCTCTGTTGTCATCTTCAACTTCGTCGTCATGTTCAAGAACAGAATCTTTGGTTAGAATTTCATCTCCATATAATTTCTCGAGGTATTCTTTCCAACGTTTTGCTACTTTGTCTGATTCGTACAAGAGCTTTCCATTTTCTGCTTCTATCGCACATCCCTTTATTTTCTTCTGACCAAAAAATGCTTTAATGGATGAATATGCGGATTCCATATTCCCATTCTCCATCATCTGTTCGACTCCTTTACATCTCTCCACAAGAAAAGTTTCTGTATGCATCATATAATCCAGAAATTCACAGCAAAATTTCCGGTGGTGAAAACTAATTAAAATGCTTTTGCATTTCCTAATTAAATGCGGCAAGAAGCTGCATCTCTTTTAAACGACAGCTACGTACCCTCGATGATATCATTTGCCTCTATTCATCGCTCAGATAGGGAGCAGGAACAAAGAGGAGAACTCTAGTATCTTCGCTGTTAACTACATCATAGACTCTGGCTGATTAAGATAGATAAGCACAATGAAGGAAATCCTTACACATTCGTTGAACGATTTACAGGAAATTTTATGCTATGATCCAAACCCAAATGCTATGATCAGCAAAAATTAAGTATGCCTTACGTATTTGCAAATTATGAAAAATAGCAGGAGTCTACATTTTATATATGACTAAATGAACGCTTGGTCATGAATGACAAAACAATATGCTTCCCATATTATTATGGAGGGCGAAAAAGCGGTTTACTGGTGTGGACTGGTGTTAGAACTATATATATTTTAGAACCATTAACGGTTTTATATCCGGAGAAAATTCACCATTACTGATCTGGGTACCATCCAAAGCGTCATAAATAGCAATTATCATGATTCAACCGACTTCCTTTGTCAAGTCACGCACCGAGAGCAGGACCTCTAGCAAAGACTTTTTCTCTTCATAAAATATACGTACGCATTTACAGGGACTTAATTCACATTCAAGGGGATCGGGATTGTATAATGTCTACATTAACTATGAATACGAGATACTTATTCCGGAGTTATAAGTCTTTTCTCAGGATATGGGTATATTGGCAAATAAATACACACAATATTCTTTATTGTTAAAGTATGTTATTCATTCATTCATTAATTCCTAGATTGTTACTTGCTTTGCATTGTTCCGTTATTAAATTCAAAAAGTCTATGTATTTTAATTGATGTTACATTGAGCAAACCTTTGTGTAAAATACAACGCCTATAAATATATTTTTATGTTATTAAATTAACTGCTGCTGAACACAGCGTTACCAATTGATGGTAATACCCATTTCAGCTATCTTCAGGGGTCCCTTATTTCACGAATAACATTGATTAATGTGAATGAAATAAAATTTTATTTTTAATATTATATTCTACATCCAGTAATAAAATCCAAAACATTTGACCAATAAGTTCATCTCGTAAAAATGGAAAAGTAGCAGAAGTCTAAGTAAAATTATATCGATGAATAGATCAAAAACGCTAAGGAGATAAAGTGGCAGAGAGAGACGGGAATGGGCTTTCTGTACAGAGCTCACATTATAGAAATTAGAATATTAAACGATCACTTAGCCGGTGAATAATCGACATTATTGAGCTGGATACGGCCAGCGAAGAAAATAAGCTCCAATAATGATTCTCCCAATTCCTTTGACAAGCCACGCACTTTGAAAAGCACCTCTTTCATAAAAGATCCGATTCTTTTTTTTTTATTCCGCTTCCTCCGACTTTGGATAAGCCAAGTTTGATCCGCGAAGCCCTCGGTCCCCGCCAAACCCTTTTTTTTTCGCTTCCCCTACCATCAAAAACCCTTCCCCCATATAGTCCCGGAACTCTTCCCTGGTACCTACCTTCCTACCCCTCTCACCCCCGCTGCTGGTGCCTTTGTGAGCCCCTTAGAAGAGGGAGTGGAAGAGAGGATATGCGGAGAGGGAGGCAGCACAATTCCGGTAGCGGAATATAATACAGCTGAATCGAGTGCGAGGTAGCAGGTCCCCCTATTTTGGGAGGACAGAAAGGGAATTCGCTGTTGAATCGAAGGGAGTGGAAGTGTAAGGGTATATGGGGAGGATATGACGTGGTGAGGATTTCTTTTTTTTAGAGAGAAAAAAATAACGTGTGCGTGAAAGATGGAGGTTGACAAGATGGATGGGGAATGGAAGAGCGAGAATGTTGGAAGATTTGAGAGGATGACGAATTGAGTATATCCGCTTCCACTGGCACCCTAGGATTCTGATATGACTGTCCTGTATTCAAAATCCAATGTCGCAACGCTCATTGCAAAAATTCGCAACACATTTTAGGTTAAATATCACAAAACTTGATATCAACATAAAATAAATTGAGTAAACGAGCGAAAGAGGGGAGGAGAGAAGAAAGTTAGATATGCGACAATCAGGAATTGGTTTTGCCAGGTATCTTAGGTAATACAGTAGTAATGAGTACAGTTAAGGGTTGAAGTGAAAGGATTGATGAGATTGTTCATAAAGAACATACATACCAATCACGCCGTTCCCTTCCGGGGTAGGCAGAGTCACTAAGTTTCACTCATACATACATATTTGTACACCTAACTCTGCTTCAATAATTTCCTCCATACTGACCTATCCTTGCAAACCTCTCTTGCCTCATTTACCCCCATACACTGCTTCATAAACGCCCTCCTGTTTTTAAGACTCCTAATATTCCCCCTCCCAAGAATTTCCTCAACCACATTCAACCACAACTTTCTCGGCCTACCTCTCCCTCTCGCACCATTCATTTCATTCCTATATATCTGTTTTGTTATTCAACTCTCATCCATTCTCTCAACATGGCCAAACCAACGAAGCACACTCCTTTCATATACGTCCATTACTGGAGCATCTAACCCACATTCATTTTTTACCCACTCATTCCTCACCCTATCCATCCTACTTTTGCCGCAAACACTCCTCAGATAACTCATACCCATGGCGTTTAGTCTACTCTTATGTCTATCCTGATATAACTTTTTAAGACTCCTAATATTCCTTCTCCTCAACCACAACTTTCTCGGCCTACCTCTACCTCTCGCACCATTCATTTCACCCTTATATGTCTGGTTAATAAAGAAACTATAACGTAAATGATTTTCTCATGAATTATAAAGGTTAGAGTAAATATAGATATCGGTGGGCATCGACTACAGCCAGTTTTATATGGAGAGTATGATGGATTTTAGTCTTTGACTTATTTATTTTTATTTTGTAGCCTTCGCATACTCCGGGAAATCAACATTTCACGGCAATGTCTCCGGAATATCGCATTAATACAGTCGACGCATTATGATATCGCACGGCCCAAGCTTTGAGATCCCCTTTCTCCCAGGTTCAGAGACCTCATATGCCGGTATTCCAATCGTGAAGTCGTCCCACCGCGAATGTTGCAAGCGAAGAGATGAAATGGCTTCGGGAGCAATATCTAATGCACATGAAGCTCGCGAGCACTCGATGCACTGAAAAGCACAATGAGCCTTGATTCATATATCATTCAATATTTGGTTGGAATGAAACAGTAATAGACTGTCGTTCATGCTCTCTCGTCATCTTATGCCTGGGATGGATCTTCTCCGACGGTATTATCAATCACTTGGGTGATTTTCGATCAATTACATGGACCAATATGTGCAATTTCGTCATCATATGTATAAATAAGTTTCATTTAACTTCCAAAGAGAGAAAAGGAAATGGTATAACATCTATTACCATCATCACTTTGATAAATTCTAAAGATAGTTTTACGCGGGGCACGAAATGGTACAATTTGATGCACGTATACGAACGTGCATTTCACGTAGCATCGTGTAAAGCGGTGAATTGCAACTATGCATGGACGCCAGATGGCAAAATAGCCCCTGCTCCCATGTAATTGTTATTGCACACCAGATTGTGAAAAATATACAGTTTCAAATTGTGCAAGTTCGTGCCCCGTGTGAAACGGTTTTGAAGGCAAGCTATTCTTTTGTTAATTTACGTCAAATTAATAGCTCGTAGCAAAACCAGTTTGTTTTCAATTTTACTTAAAAAATCTCAGATCCTGTCTTCCTATTTAAGTTGAAAGCCCGTTTTACACAGGGAATTTACTTGCACTACCTGTCGTATTAACGATCGTGCATTTCAAATTACGCCGTGCAAAGTGGTAAATTGCAGGCACGCATGCGCGAATGCATGCACGCGAGATGACAAAATATTTCCTGCTGTAACTGCTCGCCCGATTGAGAAAAACATGTAGTTGAAAATTGTACAATTTCGTGCCCAATTTAAAATGGGGTTTAGAATTACCAACGTCAAATATCTCTTTCGCAATGCACTACTGCGATGTAATATTTAACATATTGGCATCTGAACGGCAGCGTGGCATGTAAGGAACTTCACTAATGCCACGAAGGGAAAATTTAGTATTCTTCAATCCGTTAAATTCCACAATGCTTCACCTCTATTGCATATATAACTTTGGACTACAGTTAAGACTACTCCAGCCTTATTGAACACCATCGGGACAAAATAATAGACATGACGCATTCACAGACTAAACTGATTTGACGAGAGCATTACAGAAGGTAATTCACTTTCTGAAAATAAGCTATCAATATTATTTTTATTTTTTTTAGGCTGTTGATAAAATCATTGAGGTATGTAAAGAAGGCACTTAGTCATCAAGCTGAATCGTGACAACTGAAGTAACAACCACATGGTTCAACTCAACTTTCTTCTAACCTTCCAAATGATAGTATGACGGAATGGACAAATAAGTGGAAGTAAATATAATTTACCCTCTCTATTTCTTCTCAGAAGATTAAGATAAATTGTTTACGTACGCAACTTTTTGCTAGTGCAATGAGGAAGTTGGAAATTATGCTCTCTTTCAATGCATAGCACTCAGAATTTGCTATTGCCTTCATTAAATCTATTTAGGGTATTCTAGGTAAATTTGTATATATCTTGTACATTTTGAAACTTAAGTTCTCAGCTTTTCACATATTGGATAGTAATGAATGTTACGAAAATGCGTGAAATGAAACGATTTTGATTATAATAGATACTAAAAAAGATAGCAATTTTTCCGGACGACGGAGTCAAAATAAGGCTGTATTCTAGTGTGAACAAGCAAAACAAGGCATTTGGTAGACTCCCGATATGGTATTTGGGAGTTCCGGGTTTCAATCTCAGTCAAGAAAAATAATTTTTCGGGGTAATTAAAAATGCGATTTATTCTCACCTCAGCCATTTTGCGTATAAATTCCCATTATATCATCTGTGTATCCACAGAGATTTCTGGATTGTTTTGATCCGCCATCATGTGGAATAACATTTATATTCTAATTACAGGGCGGAGAAAGTGCTGTTAATGTTTGTTAAGAAAACCCTGGGCACAATGTCTCATTTTTTTTCCCGATCGATTTCAACTTCTAGGAGTTATTTTCAAGGCATATTCATTGATTCTTCAATCCTAAGATTGGTGGATTGCAGCCCTCCACCTTTCTCTATCTAATGCTAGTTTTCTTACCTCCTCGTATCTCTTCCCATGTACTTTCCTCCTAATTTGGTCTATGAACTTATTTCTAGGTCTTCCTCTGAGGACTTTTCCCTCTATTTTGCCTTCAATTATGTTTTTCACAAACTCATTGTTTCTCAGGGTGTGTAGAATCCATCTTGTCCGTCATTTCTCTATCGTGTTCCCTATGGTCCTTTCCTCTTCTACTCTTCTGTGCACTTCATCATTTCTCACTATTTCTGTTCATTTTATATTCAGCATCCTCCTCCATCACCAAGTTTCGAAGGCTTCTAGTCCTCTCTGGTCAGCTTTTCAAATGGTCCACACTTCCAATCCATGGAGTGCCTCGCTCCACACGAATGTTTTCACATACTATTCCCTGGTTTGTAAACCTATCTTCTTTAAGCATATCAGTTGTCTTTTTCCCATGAACGCCTTCTTAACTTGGGCTATACTCCGCTTGATATCCGTTATAATTCTTTCGTCCCACGTGATGGTACTTCCGAGACAGGTGAAAGAATCCACATGCTCAAATTTCTCTCCTTTCAAGGTAGGTAGACCAGTAAATCAGGTACATTAAAAATGTGTGAAATTGCCCTTATTGTGGAAGTATTTTCTTAATAATAACGGCTAATATCGTGAGCATCCACAAGGTGACGCCTTATTCTACCAACATAATTCGTGGAAATGGTTCGACTAACTGACATGGACGCAATGTGAAGACGCGTAGGAAATTCCTCAGTTATTTTGCAAGTTATGGATGGCGTAAACACGACAAAAGGACCTCGTTATAAGTTAAAATTGTTATTTTGAGGGGAGGGAAGCGTTGCCGCAGAGTCCCTCAGCAAAGTTAGAGCCCGTGACGACAAGCACAAAGGGAAAATAGTGGCGTGGGCGGGAAGTCGGGGACCAGGGTGGAACTCGATGGAAGGGGACCCCTTTCAGGGGTTGGGGCGAGAATAAAGTGCCCGGGCCGACCCTTCGCGCCCGTCTCAAACCGCAATTCCCCAATTATCCCTCTCCCCTGCCTCTCCCGACATTTTGATTCGGAGTGGACCAGAAAATAACACAGGTAACCTCATCATCGGCATTTCAACCATAAAATCCTCCAGCTAAAGCTTCTAAATGCTTCAATAAGCATGGTTATGTCCCCTTCACTTAACTAACTTAGGGAGGAAGCTTTTGTAATTTAAAAAAAGGAGTGACACGTACTCTTTTCCTGGAAACTATCTCACATATATCAATTTATTACACTACACGGTAAATACAACAGGACAATTAACAATGAAATCTACTCCCTGTTTCACTCCTCAGTATTTTACCACACGCCACAAAAACAACACTCTAAATTACCCAAGCAGAACAAAAATAAATACCCTTTGCATCAGCTATCAACATTTATAAACTATCCTGCGACACATGATGCCTATCACCTTCACGCAACACTGAAGTTCACATAAATCAACACTCCTTAAGAAATGTGAACAACCACAAACCCCAATCTTTCAGGTTAAAACAATCAGTCCACCAAACATCTATACAACCAGTAATCTGATTGTGGTGAAAACAAAGTGCAAAGCTCCGTGCATGCACCTCCTCTCCTTCGGCGCTTCTGGACCTTCTCTGCTGTACTACACGGCACCTCGTGCGTCGTGGCGACACCATATGGTCCCTGCTTACTTTCGCGACCGTGTGCCTATAGATGCTGTCCCCCCCTCACTATAAACTTCCACAAAACACTCAGTAAAATAAACTTTGCGTCGAGAATCGTCTTCCAATATTCGGATTCTCGCGGTTACTCGTGGCAGGAGGTCGACAGGCCCCCCGTCCAATTCCTAGCTCAGCGTGGTTGCTCGTTGCAAGCCATCGGAACAATGAAAACCCTATCGGCTCGTCCGCCCCTCCTTTTAAAGTTACCCGATACGACCTATTGTTATCCTTCCTGAAATTTATTATGTTCGAAATTTCTACGTATCGTTGAACTTAAATATCATAAGTAAATAAGTCGCGCGGGTGTATACGCGGTCGGAATTTTCCAGCGTGCACCAACAAACGTGGGGGAATGAGCCCTATTTAATATACTAAAATATACTTGGAATACAGAATAAAACTATTGAAAATATATCATGACATGAACAAAACATCCGCAGAACCAAAACACGCCACAATGTAGTAACACAAAGCACCCAACCGCCGAGAATACGTCGAGCATTCGAGCATCGTGTGCAGAACCAGAATATGAGTACGTTACACTTAATTTTCGGTATGCCCGAAAACCTACCTTGATTTTGTATATAAATTATAAAGTGACTTTTCTACTATCAAACGGTGTGGATATTTTACTAGGTTATTGGTAATTAAACGAAGTCATATTGATTTGAAAATGCTGAACTACAATGTCTCAATGGAATTGCGATGGCATTTCTTCATATTACTTTTTTCTCACTTTCCGCCGGGATAATATTGTTCAAAGATTTTTATAACATGCGCTACATATTGAGACAGCTGATACATCATTACATGCTTTTCTTTAACTTGCATTTCCATGGATCCATGGGTCCATGGATACCATTTCATTTTACCCTACATAGTTATCACTTCATTCGCTCCATTTATGCATCGAGTTAAAATAGTGGTAAAGCATCCGACTCTCTGACTTTACTTATCACTTACCATTTACTTCTTGGGGGTCTATCAGAGTCGTCGCATCGAGTCCACAACCTGGCGAATATTTTTTTAGGAATCAGTCCTAGTTTTTTTAGTCCTAGTTAGAAAAATGTTATTTAAATATTTTATTTATTTACTTTTTGTTGTATGTATTCGTTTATACATTTTAGTTCTTAATAAAATGTTTATAAAACAACTTGTTGTTTCTTAAACGTTTAATTAACGAGGACTCAAAAGTAAAAAACTTAAAAAAATGAAAAAGAAATTTTTAAGCATACTTTTCTAAAAAAAAATTATAAATCTAAACCAAAATCGTGGAATCGTACTAAAAAAGAAAAAAATAAGAATTTCTCAATAGAATAAAAATTTAGCCTAGTACTGGAAATAATTACATTAAATTCAAGGAAATCAGCCACACAATGATAAGACCACAACGAAAAGCAAGCGACCTCAGTTATATGTTGCACCTTAACTTAAGTTCATTTAAATATTTTCTGGAAATTGTATACTGAAGCTCTCTTTTCCATTGAATACAAAAATTTAATTAATGAAATAAAGTTGATATCGAATATGAAAGAGTGCCCCACGCTTTTTCTTGCGGTCTTGCCATTGTGTGGTTTATTTACCTCGAATTGAATATAATTATTTCCAATACTAGGCTAAATTTTTATTCACTTGATAAAATATTATTTTTTCTTTTTTAGTACGATGCTAAGATATTTCTTTTTTTACATTTTTAAAATATTTTTTAGAAAATCATGCTTAAAACTTTTTTTTTCATTTTTTTTGTTTCAGTTCAGATCTTCAATAAATTAATACGAGTATTTGAGTTAAAATGACAGACTTCCGGTTTTCCTCGGATCACATAATGTGATACAACGTATCAAAGGGAAGCCTCTGCTGTTCACCAAATTTCTTAATAAATGACTCTAAAATAGGCCTTTAATTTACTCTGTTAAATGTTTCAAGCCTTAAAATAATTTATCCTCCCATCAGTTCGTCAATAAATCATGAATTCAAGTCCTGCCGTAAATTAATAGCGTCTGGAATCAGTGTAATTACTGGTGTGACGTTTCCGACCGGGTGTAGCCCGGGTCGTGAGTTCAGGAAGACGAGGATGGAGGTTGTGCGCCAGTGCGAGTAAAATGGCGAGGAATGCTTCTTTCGCCCTCGGAAGAGGAAAAATACAACGGGAGGAGTCCAAATAAAGAACCATGAATATATGTGGACCCCAGAAGTCAAGGGGTCTAAGTGACATTTTTGAAAATAATAAGTTAGGTACAGGAATGGGATGTGAAAATATTAATATTTTAGGTGGTAAAGGGATCCAAGTGATTTTCTTGACAGGTGCTGCTATCTAGGGTAATGCCTCTTAACTACTTAGTGGGTTGTACCAAACATTTTCAACTTTGACTTAAGTTTTCTCTAAACAATGGTTTTGTTACTTAGACCCCTTGACTCCTGGGGTCCTCATATATTATGGATTCGGATGTTTGGAATTGTTGCCTAGGCTACGTGTTGCCTAAATTTCCACTTTTAGTTCACCCAGTCCTTGGCGCGCCACTTCGATTAGAGTCTTTTCAGTTGTTATTGTAAATTGACGTAGTTAATTGTTGCTAACGTGAGACTGTGGTGAATGTTCAATGACGATCGAGGAGATATGAATTACTTGATGCTTTGAATGATATCTTCCTATTTTTGTGATCTTAAAGGTACTTTGTAAATGCTAGAGAGGAAATATATATTACAGAAAATGTGTAAGAGGTTTATGAAACGTCCATCGTGTGCCGAGGACGGTGCTTGCCAGACTCTGATTCTAATTTGAATGCATCTAGCCCGTTCGGCTTAAATAAAGAATTTAGAATGCCTTGTTTAAACAGAACTTGCTTCGTACCAGGCTGCAAAACAGGGTATGCGTCTACGAGGACCCAAAATAGGAGACTTGAATTGAAAAATAAGAATCTGTTCAAGGCGGCGGTAAGTGCATTCCTCTTTACCTACACTGCAATCATTGCCATTGGAAATACTCATGAAGTCACCTCGCATTATTATTAAATTTCCATAGAGCGATATTCACGAAGTACAAAGAGGTTAGCTGTGCATGTATTGTTTTAAATTTTGGAGAGGAATTAAATATATCTGTCGACCGGACGATATGAAAAAATTGAACAATTACGTCCGCGTGTATGACTACATTTTTTATCCACTGAATTATGATTACTCGTAAGTATAACCTATGTTTATTCATGTTAACACCGGTAAGACGTGTTTATTTACAATCTGTCGACAGTATTTACATTTGAACTTCCGTCTTTCATTACTATGCGGCACCACTTACCAAAGAGTTGCTTGTTTACGGAATTCTAGACAGTTTTTGGCAACGAGATCACAATCCATAATATATATATTCATGGAAAGAACCTTTGAATTGGTTTTCTAGTCCTTTCAGAAGTAGTGTCGACCATACTCTCGATGGTTCGGACACACGATCATGATATAGAACAGTAAGGGGAAGGAATGAAGGACGAATTACAAAAATAAATAACTAGTTTTCCTAGCCTAATTGGATGAGATCCAATAACAACGATTCAACCCAAGCCTGATATTAGGTAGAGACAGCGATCGTACCTACTCTCCCAAACCGGAGACTAAGTCAACTCCCCGCTCTCTCCGATCGGCCGGCCGAAGAAAACTTCTACCCCACCTTACATATTCCCTTCCGCAACAGCAGCGAACTCCGCGGCAGTTCATGCATCGACCAAGTATACAACAGCCGTGCCGTAGGAGGCTCTTAGTGTTGCCAGCATGTTTTGGCGCGCATATCGTCAGCATTGGCACGATTTCAAAAACGTCATTCGTGATACGCATCGACATTAAGGCAGACAATTTGGTCTTCGACGAGCGCTTCTATACCGAAATACCAAACGGACAGGCAAGGAACAGATAGCTCATAGCAAATTATTATTATTGATGCAGAAATAGTTACTATTCATAAATAGGATCAACTTAAACTTCCGCAGGTGTTTTATTTCCACACTTTTCAGCTACTACAATTTGACCTGCTTACAAAGAGGACAACTCGAACTGTGGAGAATTAACAGAAATTACGCTAAATTTGTGATAACTTGTAAACCTTGCGGAGCGAGCACGTATGTCCTCACCGGAATGAAGCTTCTTAAACGGCGAGAGAATTCGATTTTCCGCGAGTTATTTCTTAGAGATGCCAGCTCCGTGACCCAAAGATCTGCTCTCTAAACATGAAAATAAGAGGTGAGCTACCAGATATAGAATGAAAGTTGTTCGATACTTTATTATATGCATGGTCAAAGAGTCTATGGCATAAAAAAAGAATAAGGGCAGGCTCACTCCATCGAAAGCATACGAACGTCACACTGGCCTTCTTTATAATTCGATGCAAAAAGATATGGATAACTCCTTAACGTTCAAATAAGGAGCAGTTTTCCAATAATAATTTATAATTTACACTTCAACACTAAATATTAAGGCTTCACTTTGTGTAATTTTATTGAACACATGCTTAAAGAAGAAATCTAGTACCTTTCCAGAGAAATTTATGGACTCTAGATCATTGACTGCTCTGCCCCTCATAATCTCATAAATTTCAGAAAATCTATCCGACCTACCAGAACTCAATCGTTGCTCCATAACTTCCAGGTTATCACTCACCAAGCTCTCATTTATTTTTCGCCTCTCTGCTCATCCAAACTACCCTCCAGACAACATCGAACCTTCCCCCTAATCTTAACAAACCTTGTGTCATTTTACGGGCACAACGCAATCGACAGACTGGCGGCATTATCAGGTATATAGAAAATTCCAATGACGGTTTGCATGCCAAATTTGGAAGGATGAAGAAAGAAGAGGGTAGAAGTCGGGGGTGTTTAGGATAAGAGAGGAGGCGGTTATACAGGGACACATGACGTTGTAGGGGAGTTGTAAGGTGGAGTGCGGGTAGAGTAAACATAAAGTGAGGTAAAGATAAAGTCGGAGCCCCTTGAAATTACCTTAATTTCAGACATATCGCGGGGAACACACATACAAAACATATGCGCCACAGCATTAAGGAAACTAGGATTTATCAAGCGTATAATACGAGGGTCTTTGGATATAGAAGTAAAGGAGAGGTGCTTCTTTGCCCTGGTTAGGCCACACCATGGATACGCAGTGAGCGTTTGGGACCCTGGACAGAAAGATTTAACCAAAAAAAGTAAGTGAAATACGAAGAAAAGCTGCGAGTTTCGTTAATAACTGCTACGAGCGAACATATAGTGTTTCTCAGCATTTTGATGGATGAGTTTGGGAGCCGATAGAGACTCGGAGGCTGCACGCCAGACATATTTTGCTTGAGAAATTCAGAACAGATGTTCTTCAAAGCTACACATAGAATATCACTTTGGCGCCACACTATTTCTCTTGGTTTGATGGAAGCAATAAAACAGATATACCTTGCTGAACGGGTAGGCACAAAAATTCGTTCTTCCCTCGCACAATAAGTGACCATAACAAAAACTGAGGGCTCTACTCAACAATACCATAATACACTTCTCTATTCACCTTCCACAACCTTACATCTTTAAAGGGCTGGTGTCCTAACATCCCCTGCCACACGCCCATGTGGCGGCTCACAGGGTTGTATTTAGATGTAGATGTGCGAACTCAGGGGGAGAGGGGTGGAGTTTTAGGGAATGTCTCTCAGCCTAATCTCTGTATTTTGAAAGCCACGCATGTTTAAGGTGGCTTGCTTGACTATACGAGTCAAAACAAATACTGAGAAACTTATTTTTATTTATTCAGTTTTTTAGAAAATCCTGAATTTGCTGATAAAATGCGTTTTCATTGTAAACCAAAGTTGTTGCACTATATTTTCAGATTATTCCACGGATATATTTTTTATGACCACTTTCGTCAAGCCATTGGAGCCGACAGGACTGCCATTTGGGTGAAACTACCGCATTTTGACGTCATCTACGGCAATAATTCTCTAACGACTTTAAATAATTGTTTGTAAGATGTCTATACCTTAATTTTATCCTATCTTCCAGGAACTTACGAATATTATAAACAGTTTTCAGCTAAAGCTTGAAATTTCTTTCGCGTTTAAATTGGCAGTTTTCTACTAAAATCTGAGCTCCATAAGAGCCCATGATAAAATCATCACCTTTAAGGCTGAAGTTTAGTAAAACTTGCCAAGAAACCCTTTTTTATTTTCATCTTGGTTTTTGAAACGCACTTGCTATATTCAAGCTTCCAGTAAAACTGGAATAAGTGACCCTGAGACCTGAGCCACCTTAATAGCTTTCCTAACAAAGGAAATGAATTTCAAAAACGTCTAATTTAAACCGCATCTACGCTACCACTTAAGAGCCCCTTGAAATTTATCTATCACTTAAATACACTGAGTAGACCAACTTAAGGTAAAATAGAACTAAAATAATCTATTAATTCAAGCAGAAAAAGCAATCCTGATAAAATATATGAAAGTGGCAAGAAGGGCAGGAGCAAATGTACAGGAAAGGCTGAAAGTAGACGATTTGTCATTTGAAAGTGTGACAGAATTTAAATATCTGGGAGCAGTCATTACGTATGATTATAGAGAGGAAAATGACAATAAACAATAGGTTATCCGCAGCTCCACGGACTTACTGGTCCTTGGAAAAAATACTGAAATCTAAATGGCTCTCTAGAAAAACCAAGATAAATATTTATCATTCAATAACCATCTCAGTACTCCTATACGGAACGGAAACATGGGCATTAACCAAAGACTCTGAGAAAAAGGCTAATTGTTTTTGAAAATAAAGTATTGAGGAAAATATTTGGCCCAGTTCAAGACCAATATGAATGGAGGATTAGGAAGAACAGAGAGTTAAGAGACACCAATACATACCCAGATATAGTGGCAATGGCTAAGAGCCGTAGATTAAGCTGGGCAGAATATGTGTGGAGAAAAGAGGAAACTGCAATAATCAAGACTTTATACCTGAGAAACCCTGAAGGCAGGAATACCACATGGTAGACCAAGAACGAGGTGGTAGAACCAAGTTGAAAAGGACATAGATTGATTTGGGGCTACACTTCAAAAACCAGAAGATAGAACAGAATGGAGGGGCATTGATGATGAGGTCAAAAACCTGCTGAGGTTTCAATGGCCAAGGAGGTAAGGTATGGTATAAATAAAAGGTAGGTAGGCAGCAACTAAAAGTCTTTTAAGTAAAACCTACTTAAGTGTATCGGTAATGTAGACGAGGCTTTACAGATACCATATGCTTTTAATTACTTGCAGAAATTCAAACTCAAAGTATATACTTTGCTTGGACTTTAGCATACCTATATATTCCCTGAGCCAATGGCATCCCCCACAAGAGAAAATGAAGTCCAGAAAAAAATGCTAATTTTGACCGCGAAGATATTTTTGTTTACTTCTAAAAAAAAAAGGTTCGTGTCACGTTTAATTTTTGTATAATTATTCTGCCAGCTGATTGGTAAGTTTTGGACAGTACTTATCTTAATCCGTTTTCACTCCTAAGCATAGCCCGCAAATATATCCCGCTTGAATTCCTCATATCGTCTTCCTCTTCATTTTTCGTCCAGAATTCCTGTCCTCTTCCTTCCTCTACCGCACTTCCCCAGTGTTCTCCAATTTAATACCCTCTTTAGCATTTCCTCTCTTTCCAGAACGTCCTCCATCTACGTGCATCCTCACTTCGCCCTGATCAAGTCTCCGACTCATACACCGCCACGCTACATATTAGGGTTCTCAACAGCCTTTTCTTTACGTCTCTACTCTGAACTCGCCATCTTCAATTCCCTCCTCAATGAAAATAAGGCATTAGCCCTGGTACTCCTGCATCATATATGCCAACCACAAAACCCATAATCCTCCAAAATAAATGCATAAAACTTTAACTTTTACTTCTTTAATTTAAGCACATAAACTCTCAAATCTGACACTTTCTTCCTTCGAGTAGTACCTATATTCCAGCCAAAAAGTAGTTTTCATAGAAAACTGTTGACTTCAAGTACCATTTTAACAATAAAGAAACGAAAAAGAAAATTTTATGTTTTAAATGATGTTAAAAAGGCTGGGTTTCAATATTTCTATTAGAAAATCGTATTTAAGATTTTTTTAGAGTTGAGTAAGCATCAAATAACACAAAAGACGTCGGGCCTTCAGGAGAATTACACAGGAAAAGGATCTCGGCAAGAATGATTGAAGTATATGGAGAGGGTAATACGTCATCAAACCGGAACCTGACAACCATAATAACAACCATAATGTTTAACCCAACCGAGCGACATTCCCACGAGGGGAATGCGTATAGGTTTCGAGACATCAGCGCCACCACCGTCGAGGCTATGCGCGATCCACTGTTGCCGCGCAGTTTAAACATAGAAATCGGCGCGTGTTTCTAATGATTCTTACGCGACAATGAATTCAGCCGAAGTTTAAGGTAATACATAAGGGATGTTAGATAAGGGTGTCACAAAATCTTAAAGTTTTTAAGGCAATGAAAGTTTATGCAATTAACGTGATACTAAAAATTTATTTTCAATGAGGCTACAGCAGCGCCTATGACGACGATTACAATGCTAGGTCCAGTGAGGCCTTTCAACAAAAGAATAGCGAATATGTTTCCAACACGAGATCTGCTCCTTCCTTACTTTTTAAATAGCACGATTGATTGGATGAATTGAGAGAAGCCAGAATATCCGCCATCTTTTTTAAAAAATATGAAGGGAGAATACAATTGAGAAGTAAATTCATGCAGATATCTTGTAAGTTTATGATGCAAACATCGTAAATTTGGCAAAGTTAGCGCATCATCCCACAAAACGGAAAAGGAAAATCGGGGTTAACAAAGATAGCGGACAGGCCACGCCCACCTTACCCTTCACTACATTTTGTATCACAAATGATACACTGCACACAATTCCATTTATTGCTTATAGGCACATTCCTTCTTCTCTATCGCATAGAGTATCAGGTCTGATACACTCCGTTGTAATGCTACGAGGTTTTCGGTATTATTATGTAGTAATTGTTTCGTTTCTGTATGTATTTTATCAGGAAAATAATTTATGGCGCGTACCTGGAAATTAATGCAATGAAGGTTTAAAATGGCCACCATAGCAAGCGACCTCTCGATCCACCTCAAGGGTAAGATGAAAAATAAAGCGTATATAAGGAAGGTCGTAGGATGAAAAAGTAAAAGAGAGATGTATAAGAGAGGCTACTGAATAGGTAGCCTAGAGAATGGGTAACTGGGAGAATCGGCTGCCTATGACTATCTTACCCGGTGGCGAGCCCGAGAAATGTACACTAAAAGAGAGATGCTACTTCGCTCTGGTTAGGCCACACCTCGAATACGCCGCGAGCATTTGGGACCCTGGTCATAAAAATCTTTCCAAAAAAATTAACAAAATACAAAGAAAAGCAGCACGCTTCGTTAAAAACTGCCACGAACGAACATCTGGTGTCTCACAACTTTTAGAGGGATTAAGGTGGGAGCCCCTAGAGTGACGAGACTAGGATGCTACACGCTAGGTTTAGGTTGCTACAGAAATTCAGAACTGGAGAGTTTCAGAGCGACACAGAATATTATCATGACGCCATACTAAATCTCTAGGTCTGGCAGAAGCGATGAAATAAAAGATGTACATTGCCGTTCAGACATATAGAAAAATTCATTATTTTCATGCACATGAAAATAATAAATATAAATATTGTGCATGAAAATTTTATGTGACCATAATAAAAATTGAGCTCCACTCAAAACAATCCCATAAAACACTTTACCATTACACCTACAAAAACCATATTTTCCACCCTTTTACACAGCTGGTGTCCTAACATCCCCTACCGTACGCCGAATCGTCGGTTGCCAGCGTAGTGCATGGATGTAACTGTGTTCCAATCTGCGCCAATTTCAAGGCATTGAATGTAAAGTTCCTTTAATTTTTACAGCGGTTAGTTTTAAGATTACCAAAACTCGTTTTTTCCACGCACAATAAGTGACCGCAATAAAAACTGAGATCCACTAAATGCACTCCCATAATACACGTACTCATTTCATCTCCCATAATCTTACATCTTCATGCGGCTGGTGACCTAACACCCCCTACTACACGCTCATGCGCCGGCTTGTAGGGTAGTGTGTAGATGTAGAGGTAGAAGAACAGCTAGCCGCGGATCGCACCATATCTATTCTTTCCAGCATTCCACAAAAATTCCCTCCTTCATTCCTGTTATCTATAGCCCCTCATCTTTTTTTTCTCCCGCTCAACAACCTCCGAGACTATTTCTGACTTTCCTTTACTCGTTCGTCCCCTCTCTCTCTCTGAAACGCGGAACACAATGCATAAGCCCACGAATTAAAAGGACGAGAATTTTCGGCAGAACTGCGCCAAAATTGAAAATTCGGAAGGGAGGAAAAGTGGGGATGGTGGGGGTATAGAGGATGGGCAGGAGGTTTTTCGGTTCGTAAAGGAGATTGGCTCGGGAAAGGGATGATGGAGATTGGGGGGGAGGAGGGGTTGGGAGGTGAAAAAGAGGGGAAAAAGTGGATTCGGAATTTTTTCTTTTATTTTTCCCTTCTCTATACTACACATCTCTCTTTTTCCTCTCCATTCCCTTCCTTGCAAGGGCTGGAATTGGAGGGATGGGCGAGGATTTTTCAGGCGGAAGGAAAGAGGACGAACGGGTGTGTGTGGAAAGGGGATCTTCCACGTTACCGCCCCCGTCCGCCCGACCCACCCCCCCGCACTACGGTTCCAAACTCGGAATCATCGGAGATGTGGGGGATAGGGTATTGAGAGATGAGCGGTAGGTTGGGCTCCGATGGGAAATTCATTTCATTTCCATGTCGACTCGCGGATAGGGTGGGGGAAATTTCGAAGGAGGGGGGTGAAGGAGGGTGGCAAGGGGTGTTAGTGTGGGAGGACCCTGCGTCGGTGAATGTGTGGGTCCGGATGTCAGTTCAATGAGTTAAAACACCACCGCACACGACACTGCGAGCCATCTATTTATTATAACATATTATTATTATATTGGATAGTTGGCTTGTGGCATGGAGTGAACTTTCACCGAACAGAGAATATTAAATTTAAAAACAACAGACCTTCAAACCCCTTGAGGGATTCGAAAAAAAATCAGGCATGCATATTTCTCAGGAGTAATAAAAGAGATCGATAAAGCTTTCACTTGGTGGAAGGATGTCACAATGATCGACAAAGCGTTTACAACTCCCACAGTTAATTTACAAGCTACCAACCGGTTTCAGCTACCAAGCCATCTTCATCAGGTGATCCACATCTTCATCTACATACAACCCTGCAAGCCTATCTGTTCGTACCTATGTTTTACCTATCTGTTCGGCAATATTCTCTTATTTTGTCAGTTCTTTTAGGCCTAGAGACGTAGTGAGGCGTCACGATAATATTCTCTGTGTCGCTCTGACGCACACCCTTTCTGAATTTCTCAAGCAGCCTAAGCCTAGCATCCTCCGAATCTCTAGGGGCTCCCACCTAACCCCTTTAAAAGTATAGACATACTATATGATCGAACGTAGCGGTTTTTCACGAATTGTGCAGCTATTCTTCGTACTTTATTAATTTTTTGGTAATTCTTTATGACCAGGGTCCAAAATACTCGCGGTGTATTCGAGATGTGGCACTAACCCGACCTACAGTTAAGACCTCCTAAGACTGAATTTTTTCATTTTTTTCTGTTTGTCTGTGTTTAGCGTCTGCCTCTCTCTGGCAAACTTTTTATATATTCGTCACGTGAGTGATCTTAAGTGTAGTTATATATATATATATATACATATATACATATATATATATATATATATATTTGTTCCGTGATACGCCTTGAAGACGGACTAGTTCCGAAAGCTAGCTATGTAAGTGTGATCGTCTCTTTTTTTGTGTGTCTATCTCCTCCATCCTATCCACATCGTGTGTTCATCGCCGCATGGCTGACTCCAATCCATCAACGTATTTATATATATATATATATATATATATATATATATATATATATATATATATATATATATATAAGCGAGTTCTATACAGCCGTCGGCCGTCTCTCGCATCCTCTTCTCCAAGCCTCCTTGTCTCTCCAGTCTTCATTCTCTAATTGTCTCCTTTTCATATCTTGGGTGACTTTCTTTGTCCAGTCTTCTGGTGGTTGTCTTCTCTTCCTCCTTCCGGGTACTTGCCAATTTAATATCTTTTTTGGCCAACGTTTCTCCTCCATTCTTTTTACGTGTCCATACCATTTTAGCCGTCTTTTCTCTATTTCTTGTATGATGTTTTCTTCTACTTGCATAATTTTTCTTATATTTTCATTCCTTATTCTTTGTAATTTAGATTTTCTGCTGCTTCTTCTTAGAAAATCCATTTCTACGACCTCCAGTCTCTGCCTATCCCTTTTGGCCATTTCCCATGTCTCTGCTCCGTAAAGGAGTATACTCTGAATAATTGTTTTATATATTTGCAATTTTGTTTTCCTACTTATGTCTTTTGACCATAATATGCTATTCATTTTATTTATTGAGAGTTTTGACTGATGTATTCTCTTTGTTATCTCTTTTTTACTGGTTTGTTTTAAAATGCGATATTATTTGGTCTAATCCATGCGTCAATAACCGGGTACCTTGGAGACTATATCAGATTCTTTGGTAAATGTATTTTGGGTTTCTAAAGTTATCCAATAACCTTCGTTTTAGTCACGATTGAACCGTTTTAAAATCTTAATACGCTATCATATAAATTGTGATTCATTTCTCCATTCGAACAAAAAAATCTCGCATCCCAAAAATCCAGCAAGATGCCTACATTTGATTTATATTTAGTTTCTCAGGAATTTTCCCTTCATATAACCAGTTTTTCGTGAAAGCGGTATCTACAAAATAGAGGAAAGTACTATTTTCCCCGTATTTCTCCTGCACTCCTATTTGCAAACCATGCCATTTCAAGCTCCATTTGTGGATGAAATAAAATGGAAGTTGAAATTCCAATGTTAATATGTGCATAAGTTTATCTTCATTCAATCATTGGTCGTTCAATCCTAAGATTGGTTGACTGCAGCCCTTCATCCTTCCAAATCTAATGCTAGTTCCCTTACCTCCTGGTATCTCTTCATGTGTGTTTTTCTCTTTATTTGGTCCATGAACTCATTCCTGGTTCCTCCTCTGGGGACTTTTCCGCCCTATTTTTCCTTCAATTATGTTCTTCTCAAACCCATTGTGTCTCAGGGGGTGTCCAATCCAGTTTGCTCTTCTTTTTTGTTCGGTGTTCCATATAATCCTCTCCTCTTCTTTACACTTCATCATTTCTTATTTTGTCCGTACACTTTATCTTCAGCATCCTCCTCCAGCATCAGGTTTCGAAGGCTTCTAGTCATTTTTGGTCAGCTTTGCCTGTAGCAAGTTGTTCTTTGAGCAGCAAAAAAATGAATGGCATTTAAGTCATGTTATGGTCAAGAACCACGTTGAGGACATTTAAAATTTATGATAATTACGGTGACAAAAAATTTGAAAACCAGTTTCTTAAAAAGGGTTTTACATCTCTGAAATGTGACTCACACCATTTTCTAGCACCTCGAATGCAAACATGACTGAAGCCACCAAATGTAGGGATAGAATGGTTAACAAAAAAAACTAGCCATGACGCCGCGTATGGAACAGTGGAGAGCGGGAGAATGAAGCGAACTCTTTCCATATTGAGGTTATCCTTGTGATATTTCCTCGATTTTCGGGTCAGATATGAAAGGACGCTATTTCTTTTTTGTTTCCCACGAAGCTAAAAGATTGGTAAATAGATCTCTGGGAGTAATTACTCTGTCTGGTGGAAGCTGCTGCTACACGATCCAGAATATTTCCGAGTTGATATGAAAATCAATATTGAGTACATTTCGCAACTGGGGCGGCATCGGTTTTACATTAGGTCCATTCCTCCAAGCATTGGAGGGAAATATATTTTAGCATCTGTATATGGTGGAGGAATTAAGATCCAAATCCAGAATATTGGAGAATATGAGTGCGTAGCGTGTTATACTTCTTTCCTCTTCCAGTCTGCGATAGAAATAAAAGAGTAACATGCATTTTTATCGCTCGCTGCGCTGGGTCCCCCTACATGCTATGAAAATCACAACTTCGAAGACCTCTAACTTGAAAATAAGAATTTTTAATTTTTACGACTTGACGCCCACCGAGACTTTATTGACGTCCATTGAGAGCTACTCCTCAAGAACTATCATATCCCGAAGTTTCAGCCAATTTCACCGTAACTTTTTTTCCATACAGTTTCTGCGGGGTCCTTTCAAAACATACTGTTTGCTGCATCATTTAAAGCATTAAATAATAACAAGAAATCAGCTTCATATATGTATCTTTAAGTAAATTTTTCAATAGGAGAAATTATAAAAATCAACATGTCTGTAATATATTATTATTCTTGCACTTTTGTGACTTTGTACAGCCTGGCAAACTCCATATCATGTTTCAGCCATTTAAGGAAACGTTAATAAATGTAACGGCAATTGTGATTCGCTGATTGGTATTAGTAATTACTTAAGCACAACCTTTTCGACGATCGTCTCTTTAAATAAGCTCATCTTCGCCAAGTCCATCTTATGTCGTGACTATGAAACTATGGCTCAAATTAGAACATCTTCAGCAAAAGACGATCTTGACCACGACTGTCTCAAGTCACGACTTGAGATCTGTCTATAAGTACGGCCCCTGCTCATCATCTGGTTGTGTTGAACGCTAAAAATGAAGCAAACCAATTCCTGATCCATTACATTTTCAATCCCTTGCATTTCACGAGTTTTAAAATTCTACAGATCTTACATATGAATATGTCTTTCGTTCGATTCCTTTGGCACCACGTTCCAATATGACGCCGTAAGTTTTGAAGTGGTTTTAGCCCTTTTAACGAGAAAGCTCGGTCCCGGAAAGAAAAAAAAAGTATTGTAAGATTTTCGAATCTGTCTTGCTTTGAGCAGCCCTTGCTTTCAAAACACGTTTATGGATTGTGAGCACCCTCGCAATCACTAACAGCTTCATATTTTTTTCCTGAACGCATTCTTTGCCGCACGTTACTGCAAATGCGCGGCTGATTTCCTAAATTGTCACTTCATGACATAACAGCGATAACCTATGTCCTTGGAGCACAAAGTCAAACGCTCAGCGAATTTCCCTCGAGTTTACGAACTGCTTTTGCTTGTTATTTCCCTCAGATACACAGTAATTATATTACAGTAAAAGTTTCGATACATTCCTAAAATGGGTGCATTGAAATTATGTCCCAAAGTTATCATAAATGCTTTGTTCCTAAATTTAAAATGAAATTATTATCACATATTCATAAATACAATTTACACAAATTTTTACCACTCTGTCTCCTTAAACATAAGATAAAGCTTAGTAGCAATTTGTGCCATAAAATTTATCTGATTAACTCGAAACTTTTCTCAAAGCCTTCTATAAAACTTCCTTTAAGCTCTCATTAAGCAGGAAAATCCCTTAAGTATACAAATTAAAATTCCTTTGGATAATCAACAAATAGGTCACAAATGAAAATAACATTCCGGGGGACTCCTGAAACATCTTAATTTCCCACCAATGTCCACAATAGTAGGACCCTTTTGTTGAGAAACCCTGATTATACTTGAAATCATCACCCTCCATTCTTAGAGGTCAATAAAGCGAACATCGTTTTTCCATCCCTCGTCATTACATTTTCAAATCAGTCTCAGGTGTGGCTTCAAGTACTTTGTATGGCATTGCAAATGTAAACATCAACTTAGTTACTCCATATAAATTTAGTAAAATACGACCCAGATTTCGGCGTGGGAAGTCATCATCCCCTACCCTTTGAGCCAATCCTCCCACACTCCCACTCCCTAGACTATAACGCAAAGCTCATAAATCTCTCCCCTCCCTCTTCCACTCTAACCGCTCCCCAAATTTTTGTAACTACATAATCTTCGTCTTCCATTTACATTGTACAGTCGGATTCAAATGTATTGCAAAGAATCGAGCGGCCACTTACGCTTCTCAAGGAAATCGAGTTTCACTTACAGCGCTGTTATTTTCTTTGCTATGCAACGCTGTTTCATTCAGCTGTTTATTTGCACGTATTTAAATTGTAACAGTTGAGAAATTGCTTGTTTTGTGCTAACTTGTTATTACATGATGATCAGCTCGAATAACTATGACATGCTGCGACGTATTGATTAATTGAAATACCAAACTTTATTATTAAACACGGATCGTTCCTGGCATGCAATATACCTACGGCAAACACTACGTAATGTATCATTTAGAGTAACAGTTGTGATTAATAAATAATAATTATCCATGCTCAAATCGTAAATCCAAACCAAAACGAAAGTGTAATAACAAATTAAATTGTTCAAATACGTGCAAATATACAGATGAATAGATAGCGTTGCGTAGCAAAGAATAACAGCGCCGTAAGTGAAACTCGATTTCCTTGAGAAGCGTAAGTGGCGCCGCTAGATTCTTTGCAATACATTTGAATCCGACCGTACCTGGTGATTACGTGCCACGTCGCAACCTACTGTCCATTAAAAAAGTCGAGTTAAGATGCTGTGTCTAAAGGCCACTTTACACGGTACATTTTATTGTACAAACGAATGTATGAACTCTTACATGAGGAAAATTGCACCATGTAAAGTGGCTAATTGTGTGATTTTCTGAATGACTAAATGGGAAATAGAACCTGCTCTAATTCCATTCAGTTTCTTGTACATTCTATGATGCATTCGTTTCTACAATAATATGTACCGTGTATAGCGGCCTTTACAGAAGGGTCATACGATTTTAATAAAGTAAAAACCATAAGATAGAATAATTATTTCGACGTTTATCGATGTATGCAATAATTTTTCCAATCCTAGTCCATACTATTTATATCTTTTATATGAAAAAACACTGTTTTTGGTGCTCAAGATCTGATGGCCCAAATCTAAGTTGTCGGTATTTTAATAATATTAAACGTAGAGACTGGCAAATTTGAAATAAGTTAGCTATATACTTTTGTAACATAATTAAGAAAATATATTGTTTTAATGATTATTTTTACACGAGTTGTTGTTAAAGTAGTAAATCTCAGCATGCTTCGAAATTAACGGTGCTATTGAGGTTTAACCGCAATGTTGATCCCAAAATGACGCCAGCATTGCTAAAATTTACACAGAAATTAGTAAAATACACTAATATTTTCAAATTAGGCGATCCTTTGATACATTTACATGAAATAACTAAATAAATATTTTCCATTACTGTTCCTATTAAGAACTTATGTCGATAACGTATTACTGGATATCTTATGTAAGATCACTTCAGTGTTGTAGAAAAACTGATATTGAGTGATTTTCAAAGCTTACAATTCACTCTATTGCGCCAATCACTTGCTACACAACAGTATAAATGATTTCCTCTTATTTCAAACCATACACTACGGACAGGGAACTTCAAATTTATTCGGGAGCAGACTTAATGCGCGATGAATAGCAAAAGAGCAATTACATCGGGTCAAATCTCAGTGAAGGCCGCAAACACAGAGAATTCATTGTTTTAAATTATTCTACGGTAAAAAACTTGCGTTCATAAATATGTATTTTAAATAAAATCAAATATTATGCACAAAAAATTCTTTCCCAAAATGTTTTCAACCTAGACTTCGTTTTATAATGGCTGGTTACCGAACGTTTCTCCGGCGTACATATCTGTATATTCAACCTCATCTGCATGCGTAAAAGTGCGCTGATAATTGGTTAGGCCACAAATGAATTATTCTACGAGCATTGGGGACCCTAGACAGAAAGATTTAACCCAAAAAATATAATTAAATACAAAGGAAAGCTGCGCGCTTCGCTTAAACTGTTACATATACAATTTAACAGCTGTTAGAGAGATTTTGTTTGGAGCAACTAGACACTTTTAGGCTACACTTAGGCTCAGTTTGCTTGAGAATTTCAGAAGAAATGAGTTTCAGAGCGACACAGAGACTATCATCAGAGTGGCTACTGAAATCCAAATTGTTAAATTCCCTGATTTTTTCCTGACTTTTCCCCGATGGGTTTACCTATTTCCCTGACCAATCGCCAAAAGGTCACCTATTATTGGAATATGTTTTTTTCCTGCTGATTTAAATCTTCTACAGCAGCTTTAAATTTTCTAATCATCATTTCGTATTTTTAGAACTGCAAGCATCTATTTACTATAAGCTAATGTGCTCCAGTTACCTCTCGACCTGAGTTTCGGAAGCTAAAATAAAATGCGAGGTAAATTTTTCCGAACAACACAGCCTCAAACTCCTTCGGCCGTATTCATAGATTTGAAGTTAATTCCGGTGTGAGGAGGTTTATCTTAGTCCGATCTAAGTGCAGTTTAGAACGGTACTAAAAGTTGGTATTCATAGCTCGAGCTGAGGGAGATAGTCTCGGGGGCTAACACAGTCCGAGACTTGCCTACTGCGGGAGGGTGGAACGCTTGGCAACACCGCTAATCGCCGAGAAACTCGGTCGACAGGGGTATTTCCCGGAATTTTTGAACTGGTTTTTGGCGTCTCGTGAGAATTTGTTTCTTCTCTACAAACCCTTTTACCTCCATTACTTCCATTTAGACTGAAGCTTGCTGAAAGTAGAAAGTGCACCGGAATCCTGCTCCCTGAACTTTGGTCCAAGGCTCAATTATTTCTGTGTAATTATGTATGGCTTAGATATATTGCATATCATTTTATTTTTCTATTAGTGCATTATTCTTGATGGGTACCTATGACAGAATTTTCTGGTCTTCTTCCCCGTATTTTTCATTGTTGTAAGGTTCAACTAGCACCATGTTCACTTTAGTATTTATAATGATCGTATTAAAATATTACAATAGATGTTCATCTTTCTAAGATAATTGTGCTCCGTTTTTGCCATTTCTTGCAATTTGATATGATTGCATTCGAGCTCTAACTGCATTTCCAGTTATATTTGAGTATGGTTTTACGTTAGAATTTCACGTTAGCCGGGCTAATTGGGTTATTTCATTGGTAATATCTTCTAAATACGCATCAGTTTATTAATTGCTGTTCAACTTTTCTTTGTCGGAATGTGATTAAATTTAAAAAAAAATAGACTAATACAAAGGTTAGCTGCAATTTTTATAATTGCAATATCGATAACTTGTTAGTTCCATCTCCTCATTGCCTTACTATCTTCTTCTCAGCATATAGTTTTGATTTTGTTTAGGATTAAAAAAAATTAGATCTCACAAATTAAGTTATTTCACCACTAATATCTTCTCACTACGTATCGGTTTATTTCTTGCTGTTCAAGTTTTCTTTCTCTGAATGTGATCATATTTAATTTTAATAGACTAATACAAAGGTTAGTAGAAATTCTTTGAACTGCAAAGTCCATAAATTGTAAGTTCCATCACCTCATCCCTCACCTCATCATCCATCACCTCTAATTCGTCTAAGAATTCTGCATAATCCATTCCAGCCATTCTAAATGTAAAATATACCTACCCGCAAAACGACAAATTAATTTAAAGAAAGAGCAAACGTCAAATACTACCTAATTTTTGTAACCTAAAACCAACCCACTAAACTAGCTACACAATTAAATCACAAAATTAACTTATTCCCTATCAATTAATGCACTTTGAAATCAATCGTAAAAACTAATACCTGAAAATATAAAACAACACTACTACGAATGAAATAAAAACGAAATATTACGGACTAAAAACTCACTATACGAAATGTAAACAAGGAAGACGTAACTACGAAAGTGAAAGAATTAATTATGCAAATTATTATACCGAGTAATAAAACTATTCTAAGGATAAACCTAACTTATAATGGATAAAATTTAATACTAACCCGTTATCCCCAAAAACTGAACTAACAAATAGCAACGTTAATGAACTACGTACCCTGAGAACAACAGAGCTGTTATACTGCTGCCTATAAATGTACTCACCGATGTAAGAATTAACCTAAACTACAATATATTCCTATCCCAAAATATTCATATCGCCAAACTATCTACTAATATTACTCCTATAAGTAGCTGTAACGAATAAATTCCTCGTTATAATCCACAGAGCACCTTCGATAATCACCATAACACATAAGCTGAAGAGAAAATGGCTATACTAGGAGCTTAGTCCCTACGGTAAACCATGATTCCATTGGTTTAACTTCCTCCGGACTAAATCTACCGGAACTTAAGTCGGTCAGCGCTAAAATGACACTATGAATACGGGTTTAACCGAATCACCGGTCTAACTTCTTTAACCCAGTCTTAGACTTAGACTAGTGCAACTATGAATACGGCCGCTTGTGTTGAGCGTAATACAATGTGATCATGAATTTTGACACTACTAGGCAAATTTCGCAATAAGGAACACATTGTACGTCTGATTCACTACTAAGTAACTAATATTCACAACTGAATATTTCACTAATTGATGGGGCTTATTCCATGCACGTCAGCGACGGACTTTATTATCAGTTGTTGAAATAAAGAGCGGGAAAGAATGGCCGATAAACGTAGCGGTAGGAAAATTATGATATTATATAAATAATTATGATTATATATCCCAGTTACCCCGATAGTTACGAGAATTCCCTGAATTTTCCCTGACTATTCCAGAAATTCCAAATTCCCTGACAACGGCAGGTTTTCCTGATTTTCCCTGACGATCGCCACCCTGATCATTTTCACGCCATAATGTATCTCCAGGTCCGACAGAAGTGATGAAATAAGAAATACAGCCTGTCGTGCATATCTATACAAAATTTCGTTCTTGTACAATATGTCTATAATAAAAACTGAGCTCCACTCAAAACAATCTCATGAAACTCTTCACCATTTCACCCCCAAGACTTGACACTTCTACATGGCTGGTGTCCAAACTCCCCCTTCTGTACGCCCAATCGGCGGCTCGCAGGGTGCAATGTAGATAAAGCTGCGTTCCTATCTGCGCCAACTTCAACACCGTGAATGGAAATTTCCTTTATCTAAATGAATTTTTACTGCGGTATGTTTTAAGACTAATATATTTCAAGGTAGCCAGTGCGATATATCATATCACCTAGACATTAATGAATTTAGTTTCATTTTAAAGATAACGTTCTTACCCTTCCAATAATACAAAAATATCAGCCCCTTGGTGAACTACTCATCGAGATTTTTTTAAGGGGAACTTCTCGCCTTTCACATGAGAAATGGTACGTGTAGGCACTGCAAAGTAACATTTGTTTTTTAAAAAATGAGGAATTTATCACATCTGCATCTCATCAAAAATTTAACTGTTTCAATGTTTTCTAATTATTTTTATTAATAATCCACTTGTCTCGGCAGTTATGTTCTCAGAATCACAAAAAACCTTACGTTATGAAGGGGTTTAAAATGTTCCGTGCGAAAAAAATGAGTCAAGTTAATTACTTATATAGATATATTTATTTAGTTGCTTATATTTCAATTAATATAGAAGTATATTATTGCACCATTAATTATGAAATATTTATTTTTTGCTTCCTACAGCTGCTGATATTAAAACGTTTAATTCGAATATGGTCTCCATTATTATTAGGGAACCAACCATCCCACTCATACTACCTTAAATATGTACAGCAGTTCATTATATATGTTCTGATATTCGTCATAACCTCCCAATCCAGCGTCGCCCTAATGGAGAAGATTGGGGCCGGATACTCGGTACAGTAATCACTCCCCACATCATATTCGCGAATAAAACCCAGGCGCAGAATCTCGGGCATGGAAATGAATTCCCTGATGAGAGATCAATTTCAAAAGGTTGGACTCTCAGGAAACAAAAGGTTTCGCTATTTGGTTCGCATTTTAGTCTCGACTGCTTTTCTCACCCTTTCTCGGGGGAAAACAAAAGAACCATAATGCAGCGCGAATTTGAATCAAAGCCACTTCAGCAAAGGGAAGTGTTGAGAGTTGATGGCAATGCGCGCCACTAAAGTGCACACCCGCGATCCCCAATAATGCATAAAATGTGAGTGTATACATATAAAAATATGAATTAATATAAAATGACTGAACAGGAAAAGGCAAGTACCAACATGAATACAAAATGTAGACAAACCTACACATGAGATATTAATTTTACCGTACAGAATAGCAAGGGTAATCCGATATTTTATGTCTGTTTGTAATGAAAAATTGTACATATCCTAAGGTAGTTATGATTTGATAGTAAAGTTTAAATTCTGTTTTGTGAATATTTATGTGTTTCATATGCATTCTAGGTTTTTCATCGATATTTTTAATGTTTTTTTACGGATCAATGTTGATTTGATTTTTTTTAAATTTCATCTGTACTTTTGTTTACATTTGTATACATTTGTTTAATCGAAAAAATCTTTTGTGCTTATTCTATTTGATTTAATGTTTTTATTGCTTCTTTGTGTATATTTATGTGTTTTTATTACATTTTAGGTTTTTAACAATTTTTTAAAATATTTTATGACTGGCCAACGTTGTGAATTTATTTATTAATTTAAAATAGAACCTTCTGACAATCCATAGGATTAGCAGGACTATACCTGTTATTCTATTGGACAATTAAAAAACAATATCCCGTTCAACGAAGGCCGTTGTCCTCTCTAAAATTTTTAACAAACCTGAGAGTTTTATGCGTTGAATCTCGTGCTTGCCGCATCAGTAACGCCTTAATTTATGATTCATTAGTAATAGCATGCGAACATGTCTGATTTTCAATGTGAATTAATATTTCTCCCCGATTTGAAATATACTTTTTTAATCCTTTTAATCTAACAGCTGCCACTTAAAGGAAAAATAACCCATTTTATAATTGCTTGTGGAATTAAGTGGCGGAAATCTTCATTATTCTTTTCGATCGATATTTGGCACATAAGTTGCTTGAATCCTGATAATTATCTTCGCGCAGCAAATGGATTACGAGCTGAAAAGTATTGCACTTACTCATGAAATGTGACAGATTTAAAAAGTCCTGAATTGTAATGTACTTCCATGCCATCTCTTTCTGGACCATTATCATTAGACGGTCAAAACGTTTCATTTAAAATAATAAGTAGTCAACGTGCTTTTAAAGCACGATATAAATAACTTCAGGAGAAAGTAAAATTAAACTAAGGATCACTGTTTGGTATAAGACATGTAAAGCTATATTTACTTTAAATTGATAAGGAAAAAACAAGACTGATACATAAAACTTTTTGACCACTATAGCTGTTCGTATAAGGTAACTGGCACTCAGTTCTAGTAGATATCATAACTTTTATTGCAGTCTTTGTGTTATAACTGCAGAAAACCATTTCAATTCAAGGTTTAAGACCCTATAGATATAAAATTTTACAGTACAATGACGAGCTATGATTAAACATGAAGTACATCGGTACTCTATACATTGTATTGAGTTAATCAAACATGGAGAAACAGGGTCTACACTTTTTAATGCCTTCTCAATGAGAATTTTGCGTATATAAGCAATAAGTCAAGTGAGATCGCAATGCAAAAACATTTATCAAACTGAGGAAACAAACATTTCCTCAAAGGGAGGCACCGTATCCTCGATTCTGTAAAATGACTAAAAGCCAAATTGCTGCCTAATATGGACTGTGTATATTGATTAAACCATTTATATGATGGTGACATAGGTATGTATGTACATATCATTATTAAAGCCCGTCTGTTGTTCACCCACCATAATTATAACGCCAGAGTATGGCAAAATGTACATGTTGTAAGCTTTCAACATGCGCATCGGATCTGAATTGGCAGCGTTGGGTTATTAATGCAATATGTGTATATTTACGCATATTGATACATGCGTCACTCACACATTTTCGCTCCGCTTCCATTATTTCCACTAGCCTGGCAATTCATCATCAAACTAACTCCTAAAAAAAGCTCTTCTTTCCCATTTTCCCCACTCGGAATTTCATATGCGACCATTGTTTTACTTGCACTCGCATATCTTTAACAGCCACCTCCCCTTTATTTCTCGCTTGGATCCGAAGCACCATCCCTCCTCTCTGCTTCCGACACCCACCCTTCTCCATCCCCCCTTGAATGCAAATGCTCGCCTACAAAACCGAAAATTACTCGAAAACCTCAATCTCTCCCCTCATACCCTTTGTCACTCCTACACTTTGACACCTCCCCTCAATTCCTAATGTAAAATGACAGCTCAGCCATCGTTACGTCGTCGTATTCCGACCCAGGATTTGTTCCCCTCCCCTCAGCATCCCCTCATTAAAAGGAACCGGCATTATATCAAAAATTATTTCTTGAATTTAAAAACATTCAATAAATACAAGTGAAGATTATGACGTTTGATGTATTTTACGTCAATGAACAGATTTGCGTGACAATTTTCATGTGCGTTCATATTTGTAATATGCACAGATAAAAGCGAAAAAAAATTAATTACAACTTAATGCCATTTTTACTCCCAATTTATAACAATTTAACGCTATTTCAATACATTCCCCGTTTAAGGAACCGGCATTTTATTTATCTTTTTCTGAGTTAAAAAAAAGAATACAAATGCAGATTAAGATGCTTGAAAAATTTTTCGTTAATGAACAGAATGGCGTGACAATTTTCATGTGTGTTCATATTAGTTATATGCAAAGATGAAAGCGAAAAAAGTCAATTACAACTTAATGACATTTTCACACCCAATTTATAACAATTTAATGCCATTTCAACACGTTTCCCCGTTAAAGGAACCGACATTATTTCAAAATCTTTTTATGAGTTTAAAAAAATTGAATAAATACAACTGAAGATTAAGGTGTTTGAAGAATTTTTCGGGAATGAGCAGATTTGCGTGACAATTTGCACGTGAGATCATATAATTCATATGTACAGATAAAAGCAAAGATAATGCATGTTATCGATTCGATTTCTTGGTAATTTAATACTATTTCAAGTCGTTACTCCGTTAAAGGAACCGATATCATTTTAAAAATATTTATGAGTTTAAAAAAATGGAATAAATGCAACTTAACTATTACATAACTACATCTAAATTACACATCTATATATATACTATCTATATTAACTAATACATATAATTATTACAACTAAAGATTTAGGCTGATGGGGTGATTATCATTAATGAGGAGATTTGCGTGACAATTTGCATGAGAGTTGGTATTAGTAATATGTACTGATAAAAGCGAAAAAAATGCATCTTACAAATTAGATTTCCTGGTAATTTAAAACAATTTCAACTCGTTTCTCCGTTAAAGGAACGGGAATTATGTCAAAAATCATTTTATGAGTTTAAACAAATTGAATAAATATAACTGAATATTAAGGTTGTTGGAGCGTTTTGCGTAAATAAACAGATCCGCGTGAAGCTTTGCACGTGCGTTCATATAAGTGATATTAACAGATAAAAGCAAAAAAAATGCTTGTTACCAATTCGGTAATTTATTAGTTCATTGTTATTTCAAAACGTAGCCTCTTAGGACTTATGTTTTCAAATCATTCTATTACATGCATTCAGATTTCCTCCTAAATGCAAAACAATTCATTTCAAATGATTATAATGGTTCCTAATAATTATTGAGATATAATGTCAAATAAAAAATACGTATTTGCATATGATTTTCACTCTAATATTGAACTCCTCTCCAACCACATCCAACAACTCCTCGTTTGCCTGTATCGCCATCCAGGTCACCTTCTCCATCCTTCGAAAAAAAACAATACCTTAAACGCCTCGAGTCTACGAGTATCCTCCTTTTTCAATGACCAGGTCTTTGCTCCTTACAGAGTTCAAATTGAAAATCTTTTAATAATCTTTTTTATGTAATACGTTCTGAGGACGTGCAATCTAGCGTGGGCGTTTTCCGTATGCGAAATGGTCATTTATGACCTACGTGCATTTTTTTCATTAACTGCAAGCTATAGCCTGCTTCAAAGTACTTTTTATAACTACACTCCATAGCTTTCGATAATGAAGGATAATAAAAGCTTGGGAGTCAGTGCAGAGGTTTCTTTTTTTGCTTTTTTGATTAGTTGCAATCGCGATATAAGATTCTAATGTTCACTAAGGAACGGCAGAAAGAATTAAGTATTTAATTCTTACAAAATATTTTGTTTAATTAAGTATCCAATGACAAAATAATCAACTTTTCTAAGATTTCAACAGTGGAATTTTTTATTTGACGACCTGAGCAATGAATATTAACTGGGAATTTCCCCCGGGTGTTTTATGGGTCATCTTATTTCATTGACGATGAACAAGATTTGCTTCTATGTTAGTGTTCTTACATATTTATGATCTCCACGCGCTTGTGATAAAAATGTGTGCATCTCATACTTGTTACAGGTGTGAATAGCGTTACTGGGCGGCGTGCAGTTTAATTTTTACGACCCTCGACCGGCTTCAACTATTGTGACATAATCAAGAGAAAAATAAAAATCTTGGCTGTGGCTAATTCGTATTTATGTCAAGTTTAAGGAAAGGTGGCGAGGGGAGTTTTGTGAATAAACGGTCAGGATGGCTAAAGTAATGAAGATTAAGATGGAAACTTCGGGCTCGAGATATATGAAATGGAAAATTCTTGGGCGGGTGAACAGGTACCAGATTGTAACACTCGTTTTATTTCCTTAAATGTAACACTCTTTTATCTCCTTTTTTAAGTATTTAGTAATAAATACTTCCTTTAACACCGTCTCACATTCAAATACATTCAACTCACTCACTCAACACCGTGTCACACTTCTTTTTCCTTCCACACAATTTCACTGTCCCCTGTCCTGTCTGTCCCCACGCGTTCTCTCCCTTTTTTAAACAAACTCCTCGTTGTCATGGCATTGTTCATACTACAAGGGGTGCCAACCCAAGAGTGATGGATATGACACCCATTACATGATAGACAGGGGAACTATGCAATGGCACCAGGTCGTTGGACAAATTTGTACCAAAACACTCGGCATGTGTAACGATTTCAAAGTTCTCAATAAAATCCAGCTTTGCGTCTCCGTCATTGAAGAACGAAACATCGCACTTTGAAGATGGGCATACAAATATAAGCCGAGTATTACTTTAACTCTTTATGGACGAGGGAGTCAAATTTGTTAAGTTTCAAAATCATTGACATATCTGCTTTCTAAGAGGCTTTTCCAATTAGTTGCTGCGCTAGGCAGAATTGTAACGCTTCGAATTAAGTTCGTGGAAAGTTGCATCTCTTTCGGCGGTTTATCAAACAATTTGAATAGATGAACGTGTGACGCTATTCATTGACGATGGCGTGCCTGGTTGAGATCTGAAATAAATAGTTTCAGCTGTCATACGTAGAAAAAAATAGGAAAGCTTAATAAAGGTACGTTATGAAGGTAATGTTGGATCATACGTTGTGTAAATATTATTACGTAAAGTATTATATCAAATTTAATATATACAATACAGATACGTCACATTTCAAAATAAATGTTATTATCAAATAAAATGCAATTTTTAAATATTAAAATAGCACTTTTAAAAAAACTAATATAGAAGCCGTATTTTTTTCATGCTGATGTTTCGGAATTCCGTCCATAGGGGGTTAAAAACTGATTTGCTTTCATAATAATTGCCAGTTACCGCTTATCACGTTTTAACACATCGAAACACGTCGTAACTCAAGCCCAATCTTAGTTCGATGCGAATTACAGCGATGGTTCATTCTAACTACATGTTTTCACCTGTCTAAGTGAATGTGTATGAATAATTCGTACATTTTGCCGTTGTTTGAAAATCATTTAATTTAAAAAAAGTTATCAATCATGTACAATACTCCAATTGAGGGATAGAGATTATGAATATGCCCCATTCTTCCCCTTACCATACCACTCTACTTCGTCCCACGCTTCTCCCCCATCTACCGTCTGCCATACCCCCCTTTCCACTAAACACTTAAACCTCGCCTCTTTCTTCCCACACCCTTCCCAACGAGGTCCCCGGTCGACTACGCCACGCCCCTTTCCTCCTCCCCCCCCTTGCAGAGCCCCCATCTCCCGCCAGCTGCCGCCACATCACTTAGCGCTAATGCACATTTAATTTGACACAAATTGGCTAATTCCTATTCATTTCGCGAGACGTTTCGCATGGGAGTGTGGAGTTGGAGTGCGGGGAAGAGGGGGATGGGGAGCAAAAGGGACTTTAAGTGGGTTGTGAGCGCAGGAATTTTCAGCGCGAATAATATATTTCAGGGGTGGCGGAAGATATCAATGCGGGAGAGTCGTGTGGTGGAGAGGCTTTTTAACTTTCAAATCGTTTTCTCTCGCTCTCTTACTACATTTTTTCCCTTCAATCTCTCCTTACGTTTCTTTCCTTTTCACATCCCTCTTCCTCTCAACCATATTTTCCGCACACACTCATTCCAATGAGGTCCTCATGTGGAAAAGATTGATGTAAGGTTTTTGAAGGTGAATTGGAGGGCGTGTATTATGGGAGTGTATATTTAGTGGAGCTCTGTTTTTATTTTGATCGCATATTGTGCGCGGAAAGAAAGAGTTCTTGTGCCTATCTGTTCAGAAATGTTTCTCTCTTATTTTATCATTTCTGTCAGACCTAGAGATGAAGTGAGGCGTCATGATAATATTGTGTCGCTCTGAAATACACCAATTCTGAATTGAAATTTTACGATATTTCGATCAATATGAAGAGAATGGCTTTTCGAGTCTCCTTCCGCGTTATCCATTTTTTATGCACAATATTTCGCCAGCGTTCCAGCTGGCTTCTTCCGGTCCGCTGAAGTGTGGATTCAGGGTCCGGTCCGTCCTTTTATGTTATTCCGTTTTCGCGCCTTCGGGTAGAGGTGTGTCGTGATTGGTCCATACTTTTGTGGAGCCGTTTCCAAGCGGTGGCTATGGTGCAGCCGTTCTCTCGGTTGAAATTTTGTGGTGTTTTCGCTATCAATGTTGATTATGTACGTATGATTCTACGGAAATAGCGGGCTTCTTTTTTCAATAACATGGTGCTGTCAAAATTAATGCTATGCAGCACCATATAATTGAAAAACGAAGCCCGCTAATTTGTTGCAGCTTTTTTATTAGAAATTAAATTTTCAAAAGGATAATGGATTTTTACTTCATCTCCGAACTATTTTTTTTCCACAAACAACAGAGAGTGAAGAGCAAAGTATAATACACTAATATTTAGAGGTCTGGGATTAAAAGGCACGTTTTATAATATAAATGTAGTTGGATAATTTCAAGATTTCAAACAAGCTTTAGTTATATTCATGAGCCAAAGTTCCGGTTGAAATGTATGAAAATTGATCCTTCTTGTTTTGATGACGGAGATTTTAGAATAAAAATAAAACTCATCCAAACAAAGAAATGACGGGTTAAATGCTTCCACACACAGCTGCTGTAATTTTCCCCGTAATACTCTTTCTGATTTATTTCCTTTGCATTCTGATTCACAGGACCTCATAGGCAGTCCCGTATCCGAATCATGAGCCCGTCAATATAACGTCATTGTGATTTTGTTCCTGTATTTGAGGATAACATTTGACATCAGATTGCGGTCAGTCATGTTATTTTTCGCATATTTTTATCAGTATGTCATTCACTTTGTCGCTGTATGGGTCGGAGACCTGGTCACTGCGAAGGGAAAATAGTATATAGTAAAATGTAGTAAAGAAAAGAAGTAAAAGTTTTATGCATTTATTTTGGAGAATTATGGATTAAGTGGTTGGCATATAACATGCAGGTTTACCAGGACTAATGACGTATTGTTATTGAGGAGGGAATATAAGATGGCGGGGTATGAGTTGAGACGTAAAGCAAAGGCTGGTGAGAACCCTAATATATAGCGTGGCGGTGTATGAGTCGGAAACTTGATCAGGGCGAAGTGAGGATGCACGTAGTTGGAGGACGTTCTGAAAAGAGAGGAAGTGCTAAAGAGGGTATTAAATTGGAGAACACTGGGGAAGTGCGGTAGAGGAAGGAAGAGGACAGGAATTCTGGACGAAAAATGAAGAGGAAGACGATATGAGGAATTCAAGCGGGATATATTTGCGGGCTATACTTAAGAGTGAAAACGGATTAAGATAAGTACTGTCCAAAACTTACCAATCAGCTGGCAGAATAATTATGCAAAAATTAAATGTGACACGAACCTTTTTTTTAGAAGCAAACAAAAATATCTTCGCGGTCAAAATTAGCATTTTTTTCTGGACTTCATTTTCTCTTGTGGGGGATGCTATTGGCTCAGGGAATATATAGGTATGCTAAAGTCCAAGCAAAGTATAAACTTTGAGTTTGAATTTCTGCGAGTAATTAAAAGCATATGGTAGCTCTAAAGCCTCGTCTACATTACCGATGCACTTAAGTAGGTTTTACTTAAAAGACTTATAGTATAGTATAGTGTATAGGTCGGAGACTTGGTCACTGCGAAGGGAGGATGCACGTAGACTTGAGGCGTTTGAGATGTGGGTGTGGAGAAGGATGGAGAGGGTGAGCTGGATGGCGAGAAGGATGTATGATGAGGAGGTATTGGATATAGTTGGAGAGAAGAGGAAGCTTGTGGCGGAGGTTCGGAGGAGGCAGAAGAGATGGATGGTGGAAGTTTAGAAGAGAGAGAGAATACTAAAAAGGGTATTAAATGGGAGAACACTGGGGAAGTGCGGTAGAGGAAGGAAATGGATAGGCATTCTGGACGAAATGAGAGGCAGGAGATGATATGAGAAGATCAAGAGGGCTCTATCGGTGGGCCATCTGTAGAGGTGAAAACGGATTTGGACAAGTAATGTATAAAAAACCTTTCAGCTGGTAGAATATTTAAATTTTGAAAAATTCACATTCGAGAAGGGACATATATCACAGCTTACTGGTGAGGTCCTTTTGATGTGCTGAGAAACTTTAGATGAAATCATTATGAGAGCTGAGAAGACTGGGGGAGTGAAAATGTGGTGTATAAAAATACTCCACCAGATCAAAGGAGCAAGAAAATCGCTAATCAGTTAGGTAGGTGACTTTTCTCACTTGCGGTAAAAGGGAAATTAATGCGGCATTGTCTTCAAAAAGGGGTGACATCAGCCATAAAAAAATAATTTGACTTGACCGAGAATTGAGCCAGAATCTCCCTATCTGCGATTAGGTAGGTTAGCCAGTTAAACCACCAAGCCATCGTCCTTTAAGTAATAAAATCATGCATTACTTATTTTTAGCAAAAGGTTTATTTCGTTCTCACAACCCAGGTTTTATCGCAACGCGACATCAGGACCTGATGATTTCGCGTGGCGATAAAACCCGGTCCATGAGTACGAATAAAATCATTTGCGGAAAATTAAGTAATTCATCATTTCTCTTATAGATAATTTAATCCTAAGGTTGGCTGGCTGCAGCCCTCCACCCTTCCCTATCTAATGCTAGTTTCCTTGCTTCCTGGTAACTCATCCTACGTACTTTACTCTTTATTTGGTCCATGGACTTATTCTTGGGTTTTCCTCTGGAAACTTTTCCCTCTATTTTGCTTTAAATTATGTTTTTCACACACACATTGTGTCTCATGGTGTGTCCAATCCATCTGGTCCTTCTTTTTCGTATATTGTTCCATATTTTCATCTCCTCTTCTACTATTGTGTAAACTTCATCATTTATTATTTTTTTGCCCGTCCAATTTATCTTCAGCATCCTCCTCCAGCACCAGGTTTCAAAGGCTTCTAGTCTTTTTTGGTCAGCTTTTCCAATGGTCCATGCTTCCGATCCATAGAGTGCTACGCTCCACGTGAATGTTTTCACATACTGTTTCCTGGTTTGTAATCCAATTTTCTTGGAGTAGAGCAGTTGTCTTTTTTCCATGAACGCCTGCTTAGCTTGGGCCATTCTCCGCTTGTTGTCCGTGGCACATATCATTTCATTACAAAGGAATTCCTCCAATACCACCTGCTGATACCATTATTTCTATTCACAATAGGTGTCGTAAAGTTTCTCACTTTGCTTTCTTTTCAACTATTTCGACTGTGGATAATCCGTATATTTTTCGAAAATCAGTTGATCGTGTGCGACGTATATTTCTTCAAATAATTGCACTAAATGGGAATGAATATCCTTAACTTCTGCTGTTGAAAATCAAAATGTTGCATGTTGGGTATTATGGCGTCACCATGAAGATTCTCCTGAACCTTTACAACGTATTTTCCATTGAACTACCAGTGGCGCTGTATTCTAGGTCGGGGAACGGAGAGGACGGCGAATATCTCTGCTAGCCTGCCTCCTCTTCTTATTAGATATTCGACATATAGTATGTTCTATCTTAATAATTTCATCTTTTTTACTTATTCGACGGTGACTCCATTTTTGTTATTGTATTTGCATCCTTCTTTTACACAAATGTTGTGCTCTATTATCACTGCGCCGTTATTTAAACCTAATCGGGACCTCTTTGCTCTAAAGAAGCGGTTTATAATTTGGCCCGGTGGGGTTCCTAAATAAACCTCAATAACAGCATACCCCGGGAAAGCCTCAGATCTTTCTCATTAATTTCTAATTTTACAATCCGTTTGGGCCATGCGATTTATGTGAAAATGTCATTCGCACTTTATTTTTTGTAGTCCAGCCGACTGGGTTTTTAATCTATGTTTTTCCTCCTTTCTATATCCAAAAACCTTTTACCCGTAATTTTCCGGACCGATGAAATTCCATCATTCCCCCATAGCCTTCTTTTTCTTGCTGCGTCTGGCTGAATTTCCACCATAAAGGTCATTAAAGATGTAATAGTAGCCTCATACGTTCTATATTTGGCTTCTTTCCCTATGTGTTTTTTCTTTCAGGATGTACCATTCAAGTATCCAGAAATCCTCGAGGCTAGCTATCCTCTCATGGCCAGTTTCCTTTCTTCTGATAAAACTTCAAAATCCAAGACAGCTCTATGCTAACGTATCATAATTTCATGCCCTGCTGATTTATTTTGCCGCCTACAGCCATCTACATCTACATACTACACAGCGAGCTGCCGAATGGACGTGTGGCTAGGGGTGCTGGGACACCAACCGTGTAAATATGTAAGGGATAAGATTTTGGGAAGTGAAATGGTGACACGTATTATGGGAGTGTATTTAACAGAGCTCAGTTTTCATTGTGGTCGCTTATTGTACGCGGGAAGAACGAGTTATTGTACCTATCTGCTCGGCAACGTATCTCTCTTATTTTATCGCTTTTGTCATACCCAGAGATGTAGTGAGGCGTCATGATAATATTCTCTGCGCCGCTCTGAAACACAGCAGCTCTGAATTTCTCATGCAAACTAAGCTTAGCGTGTAGCCTTCGAGGCTCTAAGGACTCCCACCTTAATCCCTCTAAAAGATGTGAAACGCTATGTGCCATCTTGCCATTGACTGGTGTTTTTGCCGAATTTTGACCTTTTGCCGGTCTCTTACTTCCTGGTAGCTCTTCCTATGTACTTAACACGTTTTCTAGCTTCCCGCTCATCCCTAAAGATCTCGTCAGGTGGGCAGGTTCGTTGCAAATGACTCATTCCTGGCTCTTTCTCTGGGGACTTTTCCCTCTATTTTACCTTCAATCAAGTTTTTCGCAAACCTATTGTGCCTCAGGGTGTGTCCAATCCATCTGGATCATCTTTTTATATCGTGTTCCACAGGTTCCATTCCTCTTCTAATCTTCTGTAAACTTAATGATTTCTCATTTTGTCCCACCAATTAATCTTCCGCATCCTCCTCCAGCACCAGGTTTCGAAGGCTTCTAGTCAATTCTGGCCAGGTTTCCATGCTCCAGATGGTCCATGCTCCCAATCCATAGAATCCCACGCTCCACACGAATATTTTTACATACTGTTTCCTGGCTTGTAGTCCTATCTTTTTTCAGCACAACAGTTCTACCGCAGTCAAATCGTACCAAGGCATAGACAGTTTACATGGATGAGTTTTCTTTGTTCGTGGGCGCGGAAAAAATTCCGTAATGTGATTAAAATCATGAGAAAATGTATTGTGCTCTTAAGGAGGTACCTTTGTTTTACATATGCACGATAACCTACATTGAATATTTTCACATATTTCTTAGTTTGCTGCCCTACCCTCTGTGAGCAGAGCAGTTGTCTTCCTACCATGAACACCTTCTTAGCATAGGCTGTTCTTCAGAGGAATATTCCCCTTCCAAAAATTCACATCTTCGTCCTCCTAATGCCATCATTTGTGGCAGCAATCTTGGTCCGTGCAGTCCGTCCCGCTTCAAGAGAATATATGCGCGTCTCCGAAGTGCAGAGGGAGAATATAGGCTCGCGCTGCAATGGTTTGAGAGTCACATCTCGCGCGGAATTGTTGGGAAAGGGGAGGGACTTTGTGGCTTGTTGGTTGAGGGATGAGGAAACGGTACAAGAGAAGGAGGGGGAGAGTGCCTTCTTATTCCATCGCCGTCATTATAATTATTATTGTTATTATCGAGCTAAAACGGAGACGCGAAGTAAGTGGAGTAAGGGGAGTATTGTTGGGGGAGAGAGGTAGGGGTGCAATTAAGGAGCAGGGTGGGGAGAAATTGCTCTCTTTGCGAAGGCTAGGGTAAAGGCGGCGGTGGGGGTAAGGATTAGGAGGGAGCGGTAAGAGAGGTTGAGTAAGGATTTCTCTGGGAGTGTGACGAGAGACAGATGTTGAAGTTATATCGGTAAAAAGAATTCACGTTTGGGGAATGGAGGGGAAGCATTGTTCAAATTTTTTCTCATATTTACCCTCTGAAGAGAGAGAGAAAAAAGAGATTTTTCTCACAAATGGAGCCTTAAATATGTCCAACCCGACGGATTAAAAAATAACGAGCTGGCAAATGGATAATTTATTTTCTCGTTTCAATGCGGAAAAAAATTTCTTTCATTCGTATCTCTCCCCCATCTTTTTCTCGGGTGAATCTCCCGAGGTGATGGATCTGAGCGAAGCGCGAAATGCGTTTCCTCGACGCGAAACGTTATTAAGCGAGTGATGCGGTCGCGGAGGATTTAATTCTTCCATCTGTCCGCGACGTTTCTCATACTTAAAAAATTACTTAGTCCGCTCATTGAGGTTTTATATTCAGACAAATGGGAAACGTTGAACTGGTTAAATGCATTTTCTAACCGCGTGTAGTAAAATGCGACGCTGATTTGCGCGCAGCATTTTGCCAGTTTAAGAATGTACGCACCAAGCAAGCAAGCTATTTCCCAAAGGAATATTACAGACAGTATTTTCTGGAATGATGAGTTTTTTAATTTAAAAAAAGGACGCATTATTTGTGATATTCCTTTCATAATTTTCAAACGACTGCGGTTTCAAATCTTAATAGCCGTTCCAATTTTCAAGGCAATTAACTAGCGGCATCAATAAAAATTAGGTGTAGAAAATAGATACTAGAAATATTTTCATTTGATGTGGAGAGGTCCAGAAAAAAATTCGCCTACAATCAAGTTGTCTTCATTTCTAATTGTTATGCGACTAGAATCTCCACGAACTCTTCTTCCATCCGTGGCTATTTTTTCAAGTCGATATATCCATAAGAGACGGTCATATTTGATGCCGGAAGGTCTAATTCTCGGATATTTGTAGTCTTCCGTTCAAGAAAGAGTGATTGTGTGAGCAATTCGAATGGTTTATTCTCGGAATTTTAAAGGATGGCATAAGATGTTTTGCTGAGAATTTAGTCTTCTTCCCCATTGCTGTTTTTGGAATCTAGGCGGATTTCTATGGGCCACCTTGGTAAATTTTGATTGTACCGAACTTAGTCACGGTACTTCCTTTGAAGTCACATCATCTTGGGTCGTTCAAAGCTAGGATTGATTGACTGCGATTCTTTTCTGTCTAATGCTAGGTTCCTTAGTTCCTAATAGCTCTTTCTGTGTAATGCCTCTTTATTTGGTCCATAAACTTATTCCTGGAGTCTTCCTCTGGGTATTTTTCCCTCTATCTCTCCTTCACTTGTGTTCATCACAAACCCATTGAGTCTCATGGCGTATCCAATCTTCTTTTCTGTATGCTATATTGTCCATTCCTCTTCTACTCATCTGTACACTTCATCATTTCTTATTTAGTCTGTCTATGTTATCATCAGCATCCTCCTCAAGCATCAGGTTTCGAAGGATTCTGGTCCCTTCTGGTCAGCTTTTCCAATGGTCCATGCATTATTCCATAGAGTGCCACGCTCCACCATTACTTTCACATACCGTTTCCTGGTTTGTAGTCATATCTACTTGGAGCACAGCAGTTGCCTTTTTCCCTAAACGTCTAGAAGTCCATCGGGAGCAAATGTTATTTCCTCAATTGATTTACTTACAAAATGACTTGTTAAGTTTTTTATACGTACGGCAGTAACATATTTAGATACGAACAGAAATATCTTCGTGGTCAAAATTAGCAATTTCTGGACTTCATTTTCTCTTGTGGCGGAAAGGTTAGTTTATGCTATTGCAAATAAGGGGATTAATCAATATAAAGATACACTTTAGTCCAAAAAAGTAAAAAAACTTTTGTGGATTCTACGTTATTTGGGAGTCTGAGATTCGCCTGCTAGTGGAAATTACTGCGACATATCCACAGCCAAAACGAATCCAGATCTCTTCATTTAGCGCCAAGTGCTCTAACGACGGGAGAATATAACGTCTGTTTAGCTTAATTGGTTAGAGCACTCGGTGCGAAATTGAAGGATCTGGGTTAGATTCACAGTCCAGTGAATGATTTTTTCCACTGTGAATTTCATGTAGTAATGCTTTCTCGTTCAAATTTCTCAAAATTCTTGCCCAATCGTGTAACAAAATTTTACGCGTTTACTGAAGGGTTAAAAAGGCGACCGCTGAAGGGAAGGAAAACTTACTTAGCTTATATGAATGGGGAATTCATTCGGTTTCCGAAAAAACTAGCCGCTTAACGAGGTGACCGCTTAAGAGGGCAGGCCGTAGAGGAAGGTTTCGCTGTATTTAAACGTAAATTCGGCATAAATTTCCCATATCGCGCCAGATGTTCAAGTTATAACTTCCTTCATTTTGGCATTGATTTAATAATATTAAAATGTGCATTTAACGACCCGCAATTACAGCTTCAGCCCCCTTAAACGCAATTATGTTTTGTTGGGAGCGCAGCCTACCGTGTGCTGTCCTCAACCCTCCGCTTCAAAGCTGCCCACGAGCCAAAATTTGTCCCAAATGCGAAGAAGCGGAATTATGACCTTCAGCCCAGACATTACCAAAGGTCCATATAATATGTGATATGAAATACAAAAGTCAAGAAATTTACTCCATATGCTTTTCAGATACATTCGATAAATTATCGGTTTCATAAATGGTTTCGTAATTTTTAGCACATGTCTCATACAGTACATATAATATGAATCCATATTAAAACAATCCTTGTACTTTTCCACTAATATTTATTAATGTACAACGCAGTTTCGTAGCTTGCTGCATCCTCAGGTTCAATTGCTTACATGTTAATTATTCACGGATTCGAGTATAAAATACTTCCACAAAGTGACGCCTGAAGGTGTACAGTTTATGGATCGTATGAAGTTTAATAATAATGAGTTTTATAAATAGTTAAGATCGCGGATCCCAATGCACCTCTTGGAAACCTAATCACATGCTAAAGGAGTTAGTTTGCGACGAATAATGAGTTTATTTATTCATACTACAAGTAATTTGTATACATAAAACAAACGCACATATATTGCGCTAAGCGGACTGACAGATGGCCAAACATCAGTCAGTCTTCAAGCTAGAGAAATAACTCAAAAGTTTGTACAACTCCTTTGTAAGATGTAAATTGGAGTATGCCTCTGTAGTATGGAATCCTTTTGGTAAGAAATATGTTCAAATATTGGAGAGGGTACAAAAAAAATGTATGTAAGTTACGAAACATTGGAAAATGTTTGACTTTCATTGTCTGCAAAATAGAAGAACCATATGTGGCCCATCCTACTGATATAAATAATATATATATTCTTAATACTGGAGAAAACAGAGAATTAATTATCAAAATTAATTTTGTAGCGCCTAGTAATAGTTCAAAGTTGAAAAGAATATTCATTTTGATCATGGAAAAATCAAACTACTGTGAAAACTCACCACTGAACAGAATGTTCCTTTTTTGAACTTTTAACAACTTATGTGATAAAATTGATTTATGTCAACAATGACGTATCTTTTGTAAGTCAAAAAATGTTATAGTTTCTTGATGTGTTTCGAAATTTCTGTATAATTTAATGTATTTCACTGTGAGAAATCTAAGTATCTGGGTTAGATTCACAGTCCAGTGAATAATTTTTCCACTGTGAATTTGTTTTTTTTGCCCTGTAATTATTATTTGTGGCGGACGTTAAACTCTATAAATAAATAAATAAATTCGACGCCATGCTTCCCGGGGGATAAGATGAAACGTGGATGATTCCGACAACCAAAATTAAGGTATTGGGCCTAGAGCATTATGGATTTCGTATGTATTGATCCCAGAGCTAAATATATAAGCAACCGACCATAAGATGAGCAGCAAGAACATTGATGAGTCCATTCTCCCTGGATATGCTCAATTGTATTCGTCCCCGCATGTTCGGCGGATGGAGGGGAGAAGTCGCAGCGACGTTACGAGAGACAAATGGACCGATACATTTTTACAGCGGAGGGGAACGGAGAAGAATCTTGCGCATTACAGAGAGGGGGGCATGGCTGGACACCCCCCCCCCAATTCCTACCTCCAACAGCACACCTCATCCCCTCTTCTCCGTATATTTATACATGACAACGACGACGCAACGAATTGTCTTGAGGACGAGGGCCGCGGGGATGGGGCGCGCGCGCCATCTGCAGGAAGTGATTGGAAGTGGTAATGGCACGCCTCCCTGTGTTTCGATCCCTTCCCATTATCACCCACCAGTCCCCTATAATCCCTTCCTCTCCCCTTGCCATCCCCAATCGTTCCCTTGGAAGGGGAAACCACTAATTATCTTCCCCGAGGCAATTCGATTTCTTTATCGCTCTCGATGCATTATCTTGACGTGCGAGCGATATCTATCCGCCACTGCCTTGAATTCTGATTGAAAATAGATGCTCAGGTTGACAGGATGGCTAAAGTGCCGGTTTCTCCCATGCAGGTGTCAGGTTTAGGCCTGCTCTACTCTAGAAAATGAGGATTATTGGGTTAAAAAAATTGAGGGTTTAGAGCAGTTTTTTCCCCAACTTTATCGAGCGAACGCCGACAAACCTTTACCAAATGCCCCCAGCCGTATGCTTTAAAGTCATGGAATTAGCTAAAATAATGAAGATTACATGATAAAATAATGGCAATTTTAACAAAAAATTTAAAATATTTATGATAAAATTAGTGTTTATAACAAATACGAAAGATAAATCTAAAATTCATCCCAGGACAGATCACCATAGGATCATTACCCTGTCTCCAGTCCCCCCTCCAATGCCGCCCCCATGTTTTACTCTTATCCCTCCCCCCCCCCAGAAGAAAACACCGCCTCCTGGAGGCCTCCTGGAGACTCCAGGAGGCGGTGTTTTCTTCTATGAAGGAGGGAAAAGAATAAAACATGGGCCGGAATTGGAGGGGGCGGCACTTTGGGAACCACTTGTTTACCTTGCCGCCTTAATCTTGCAATATGTTTTTCTTATGATGTAAGAGTTTCCAAATAGAATTAGACTTTGGTATTTAAGTTTATTGACTGCTAAAATAATAATATATGCCTTTGATCCCAAGGGAACCCCAAAGCCTTACTCGAGAATGAAATGGAGCCGACGACCATTGATTTTCCCGATTGACGCATAACCATCCTGGCTACTACCGTAAAATTTCTATTACTCCGGCTTTGGAATAACTTTTTCTCGGTACATTTATAAGATAAATGGATAATTATATAGAAATAATACGAATCCTCCCTAACGGCATTCAATGATGAGTGCGGACATTGAGCCTATGTCCAATTCGAATACGCCGCGACTATTTGGGACCCATGTCATAAAGATTTAACCAAAAAAAATAATAGAATACAAAGAAAAGCAGCACGCTTCGTAAAAAACTGCTACGAGCGAACATATAGTGTCTCACAACTTATAAAGGGATTAAGGTGGGAGCCCCTAGAGACTCGGAGGCTACTTGCTAGGCTTATATTGCTAGAGAAATTCAGAATTGATGTGTTTCAGAGCGACACAGAGAATATTATCATGACGCCTCACTGCATCTCTAGGTCTGACAGAAGCGATAAAATAAGAGAGATACATTGCTGAATAGATAGGTACAAAAACTCGTTTTTTCCGCGCACAATAACCGAACACAATAAAAACTCCACTAATTACACTCCAGTAATAAACGTCACCATTTCTCCTCCCAAGACCCCTATATATTTACACGGCTCGTGACCTAACTCCCTCTGCCACACGCCCATGCGGCGGCTCGCAGGGTATTATGTAGACGTAGATGTACAACTCCTAAGTGTCGGGCCGGTTTAGTGGCTGGAATTCTAGCTCCCCATCCCTAATTTGTAATATTAGAAATAATCAGCAGGTCATCAGAGCCCTATGTGAACATATAATATTTCAAGTGCAGTATACCGTCTATTGGAAGTGTCTCCAAACCTTTTCGTTGCGTCCGTCTATAAAAAAGAAAAGGGTGCCACTGAAATCAGGCTTTCCCGCCTCATTTCTTGCCTACCGTTCTGATACCTTCCCTTTCGATCTGAAGAGCTGATTCGTGCAAAACGGACTTGCGTAACACTGAACGTTATACAATGCAAAATAAATTACCATACATTTGGCATTTAGCGTACAAGCTAGCAATTTTAAAACGCGCCCGATTCTGCATTATGCTAAGTAATGAGAACTACGCCGCTGCTGATTGCCCGTCCGTACTGGTAATTGCAAAGAGTGACCTTTCAAATTGCATTTATTCTTTTTGAGCTAGGGCTAGTCATGATTATAAGTCGTTCAATTAATCAAAATACTAATATTGGTTGCCTACAACGCACAGGGGTCAAGGCTGCATCTTCTAGGGACTGTTAACGTGGTAATTTTCCCGTTTTCTCCCACATCGCAGTACCCCGGCCGATTCCGTGAACTTCACTTTCGCCCGGAGCTGTGGCTGTTGATACCGGTCCGATCTTCTTTATCTGCTCTATCAATGCCTTCTGCTGAAACTGCTGCCTCTCAGTAGTGGGTTACGTTCTAGTACCATGTAAATGTTGGATTTCAGGAAGTTTTTTTCCGTCACTCGGTCCTGCGACCCTCGGAACTTACGACTCTCGGAACGGGAGTCGAACACGCTATTATTGGTCCACACCGGCCCCCGCCTAAGGCTAGTAGTGGCAAATGATAGCGGTTATATGTCCAAGTATGATCAGAGATTATGAATATATTTTAATGAAAATGGGAGACGGTAAGCGGGAAAAAACCTAGCTACTACATCTTAGGATGTGTTGTTAAGAACCACTCAATGGAGTGCAGAAGTGAAAACGAGTTATCAATACGAAATCAACGAGAAAGACTAGGTTCTTGGACTTGCTTGCACCACTCAAATACATTCTACCCACATCTTCCAGGATTTCCCAATAATTAATTACTTGTCCTTCCGGCCACTGCTCTCTTGAAATCTTTACTATTCTCTCATCTTCATAACTGCCTACAAAATCATTCCACACCTTAGTTCGCTTTTTACCTCACGTGTTTAGAAATATTATTTCGCAGTAATCTCTTATATTACAACAAGATATTCCATCTTATCTTGTTTTCCAAAGAATATTCCTGAATTGTTCATTTTTGTTGTTCCCAGAAGTTTATCTGTGGGTGTTGTTTTCGCCTTATCTTCAATACCTAAGTTTATATTGGTCAAATTGTAGTTCTACATGTTTTAGCTTTTGTTTACTTTGCTATGTATTTATTTCTCCCAAGCATTTCGAGTCTGTCTTCTGATACTTCATTGGCCCTGTCCACTTGTGTTTTTACTTGACATTGCAGCATACTTGTTAATATTGCTCTTTTCAGGTATTCTCGTCGCGTGTTTAGCTTTTCTGACAACAGTTTCTCCCCACTTCCTGGGGAAAATAATTACAAAATGTCCAACGGACCTGAAGACGCGACGAGAATACCTGAAAAGAGCAATCTTAACAAGTAAATGAGTCGTGGAAGCCTTCAAAGAAATTGCAGCATACTGTAGCTCAATATTTTAAGTCTTCAGTTCGTAAATTCTCCCACACGCTCAGTGACCTAATTATTATTGACGAGTTTATAACTGACTGATATTTTTCTGACGGCAGAAAATTTGTACTGCTATTAGACATTTTCATATTATTTTTTTATACTGCTAGATAAACTGGTGTTAATGCCGCTGCAAATCCTCTATATCAACAAATACACCAAGTCAATAGCATTACATGACTAATTTGATTAATTAGTAAAATATTACCTCAGGAATAAGAAATTATGAAGTGTACAGAAGAGTAGAACAGGAAAGGACCATATGAAACACCATAGAGAAAATAAAAACAAGATGGATTGGACACAACCTGAGACACAATGTGTTTGTAAAGGACATAATTGACGTTAAAATAGAGGGAAAAGTCCCCAGAGGAAAACCCAGGAATAAGTTCATGGACCAAATAAATAGGAAAGTACATAGGAAGAGCTACCAGGAGGTAAGGAAATTAGCATTAGATAAGGAAGGGTGGAGGGCGGCAGTCAACCAATCATAGGTTTGAACGACCACTGAATGGAATTGCCTTGGGATCTCTCTCTTCTTTGGGTAGGAAAAAAAATCATTCAATCCAGCTACAACTAGGATAACGCGCGAAATAGATTCTTACCCTACAGAAGTCACATAAACCTGGCCATAAGCGGTCAAAAAACTCCAAATGTGTACGTCCTGTACCATTGGTTGGAGATCCCATCCGATGCTACGGGTTTTTGCTCCTCGCGAAGTAATAACGCGGACGTGATTTCTCTACCCAAGTCCACAATGGAGTGTGAAAAAGAACTTATTCGGCGGTCACGAGCGTGGAAATATGAAAGGGATTCTATACATAATCTCCTCCTTTGTTGGCAAGGGGATTCGTCCCCCCTCGTTCCCCCTTCAGAGCCCTTTTTCTCCATGAAATTGTCGCCGGGGAAGGGGAGGGTGGGGTGGGGTGGGGAATTGCAAGTCTTGTCAGGGGCTGGCGTTCGGATTCATTCCCTTGAGAGCGCTTCTAAGTGCATTTCCTTATTTCCCACACAGTTGCTGCACGCACACGTCATGTCCCCCCGCGAATCCAGGGGTTCGTCGATCGACACCGCAGTGAGATAGGTAGCATCCTACATCTAACATATGTATCCAACAAAGTGAATCTAGCGGCCTACCAAAACGGCACCTGCTGAAGGTAGTGCGAGCGAGATAGTTCCCTTATCACAATAGAGACCATATTCGAATTATACGTTTTAATTTCACCTGTGAGTCACACGAATTAAATATTGCATTATTAATGGTGCAATAAACTAGTTTTACATCAAAGAAATTGTATGTAATCAAATGAAAATATCTAAATAAATCATACTCTTGACTCGTTTTTTTAACGCGGTACGTTTGAAACTCCTTCAAAACGTAGAGTTTATTGTGATCCCGAAGAATTTACTGCGGTGACAATATGATTAATTTTCAAAAATAGTTGATAAAACACACAAACTACATACTTTTGATTTTTGACGAGATCTAGGTGGTAGAAATTCCTCATTTGTTAAATAACCTCGCTCTGGAGTGCATACACGTACCATTTCCCATGTAAAAGGGCTGGTATTTTTTGGAAAATATCACGGAAAGTAATGTGGTAAGGGGTTGAATTTTTCGTGTCAATGGAAGGGATATACATTTTTCTTTATAATGAGACCAAAATCACTGATTTATAGGTAAAATGATATTTCGCTCAAACTACCTTAACGTGAAGCAGAAGCTCCCTTATTCAAGAAACTAGTTATGGGAAGGTTTAAAAAAATGAATACTCCGCTCACACGTTTAATTGTTCCCAATCATGATTAATATTAATCACTGTGAAGCCTGTATTAAGTGGCTACTGCTGGACCCATGAGATGATGGCCGCTTAAGTAGATGACAGCTGAAGAGATGGCAAATGTACATTGTTTATCATCATCATTGGTCGTTCAATCCTAAGATTGATATAAACTTTACACCTTCAGGTGTCACTTTGCGGAAGTATTTTACATTCGAATCCATATTGAAAATTCGAAAATATTCGAATTTTTCAGCACACGGTAAAGACAAAGTGGATAGATTATTCAGGTCGGGTATATACAAAATCAAATACAATAGTTTTAATTTACAAATACAATAGTTTTAACGATATTTAAAGACACGCATCAAAGAACACTCATGAAGCTACTTTAACATGTATTTCAATTCTCAATTTGCCAAGAATCTGCTTGAGAATAATCACGTAAGTGATTTCATCCCCGAAATTTTACATTTCCTGCCAAAAGCCTTAAAGATGGATCCTTTGGAGTAGATGGAAATTATTAGACAGTCAAGCAACCTTTGCAACGAGTTACTTTATCCGACCCTTCCCCACTCCTTTCAGGTCGGGTATTTACAAAATAAACTACAATAGTTTTAATATAGCTTATATAGGTCAAACTTAACGATATTTCAAGACACGTAACAAAGAACGCTCACAAAGTTACTTCAACGTGGATTCCAACTCTCAATTTTCCAAGCATCTGCTTGTAAGTGATTTCATCCCCGAAATTTTACATTTCCTACCAAAAGGCTTAAAGACCCCTCCCCACTCCTTTCGGAAAAAATATCCCTCCTCACAAGCCCCTAACCTATGTTCCCCCGCCTTTCCGCCCAACAATTAGTTTGTTCTCCAATACCAGGAATATAAATAATGAATTTAAATATTTGGAATTGTTTCTTAGGCTAAATGTTGCCTATATTTCCACATTTAGTTCAATCAGTCCTTGGTGCTACTTAGAAAAAGTCTTTTCAGTTGAATCGCAAACGGCCGTCGTTAATTGTTGTTAACGTGAGAAAGTGTGTAATCACATCCCGCGTATGATACTACATTATTATCCACTGCATTATGATTACTGGTAAGTAAAACCGGTAAGACGTGTTAGTTTACAATTTGTCGACTGTATTTACATTTGAACTGCCGTCTTTCATCAACAGGCGGAGCCACAATCCAAAAAGTGGTTTATTTACGGAATTCTAGTCAACAGTTTTTGGCGACGAGTCAACAATTGAATGGTTGAATGAATGGTTTATTGATGCTCTGGGAAACCCATAAGAGCAAAAAAGAAAAAAACATAAGTACAGAAAACTTTCTGCTCAAAATACAATAATTATGAAATAAGCATAGCATAAACACAAGAGAAATTGAAAACAAAGGTTCTAACAAAAATTAAATTAATCAACACAAAGATTCTTACATTTCAAAACAACAGTGCTACTGTTTTAAATATTCGTACAATTTCCTCTTAAAAGATTCCGGAGTGGAGGAGCATTTTATTGAGGGGGGTAATGAAATCCAAAACTTGGATGCTATAATCGGGAAGGAATTTAGGTATTGGTTGGTACGGGCTTGGGGTATGTGGAGAATGTTTAGATCTGCCCGAGTTCTTCTGACGGAAACAGTAGTTCTGAGGGTAAAGGCATTTGTAGAGGAATTCAGGCATATGAGTATGAAAGAGGGAGAATAGAAAACACCCCAGGAAGTAGTTCCAGTGTATAATTTGCAGAATTCACAGTGTATATGCATGTCCATAACCCCCTTTTTAGAGTAAGGTTACTGTCATAACAATCAATAAATAAAAGATAAACAATTGTTCTTGAAGATGCAAAGGGCTGCGAAACGCATTATACAATTACAATAAATATCTGTGGAAAAGTACAATAATAATTTTCAATATGGAATCGGTATCCGTATTAATGCGTACATGAGTTTTAATGGCATAGAGCGCTTCCCCACAGGTTTTTACGCCCGTACTGAGACATATCTTTATAAATTTATTTCTCCCTTACTCTTTTATCCCTGGACCAATATTGCTTCCACCCGCCTCCCTACTCATTTCCATCCCTTCTCGATGCGCTTTTCCCATTTCTTTCACTTTTTTTTTAATTCTCGCGCGTCTCGGGCCTTTAATTGCCGACGTTCGAAACAAATCGATTTGGAGAGTGCAGAATATTTAGAGACAAAGAGAGGGAGAGAGAGAGAAACAAAAAAGAAACGAAAATGAAAGAGCGAGCGATCGACGTCAATCCACCATCATTCGCTCAGGAAAGGGATTTAGAAGGGGATGGGAGGGGAGGGAGGAAAAGTACAAGAACCCCCAATCCATCATATTTCTCTCTCTCTCTCTCTCTCTCTCTCTCTCTCTCTCTCCCTCCCCCCCACCGAATACCCTCAGACCCTGACGACCGAAACCCTTTTCCATATTGATTTCCATTCATATATACTTTCTTTTCATTTTTTCCTTCGTGCGCGTTAGTTATTGTCTCGGGAGCTTCGGCGCATTCATTGCTTAACGACGCTGCGGATAGCAATAAAGTGATGCGCGTTCATCGAGCCTCCCTCTCTCTTTCCACTGCACGGGAAACAATTCTTCGCCCCCTTTTTTTCTTCATTTTTCAATGTCTTCTTTTTTGTAACATTCATTATTTTCTTTACATTTTTTTGGGATTCGGCCGCGTCGTTGTTTTTTCCGACAACGTTTCTCCTCCTATCCTGGAGGCATCTTCAGGTCGAAGATGCATCGATTCTCTCAGGTCGGGTTCATATAGTAGACACCAGGGTTGAAATTCGCTATGAAAAAATCATTTGACTTGACCGGGATTCGAACCCGGATCTCCCAATTGACGGTGATGTGTGTTAGCCAGTTACACCACCAAGCCATCTTCCTTCAAGACGAATTTCGAGGGGGGTTTATGCGAACTAGATGTTCAGGCCTCAAGTCTACATTGTAGCACATGAGACGAAGTCGTGCTTAAAAAGCCACTGTCGCGGTGGGTAAACCCAACATTGTCGTTATTAAAACGATGAAATTGATAAATTTCCAAACATTGCATGTAACAAATGATGTGGTACGAAGTCACTCACACGGGTGCATATACACCAGTATATGCACCCGTGAGAGTATTTCTGCTGTATATGCACCCGTGCGAGTGACTTCGTACCACATCATTTGTTACAAGCAATGTTTGGAAATTCATATAGTAGAGTCAGTCGCTTCTGATTGACTGCCATTTTCTGCGCCAAAATCACTTTTGGTGCCATTTTTCGTTTCCCTCTCTCTGGTTAGTGATAGCACTCTCTTCCACATAGAAAAGATAGCTGGGAGAGCGTTTAAAAACCTCCACTACGTGATGAGGAGCATAAAAAAATGTCCGAAAAAGGTGAAAGAGCTGGCATATTTTACTACCGTTAGACCAATACTTGAATATGCCCCGAATGCCTGGGATCCCCATGATAAGGGGAAGGAAAAGAGCTTGGAAAAGGTCCAAAGGAAGGCAGCAAGGTACGTTTTGGGGAAACGTAAAAATATAGATAGTGTTAGCAGCATTTTAGAGGAATTGAGGTGGAGTCCACTGCAAGATAGAAGGAAAGTAAATAGGTTGTCGGGAATGTTTAAATTTTTTTCAAAACATCCAGCCAGGTTGGAATTGGAGAAGAGGCTGGGACTACCAAATTTTGTGGGGAAAAATGACCACCCGCTTAAATCATTTTTATTAATTTTAAGGCGGCAAAAAACGAATGCTGCCAAATACTCCTTAAATCGCGGGGTCTTTGAATGGAATCAATTACCAGAAAAAATCGCAGTCAATGACCAAGGAATGTAAATATTTTTTTTTAATGTTACTCGTTAAAAACTAGAGGAGTATTTGATGTTTTATGTAGGTATACGTATTTTTTTAAACTTTATCAAAATATTTACAGCTGAGCTAATGTTATATTGCCACCAGGCAATGTCTAACTGAAATATTAATGTAATAAATAAATAACTCTTACCACTTGGCGAATACGTGTAAGAGAAAACTAGCACAAACCGGGGAGTGAAAAATGAAAAATGGCGCCAAAAGTGGTTTTGCCCAGAAAAATGGTAGCCAATCAGAGCGACGCGGCCGGTTCCCAAAAATTGGAAAGAATACCTGCTCGCGGAGGAAACCTGAAACAGAACTTTCATCAGTCTTGAGAGGATGGGTGTTCGCTGAACTCTCTTTAGCTCGTGGTGAGTCCTGGGTATTTCTAATCGGCTAGCGAAGAGTTTGCATCTCACTGATGGAATCACCGGATATCAGCAGATTTCATGATTCAGAAGATATCAGAATATAGGCGATAGTAAGCAAAAAAAGGATGACTTTTTTAACAGCACATGTCACTCAAAAAAGTAACAGGAACTATTTTCATAAATCACTTAAACATTTCGGGCATAAACGTAGATTGAGGATGTATTTTATATTGACAGGTTTTTAGATTTATTTAATTTTACAAAATATTGGGAGTGATTTTGTAGATACACGGTCTTTATCCAACCTTCAAATATTTATTTTAAAATATGTAAAATGTTTTTTCGCAACAATCCATATTGCTAGGTCTTTAACGCTGACTGAAGATGCTCAGTACATTGATTTTCATTAATCTTAAACTACTAACAGAGGTTCTGTTGGAACCCGGTTATTCTTCAATTATGAATCACTTATTTGAATAATCGTGAAATTTTGTTTTTATGGTAAAACTTCAAAACTTATTGTAACTATCTGACCTGAGGACACGCAATGGCTAAATTGCAAAATAATATCTACAATTCCACAGTGGTGAAAATCAATACAATAGTGTTTATATTATGTAGGACCCTTGAATACGCTCAGTCTTGAGATATTTACACTAATTTATTGGGAAAAAATTAAAAAAATAATATTTTCTGATACTTTTTATAAAGATAAAATCTATTTTATTCCATAGTAAAATCTTTTACAGCTTGCTATCTGCATTCATCGTTAATATTATAACCCATGAGTAGAAGTAAACAATTTTTATTTAATTTGAGATATTAACGATAAATATGACCTGTTTGTTTTGCTTACGCTCTGTTTCGATATCCCGCAACATATTTAAATACATCGGTTACATACAATATTCGTCCTGGCAGTCGCAAATGCCCTCTCTCATTTTTTTGATCCTATGGGAAATCTAAAAAAATATATGTCTTTCAGAGTCTCTCAATGTACGGGAGATGAGGTCCGCTGTGTGGTTCAAAGACGAAATTATTTGAGATTTTTAGCATTGAAGTATTTAATGTGGGTCGTTAAATAACCACTTAGTCACGTTCCAAGCAATTTATTTCTACAGACGCGAAAAATTTTAATGTAATACGCGCATAATTCTCAAGAGGTTTTAAGGTAATAACCTGGCGACAATGAGATATTTTTTGTTAATGTATACCCTGTTCTCATCATGCTATATTTCCAGGGAGTTATTTCCAGCAATTTGGGCCTAATTACTCTAAATAAGTGGTCTCAACGGTGGAGAAAAAATGGTTGTGATGAGCGAGGCCAAAGCTTGCCTCACATTTTGGGTCTGAAATTTAAAAATGAAGGGAAAGGCGACATGTTCCATTTTTGTGATCCGTTTGATTCTCGAATAATAATGTATGTCCAGATAATCACTTAGCTTAGTTTTGCTGGTAACTGTTTCTCCTCTTAGATTAGAGGTGCCTCTATCATCCCGAGTCACCTCAAATTTAACGGTCTTTCCCCAGTGGGGTGGTGTGAATTCCACGGATTTCAGAAACACCACAGTGACCGACGACGGGCTACATCAGCGACATCCTCGCACGCCAAGTCTTCTTCGTATCACGCGCGCAGAGTAATTCAGGATTGAACTACATGCCTCACCGTGGCTGTAATGCGAAAACGGCAAATGTTTTTACCGCTTTCGTCAACAGAGAACAAGATTTTGCTTGGAATGGGTTGAAAATCCTCAATCTCTGAATGCAATGATACACTAATGATATCGTACTGTCTACTTACAATTAGTTTTTAACTCGTACTACTCGTATTTCAACTGACTATCAGGCATCATCAGGCACAATTGAGGCAGGTTGCAGGTTGTATCTGATGATGACTAATAGTCAGTTGAAACACGTGTTGTACAAGCTGGAATTAAAGCATGTAGTACGATATTCTTTGTGTATCATTTAAAAATGCTTTTCTACAACATCACGCCTAAGAACGTGGAATTTATCCTCTACCTATATCCGTTCAATTGACCCTTAAGTCCCCCGGAAGAGTACAAAAAATGGAAAGTTTTGCTAATTTAAAAAATAAAAAATCTAACCAATTTATTTTACAATTATTACAATCACAGAAAGTGCTAATACGTATACATTGGAAAAAATAAAGTCCAAAGGAAAAGGTATCAGGAAGTATGGAACCCGGCATTAGATAGTGAAGGGCTGCAGTCAGCCAATCATAGAATTGAACGACCATGATGATGATGGGAAAAATATTTCAACAATATTTTCCGCATCAACAGGCTTCACTTCACTATTGCATCTTCAGGATCTTACAACGGTTAGAACTATGTTAAATGCATTTCCAGCCGTCAAACGTTTAAGCCTCTGATAGGAAATGAGTAGGCGTCAGAAACTTGTTTTTCGGGGGAAGTATAGAACTAGATACAACGATTCCACATCTACATCCTATCCTGCGAGCGGCCGCATGGGCGTGTGGCAGGAGGTCGTTTAAGATGTAAGGTTTCGGAGGTGAATGGTGACATGTATTATGGGAGTGCATTTAGAGGAGCTCAGATCTTATTGTAGTCACTAATTGTGCGCAGAAAGAACGAGTTCTTGTGCCTATCTGTTCGTCAGTGTATCTCTCTTATTTTATCGCTTCCGTCAGACCTAGAGATGTAGTGAGGCGTCATGATAATATTCTCTGAGTCGCTCTAAAACACACCAGTTCCGAATTTTTCAAGCAAGCTAAGCCTAGCGTGTGGCTTCCGAGTCTCTAGGGGCTCCCATCTTAATCCCTCTCAAATTTCGTACATGTTCTCTCTTAGCAGAAGGTTAGTATAATAACGTCGGCCGACATTTTGAGGAATTCCATTTGGCTCTTCAAACTTAATTAAAATACTTTGCTTTTACCCTAAGCAATATTTTCCGCATCAACAGGCTTCACTTCACTATTGCATCTTCAGGATCTTACAACGGTTAGAACTATGTTATATGCATTACCAGCCATTTGGAAACAACAATTAACTGTATTCTACATCACTTGGCGAGATATGTTGGACATGCATTATGAAATTGAATGAGTATACTAGAAAATGGATTCTACTTCTGTCAAATGAGTGTGTTATTGATACGAAAAAATGTGAGTGATACTGATCACTTAGTGTACTGTTCTGAATTCAATGAGGTACTTCACTGCAATTCGTATTAGGGGTATTCTGGTTGGAAATCTTTATGAAAATGTACTTAGAAAGACGAGTAGAAGCCCGTCTGCAAAAAATGTGGACTCGTTATTATCGATAATTTTCTCGAACCAAATGCATTTACAACAAGTCATTAGAATATAAATGCATGGATGTGAGTACGGAACATTTTGATATTTTTCCCATCGGGACCGTTATATTTTATTTCCCGATATCCATGACGCCTCTTCACAGAATTCCAATTTTAAATGACAATATTAGGACACCGGTGGAATTTTAGAATGATATGGGATATAAAAAAATGCAGAGAACCAGCATTTTTTGAGTGAAGCGGTTGTTAAAAGCTTTTCAAAATCACTCTGTGATATTTTGCATTTTTTCCCTCGCATCAAGGAGATTTTGCAATCACACAACGCATGTGAATACAAACCATTAAAATATTGAAAGCAAAGCAAATTTACCACTTGAATAACATTGAATGAATGTGGATATATATCCAAAAGATCTCATGGCAAGTACTGATTTTTTTAATGTTACCCACCTTCATAAAACAAGCCGAGGTGCTATATCTCCATGGACACGCATTTTTAATGCCGTTCGAAATGTGCATAAAGTGATGTAAAATATGTTATGCGCCGTTGAGTGGCTCATTTTAAAAGCAGAGTTTTTGAGCCCGTGTTATGCTTTGTTTATGGGTTATTTTATTCTCATTAGTTGTGATCTTCCAGATTAGGTAGTCTATGGGGATTGGAGTAAAGATCTATCAGATTTTCAAATGGATGGGCCCTAATGACGTCATACAATTTAATTCAGCCCAGTACACGTCCTATCTCTCTTAATTAAGCTCTGTTCGTTAAGCCTATATATTTATTACTCTTCCCCACTTACCCAACTTCAGCAAAGTTCAAATCTTTTGCATTCGTTTTTGATGGCAGAAAATTATGATAAGAATGAAATTCAAGTCATACGATATCGTAATTTATGATAGAACCATTATGAGATTGCACGAGTTGCAGGTTGACATGGTGTATTATTTCAACCTCCCTGCAACATCTGTGAACACTTTAAAGGTAAGGAGTGAAGAGATATAAACTTCTGACCAAATAGATGTCGCGAAAGTCCTTAAAAAAAACGCCCTGTCTGCACTGTGGGTGAAGTAAACATAAGTAAGTCTTCGGATGAAGTATGTTTGACGGTAACTCTCCATCATTCCCTCCTACATTTAATATAGTTAATACTAGCTGTAGCTGCCACCTACGGTGGCAGTTAAGCCCGCATTTGTATTTTACTCTCATAATAAAGTTCGCTTTCTTTTCCCTTTTCATTACCTCTTCGATTTTGAATAACCTGATTGCAAGTTGCCTGATTGAAACAGTTGCCCAATTTACATCATACGCCGTCATAATTCAGCAAGGATTTTTGATCTAATCCACAAACTATCTTTCCTTAATAGCTTTTATGTCACATCTTCATTTAAAGACAAGATCGCAAATTTAGTCGTTCGGTCTCCACTCTTCCAAACTTCTTGCTCCGCGTAACAACGATAACGGGCTTTTAAAAGGTGTTTAGATGACAAATTACACAACACAACAACGGGTTTACTTTCAGTTTAAACAACAATAGCTTCGAACGGGTGTAATAAATAACTGTTATACGCGGTTTGAACGATAAGTGCCCATCAAGCTCACAATAGTATAAAGGCGATCTCCACTGGTCTACAGGTAGCTCTGACGCTTTCGGTAGTTTCTTCTATTTTTGGACCAGGGACGTATTGCTGCTTTGGTTTCATTGTCTTAACCTCATGACGAAACACGTATTCATCGGGCGGGGATCGAACCCTCGATCCACATACACTAACCACTCCGCCACCCACGCTCTGGCCATCTCACTCTTCCTCGACTTCTAATTCTCTATGCATAAATCAGGCGTTGATAGATCTCGGTCACCTGCAACTATGTATGTGAGATTCCAAAAATTGTCCAACCTAAGGCTCATAACTAACATCTATCAAAAAATTACGATAAGCATTGACCCATTCGCTACATCTCCAGTCTGCGCGAAGCCAACGCCCAAATACTATTATGTGGATGGATACTTCTCTCTTTGTTTTGTTCTGTGCATTTTTCCATTTCGCCTTCCTCTTAAATCCGTCCCCCCTATTTCTCCTCCCGCCATATTTCTTTCCAACCCATTTTAACACCGTGCGTACGCAAGCTATCTGGCTCTTCTTTTCCAATCAGACAGCTGAACACAAAGTGATACACATTTTACATATGGACTCCTTGTCTCAGCTATTTTCCACCTCTATCGTAATTAAAAGATTGTTCATATCCTTGACTGTTAGGTCATTCTAAGGAATAAGATGCGCGTTGTAAAATATTTTCGTCTTTCGTTCAACAACAAGTTTCGACCTTAGCCAGAAGAGCAAAAACTAGCCGTACAGAGTTTGAAAGAACTCAACTGTGCTTAAGAATTCAGAATATTAAAAAATTTACATTTAACACTGAAAGTAGTTCACAAAAAATGTCCAAATTCTTTCCAAGGTATGGTTCCTTATTGATTTTTATGGTAGTTGCGAAATAAATTGAAATACATACTCCTTAAACATATTTGAATCGTAAGCGATGGTCCTACATTTGGACAATGAGAAAACAATTGATAACTCTAAATTATCTTATAATCCTTCCTTGGGAATATTTTATCCCCAGGATTTATCGATACTTCATACCTAGCTTTCTAGTTTCCATAGTAAATTACAATGTTCGTATCCACCTTTACATCGGTAAACCCATAATAATCTAGAAGTCAATCAAATCTGCACGTACCTGGGAAGGGAGCAATGCGGTGAAAATGAAGGCAGATGAAAGCACTCGGTGGAGAATGAGGAAAAATGTGTGAGACGCAGTTTTCTAAGTCGCGTTTCAGCGAAAAAAAATTAGAAAACAGTAAATAGCACTTAAATATTTGGTAACTGCTCATTATTGCGCAATTTGTATGTAGGCATATTCATGCCTCTGCTCCCTTTCATGGGGAATACAAAATTTTCCCCAACTTCAATAGCTGGATCATTTTGCCACAATTTGCCGTCCGATTGAATTTTGCCCACAATTATGGACCAGAGGAGGAATATTCTTCCAGAATGTTGTCTATAAGCTCTAATTCTCAACCTCTCTCGCTGTCTGAATCCCATCCTCTACTGCTGATAATTCTCTCCTATTATCGCTTCTGATTTATACATTTCCTGCCTTCTCATGCTTTTAATGAACTCCTAATCCCCTTAAGATATAGTAAAGTGTGAATTGTTAAGGACCACTTTTTATGTATCAACAAAATTTTTACGGAGGATTGGTCTGGGAAAATGAATATAATCGCCTCTTTTCAAAGTTTTTCAGCATTATTTCTGAATCATTTGGGCTTCAGAATATATATTCATATGAGGTCATGGACGGAAAGTTCATGGGATCCTTCAAAAGGCTTCAGATAAACATTCGTTTATTTACATTATATTTAGTTTGTATTCCGTTTATGAACTCATGTCACACGCTAGGCTTACTTTGCTTGAGGAATTCAGAACAAGTGACTTTCAGAGTGACACAGAAAATATCATTTTGACGTCACTCTACATTTCTAGGTACGATAGATGCCATAAAATAAGACAACCTACTCAACGTGAGTGATCACACTAAAGCAAAACAATGAAGAGAAATAGACTGCTGAACAGACAGATCGTATTTTGAATGGAGGTATATACATTTTCCCTTTCATGGGGAATATAAATTTTCCCCCTACTTCAAGATCTGGATTAGTTCGCTGCGATTTTCCGTCCGATTGCATTTTGCCCACCATGATGGACCAGAGGAAGAATCTTTTTCGAGAATTTCGCCTACTGTTCTGATTCTCCCACTCTGCATAATTTTTCCTCTGCTACTGTTAACTTCCACGATTACATCAATGTCCAATTAGTAAGTCGAGGATATATCCGTGTGAAATGTAAAAATCGCAATCGGCACTAATTTATTTTGTGGAGGAGTTGCAACGTAGATTTTTCATCCGTAGATGAAGCTTCTCTTGAAATAAACAGCTACAGACTTCTCTCCAACAGTGTATTATAAACTAAGTCTAAATAAAATATGGTAAAGAACCCGTGAAGGTCTCCTCATACACATGTACTCTCCGTATCGGGAAAGCGCATTAAAAAATCACTTCTGATATAGTCTCTTTTAATTTCTCTCCTTCCCGTGCATGCACTTATTTCATGGCATTTGCCGCTCCTGGTAGCGTTCATTTTCTCACTCGCCGAAGACGCGAAATGAAACACGATGAAATTTACAGCATAAAGTTTTTGTTGTCGGGGTGTTACAAATTCTGCTGTTTTGCACTTTTTTCAAGTATAAAGAAGATCACGGATGTACTTATACATAATGTATTGTTACGGTGGAGAGGGACCGACAGAATAAATAGTGTAAAGATGCTATGATAATGTCTATTATTACAGCAGTTTATCATCTTATTGGGCATCAAAACTATTTGCTGAAGTGGTTTATATTACTTGCGCCGAGCTGCAAGTTTACTGCCATTGTTGCTGCGATATGCATGCTCAATAAGATGATAATATTGTGTTATTCTAACAATCCATACACACTAGCAAACTTATCATAGCATCGTTTCACAAACCTACCTCCTCTTCGCTGCAGGCGATCTAATTCCGATATTAACCCCGCTTCATATGGATCCCATATACTGGCAGCATATTCCAGATGAGGGCTAACGATTGAAAAATAACAATGTTCTTTCACTTTCTCATCACATTTTCCGAGTATCCTCTTGATAAAGCCTAGCTTCCTGTATGCTTGACCGCATATTTCCCGAATATGTTTTCCCCAAGATATGTCGTGAGTAATTGTGACCCCTAAGTACTTAACAGACTCGGCGTGAATAATTTCCGTATTATTAATTCTGTAAGTCCTACCTGGCCTATTTTTCTTTTTCCAAAAGCTGACTGCTACGCACTTTTATATGTTCAGTTCCATCTGCCACTTTTCGCACCAAGCATGAATAGCAAGTAGGTCGATTGTTAACGAGTCGCTATCTTCGGAATTGGTAATATCTCTATACACAACCGCGTCGTATGCGAAGAGTCTAAGCTTACTTTTAACGACGTTGTTAATATCATTTATGTACAAGAGATATAAAAGTGGACCAATGACACTTTCCTGAGGAACACCCGATGTTTCGCTAACTGTGTTTGACATTATACCATCTATGACAACCCTTTGTTCTCGCCCACGTAAAAACTGATAAATCCAACTTATAATGTTTTTATCTATTCCACATGTTTATAGTTTTGAGAGTAAGTTAATGTGAGGTACCTTATCGAAACCTTTCCTAGAATCTAGGAATATCACGTTAACTTGAACATTATTTTCACCCAAGAGTAAGATATCATGAACGAAGAGGGTCAATTGGGTTTCGCAAGATCTACCCTTTTGAAATCCGTGTTGGTTATTTATTAATAATTCCTCCCTATCTAAATGACTCATAATGGAGCTTAAGATTATGTGTTCAAATAAATTACACGAAATGGATGTGAGAGAAATAGGCCTATAGTTACTAGGGTCTTCCCTGTCGCCGCTTTTTAATATCGGTGTGACATTTGCTTCTCTCCAGTCCTTAGGCACTACGTGATCTACTAATGATTTGGTAAATATTAATTCTAAGTAAGGCGCTATGTCTGATGCCAATGTTTTATATAAGCGAGTAGGAATTTGATCTGGACCGGGGGATCTGTTGGGATTGATATTTTTTAGCTGATGTTCAATGCCGCGACAATTTATAATAATTTCAGGCATATATGTTTGGGAACGAACAGGATGCTTGACTGTGTTGTAGTTCTAAAGTAATATGAAGGACTGGTGCTGTGATACTATTTTCTCATAAATATCCACTCATTTGAGAGTGGAAGTGTTTGAGAAGTCTCAATCGAAACACATCTCACGCTCTTTTTCTATTACGTGCATTTACCGGCATTTCCTTGACAGGTAGAGGGGTCTAACGGTCACACGCGGAAGAAAATAAAGGGGACATGGTAACGTTACCATTATGTATTCCATCGTTCCAACTATCCGCTATTTTAAATGATGGCAGCCTCAGACATAATTTACTTTTCACAATACAACAAAACTTGCTCAAAAGAAGCTTTGTGGTGCAGCATATGAACGAATAGGGATTCTCCAAACTTGTACACGACCATTACAGTGATTATAATCTGCATAAGACAAAACTTGTATATAAACTGTAATTAAAAGCAACTATTTAACTTGCGGAAACGTACATTTGAAATTGTAAGAATGTATGACCTGGAAATCTCTTTTTTTCCATCAACCGTTGACAGACGTAGTTCGTCTCCTATGCAGCATTACTGAACTAAGATGGGTGTACATACATCTCTCCATATAACTCAATGAGTAATTCGTCAACAACTCCGATTGAGGCAACCTGTATATTCTACGGGCCTTGGTTCCAACCCTTCTTCATCCCGTCCATTAAACCTATTCTTTTTCTCCTCTTCCCTACTTACCCAACATCCTTCAAACTATCACGGTCTCAAGTTGCTATTCACCCCTAATTACTACACATCTTCATTCTCTATGATGATCTCCTCTTCTCTTGATGATGAGCTCTAAGGCCTCTTAAGATAACAAAATATAGTCTCTCCAATGACCGTAAAAATTGGCACCACTCGTCAATGAAACACAACAATTGCTGTGTTGGTTTGCGGGAATGGAAATTCCACAGCAGAGACCAACCACAAACTCCCAACCAGAGTTCCCCCCCCTCCTTACTTCAACGGTCACTTCCTTTCACTCACTTTCTCTCCCCCCTTTTTCCGCTCTTCGCCAATGCATTTATGCTCTCTTCCACACCTCCTGCTCATTGGTTCCCTCTCCCCCTTTTGTCCATTTACTATTTATTCTAGGCTGTCCTCTCCCTTAATTCGTTTTATTACCTCGTGTTGCAAGTGCTTTCCCTTCAGCTCACTGAAGAGGACGACTTTGTGGCCCAAATACGCGTATTTGATGCTCACCCTCGTTCGTTCCTGTGTGTTTTTTGACTACGCTCTTTTTGAGTGAGTTTCTCCCAGAGGTTTGGCCTACTTGTTTGTGTGAGTGAGTGATTTTGAGAGCTAGTGAGTATGAATGTGTACATAACCAGGCATCCTTAGTGGGGTCCCATGAACCCTGTGATGGATCCAAGGTTATAACCCAAACATCCTTAGCGGGGTCCCATTAGCCCTTGCAAAGAAATTCGATTGGGTTGAGTGTGTGTGTCTGTGGTGGTCACTGGCGAGGAAGTAACATTCCCGTAAACCACCACAGGAAGGTATTCTGGTTGAGAGGCTGTGGTTGGTCTTTCCTGTGGAATTTCCATTCCCGCAAACCAACACAGCAATTGTTGCGTTTCATTGACGAGTGGTGCCAATTTTACTGCCATTGGAGAATTTTTATTTTGTTACACATCTTGATTATCAACACAAAATTACCATTTTTTGGCTTGTTCAAAAACATTGCTATAAAATGCGTTTCTCGTTTGTTTTTATATCAGCCAAGAAATAGAAATAATGACTATGGACACGTGTACCCGTGTTCGCGTATAAGGGAAACGACGTTTAAGTCTGCAGCGGATGGAATCTTTCGCTTGGAAGATCTTCGACGTCCATCTTGTGAGACTCTTGATTCGAATACGGATAATCTGTTTCCTGTTCCCCTCCTTCTTCTGTACCTCTTCCTCTCGTTTGCACAAAACGTCACAACACATCAAATCCTTCCCCTTCGAAGGAGAGCGTTAAAAATACGCGTCCTCGTCGGTGGACGCGGAGCCATTAAAAAACTCCCCCGTCTTGAGCACTTTCGCCCGTCACGGAGAGGAATTTTTTACTTCTTTTTTTTTGGCGAAGCGAGACGCATAACACTCCATTCATTCCGTACGTCAAGAGAGAGAGAGATTTTTTTCAAATTATTTTTTTTGTGGGTTTCCCCGCCATAAATATGCACTCGTGCAGATCGGGAAGCGTTTAAAAAGTTTCCTCCGAAATGCGTCCCTTTTCATTTCTTTCCCTCCCCTCCTCCTCCCGTGCATGTATTTAATGGCATTTGCCGTAACAGGTAACGAGAATTCCCTCACATCATGGGGGAAGGAGAATGAGAGAATGACAGTGAAATATGGGGATACGATGCTCTAATGATTAAAATTATTCCAACATTGCCAATTTAGTTAGATAATCTATGCTAAATATAACAGTTTTTAACTGCAAATATTGCAATAAATAATGAACAAATTTATCATCAACATTGATAGACTGCTGTTTAGCAGGTCCTCGGTAGCTTCTCCTCCAGATAACTCTGTCCTGTGCCTTCCTCTTCATCCCCACGTGGCCTGTCCCCTCTTCTAAATCATCCGTCATTTTCTTTCTTCTTCTTCCACTTTTACCCTTTCCTTCCTCCATCCCTTCTAATACCTCTTTCATCAAATAATCTCTTCTTAATACATGCCCCAGCCAGTTTTGCTTCTTTGTTTTTATCAGTCCTCTATCTTCCCCACTCTGACCAACACCTCTTCATTTCTCACTCTGTCTGCCCAACTAATATTCAACATTCTCCTCCATATCCACATCTCCAAAGCCTCAATCTGTTTTATATCCTTTTTCAAAGGCGTCCATGTCTCACAACCATACAGTAAGATGCTGGAAAACATAACACTTTGCAAATGAATAAATAAAGATTTGCAAAAAAACTAAGGGTTGATATCCGTCATGAAAAATTCATTTGACGATCGGGATTATGATTTTTTCATGGCGACTTTCAACCCTTGGTGTTATTTGCATCCTTGCGAGTGACTTCGTACCATATCATTTGCAAATGCAATGATGGGAAAATCGTCAATTTTCGTCGTTATATAACCGACAGTGTTGGGTTTATCCACCGCGACAGTGGCTTTGTAAGAACGACTATCGTCTCATGTGCCACAAGGCCTAATAAAAAAATGAACAAAATACGAACAAAAGCTGCCCGCTTCGTTAAACACTGCTACAATCTAACGTATAGTGTTCCACAGCTTTTAGAGGAATTAAGGTGGGAGCCCCTAGATACTCGTGAGGCTACACACTAGGCTTAGCTTGCTTGAGAAATTCAGATCTGGAGTGTTTCAGAGCGACACAGAGAATATTACCATGAAGCCGCACTACATTTCTAGGTGTGACGGAAGCGATAAAATAAGATATATAAATTTTCGAACAGATAGGTACAAAAATTCGTTCTTTCCGTGCACAAATAGCGACCACTATAAAAACTGAGCTCCACTAAATACACTCCCATAATACACGTCACCATTTCACCTCCCAAAACCTTATCCCTTACATCTTTACACGGCTGGTACCTAAAACCCTCTGCCACACGCCCATACAGCAGCTCACAGGGTAGTATGTAGATGTGGATGAATGTAGACTTGAGGCGTGGAAATCAAGTTCGCATAAACCCTCTACCCGCGAAATTTGCCTTGAAGGAAGATGGCTTGGCGGCCTAACTGGCAGTCACACCTCACCGGCAATTGGGAGATCCGGGTTCGAATCCCGCTCAAGTTAAATGAATTTTTCATGGCAAATTTCAACCCTGCGTGTTACTGCACCCAGCGAGTGACTTTGTTCCACGTCATTTGTAAATGTAACGTTTTGAAATTAAGGTTTACATGGGCCAGTAAATGTTAGCTATCCAAAGGTTTACTATTTTGTCCAATGAAGAATTGCCAGAAGAAAGAAAATGATGAATCGAGGAACAAACTGGTCGATATTGGTTCAATATGAGCTCTAGAGTAGAATAGGGTGGCATTATTCTAGAGTTGAATAGGTGCCACCTATTCACCAGTTGATTATGGTGTGATATAAGGTACCCGCGCGCTAACGATTTCAGTTATTCCAACTTTCTAACTAATTGATTTAGATAATCTATGCAAAATATAACATTTTAGTTACAGTTATTTCAATGAATAGTTAACAAATTAAGGTTTGCATACACCATGAAATATTAGCTATCCAAAAGTTTTGTTATTTTTGCCAAAGAAAAATGTCGTCATCGGACCAAAAATGAAGAATATATTAAGAAACAGGTGTATATTGGTGCAAACTGAGGTCATATATAGAATAGGGCGGAAATAGGTCCCTCTATTTGCCATTCAGTTATAGTGTGGTATGTAATATAACCCTCGCTAAACAAGAAAATCACGGTCAACTCGCATTAATTTTTGTGGTAAAGGGTTTCATGATGAGGTCTACCATTCCATTTCTCTTCTAACAGTTATCAATCCTTAGATTGGTTTGAATACAGACCACCATTCCCATGTTTTCTGAGCTTTCCTTTTCAATTCTTGGTAGGCCCCGGCATCCTTCCTCACTTCCGCCAGATATTGTTCCCTTTCCCTCCGTTCCCTTGTATCGTAGTCCCTCCACCATTCCCTCTAACACACACTTTACTGGACTCTCGTGTCTCAATATATGCCCCACCAATTCTACTCTTCTTTTCACAATACTCTTCCATAGTGCATTCCCCTTCTCACTCACTCTCTTGAACACCTCTCCATTTTTAACTCTGTCTATCCAACCGATTCCCAACATTCGTCGATAACACCACACTTATAAAGCATCCAGTATTCTTCTTTCTCCCTTTGCAATGGTCCAGCTTTAACATCCGTGTAGAGCAATACTCCATACGAAAACTTATATCAATTTTTTCTCATGTCTATGCTGATGAATCAGCAGTAAAAAGTATTTTCTTCTTGTTGATTGTCTTTTAGCCATGGATATTCTATTTCTAATTTCTCTTTTGCTTTTAACGTCACTTGATATTATTTCCCCCAGGTATTTGAATTCCTGGACCATATGTTTGCTTTTGCCTTGTATACTTATTTTACAGTTGGCATATCCCTCTTTACTGCAAATCATTCCCTTTGCTTTTTTAATGTTAATTCTCATATTCTGTTCCTTTCCCATTATATCTTCCATGTTTTTGACAAATTTCAAGCTATCCGAAACTAGCCACGGAGTTCCACTTTTACAGAGTCACCCGCAATGCACACATGTGCGAATTTCCACAGAGAAAAAAATCATCCGCCTTGACTGGGATTCGAACCCGGATCCCTCGGTTTCCGGCCGAGTGCTTAGCCAGATAAGCTACCGAGGCGTCCTTTTTGAGACCTTTACGGGACTAGATGTTCTCGACTGCCGGACATACAATGTAACAATCAGCACTCGGCCGGAAATCGAGGGATCCGAGTTCGAATCCCGGTCAAGGCGGTTGATTTTTTCTCTGTGGAAATTCGCACTTCCATATTTTTCACTATACTCTGTAGTTCTTCAGTTTCTGCAAAGATCATTCCATCTGTTTACTAGTAAATTATAGTGCGGATTTACCCGTGCAAAATTAGAAAATCAGTGTTAACTCAATCTTTTGTGCGGTCATAAAGCATGTCCTTCATCGTAGTTTTTCCGGTCGAAAATTAAGTTCTTCAAATAGTGATTGAATAGATTTTTGTTAATGTTCACGCGTATGTATTTACGCTACATGCTCTCAAATGTGTTCACATTACTGATATGTATAGATGTATAGATATTAGGGAAAAAACTGCGTATAACCGGCTTTGGTTTTAGGCAATTGTACGTTATTTTTATACGTAAAAACATAGGATGTATTCAGTAATTACACGACACTTTACGTTCAGACTTTCATCTTAATGCAATAAAATAAATTTCAAGTAGCTTAAATTGGTAATGGCGATGAATTAAGGCGTTAGTATTTTAACGAAGTGCGCTGCTTTGCTTTTCATTTTATTAACCTCGAAAATCAGACCTTTTGTACGCATACAATGAATAACAGGCGCATAAACAAGACTGATGATAGGCAGCCAGAAAATAAATCAACGTTTGTCACATTCAAATTAAACATCACGGTGTTTCCTTCGCTTTATTCCGATAAAACATAGTATGTCCTGACACGCATTTAAGTATATACAAAGTGATGCATTACACTATTGTTACTTGTCAGCCCAGTGAACCCTAACAGTTCTTTTTCAAATCCACATCGTAAATTTTTCTTGTCTCTTGACTTCCTCTTTCCGCAGAGACCAAGTTTCCGACCAACTCAGTGCCGGCTACATATTACAGTCCTCACTAATCTTTCCTTTGCATCTCTCCTCAGAGCTCCCCTAACCAATTTCCCTCTTTCAGATACTTCCAGCCAAAATAAGAAATGATGAACAAAAGATATAACCGCCAAAAAAAGTCGAACGAAACAGAGTTCCGCACGAAAAGAGCGTTACTTTTTGTCCATCACCACTTAAGACACTTACGTTCTCATCTCGTTTTTCTCGCTGAAGAAATCTTTTCCGTCAAATGCGGAAAAAAAGACGAAAAAAAATAGAGAGACGGACGCTTACGGGCGCCGTGGACGCCGCCTGAAGAGATCTCACTTCGCCAAAGAGTGGATGGAAGCAAGGTTTCTACCGCATTGGAGAGGGAAATGACCACAAATGATGACATTACAGTGCGGCTGGAGGAGAGCGAATGATGTGGGGTTGGGGAGTGGCAGGTTGGCTAAAACGGAGGAAAACAAATCGAGGAAAACTTCGAATGAGTCCAGCAAGAAGACGAGTGTTACGGCGGACCATCCATAGACGGTCAATGAGAGACGATGAAACTAGTAAAGACATTGTCTTCGGCCTAGCCGAAGCTTAAATACCCTACACCACTTTCAATTTTAAATATTACGTAGTTTTGGCCCGATCCAACCTATTTTAGAGTTGTGCTGTCTTCTGTGGACTACTAGAGGCTTATGACCCAAATTTCAGCTCGATATCTCAATCTTTATGGCAGCTATCGTGCGAAGAGACAGGCAGACGGACATAGCTAGATGGGCTCGTGAGGTGATACTGATCATTTCTCTATATACTTTTCCATACCTGCCACGCCTTCTTCAATGCGTTACATGTATGCTGTGACAAAATCAATATACCTTACCCACGTAGTGATGTTGAGTATAAATATCTACTTTACTAAGTATACTTTTCCATACCTGCCACGCCTCCTTCAATGTGTTACATTTCTGCTGTGACAAAATCAATAAACCCTATTCACTTCCTCATTTCTCATTCTATTCGTCAACTTCACCTTAAGCATTTTTCTCCGCAACCACATTTCGAAACTTTCTAAGTACTATTCATATTTCTTTTTCGCCCCCTACTGCCGTGGAAATCCGTGCCTACACATCGAAGTGTCGACTGGTAGACACTTGCAAGGCTACTGTCATGGAAGTAACTTCCATGTATACACCTGCCTTTAGGCTAAGTCCTCTACATTGCATTCTCAACACTACTCTATCACTTAGTGATATGATGGAGCACACTGGTTCTGGAACATCACCTTGGAAAGTCTTGCAACGGAAAACATTTAGGAGAAAATAGCTATCATCCACCAATAAAACCCTTAAAATATGGAATTAACTACTCAGTGATTATATAGTTTTAAAGCGCAAATCACTGAAAGAACTTAAAAATTTACCTCACAAAGTCTGGAATTTGGCGATGGTTGCAACTAATCCCTCCGGCACATTTGCAGCCATTTCGCTATTCTCTCGGGATTCCGAGGGAAATTTAAAAAAAAAACAGGAAAACCTTTCTGGGTGCTGTTATTTTAATGATTTTTTTACTAAATTGGCGATTTGTGAAGTAAAGCCGTACTTCAGAAGCCCATATCACATCTTTCATCGACCACAAGCATTGTTGGATTGGTAATATTGTCGTTGGATGGATTTGGAAAGGAGTGTAATATGTGCTACTGAAATAGGGCTTTTATTTCAAAAAACGCCCATTTAGTTTTTTTTTTAATCCTTAACAGTTTATGGTCCAGTTTACCGATGAATAGCCATATTGTGAATTGCATAGGTGGAATGAAGCACAAAAGTTAGTTTTCCGAGGTTGAGATGGCCACGTTTGAGGCAGAATGGAACTTTTCCCTGATCAGTTTTAGAAGACTATTCCGCGGTTTCATAACTATATTTTGCTACCACAAAATACAACGACCGCTAAATCTACTGGGACCACGTCGAAGGTTTTGACTACCACTCGTACCACATTGATCATTCACTCCCTGCGAAAGTCATCACAAAAATGCCATACATATACTGTGGGTGGAGTAAATTGCCGGCCTCGGTGGTGGCGAGGTAAAGTCCTCGCCTGCCAAACCGAAGGTAGCGGGTTCGAGTCCCGCCTGGGTAGGATATATACCTCCATAGGCATGGTTGTGTGTGTTCGTCCATGTACTAAATACCTAGTAATTGGCTTCGGCTGTTAGGTAGAAAGAAATCATTAAAAATGTAAAATCCACAGATACAGTAAAATATCTTAAAATTGCCTTAACTTCTGATATACCGTGGTCATTATATGTACAAAACATATGTGGCACAGTATTAAATAAACTAGTTTTGATTAAACGTATAATAGGATGAAAAGGTCAAAGAGAGATGATACTTCCCTCTGATTAAGCCACACCTCGAATACGCCGCGAGCATTTGGGACCCTGATCATTAACAATCAACCCAAAAAATTAATACAATATAAAGGAAAGCAGCGATCTTCGTTACAAACTGCTACGAGTGTACATATAGTGCTCCAAAGCTTTTAGAGGGATTAAGGTGGGAGCCCCTAGAGACTCGTGAGGATACATGATAGGCTTAGCTTGCTTGAGAAATTCAGCCAGGAGAGTTTCAGAGCGAAACAGAGAATATTATCATGACGCCACTCTACATCTCTAGGTGTGACATAAGCGATAAAATAAGATAAATACATTATCGAACAGTTAGATACAAAAACTCGTTCTTTCCGCGCACAAATAGTGACCACAATAAAAACTGAGCTCCACTGAATACATTCCCATAATACATGTCACCATTTCACCTCCCAAAACCTTATCCCTTACATTGTTACACGCCTGGTGTCCTAACACCCCCTGCCACGTGCCCATAAGGCGGCTCGCAGGGTATTATGTAGATTGACGGTTGTGACAACCTCGTCACACATTTAAGTTGGATCAGCAGGCCAGCCGGGTCTTCCAAAGCTCAAAGGATCAACCAATAATATGACTGGAGTTTTTATTTGAAAATGGTCCTAATTGATTACGGTCTTTGGGGATGCATTTTTGGCTCCGACGTGGATCCAGATCGGAAAAATCTTGGAAAAATTGGATGCAGAACTGCAACAGCCTGCCTGTCACAAATACGGCGGTATGATAGAACTGCCATGAGAAAAACACCAGCCTGAGCCGGGATTTGAACCACAGAGCTCTGGCTTTCAGGGCCATTCCGCAGACCTCTACGCTACCCAGGCTTCATGTTTCCCAGGGTAATTTAGAAGTATACATATGACCTAGATGTTTAGCCCTTGCGGTTCATCAAAGACGGCAACGCAAGGGCGAATGGGCTTCGAGGAAGCTACAGCATGAGAAATGCATCCTACACCAATGCATAAGCCGAGCTTGGCAATGTATGCCAAGGGACTACCATTAAGGGCGACCATTTTGGATGAATGCGTGTAAATATAAGCAAATCTTCTGCATCCGTGTGGATGTGATGTTATTTTAAAATCTGCCTCGTAGGTTATATTTCGGTGGGGATTCAATCCTCCTGATCTGTAATGCTCGAATTCCACCATTGTCACAAGAGACGATAAACTTGTCCCAAAAAAAATAAAATAGTTTCAAACTTTTTCATAGTTAGCTGTCACTATAAGATATTTTAGATTGACTTTTTAAAGAATGAACTTATTCAGAAACGAGGTTTCCTTTCCTTAATGCAATTTGACTGGAAATCAAATATAAACCGGAAGATCAAGATCTACAGAATTAGGATGCTTGGGTACCGTAGTAGTCTAGGAATTGGCCCGGAAAGTGAAAGGTCCATGGTTCAATTACCGGTCCAGGCCTATTTTTCAATGGGAAATTCATTTTACTGTCCAGTCTTTGCATCATTTTTGCCTTTCTTTCGTTCGGTATACAATTTAGTGCATTGATTACAATGCCCTCTCATAAATTCTGAGAATTAATTTTCTGTTCCTCCACACCCAATTTATAATTATCTATTCTTACTGCTTTATTGCTTTTCCTGCTTCGTTCTGCAGTTTCAATTTCTCTAGCACGGATTTCTCGTCCAATTTTCCTCTAATTCTGGAGCTTTTATGAACTGAATTTTTCTAGGAACCTCAATACCCTATAAAACTAATCGTTACTAAATACATATATTGTTTCTTCAGAGTTACCTATGTGTATACGAGTTTAGAAAAACCATTACGGTAGCGCAACAGTTCTTGAACTAATACCAGTGTTTTATAGTATTACTCTCACAAACCACCCGTTCAATATATCAGCTCGCGCATTTTAATAGCCCTGAGACATTTCGCCCTACATATCTTGAAAGGTACGCTCTCTTCCTTCCAACTGTCAGTTTAGTTCATTCGCCAAAAAGTCCTCTTCATATCACTCATTCGTTCCAAATCCAAGCTTGAGCGGAGTTTTTCCAACGGTGAACGGTGATCGCATTAAGACGAACATGGGAATGACGTCTCGGGAAAAAAATGTAAAAATGCTCTATAAAAAAAAAAAACACTCCACAGATGTAATTGCGGGAAACTGGATGAAGACACACGGAGACGACGCTGAGAAAATGCTGAGAAAATCTTCTCCACTCTACCCGTGACAATGTTTACCTTCCTTATTTCGCTTTATGGGGAGGATTCCTTTTCCTCACTCGCATCCTAAGCGGTGGAACGTTTAGCATAAATGTATTCCTTGAATTGCGCGCTTCGAAACTACTTCAGCAGTCGCGTGGATTGCAAGTTACGTTTCGCAACCTGAGCCGTTTGTTAATTTCACTCAGAAGATTCCTTTCAGACAGATTTAATTCCAGACAAGGCGACCATTTTGGATGAATGCGTAGGAATGTAAGCCAAGCGACTGCTTCGGAATCCGTATGGATATGGTGTTATTTTTAAAACCTTCCCCGTTGTTTATTTGATAACTTGTAACTTTGTGATTCCACGTTTTTTCTTACTTAAAACGACCCGAGTTTCGATATGCAACGTCATCCTCAGGCTTCAGGTCAACCTGAAGATGACGTTGAACGTCGAAACCAAGGATAAAGATATTTGGAATCATAAAGCTACGAGTTATCATTATAATGTTAAAAAATTCCACCAAGTTACGCCTGAAACTACTAATTAAACCGTTGCACAGTGGTCTGAAATCGGAAAAAGCCGGACAAAAGTCCAAAATTGCTTCTTTTGAGGTACACACTTGAAACTTGGCATACACGCTGAAAATTGACTGTTGATTATGGCATAATAAGTCATTTTAACGTAAGTATAACGAAACTCGTAAACGATTTCTTAAATATTGAAGCTGGGGATTGGATTGGATATTTGGGGAAGCGACCGACAGCTAAGGGAGGCAGGGTGGATAGAAACCCGGCGTCGGCATTAGCCCACTTTTAACGAAAGACGCCAAGTGCCACATGGTTTAACTTCTCATTCGACAGACGGAGTACTGTACATGAAGTGCCCTCCACAAGACATTGAAGTAGGGATCGGGTGTTCTCTAAAAAATATCCTCCTCTGCAGGGATTTGAACCCTTAAGTATGGAAAATAATTAAGCACCTGAAAAAACGAAAGAACAGTTACCAAACCTCTCCGCCATAATGACAGAATTTTATCGGTTCGGAAAAAAATCCAGAGAAATGATGATCCAGAGGAATTATGATATGCATTATTTAGTGACTAACTAGGCTGATTCCACTTCTTAAAAAACCCTAAAGTAGGACATAGTGAGTAGCTATATTCATTTTATGAGTTAAACTATACTATTAGCTAAAGCAATTAGCCCTGAATGAAATTCGGGATAGGCAGTGTAGGTGGCTGTAGGAAATAACAAGGAGTAATGATTTGCTCAAGACTGTGATTGAAGAATGAGGATGTTGGGCAAACAAGGAAGGGGAATAAAGACAGTTTTATGCGCGGGATGAAGAAGGGTAGATCGTATGCTGAGGCGATAAAGAAAACACAAGAGGTAGATAGGATCCTGAAAGTTTAGAAAACCGGCATAGTTTTCCCTGACTTGTTACAAAACCTTTACCGGTATAATACTTATAAAAAACCTGTTATCACATATGAATCCTTGGCGAAGTCCATATGTCTCTATTAAGGCGACTAATAGATGTTTTTATAGCTAAACGTACGGAATTTGCTTGCTTTTAAATCACTGAAAAATTCTGGATCCTTGAATCCCAGAGAAAATAATTTCCGGGAACTTTTGTTGATAGTCTTTGTCTAGAAAAGGAGCCCAAGTACCCCACATACTTGTGGGCAATAAAACCAAATAACTTTGACACCAGAGCGGATCCAAATTACTTATACTATCGTGGTCATAGAACAACTGTATTTCAAAATTCATTTATGGTATTGGATACATCCTTGTGGAACTCTCTACCAATGCACATAAAAAATTCCGTATCATTTCTGCAATTTATTGATGGAGGAAGAAGTTCACATGACATAACCCTGTTACTCACCTGTGGGGCTTTTATAAAAATCATTTTCGCGAGTGGACTGATATATATTTATTGGAAAATTTAAACTGCATCACGCTTAAAATACTTGCTAATTTGCTATATTTATTCTATATTTTCTGTATTATATACAAATATTGATAATAATTCAAATATTATAATGATAATTGTTTCATTTAATTGATAGTTCAATGGCTCCTATTTCTGTTTTCTTTTATTTGTTTCCTCCCATCTATTCCTTTCCTATGTTATATATGTAAAAAATAAGTAATTTAAATATTAAAATCCTTTCCAGAGTTAATACAGTCTTATTTTGTATTTCGTTCAGTTGTTTCAGAACAATAAACTTTGTTCAAATAAACTTAAATCAAAATATATTGGATAAAGCAATTAACAACTTCTCTCTTGCACTTATATAAAAGAACACAAAATACAATTCTTTTGAAAGTAGGCAAAAAAGTGTCTAAAAGCAATAAAAACTTTACAAATAATTAAATATCCGATAAACAATAAATAAGTACATTTTCCTGTCGACCGAGATAAATGAAAGGGTCCAGATGATTGGTCTTTGTGTCGCAATAACCAGCAGAGCACACCCTTTAAAACTCCACTCTGCACCTTCTCAGGGAGGAAAAAAAACCAAAACTCCCCTCCGAAATTCCTCAAGACTCCGAAAAAGAAATCGGAAACTCTCTTCACGTAACAAACACTGATTGGGAATCTGGAAAGTTTGCACACCTTAATCTCCCGTCCGCTCCGCCGCCGCCGACCGAGGCAGAAAATAAATAAAAGAAGGAGAAATAAAGAAGGAAACGGCGGGGAAAATAAGCAGAAGACAGCTTGAGAGGGAGATAGCGTGTGGGAGAGGAGGAGGCGAGTAGGGGGAAGTCTAAGAAAAGGTTGGAGGATGGACTATTGGAAGGGTGGGCGAGGTGAGGTACAGGGAAAGGTTGGGAGGTGGAAAGCAGGGCTGCCAACCCTACCGTGTTCACATTAGAGACTCCGCGAATTGGACATGGATTTTTCAAATTTTCCTGCCCACCTACTTGCAGCACTTTCCTCCCAAATTAAGTTTTAATAACAATTACTGACCTTATATCGTTTTAAATATTACCTACAATCTATAACTTTATTCTCTAATTCAATTCCAATATCAAAAATCTGCAAATTCATCAAAATAATTCGTGTTCCAAGAAAAAATTTTTCGAAAATAATTTATTCATGCTAAACACAAGTTAGTACGATTGAATTTCCTTCTATTGTAAATCGTTTGCGTATAAATGGTTTTAGAAGGAATTTCTTTTATATTATAACATTAATTCTTTCTAAATCATGGTTCAATCGCATAAAAAAGCAATCTAAATCTTGAATTTTCTCGAACAAACCTTTCCTTAAAACCAACAAAAATCAATAAAACACTATTTTAAAAGGTTAAAATGGTTACTTTAGTAAAGGTAACACAACCCAACACGGATGAAAACTATTGAATGCATATTTCAATTTGCTTTGCAATTATCCTTGAAAATAAATAAAAAATTACCAATATTTGTCGCTTATTACTGCGCGATACAATTTCCAAAGAGAAAAATCATTTTGTTATTATCTGCAAAATGTACCAAGCTTCGTTGAAAATATTGCTTTTTCTCTCTTCTTGTATTTTTTATTTCCAGTCATTTTCAAAAGTAATTTGACTTTGGTCGCATATACGTCTTTAAATTTTTGCAAGCATAGTTACGCTGTCAACTATTAGTATCCATATTACACTTTTGTACTTTCCTATAATTCTTACTTTGAATTATTCTACAAAAAATTGTTGAAAATTACAATGTGTTCTTTAGATATGGATATTAGTACAAAGTTTATGAAGAAAATAGCAAATTATTCTATGAATATGAATACAAATGTTAATATCTTCTAACAAAACGTCTGATGTCATCAAGTTTATCTGCCAGCTATGTTTTCATAATAGCGTGAAGGAAAATACTGAATTATACAAATCACATCTTCAGTTACATCTCCTTCCATTAAGATCAACTTCCATACAAATGTAGGTAATCAACGAGGAATGTAAATACACTTCAAATTTTATTCACGATTCTAAATTCATGTTTAGAATTTTGTAGCTCGGAAATTGAGCGACTCGGGAAATCAACTCTACAAATAATAGTAAAAAAATCACACAATATTCTTTGAATATGGATTCTAGCGTTAACTTCTTATATAAAATGACACCTAGTGTCGTGAATTTTATTTGCCAACCATGATTTCATATTAAAGTTGAGATAAAACGTTAAATCACATTATTTATCACTCCAGTTATTTACCTTTCCATTAAAATCAATTTGCACACCAATGTAGCTAATGAAACAGGAATGTAAAAACCCTTCCAATTTTATTAACGATTTTAGATTCATGGAGTTAAATTTATAGCTCGGAAGTCGAACGACTCTAGCTATCATAAAGAAAAAGAATAAATGCACTTTTCCACTTAAATAAATTTTCTCAGACCGAGGTTTCGATGTACTACAGCCTGATGATGATGTATTACATCAAAATCTGGGTCGAATAAATTTTATTAAATTGGAAAACTGCCTATACTCTCATTCTTTATGATGAATTCTTTCCACCACATCAAGCCTAATACTTCTCTTTTTGACTTTAGCTATCGACTCTTTTTTCAGTTGGCAACACTTGCGGAGAGGTTATGGGAATGGTTAAGAAGGATGGCTCCTGGATGAGTCTAAGCAGGAGAGGAATCAATCCAACTCCTTTTCGACCCCCCTCCCCCACAGCCTCCCCACCCCGGAGCCACCAAGAAACATACCCTCAGTGTTGACTCAACGGAACTTCCATCTCTTCGAGATCTTTCTTCATTCCAAGGAGTGCTCGTAAAAACTACTCCTCCCCCCCCTTCCACCTCCCCCCCCCGAAAAACCAGCGCGGCCCACACGTTCGGGCTCCGGAGCCATCGAAAGAACCCAGATCCACCACCTTTTACTCCCTCCCCCCCCACCACGCCTCCCCAGTCGCAAACCCAATAACATCTCCGCCACTAAAAACCCCTAACGCGAGAGGAGACCGCCCCTGGCCTCCTTTACTCATTGCTCCAGCCTCTCCCTCCTTCTATACACCCTGGCCTCCTTGTTATCATTCCCGCCGCCTCTTCTCAGCGGAGCCAATCTTGCCGACGGAGAGAGAGGTAAGATGAAAAACAGAAGATTGGAAGGGGTATTTTGGGGGGAGGGGCGAAGCAGTCTTTCTCATCAAGTGAGATTTAAAGGCTCCAGTTCAACGATTACTCCCATCGCCACTAACTGCGGGCAGGAGGAGGAGGCACACCTACCCCCTTCCCCAAGCAATCAACCCCCACCACTTTCTCCCACCCTTTCTAATGCCACGACCGATGTTTCCGAGGGGGTAAGAATTCCTGTCCGTTCAATGGAATGGGATTTTGTATTTTTTTAAAACTTAGAACCAAATTTTGTTCAAGCCGAAAAGGGAATATTTTCTTCTATTAGTAAATCATTATATTTCACTTTACAGGAAAATAAAAGCACTATACCCCAATGGCAACGTTTTACAGATAAGCATTGTCCGTTCAAGGGAATAGGATTTTGTATTTTTTTTAAACATAGAACCAAATTTTGTTCAAGCCGAAAAGGGAATATTTACATCTATTAGTAAATCATTATATTTCACTTTACAGGAAAATAAAAGCACTATATCCCAATGGCAACGTTTTACGAATGCATCCAAAAAGTCCATCGGGACAAAGCTGAATTCGTAGCAATTAAAAACATAAGTTATTCTTATTTGGTTCATTTCATCAAAAACTCCAGCTAAATACCTTTACCCTAAAGTATATGTTTTGATTGGTATTGAGTGAGTATATTTATATGTACTTCCTCCTATAGCTATAGCGGCTTTTTTATTACTACCAGGTAAATTTAAGTTAAAAACTTGTTAATATTTACAGTTTATATTAAATTTAATTTGTATTATAAATTGTCAGTTTTAGTACACGATTAGTCAGGCAATGAACTGTATTACAAAAACAAGAAAAAACGGAGCAGAATCAACAATATTTTAATATGCTTATAATATTGCGTTAAGAATTTTGTTTCTACATGAACTGTCATTGAATAGCTTAGTAGCTCTATATAAATATAAATTATACAGACAATAAATAGGGGGAGAAAATCTCATTACTTTAATATCCCCAGATAATACAATCAGGAAGTGATTTCGATGTAATCTAGAATCAAATACTAATTAATAGAAATTACTGCGAATTGACGATGGCCTAAAAGAGGCAAATTTGTGCTTGCGAAGCATAGATATTCAGGTTATAATATCAATTACTACTTAACAAAGACAAATTGACCTCTGAATAAAGAACAAAAATTATTTGTGAATACAAAAGATGTCGAGAATATACTTCTGTATCATTAGTTGGGTGGGTATAGCGAATAGTCGCTACAAATTACTTTTCTTATTCTCTCATTATGAAGCAAAATATCTCATATTTCTAAGTAAATGAAATTATTACGGTTCCACTATTCAAGATACCTTTCGAAAAAAATTAAAGCCATTTTAATTATTTTATACACCTAAGTAATCCGAATATACGTAATTTTTACAAAATCAGGAAGTTCCGAGATGCATTGATGGCGACTGAAATCTAACAGTAAAGTTCGTAGTTTACCTCAATACTTTCATAGATAAATTTCTAATAAAATGCAACACTCTGAAGAAAAATCGTAAAAAAAGAACGCTCGGTTAAGAGAAGAGCAGACAAGAAAGATCACTCATCAGTTTCTACATTACGCTTACCTGTAAAAGCTATTCCCACCCGATATCCATCACTCCGTTGATATTAGCATCGCTAAACACAGCAGACTTGACTCCATTTAATGTATCACGATGACAGGAGCAAGGTATTCACTAACATCTGAAATTAGTAATTTTCCATCAATTAGGGTCTTTGTTCCAGATTTTTTGAGTTAATTCTAAATAATTCTCGGCACTTTTGCAAGAATGTTGACATATTTTGACAGAATATTCAGAGCACTGAAATGATTAAGTTTTGTACTTTGCACCGATCTGATAAAACATCTAGTAGATTACTTGAATGAGAAGCAATAGGTGTCCATTTGAAAATCAAAATTTTATTCTAGAAAAAAAGCATTTGAGGTTGATTTCTTAGTAGGAAACTCCCCATTCAAGTGGGGGATGATTCGGGAATTGTTCAGGTATATTGGTAGCAAAACATGGAGGCAGTTTTCCAGGAGGCCCTTTTACCATGGCAAAGTTCATTTTGTACTAATTTGTTGCAATACGGGAGGTTTAGTCTCCGCAGCATCAAAATGATAAAGTAGGTCTATTTGAGAAGCCCACTGGGAAAGATGTTTCATGGTTACCGACGTTTCGATGGCCATCCTGCCCTGAAGACGATGGACGACTCGGCCATGTCGGATCTAATGGCAAGCCATACACACGAGTGAAAACAGATTAGGATAAGTACTTTCCAAAAACCTTCTAATCTGCTGGTAGAATATGAAAATCAATGAACAAATTCCGTTTATTCGGGTTTTTCCCACGTTGATTCATTTTTATGGACAACGGTTTCGCTTGCGTTACAGCTAGCAAAACTGTTGTCCATAAAAATGAATCAACGCGGAAAAAAACCCGAATAAACTTAACTCATCAAATCACTGCAGAAGCCTCCGTACCATCAATGAATGAATATCCATAAGAATTATTTATCACTTACATTAATTACACTAACCAGCAGTTGTATCTTCAAACTGTTCAACATGCATTTTTGTATGTTCGACAACGTAGCTCTCTTTTTGAAAACAATTCGCGGATTGATCATGCATTTTTTTCTCTCACTGCTTTTTGGTGTGCGAAGAGCGGCCGGGGGAAACATGCGAGGTTTTACTTTGAACTGGGATGAATGCTGCACGCCTGGTGTCGAATCACCCCGTGCCACACACCTTATGGGTAGCCTGCACCGTATTTCGTAGATGTAGATGAAAAAGTCTCAGTTGGGTCAGTGGAGCATACGTTGTATGGATGCGGTAGACGAGAGGACATGAGAAGCCCGAGAGAAGCGAACGCCTAAATCTGAAAGAATTGGAATATTAAGCTTCCCCATATCACTCTAATGCCTAAACTGCTACCATAAGCGACTTGTAAGCTGAGCGCAGGAAAAGAGCCACAAGACAGTGTAGCGGCTGGAAGAGATGTCCAGGGAAAAAAACTAACGATGGAAGGGACTGAACGATAAGGACGTTGTTTATCCTTGGATTTTGTCCCTTCCAATATTACAGAAGTTTCTCGTGCCAATAAAATCGTGATGTCATCTAATAAAAATGAAAATTAATAAAACTTATATCCCTTCCCTACCGGGACGAGATGAAAGAGGTCCTATATACGTTCTGAATGCGGTAATTATGGACCCTTCCCGAGGATATGAAGATCTATTTTACTCAATTTTATCTCCTCTGCATGGCACTTAACATGAATTTTGTTTCACACAGCCAGTAAAAGATATCCTGAATATGACGTAAACCATTGGCAGAGGAGCACAAAAACTGGCAAAGAGAATGGAATACTACGAAAGATATAAGTGAAATGGGCTATCGATAATATTGCTTCCTCAATCTTTGGAAATCATGTTAATTTTTTATACAAAATACACGGTTTTAAAATATTGAAAATGCTACCGTTAGAGCGCCAGTTTCCGGAGTTTCCAACCAGAGTTTCTAAGGAATAAACAGAAATGGCGTATAATTTGTAATGTGACTTTTATTCTCAATTGAAGATGAAAAATTATTTGCAAATCAAGTAAACAATTGCGTTCCCTAAAGACTACAGATAGAGAGAAAAACTTATTTTCATTAATTTCAAATCGACGACATAAAAACAACGACATTTAAAGGTTATAATTGCTGTGCATACGGTATAAACAGTATTTTCTGTTTTCCACATGTTTTTTCCATCCTTATAGGCTTGGACCTTAAACATAAAAAAGGGTAAATGTAAATAAAAACTTCTAATTCACACCAAAAATTGGAATATAAGTTGTACTTGATACATAAGATACTCCAAAAAGGGTGCAATTTGCCATGAAAAAATCAGTCGACTTGACCAAGATTCGAACTTGTATCTTCCTCTTCCCGATCAAGTATTCCATCCATTTACACCACTAGGGCAACTTACTTCAAGTGAAATTTCAGCGGAGATTTATAGAGGTTGTTCTCATCCTCAATCCACATTGTAATAGGGGAGCGATGGTCAAGCATGATTGGTCACAGTCGTGGAGAATAAACCCAGCACTGTCGCTTTAGAATGATTAACTTATACAACATCCCCACTCACGGTGATTGCATAAATGATTTACCACGCTGTAACGTACAAGGGCGCAAAGACTTGCGCCACAGAGGGTGAAAATCGCCCCGCATGAAAATGGATTGGTGGTGTTACTGGCTACCTAACTTGACCGGCAATTGGGGGATACGTCAAATGATTTATCCAGGGCGTATTTCAGCTATTGAAATTTACGACATCACATAGAAATTAGAAACAAATTTATTTCCAAAGCGGAACAATTAATTTACAAACTGGCTTTCAAGGCGTTTTAAGGTTGAGCATTGAATTTGGAAGTCGAATGCAGAACGTGAAAGACAGCTGTTGAATTAAAATTTTGAATCAGAGGGAGAGGTGTACGTAGCATTGAGGGTTGACACTAATATATTTAATCATTAGCATTGTAACGTGTAACTTATATTCGTAAGTTATAAGTACCACTTACCATAAGTGCCACTTACACTTTGGCCACTCACAACTTGTAAACTTACGGAGTCTCTCAACCGGTGGACTTCCCGAATAGAGCTACTTATCTCACACCGGTAAAGCCTCAGATCTTACTGTAAAATTGTGGAAAACTGTACGTGTGTGCACTCCAGGGAGACCTTGCTCAAAAAGTTAGGAATTTCTAGCGCCTAGATGTCAAAATATTATCAGTGCGTAGTTTGCATATTTTTTCTCAAAAATTATTAAAAATATTGTCACCGCTATGATTTTTTTAAGGATCACAAAAAACCTTTCACTGAGAACGAGTTTTAAACGTACCGCTCGAAAAAAAAGAGTCAAGTTAAATATAAACAGACATTTTATTTAATTAAGTACATAGAATTTCACTCGTATAAAATTATATTATTGCACATTTAATAACGCAATATTTCACTCGTATAAAATTATATTATTGCACATTTAATAATGCAATACTGAATTTATGCTTCCTACAAGTACTGGAAATAACACGTACACCTCGAATATGGTCTCCATTATGACTAGGGAACTATCTCGCTCAAACTACCTCAATAAATATAATCGGACTAATAAACAATGGAATAGCAGCAGAAAAGGTTAACGGAGAAATAAAAAAAATTAATATAGGCGTAGGTACAGGCGAGTTGGCAAGAGATATAGGAGCAAAACAAAAAAAAAAGGAATGAGGGAAGTAAAGCTGAGGTTTCCCGAAGAATAGGCAAGGGGAGAGAATCAATCCCTGGGGTACACGGGGGTTGGCGGAGCGTCAGGGAGGGAGTGGAATATATAGAACCACAGGGCACCCTTCCTACCCCCGTTCCAACTGGTCCAGACCCTGAGGACCCCTCCCACTTCTATCTCCCCCACAACCCCCTCCGACCGCCCGTCTTTTCTTCGCCTACCACCCCCGTACCACACCCGCTCCTTCCCTCCGTATCGGCACTTATTGAGTCCCCAGCCCGCTGTTTGCCTTAGTTCTTCTCCAGTGTTTGTAACTACTTTAATCAAAGCTCACTCGACGGCGTGTATTTTTCATCTGCCACGTTTATTAACTTCTTCATCTTTTATTCGGTAGAAAATTGGACTCGCCCAAGGAGAAGGTAAATACGGAGGGAGAGTGTAGAGGAGGCTGATATCGCAGTCTCGCCCCGTGACTTCCATTCCGCTCAGGTCCTCTCGACGGCAGCGGAGAGAGAGAGAAGAGCATTGTGGGAAGGGGGTATGGGAGCGTGGTGGTCGGGGAGAGGGGGTGGGAATAAAGTGGGTTGGGGTAGCAGCCCAAGGGGTGATGAAATGAGGGGTGGCTAGAAGGGTGAAGAGGATGTGGAGAGGAGTAGTCTACGGCCGCGTGATATTTCGAATAATCGAATTCGATATGTCTGAGATATCGAATTACGATGCTTAAGGCGGCTTTACACATGGAAGTAGCAAGCGTGGCGATATCTCGAATCGTATCGCCACTTTCAGGACTACTTGCACATAATTTAGGTTTTTCAAAACGAATGAATGCGGGAGGTAATCAATGGATGTCGTAATTACGTCAATCGCCTAAGTTTGCCAAAAATGGCGATCGTCTACAGCTCGAGTCCCATAAACATTCATATTTGTACAAATGACATAAACTGTGCATAATTGCATCGTATCAATATTCATAATTAAGACAATAATAATTATTATCTTACTTATTCCAACTTATAGAAAATTCCTACGTATAGAAAATCCCTGCTTATAGGAATTCCTACTTATAGAAAAGTCATAAAATGGCTTCTTATAGATTCTTAAGCATTTACAATATTTTCATGTATAAATATATGTTTAAATGTGCAACAATGACACCTATTCCTACTTATTTATACTTTGTTTTTATGTATAGTCTTAGTGTGCAGTCATGAGACGAATATTTCACCGAATACGATGTGATTTCATCGCAGAATCAATATGCTGCTTTTAGGCAAAGTAGAAGTCAATCTATTCTCCTTGCAAGTGCGAACCTCGGTCGATAACTGTCACTATCGATTCCTACTGCCATGGAAGTCCGTGCCTACACATCGAACCATCGATTGCAATGGACCTGCAAGAGTACTGTCATGTAAGTGACTATCACGAGTGAACCCGCGCGTATAGTTCGGATATAGGTGGCTTTCAATTTCACGCAATTTTCAAATAAAAGGTGATTCACAGAATATTTTACCTCAATCATTGAGCTAGATGGAGAGGGCCTTGCGTCATTAAACTGTAGCTTGACAGCCGAAATAACAACCATTTTAAAAGATTTAAGCTTTTCCAGGGGTAATATGTTTAAATATCTTTCTCGGGCTTCGCACCGGGTAATATTTTCTAATTGCGCCGATGTTTCGGAAAACGACTTGTCTTCCATTCTCAAGGCATGTGTTATTTCTGTCGTGTCCGATATAACACTGATTTTAAACTGGCCGTTGATGCCCAACAATGGAGGTTACGAACCGTCTGAATTGCTGACGTGTCCCGTTGGCCGTTGAATTATTTTCTCCTCTTTTTAATACATTTGATTACAGGCGTCCAGATGCTACTTAGTTGGAATCCGGTGTATCCATTAAAGTTATTCGGATTTAATCGTATCTCTATGGCCTCTTTGATAATGCAGTCCCAGTAACGATGTGCGCGGCAAATGATTTTGGCATCGGCCCATTTAATTACTATATGAATTAAATTACTTTTTGAATTACTATATGAATTAAATTACTATATGAATTAAATTACTATTAATTAAATTACTATATGAAAACCCCAATTCATTCTGGTCTTACGCGAGAGAGCTCCAGGGTGAATCTTTGAGAGTAGAGTCCTTATTGGATACAAACGGCAAAATGGTCACCAACAGCATCGATAAAGCCAACTTATTAAACCACTACTTCGAAAGTGTATTCACTAAGGGTGACAAAATACTCCATTTAGACATTCCGAACGTTAACGGCGGACACAACAATTCAGCGTGATGAAATCATTAAACCTCTGCGTTCGATTAAAAGTAACAAGTTCCCAGGTCCAGAAGAAATATCGGCACGCGTGCTCAAGGAGTTAGCGCCATAGATTGCACAATTCTTAGATATTATTATTAGCAAATCATTCTCCGAAAGCAAGGTGCCCCAAGACTGGAAAATAGCCAATGTCACACCGATATTTAAAAAAGGAAATAGAAGTGACCCATGAAATTATAGGCCTATATCGTTAGCATCGCTTTTATGCAAGATCCTCGAACACATTTTCGTCAGCAATATTATGACATTCCTGGATAATCGTAACTTCTCACACAGCAGTCAGCAATCAACACGGCATCCGTAAGGGCAGGTCCTGTAAAACACAGCTTGTGCTCTTCCTTCATGATATCCTAAAATCAGGTGAATCGAATAAGCAAATCGATGCGATATTCCTTGATTTGAAGAAGGCATTTCGACAAGGTTTCTCACAAAAAACTCATTTATAAATTGTATTCATGCGGAGTTAATAAAAAAATAGTGAACTGGATAAGGGACTTTCTCAGTGGTCGAAAACAAAAAGTAGTCATTGATGGTTTTAGCTCTGATATGGCCGAAGTCACATCCTGTGTTCCTCAAGGAAGCGTAATTGGCCCTCTTTTATTCATTATTTATATTAATGACCTAAGTTCCCGAGTTAGAAGTAAATTAAGATTATTTGCAGACGACACAGTAATCTATCGTGAAATAAGCGAAGACCCGGACTTTGAATTTCTATCATCTGACCTTAACAACGTTCATTCGTGGTGCCAGGAGTGGGGTTTAGATCTATATATTCACCACAGTTCACTTCCTGCGAAAGTCATCACGCGAAAGTCATACCTACACCGTGGGTGGAGTAAACATAAAATCTTCAAATGCTGTAAAATATCTTGGAATTACCTTAACTTCAGATATATCGTGGGGAGCACACACACAAAACATATGCGGCACACCATTAAAGAAACTAGGTTTTGTTAAGCTTATAATAGGAAGGTTCTCGGATGAAAAAGTAAAAGAGAGATGCTACTTCGCTCTGGTTAGACCACACCTCGAATACGCCGCGAGCATTTGGGACCCTGGTGATAAAGATTTAACCAAAAAAATTAACAAAGTACAAAGAAAAGCAGCACGCTTCGTCAAAAACTGCTACGAACGAACATATAGTGTTACACAACTGTTAGAGGGATTAAGGTGGGAGCCCCTAGAGACTCGAAGGCTGCACGCTAGGCTTAGGTTGCTTGATAAATTCAGAACTGATATGTTTCAGAGCGACACAAAGAATATTATCATGAAGCCTCACTACATTTCTAGGTCAGACAGATGCGATCAAATAAGAGAGGTACTCTGCCGAACAGATAGGTACAAAAACTCGTTCTTTCCGCGCAGAATAAGCGACCACAATAGAAACTGAGCTCCTCCAAACACACTCTCTTAGGACAATTCACCATTTCACCTCCAAAACATTTACATCTTTACACGGCTGGTGACCTACCACCCCCTGCCACACGCCCAAGCGGCGGCTCGCGGGGTAGTATGTAGATGTATATGTAGTGTTCCGCCACTGCCAACTTCTCTGGTTACCCCAATCTAAAAGTGCCTACGATGCTCTTTCAGCCTGGTTTCAATTGTTCGGCCGGTCTGAAGCCAGAGAAAGATATTTAAACATATTACACCGGGGAAAGCTTAAATCTTTTATTAACAACCATATTGTTTAACCCAACTCTTTACTTACTTTCCTATGGATAGAACGTAGGAATGGACGAATTAGCGGATGTAAAGTAAGAATATCAACCACCTGCTTGAAGTTTAAGGCAAGTAACTCTTGAAACTTCGTGTTATGGATTCTACTCGATTTTAACCAGTTTTCTCCCGGAAATCGGGTGATTATTAATTTAAAATAAATAAATTAAGCAATTTCGCAATCGCAATTATTATGGTTCCTTATTTTACGTGGAAAATATAGTATTCAAAAGCTAGTTCTGCTGTCCATTTGCTAAATCTTATGTGTCTGAAGATGAGAGGCTTCCTTTCTCATCCTCTCATCGGAGTGAGACTTCTGAATTTTCGCTTGCATGATTATATTTTCCCTCCATCTTGAAACTCAACAAGGTCCAAACTCAGGGAACTCAGAGAAAAAATACAAATATCGAATGTAGGACGCAGATTCAAATCGTAAATTATCGAACTTTGGTCGTGTCTGTCATGATACATTTCCGTGATGAAATACTGGAATACTTGTGTGTATTCAACATGATGCGAGCATAGAGCGACGCATCGTTTACTACATAAACTAATTCATTTAGAAACAGTATTAATTTAGCTCTAATCAATTAAATGATGGTTTGAAATATATAAATACATTACTGAAAACTGTAACTGTTACGACACCCGCAGAGCAAAAGAGACCAAAGGTGATTAAGATAGAGAGTTATCGAAGATTTATGAAGATCAAACAAACAGAGTGACTCACCGATGAAGAAGTCCGACGACAGTTTGGAGACAGAGAAGTAAGTACAAAGATAACTGAGAAGAATAAGATCTCTTTTGGCTCTACTGTCAACTATCTTGTCTAGTCTACTATTATGGTATCTTCCCTCACCTTAACACCGTTGCGCCGGTCAATTGCTTTACTTTCCTACACATTGCATTTGAATTGAATTGAGTATTAATTGAATTGATTGTTCTGGGATCATGCCCCTTAAGAACAAAAAAATACACACAAAGTGATGCGAGACAATGAACAAAATAAGAAAAAAATAAATATTATAAAATGGCAAAGACGAATAGATGTGTGTTGCATTACATTTTTACACAGAAATTATATAGTACAAATAAGACACAGTTAACAAGTATGCAAAGTAAACTGCGAAGTGTTATATGTAATGAATTCAAAATTCAGCAAATAAGTTCAAAGTATAAGGATACAACGACAGCATTAAAAATCAGGCAATAATACATTATAATAATTCATTGTGAAAGTTGAGAGAGAGGGACTATTTTTTATATCTTTAGCTAGATTATTCCATAGACGAAACGCTGTTACGATGAAAGAGTTTTGGAACTTAGTCGAATTATGAATAGGAAAATATAAAAATTCTGAATCACATCTGGTACACATTTTACTTGTTGGCTTTGTTACATTGGCTTGCTCTTTCCTCTTTAGAAACTTTCCCAACGATTCGACCTCTTCTCTCCACTATGCTCCTCGTGCTTTCGTTGTTTCTCTTGGGAGCCTCTTGTCTAATTCCCTGTATTTCCTCCCGCTGGGCTATGAGTTTAAGGTTTATTTCTATTTCCTTCTCTTCTGCGTATCGCATATCATTCCCTCAATAACCCACGGTTTTCTAATTTTGGGTGAACTTAGTACGCCTACCGTGGCAGTCGTCGCCCCTAAAGATTCTCTGCAGACAACCATTCATTTGCCTCCTAACCTTCGACCTATCTGTCCTGGGTGGGCCTACCAGGAGCATTGCTCCCGCCAGTTCAGCTCCAGAGATCATCAGAGCACACAACCTACTTCCACTACGACCTGATTGTAGTCTTTTGGAAGAGTGCGGGTATATAGCAAGCAAAAAAGTATCAACAGTGTGTTGTTTTTAATAATTCCTCAGCTATATTTTAAAAATAAATCCCATATTCACCACAGTAATTGTTTCAGAATTACAAAAAAATCCTTCCGTTAGAGACTCTTAAAACTCCTTCCGTGGAGGAGTTTTAAACGTCTCGCAAGAAAAAAAATCAAGTTAAAGATTTATATAGATATTTTTATTTAATTACCGAGGTTTTCAGTCATTTAAAACTATATTATTGCACCATTAATATTATAATATTTACGATGGCCAGGGCTCAAATCCCTGCAGAGGAGGATGTTTTCCGTTGGAAACCCGATCCCTACTTGAGTGTCTTGTGGAGGGCACTTCAAGTACCGCACTCCGTCCGTCGGATGAGACGTTAAACCGTGGTCCCCTTGGCATCTTTCGTTAAGAGCAGGCTAATGCCGACGCTGGGTTTCTCTCTATCCTCCCTCTCATACCTACTCCAATGGCGCAAATGACCTTAGCTGTCGGTCGCCTCCCTAAATATCCAATACATCCATATTATATTTACTTCATGCTTCTTAAAGCTGCTGAAATTAAAACGAAATATTCGAATATTGTCTCCATTATTACTCGGGAACTATCTCGCTCTAACCACCTTGACTGTAAATCTACATCTACACCTATTTAATACCCTGCGAGCCGCCACATGGGCGTGTGGCAGGAGGTGGTAGGTCACAAGCCGTATAAAGATGTAATGATGACATGTATTATGGGAGTGTATTTAATGGAGCTCAATTTTTATTGTGGTCGCTTATTGTTTGCGGAAAGAATGAGTTTATGTACCCATCTGTTCGGCAGAGTGCCTCTCTCATTTTATCGCATCTGTCAGACCTAGAGATGAAGTGAGGAGTCATAATAATATTCTATGTCGCTCTGAAAAATATCAGTTCTCAATTTACCAAGCAAACTAAGCCTAGCATGTAGCCTCCGAGTCTATAGGGGCTCTCACCTTAATCCCTCTAAAAGTTGTGAGAGACTATATGTACGCTCGTAGCTGTTTTTAACGAAGCATGCTGTTTTCCTACGTATTTTATTAATTTTTTTGGTTTAATCTATTTGATCAGGGTTCCAAATGCTCGCGGCATATTCGAGGTGTGGTCTAACCAGGGCGAAGTAGAATCTCTCCTTGACTCTTTCATCCGAGGACCTTCCTATTATACGTTTAACAAAACGTAGTGCTGCGCCACATATGTTCTGTATGTTACGTTTTACGGTAATGTAGCGGTATTACGTCTGGACCGCCAGATATGGGGGAAGCCAGAGATGCGTCCGAGTGATATTGGAGATGGACGGGGGGGACCAGGGAAGATGGGTGAATGGTGATCGCTGAAGGGACATGTACTGCTTGCCGTACGATCGCAGGACGATGAAGTGGGAAGGGCAAGAATCGGGTGCGTGGGGGGGGGGAGGGAACGGACGTATATTGGTAGAGAAGAAGTTCGTGGTGCATCATTATTATGCGGCTGCAGCAAGGCCATCTGTCGACTACACCAGCACCCACCCCTACTATAGATACAGTGGGGGGTCTACTCGAAGCAAGGTCCGTGGAATTACAGACGGGCAATTCCGTTCGTTTTTGGGGACTCGTTCACTCCGGACCGGTCCTTTTTGGGACCCGTTCCTATTCACTCGCTCACCGTTCCTTTTTTATTGGTGGTCATGCATTTTTGTGCTGTTTTTGGTGTTTAAAGTATGTAAAAAAATACTTATAAATACTTGGTATAATGTCGTAATAACGGCGTTTAAGAATTTTGGATGAAACGAGATGAAAGGTATATTACCAACTTATTACATGGTTTCATATAATGGTTTCATATACAGGGTGTTTCAGAAGGAAAGTTCGAAACTTCTGGAGGAGGAAGAGGAGGTGATTTTCAGCATTTTTTATCATATCAACATGGGGTCGTGACTCCTTAGCTACCGAGCTATGGCAAAGTAAACATGTCTTCAGAAGTATTCTGCAATCATAATGAAAACACTCAATTTCAATGACTAGTATCGATTGAGGAGATATGATAAGAACAACTAATTACACCGCTAGCATCAGCAGATGAATTATTGGGGTGTTATGTAGGACATCCAACCTTTTAATGATAGGAGCAAAGGAGCGAAAGTTATGACGGACCTATAGGAACGACGGACCGGAAAGAACGGATGACCGAAAGGAACGATGGACCGAAAGGAACGATGGATCGAAAAGAACGAACAACCAATAAGAACTAAGGACCGAAAGGTCAAACGGGCCGAAAGGACCAACGGACCGAAAGGAACGATGGACTGTAAGGAATGACGGACCGAAAGAACCGAATGACCCAAAAGATCGACGGACCAGAAAAGTACAACGGACCTCATAGGATCGATGGACCAAAAAGAACGAATGACCGGAAGGAACGATTGACCGAAAAGATCGACGGATCGAAAGGGACTATGGAACAAAAGGAACGGTCGTTCCACAGGAGTCGGTCCTCAGCAAGTTAATTTTGAATTAGAATTCACTCAAAATTTTACGATTTCCAGATTTGCCTTAAAAGTTGGTACAACTCCAGTTGAATAAACCTTGCTGAATTTCAGCAAATTTCGGGAAATATATTTTACATTGTAAATGAACTATGATATAATAACTCACGGGATAAAAATATAATATATTATAACTTTCGGGGACAATAAATACAGATATAATAAGATTCTTGAATATTTGGTCATTTGGTCACTTAACTCACAGCCAATGTTTTTGCCAAATATATTGGCGTCCTCAGGACTTTGTAACTCAAAACAAAGAGACACACAGCCAGGTAATTATACAATTATTAGTACAAAATTGTGGAATTGAAAATTTACCTTCCATTGAGCCTAATTAACTGTCTATTGTTTGGAGTTGTTATTTACTTTGTTATTGTTCAATAATAAGCTCAATGGTTGGTTAATTTTCAAATACTAAAGTTTTATACTAATAAATGTATCATTACCTGGCTGTATGTCTCTTTGTTTAAGGTTACAAAGCCCTGAGGATGCCTGATATATTTGGCGAAACGTTGGCTGTAAGTTAAATACATCCGAGACAAAATATTCAAGAATCTTATTATAGTCTATAAGGTTTCTTTGAAATGTGAGGGAAAAGATTTGCATAGCCCAGAATATTTTAATTCAAATAAGATTTTCTATTGGAATTACCGGTTCATAAGATAACTAAATGTGAAAACATTCGTGTGGAGCGTAGAACTCTATATATTGGAAGCATGAACCATTGGAAAAGCTGTTCAGAAAAGAATAGTAGACTCCAATACCTGGTGCTGGAGGAGGATGCTGAAAATAAAATGGACGATCAAAATAAGAGATGTTGAAGGGTACAGAAGAGTAGATGAGGAAAGGACCATCCGGAACACCACAGAGAAAAGAAGAACCAGATGGACTGGATACGCCCTGAGGCACAGTGCACATATTTGTGAAGAACATAATTGAAGGAAGAATAGAGGGAAATGCTCCCAGAGAAAGACCCGGGAATAAGTTCGTGGACCAAATACAGAGTAGGTAAAGGAAAGAGTAGTAAGGAAAGTATATAAGAAGAGATCCCAGGAGGTAAGGGAAATAGCATTAGATAGGGAAGGGTGAAGGGTTGCAGTAAACCGATCTTAGGATTGAACGACCAATGAATGATAACTAAATCGAAAACCACTGATTGTTCCTCCTTCCGAAGCAGCACACGCTTTGGACGGGTGTATCTACGACGTCATTGACGTCACGTGAAAGGTCAGCCCATTGCGGCGCGGATCCGGAATTTGTCTTGTTAACACGTATTGAGGCAACCTGTATATTCTGCGGACCTTGCACTCGAGGGAAAATCTAAGAACAACAGAGGAGGAAAAGGGGGAAATAAGGAGTTTGCCGAGCGGGAAAAAGGTAGGAATCGTCGGAGATTATTGCCGTTCTATCGGAAGAAGGAGAAGGAGAGTCGGCGACCGAGAATTCGGGAACGTTTTCACCCGGCAGAAGACTTTGGAGGAGGAATATATTGGTTCTCAGTGGCTCTCAAGGATTTCGAAAATTCACCGTCCTTAACCATTCGAAATGATGACAAAGTATTATCATTCATCGGAATACACCATTGATGTATATGGAGAGGGCACTACGTCATCAAACTGAAGCCAGGCAACCGAATTAACAACCATATTATTTAACCCTGCTCTTTAATTACTTTCCTTAAAATAACATCACGGAATGGACGAATTAGCGGATGGAAAGCAAGAATATCCAACATCTATTCGAAATTTAAGGCAAGTAACTCTTGAAAAATATATTGGCTGCTAAGTGCTATGGTTTGTCGTCAATTTTACAGTAGTTTTCATCGTTAATGCGGATGGCTATTAATTTAAATAAATAAATAAAATATGCATGGGTGATTCATATTAAAGAAGTAAGTTCATGCTGATTTTTTATAAGTCAAAGATTAAAAACATGGTTTTCCAATATAGTGGACTGACATTAGCTTCTAACATTGGCCAGCATAGCAAGCGCCCTCTCCATCTACCTCCATGGAATACACACTCCTAGGGTATCCAAATTCCCGGAATTTTGGAATATTCGGGAAAATCGAGACCTGTAAATCGTATTTTATGATAAATATAGAAAGATCCCCAGATAATCTACCCTATACATTTGATTTTTTCCTAAAGTTTATTCATCCCCATGAAGACGCTGGTAAAGTCTTGTATGTACTTATACATTACGACCACTATGAAAGACATAACTTGGCATGGAATCCGAGAACAATTTATAGCCGTTATTCGCCGGGAAAGCATCAAAACCTTCAACGTTATTAGGACTCAAACTCAGCTGATAAAGTCATTTTGCCAATTTCCAGACCAATTTTTCTTGTAAATGGGAAACCAGAGAGGCTTTCAACTTCGAAGCTGTGTTTGGAGTAATATAAGTGAAATCCGAAGGACTTCTTGGATCGCGTTGTCACCGTCGATGAAACATGGATCCATCACCGCGCACCGGAAACCAAGCAACAATCAAAACAATGGCCTGCTTCCGGTGCATCTGCTCCTAAGAAGGCGAAGACGGCCGGAAAAGTTATGGCGACGACTTTAGGAATGCAAAGAGCGTCATATCCATGGGCTCCTTAGAAAGAGGAAGAAGAATCGCCGGACAATATTACAGGGAGTTATTCGACCGCTTCCACAAGATTGGATTAGCTATTTGGGGAGGCGATCGACAGCTTAGGTCCCTTGAGCCATAGGGGACATATAAGGGAGGGAGGGTGGATAGAAACCCGGCGTCGCCATTAGCCTGCTCTTAACGAAAGGTGTCAAGAGTCAAGAGGACCACTGCTTAACGTCCCATCCAACAGACGGAGTACTGTACTTGAAGTGCCCTCCACAAGACACTAAAATGGGGATCGGGATTTCCTCTGAAAAACATCCTCCTCTGCAGAGATTTGAACCCTGGTTGCCCGTATGGTTAGCCAGTACTCCAGCCACTACAACAACTCTATCCTCACTTCAAAAAGACAATGAAGAGAATTAGCCCCATTTGTCGTAGGAGAAAGAACTGTTTCACCACGACTACGTGCCAGCACATTCATACGGAGCTGTCACCACCAAATTATATGAATTCCGATAAGCCGTATTCCCCCGACCTAGCTCCCACAGATTTTTTTGTTCTCAAACATGAAGAAATGCCACGCAGGAATAAAAATAACGTCGTGGCAGGGGTGTATTTCAAGATTTCGACAGCATTAGTTTTTTAAGGAAATAAAAAAATAGCAAGAACTTAGGGAAAAGTGCACGCCCCTGTGTGTGAGAAGAAATTATACCATTATTCCCACCACGAGTACTAATTGAACCACCCTATAATTAAATAACATCCTTAAAAACTATATATCTCAAGGGAAATAGTTGCAGGCTTTACTTTGTGGAAGTTATCCATTACGAACTTGGACTTTGGACTAATGGACTTTGTTAACTTGATGAGTCCGCTATTTTGCACCAGCTTTTGCATGTAAGAATAACTCTTCAGACGTAAAGAGACTGGATGCCGCTTGGAGGGCCACATTACGTACTTGTTTTCCAAAGCTCAGCATTTTTACTGTCACCTCATCTCGCTTGAAATGTTCCACGTGGATTTCTTTGATTAACCAATTAATTTTATGTCGTATCCATGAAGAAAAATAAATATTGATATCACTAACCAGTAGCATTCACCAATGTAGTGCATGTTAGTATACTGGTCAACGCAAGACACTCCTAGTTTCTGATTCGTCATTGCACTATTTTACTGACCGCTTTTTGTTCCCCACCTGATGGCTAAGTGGTAAGTGAGTGGTTTGACCTTGCACTTGAAATTGTTGCATACCTGTTGTGAAATCATCCCGTTCTATACACCATAGATGTGGCTACCACGGTATTTTGAGGTTGTAGACGTAGCTCCTATGTCATTCCCATTACATTTTATGACATTTCTGAAATTTCCTAAAGGTTTAAGGTCCCGTCAGTTTTAGTTAGTTGGTGCGAAATATTATTTTGACTAGAATTCCAAGAATTTAGTCTCATTTCGAAGAAAAATATGTTACTCTTCCTAAGATAACGAAGCATTACCGGACCCTTACCGAACTAATTCCCGATATTTATGTATACAATCATTTTTCAAGGGAAATGGAACGCTTATGCACTCCAGAGTGACTTCTTCAAAAAATAGGGAATTTTTAGCCTCTAGAAGTCGTTTAAAAAATTAAAAGTGAGTAGTTCGTATGATTTTACGGCTAGCTTTGAAAATAAATTATATTTTTTCTGCAGTAATTTTTCAGAATCACAGAAAACCTCCCGCTGTGAACTATTTTTAAGTGTATCGTGTGAAAAAATAATTCAAATTAGAGACTTACTAGCTGACCCGTGCGAATATTTCTCACAGTATGCAAATTCTTCCTGTTTCATCCTTTTTTCTCCCTGTTCTTCTACCTGTTTCTTCCCATGAACAATTGTTTGTTATTTACGTTTCTGTTAAAGATACATAACGTAAACGTAAACAGTAAACGGTCACACTGATTGCATGTAGAATGTAAAAAGTCTAACTAAATGATGTGTTAATAGATGACGCCTCCCACAGTCTTTTAAGCACGTAACCATAGCCACCATATTAGTTGATTATATTGTCAACAGATGGCAATGTTAATTTTTGATCATTTTTTTGACAAAAACTTTAACTTCAAACCATTTGTCTATTTTTTGTCAATTGCGGGGCAAATAAGCTTTAAAACGATGTTTGAATCATTAATTTTGATGAAGAATTATGGGAGTTATGGCGTTGAGACAAAAAAAACACCTTTGAGAAATAATATATATGATGTTGATATAATGTTGAAATCACTTCGAATTTGTCATATAAAAGTATATTATTACACTATAAACAATGTAATGTTAATTCATGCTTCCCACAGCTGCTGTAATTAAAGCGTACAATTCGAATATGGTCTCCGTTATGACTAGGGAACTATCTCGCTCAAACTACCTTAAGGATCTGGCTCGCACTTGCTTGAAAGATTTCATTTAAATATTCCACCGACGGTCTAATACGGTCGAAGAGTCTCGGGATTACAACTGATGGAAACTCGATTTTCCCAAAGATTGGAAGAGAGAAGATTCTGGGGATGTTAACTCAAGCTTTTTACGGATGGGAAGAGTTGAGGGTAGACGGCGAAATTTCCCCCAATATCGGAAGACAATGGACGAAAAGGAAAAGGCTGAGGGGAGGAGGAGAAAGGCATACCGATGGATTGGGAGTCGAAATAGGTATTTGCAAAAGGCACGACCCTACTCGCTCGAAATGAACGGTGGATTTCACAGATCAGGAACAGATTCGTGCGATTGAAGACGTCGGGACCGATAAGGTCAAATGCTAATCATAGAATAACTCAAACATCGGGAGGGTATCGCCAAATAAGAAATACGGGGAAAGTTTAATCCCTTTGATCGCCGGGGCGAATGAAGTTCGCTCTCGAACCCTTGGATGGAAATGGAGGACTTAGCGGAACCACCAGTGCCAATATCGGGGGCCAAGATTGAATAACCTCAATTGAACTGAAATAGCTCAGCCCAAGTAGTTTCATTTCTCCCATCCCTTCGACGTGTTTGAAGTCTGGCGTCATCAAGGGGCTTCATCGACGTGAAAGCAAATGCACTTAACCCCCAAAACGATACACGAAATATATTTAAACCGCCAGCAAAGGTAGTAGGAATGGTTAACTGCCCACACAAGAACTCTCGGTTATTTGAGGGTTATATTAAATTTAAGCCCCCAAATAAATTGGATTCCTCAAACACGTAGCGTGGGCGGAAAACAAATAAATGATAAATGAAAATCGTAAAATTGGAGGTACATGATTATGGGCGTAATTTCAGACGCTTGCGTGAAAGCCAACTTTTTGAGGCGCAATCGGTGTACACAATTTGCGTTCCATTCTCAAGAGATTAATCTGCACAGAGATTCAAAATGAAACATTTCTGATAACCTAGAATCAACGCGTTAGCTTCATATTAATTCCTCAAAAATTATCTATATTATTTATAGTATTTTTAGCTCTAAAAACAGGTTTGCAGCATCTCTCCTACATTGTTCAAGATATATTTAGAACAAAAACAAAACGGAAAATGAAATGCAGAGGAATGTGTATCCCTTTGAAAAGTACTAGCACTTTATATTCCCTGCGCTTTGCAGATGATCAGATACTGATAGCCCAGGACCACGATGATTTATCAAACATGGCACGTAAGCTAGTTGAAGAATACAAAATTTGGGGTCTGGAAATTAATATCAGAAAGACTTGAAATGTGTGCAATGAAGGAGTACAAGAGAATATTGCTGGAATATGGATAGAAAATACAATACAGCCAAGAATACAACTACTTGGGTGTTCAAATAACTCAAAATGGAACCCTGGATGATGCAATTAAAGGAAGAAATTAGCAAGGAAAAAAGGGCAATATCCATTTGCAAAGAACCACGGAACTATCCGCGCAGTTACTTCAACGGGGTCACTCGCTAGTGATCACACAATTGTGTGAAATTCACAGTGGAAAAATCATTCGCCTGGACTGGGCATCGAACCCAGATCCCTCGATTTCTCGATGATTCAAAATCGCGGGATCTGGGTGCGATGCCCAGTCCAGGCGAATGATTCTTCCAATGTGCATTTCACACAATTGGGCAATATACGTGTTAAATAGCATTTTATGGGACCAAGGTATATCCAAAGCTAATAAAAAAGAATATATAATTTAATGGAAAGAAGTATTAAGTAAGGAGTGGGAGTGAGATGTGGCCGATGAAGGAGAAAACAAAACAAATGCTAAATGTTACGGAGATGGATTACTGGAGACGATCTGCGGGTATATCCAGACAGGAAAGAATATATTTATAGTATTTTTCTGAGCTAAAAACCGATTACAATTGCTTTAAAAACATTTGGAGATGTCAACGTTAAGAATACTATGATGACTAATGTATATCCATGGTCATAATTGTCCAACAAAAAAATAAATATATTTAACCAGAATAAAAACTCGTTTCCCTCCCGCTTTGTTCTTATTGAGATATTACGCATACATATAAAACCCAATTTTAAAGAAATGCCACCTCAATGGCCTCGATTTTTTTTCGCCATTGATACTTCAATAAACTATGAACAATATGGTTTTCTAAAACAAACAATCGCAGGCTACCGAGCGAAATCAGGTGCTGACAATGAAAACCATATCACTGGATTCATTTTCAAAACAGTATCTTTTCCTTATAACAATGCACACCCGTAAATAGTTCCTCGTATTTGACGTATAATGTATCAATTTAAAATGCTATGCAACTATCAGAATCGTAGAGAGCGCCCGAGAAATTAAATATCGTATTGGCTTCCTGGTTCCATTTCAGAATTCAGAAGAGCAAATAGTGGCTGAGACGAGATTCTAGGGGAAAAGGCGTTTTTAGAAGCTATTCTGGCGACTGAAAAGGGCACTGTTTCATTCAGAAAGACTTCCTTTATCTACATCTACTAGTGGATTTGTCGAGGTTTGAATATTTTAACCTTGGCGATTTCGAATTCGATCGCGTGCCCCAAGCCAAGGAAAACACACAAAAAAACAAAAGGCTGTATAGAATTAAAGAAACTAGGATTTTTTAAGCGTATAATAGGAAGGTCCGTGGATGAAAAACTAAAGGAGAGAATCTACTTTACTCTGTTAGGCCTCACCTCAAATACGCCGCGAATATTTGGGACAGTGCCATAAAGATTTAACCAAAACAATTAATAAAATACAACGAAAAGAGCATCTTCGCCAAAGCTGCTACGAGCAAACATATAGTGTCTCATAACTATTAGAGGGAATAAGGTGGGAGCCCCTAGAGACTAGGAGGCTGTATTCTAGGCTTAGGTTGCTTGAGAAATTCAGGTCTGGTGTGTTTCAGGGCGTAACACAGAGAATATTATTATAAGTGGAGGGACAGGTTATTTTTAACATTTATTGGGACTACTGAAACCAAGAAAATAACCAGCTTATATCTACGCTCGCGCGATGAGGTTAGCCAAGCGTTAATTGGTTATTTATGCATCGTAGTAACCCTGTAAAAACACAAATATAGATTAGGGATATTTAGGGAACAGGGAACAGCATTTTTTAAATAATCATACACAAATTTTGAATTGCTTGAATATCCGAGCACAATTAAATAAATAAATAAATTATTTGCCGTGCTCTTATTCAATAAAAATTGCACACCAGATCAAGCAAAACACGCAGTTTAAAACGGTGTAATTTCGTGCCCGATAGAATCCGGCCTTAAATCTTCTGTGACGACTAACGGACTCCACTCTGACTCTAAAAAAATAGAAAGGATGACTTGAATCATTGCTGGCCACTGCTGATGTAGTGAGTCACACAGTTTGCTTGGACTTGCGCCTCCCCGACAGGGCACTGCTGGTGTAGTGGTATCATGCAAGATTCCCATTCTTGCGACCCGAGTTCGATTCCCGGGCAGTGCATTTTTTTGCGTCGCGGGGATCCATATTTTGGCATCAAAACTTTGCTGTCAGCCCGTCTTTAAAAAAGCCATGCCTTTCAAACTCTTTCCCCTTCATTTTCACGGGACTTGAAGAAACTACATGATACGCTCCATAACGGGGTCTAACATCAAAACCGGACAGTGTTAAGGTAGTGCGAGCGAGATAGTTCTGTAATCATAATAGAGACCATATTCAAACTATACATTTTAATTTCACCAGCTATGCGACACACGAATTAAATATTGCATTATTAATGTTGCAATAATATCCTTTCATGTATAGTTTTTTATTTATAGTTTTCCATGACAGAAATTGTAAGTAATTAAATGAAAATATCTAAATAAACCTTTATTTTGACTCATTTTTTTCACACGGTACGTTTGAAACTCCATCAAAATGGAGTTTATTGTGATCCCGAAGAATTCATTGCTGTGACAATATGATTAATTTTCAAAAGTGGTGGAGAAAACATAAAAAATACACACTGAGTTGATTTTTTGACGAGATTTAAGTGTTAGAAAGCCCACTTCTATTCAATAATGTCTCTTTGGAGTTCATGCACGTACCATTTCCCATGTAAAATGGCTAATATTTTCTGGCAAATATATCAGAAAGTAGTAGATAACGGCGTTGAATATTCCGCGTCACTGGAAGGGTGATATATTTTTCTATAAAATGAGTTCAAATTTATTGACGTCGAGGTAAAATGATATTTCACCCAAACTTCCTTAAAGCATATGACTTGTGCATATTTTTACAAACTTAGACTTATTACAATAGTCGAGAAGCCTGGCTGAATTTATTGCTCTTACAAGTGCAATAACTATTTCCCACTAGGTCATTAAAATGACTGTTAAAAGGTCAATATTTCGTTCTCCGGCTTACTCATTAGCTATCTCGCAAGTACCATCACGTGGGACTGAAGAAGTGTAACAGACATCAAGCGGAAAATAGCCCAAGCTAAAAAAGCGCTCATGGGAAAAAGACAACTGCTGAGCTTAAAGAAGATAGGACTACAAACTAGGAAACAATATTCGCAAACATTCGTGTGGAGCGTATCACTCCATGGATCGGAAGCATATACCATTGGAAAAGTATTCCAGAACAGACTAGAAGCCTTTGAAACCTGATGCTGGAAGAGGATGCTGCAGATACAATGGACGGACAAAATAAGGAATGATGAAGTTTTCAGACGAGTAGAAGAGGATCATATGGAACACCAAAGAGAAAAGGAGAACAAGATGGATCAAGAGTATCCGGAATACCATAGAGAAAAGAAGAACAAGATGGATTGGACACAGCCTGATACACAATGGGTTTGTGAAGAACGTAGTTGAAGGTAAAATAGAGAGAAAAGTCCCCATAGGAAGATCCTGGAATAAGTTCATGGACCAAATAAAGAAGAGGGTGCATAGAAAGAGATACCAGGAGGTAATGGAACTAGTAATAGGGAACATTGGAGGGCTGCAGTCAACCAGTCTTAGGATTGAACAACCAATGATGATGATATGAGCCACAAAAGCAGTAAAAAGTATTTTTTTTGTAGCTAAGCATGACGGTTGTAGACGAACTGATCAGAAAACATAGGCAGAGCTGACCAAGAATTATACTGAATTCAACCACCCGCAGTAGATTCTATATTTAGGGAGTTAGGACTGTCGGAGAATTTGAAGAAACGGATTTCCAAGCCGAGGGCCAAGATACGACATTTTGGAAAGGACAGAGAACATTTCAGTCCCTCAAGGATGAAGGAATGGAATGGAATTCCGTCGCCACTGTTCCAAACGGAAAGTCCGTTCCAAGCAGGTGAGAAGCAAAACTATTAATTTACCACCCTATTTATCTATCGCCACTTCACCACCCTATTTATCTATCTTCCAGGAGAGCTGCCGATAATGGTCTAGCAGATTATGGAGAATAGACCCGGGGAAATACTGAAGCCATTAAAATGCGCAGTCGGCCATATTGAATGGGTCAGTTGAGCAGTTAAATAACATAGGTATCAATAAGGAATTAGTCGAGGTACTGCAATGATTTACTATCAAAAATGCCTGATGAAATCATTTCAAAAAAACCATGAATATTTTCATAAAATGCATGTTAAACTTGTACATATTTACAATTCTGGCAAACACGTGATCCAAACAAGTTGACGAAGAACTCACTATTCTTGTTAGAAGTTTGAGCAAGCAAAGTAAACCATAGGAGCTCATTAGATCATTATAACAGTTTGATACATTATTGTTATCTAAAATGTTTATGTTAATATCACCAACAACTACTAGATTACCATTAATGTTTTGCTCTACACTTTCTATTTCATTGAAGTACTGAACAGGGTGAGTGTTCTGATGTCTATAAACACTTAGCAAATGGAAAGAAATCAAATTATGTTGCAAAGTTAGTAGTACACAGAAAGCAGCAGAAGATAGTGTGAGAGGGTTTAAGTGACAACAAATATAATCTAATACAAAGACAAGAATACCTTTGGCTCGACTGTCATCACAGCATTTGGAAAAGTATTTATAACCAGCTATTTTGTAGTGATTTATTTCACATTCTTTAATCCAGATCTCTGCGAGGAATATTATTGTAGGTTTAAATAATAAAGTATCAAGATTTATCAAAAAAGCGTCAAAGTTTCTTCTCATACTACGTTTATTTTGTTGGACTGTTATCACTTTTTTTAGTGGTAGTGAATGAAGATATCTTACTGAAACTTTCGTTAAGAGACATAATAAGGAAAAAAACCAAAGAAAAACTAGAGTATACTTTAGTCATCTAAGCAAGTCACGACATGAACTGGTTCTTTTTCCGCTTTTCTCAGGATGATTTTACCGCCACGCAGCCACAGGTACTTGAAATTCTTTGACTTCTTCAGATCCCTTGCCGCATTTGAAGACTTTGTGTCTACCAGGACAAAGGGCTTCGTTCACATACACTGGATAATCAGATGGTGGTAACCCGACCAGAGTCAGGTGACGCAGGGAGAAATTTCTTTTAACCCTGCGCCTGGCCAACAAGTTGTCTTTCAAGTGCTGGTGCACAAAACGCACGTGAATTCCACCCGATTTCTCATTCACTTTTGACTTAAATCGGTAGCACTCATCGATAAGACCTTCGTTTATTTCAACACCTAAAGCTCTGCCGACATTATCAATTATAGCTTTGAGATTTTCGTTGGGGCTTGTTGGAATATCATGGATTTCCAGACAATTATCAAGCAAACGCTGTTCAACGTCGTCCCATCGTTTTAAAGCTTCAGCTACTTGCTTTTTTAGAGTCAAATTCTCAAATTTTAAGGCCGAAATTTCATCAAAACAGTCATCTTATCTTTTCCCCTGAGATTCTATTAATTTTACACTATCATCCAACTTTTCATAAAGTTTATTTATAGTGTCACCGAGGCTCCTTTCAGTCACTTTCAATTTAATTTTAATTTCTTGAAACATAACATACATGTTCTGAAAGGGTTTTCTACCTGACGATGTAGTTTCTAATCCAGTAGGATCAAAATTTTAACTTTTCTCACGTTTAGATTAGCAGCACTCTATGCACCTCCAGGTTTGTCCACTGTCTACTATCCCTTTGATGTCATCCTTAGATATCGGGATTACAAGACAGTTCCCATGGAAATGCTGCTGGCAGTCCACGCACGTAATGAAGTTGGTATTGCGCGTAGATTTACGGCACAGAGAACACAAACTCATGCTGTAATTGCGCGGAGTACACTTCTAGTAGTTCAATATCAGTGAAGATGGTAAAAAAACGACTATAGGAACAGTCACTGCAAGCCGCAAGTCACTGCTATAAATATGCAAAAAACTAAGAACGCATAACCTTGACGTTTCTGCTCGGAGAGGAACACATCTGCACTCAATGGCAGACAGACTGAGACTTCCTTCTGTAAAAACTAGAACTCCGAAGACGGCCCTTTACAGTGGTTTTCAACTTTGCAATGGCTATACGTCGTCCATGAACAATTTTATGAGAGCAGTAAAACTCAAGCCTCAGACAAAAGACACGTGTGGGAAATACAAGCAAAATATGACTAAAAAATTGTTTACCTATTAGAATTTGTAGGTTGTCGTGCAAATTTATTTCGCAAATGTATTGCAATAGATGTTCATAGAGTAACAATAAATTACCCTCTCTACCGCTTCCTTACTTCCCATTTGCAGTAAAAGTGAAATTGTTTAGTTATTTTTTATAATAACTATCAGGTTATTTTGAGGTTTTAGGTCAAGTATGTAACGTTACATTTCCTTAGCCGACGTTTCGGAGTCTAAGCTATTTCATCTTCAGGGCTTTAGGATGAATTCACGTTCATTCCGCAGTCAAAATAATTATGTAGAGAACCAAAAATAATAAGTTACGACACTTATTGTAAATATTAATGCTTACTCCAGAGGCCTGCGCAAACAATTACTTTGAGTGGCAAAGCAGAGTCGTAAAATAAAGAGTCTGCGGAAGCGTTTTCGCCCGTGGTACAGAGCCCCCTTAATTCCGTAACTGCAAAAACTTGTAAATGCAAAATTTTTATAAAAAATATACGTCATACGCGTCATGGCTATCGACTGATTTACCTGTCCTTAGACCTTTCAATAGACAGATACAGAAAAAGGAAAGGAAAAGGAAAAGGAAAAAATGACCCATGAGTAGTCAGGTTGAATATTTATGGGCTCTGGGGTTGATTTCCAACGTTCCCATCTTCACGAAAGCCACGATTTATTATTTCCACGGACGTAGGTGTGTGCGTGGGTGAAGGGACGGAGGGGGGAGGGAGGAGGAGTAGAGGTTAGGGATGGTTTATGATGAAGTGGAGTTGGCCGGGTTCACTCGCTTCCCTGGACCGCCATTGGCAACCTCCTCAAACGTGGCCAGCGGCGGCAGGAGAGTAGGGAGATTGGCTGAAGCAATGGAGAGAGATAGAAGGAAGACACAGAGGGAGAGAGGGAGATATAGGAGTTAATAACACGGAAGTTTGACGATGCGCCCGCTATCCCCTTGAGGGTCTTCTTCTCACTCAGGGTTCCGTGTGTGCCTTTTACCCTCCCCCCCCTTCCGATACACCCCCGAAACTCAACTCCCATAAAATCCCCTTGCCTACGCCCACTTACATTCTCTCGGCTCGATACTTGAAACCTCTGGCCCTCCCAACTTCTTTTCGTTCATACTTTTTCGCGCATTTGGCCCGTTTTACCTCATCCATTTCCCCAGCCCGAACTCTGCCTTGCCTCTTGCCTGCGGTCGCCAACTCCGTATTAACATGATACCCATGAGCCACCACGAAGGCGAGTAGCAGAAAATGTTAGAACAGCGGCCATGAGAAAATTAATGGCATCAGCTAATAAAATATAATTCGTTGTCCCAAGCGTGACTTTGTAACACGGTAAATGATGACAGATATGACGTGATGGCATTCCTCTAAGTATAACAATTTGGAGGTAAAGTAATTCCGTGATTGAATCTTCAATCAGGGACTACTAGAGGGATAAGGTAAGAACAGTCTAGAAGCCTTCGAAACCTGGTGATGGAGGAGGATGCTGAAGATAAAACAGACGGACAAAATAAGAAATTATGAAGTGTACAGAAGATTACATCTACATCTACGTGATACCCTGCGAGCCACCACGAGGGTGTACGGCAGGGGATGAAGATCACCAAACATGCACTGTTGACATGCAAGTAGGATATTTAAGGGAGATATGCTAGATAATAGGGTCACATGGAGCTAGATGGTTATTATCTACATAATAAGAAAGGGATTATTGGTTGTTGTTACATGCATCATGCACTACAGACTACTCTAACTATATTTAACCTACCTATCCCTTTGCTACGCTGCCTATTGTTCTCTCTTATGGTACGTGGGAAAAATTACATTTTAAATCTATCGGTACGACAATCTATCTCTCTAATCTTGTTAATATGATCAAACCTAACATAATACGCAGGGCTTCTCAATATATATCTAACGTCATCTGTGAACAACTCTGTTTCGAATTTACTTAAAAGGTTTAACCTAAATTTTAACCTGCGTTCTGATAGTAATTCCCATCCTAGTTCTTCTATTAAGCTCGTAGCAATTATACAATTATCATAACGGCCTTTAACAAACCTAGCAGATCTCCTTTGCACGCGCTCTAGTTCCTTAATCATACCTTCCTCGTACGAATCCCATATACTAGCATACTAGATTAGAAGAGGGAAGGACCATATGGGACACCATACAGAAAGGAAGAACCAGATGGATTGGACACACCTTGAGACATAATGGGTTCGACACCATGGCGAAATAAATGGCGGACCTACCTATAACTGGCTGATAGCCTTAAAAATGTAGGAAAACAGGCAATACAAGGAGTAAATTTATCCCAAGCTTTCTCTCCGTCGCTCATTCGCTACACTTTCATTGTAGCTCGGAGCGATCTTTTCCCCAGTAGATATATCGCACTTACTTGCACTTGCAGGTGACTTCTTTGCTCAGAGAAAATAGGACTAACAACCAGGAAACAGCATGTGAAAAAATTCGTGTGGAGCGTGGCACTGTCTAGATTGGAAGCATGGACCAATCGAAAAGCTGACCAGAAAAAGACTAGAAGCCTTCGAAACCTGGTGCTGGAGGAGGATGCTGAAGATAAAATCGATGAACAAAATGAGAAATGAAGTGCATAGAAGAGCAGAATAGGAAATTACCATATAGAACACCATACGGAAAAGAAGAACCAGATGGATTTGTCACACTCAACAGGTTTGTGAAGAGGTACAACAGGTTTGTGAAGAACATAATTGAAGGCAAAGTAGAAGGAAAAGTCCGTAGAGGAAGACCCATGAAGAACTTCCAGGACAAAATAAAGATGAAAGAACGTGAGAAGGGCTACCAGGAAGTGTTTCCCTGTTTTTTGTGTTCTCTACAATGCATCTGGAGTTAAGGTAATAACAAGGTATTTGATTTTATCTGAAGATTTTGTGTTTACTCCACCCACAGTATAAATATGGCGATTGCGTGACGACTTTTGCAAGAAGAGAACAAATAATCTTAGTGTACTACTAACTCAAGTCCTTAAAGCGACGCATCACATCTGCTCGACCGGTCGAGTTTGTCATGATTTCCAACCCCAGATTTTTTTGTTTAAGACATGTTTCATCAACTTGAAAATTTCAGGATATAAATAAGAGACCTTTGCCATGAGATACCTGTATCTAAAAAATATGAAAATTTGATCTTGATGTATTTATAAACCACCGGGAAATGAGAAATATATGGAGTATACTTTTACGAAAACTAGTGAATGAGTTGAAAAATTGTATACATGTATCAACCCGTCTTCTATCACAATGCTAATTAACAGCCGTCATGAATGATAGGCAAACTCTCTGGTTGGTTCATTTTGGCAAGCTACCTGGGTAGTTTACGGAAATTATATGCTCGGATGGTGACCAAAATAGTTCAGCCACTCCTCATAGACCTTTGGTCAGCGCTGCCTGTACCTACGCGCTGGGGTCTTGGAAAAAACTTGCTAGCAAATGCCGCCTTGAGCGAGAGTTATCCAGAAGTGAGAGGCTCTTGACATCAAAACGCCTCGATTGGGAGCGTGTATCGCCATCTGATGGATTTTCTAAGAAACTATTTTAAATTGAAGGATAAGATGCGTCCTCTTAAAGAAGTGTTTGAGGCAAAAGTAAGATGTTAAGGGCTAGGAATGAGTGGGTGACGGAAGAATGTGGGTCAGATTAGCCATAAATGGGTAAACTAGATCGGAGTCTGCTTCGTCGGTTTTATAATGCCAAGAGGAGGGAAGAGAGTTGAAAAAAAATACTCACATTGTCGGGTAAAATTAGGTAACGACCCGGACAAAAATAATTACCGAGTGAAACCTTTTCCAATGTCTTCGGGAGCTTCCCAGGATGACTCTCAAAAAAGTCCCAAGAGCTCCTGACTGGGATAGCCTAGTTATCCAGGAAAACCTGGAAAAACCTGGAGATTTCCTGGAAAAATCCTAAATTAGTTAAAAATTCAGTTAGAGCGATGATTTTATATCATTTTGTCAGGAATTTAATGACAAAGGCAACTGAAGTCTTAAATTTCACTATTGACCCACCGAAAAATATATAATCCAGAAAAACTTGGCATTTCCTTGAAATCAATTCATCATGTTAAATGTATCGCCGGATTTCACTGTACTCTGTGATTTCATGATTAATGGCATTGCAAATGAAGCTAGGCACATTCAGGTCGTCACTCAACCGTGTCCAGATTACAGGCTGCCTGGATTTCCCCTGGAATACACCTGGAATTCGATTGTCTTATCTAGTATTTTTCTAAGAAGGAAAGATTCGATGTTATCAGTGTTAAGCGGAAAGGATGAACACAGACTAGAATTTGTGTCAGAAACTGAATTTATTTCTGGTAGTTATAGACATTAAAATAATATATAAATTATGTCGCGATATCACAATGTTTATGAACAACAACAACAACAACTGGAATTGGTTAATACACCAACTTGCGTCGTCTCGCCGCTGGCTCGTAAAAATCAACAATGCTTTATGAAACCAAGACAACAATTATAAGACAATCCTTCCCTGTTTGTGGAGAAGGTAAGTGTATGAGACAGTAAAAAGTACCGGTTTGGTGATCATGAGGCTGAAGATCGTCATAGGGATCATCACTGTCCTATCCTAGGATGCAATGCAATGCCATTAATCATGAAATCACAGAGTTCAGTGAAATCCGGCGATACATTTACATGATGAATTGATTTCAAGGAAATGCCAAGTTTTTCTGGATTATATATTTTTCGGTGGGTCAATAGTGAAATTTAAGACTTCAGTTGCCTTTGTCATTAAATTTCTGACAAAATGATATAAAAATCATCGCTCTAACTGACTTTTTAACTAATTTAGGATTTTTTCAGGAAATCTCTAGGTTTTCCAGGTTTTCCTGGATAACTAGGCTATCCCAGTCTTTTGCTCTTGGGACTTTTTTGAGAGTCATCCTGAGAAGCACCCGAAGACATTGGAAAAGGTTTCACTCGGTAATTATTTTTGCCCAGGTTTGCGGTCAAATTCAACTAATATTACCGGACTAATATCTGATCGTAGAGTGAATGGTGTGAGAGGTAACTATAGCACCGAACGTGTCGAACAACCCCTAATGTGTCGTGAAAGAAGACAAATCTGAGGTCGGGCTGAATTATGCCGCTCATCCACTCGAATGAGTCCAAAAAATGCGCTCTCTGGATGGTTAAGCCCACGGCGCGACATCAAGTGATATGGATTTGTGTCCCGGTCAAGGCGAATTAATGTTTCTATGTGGAATTTCATCTTCCATTGCACCTAATGGCTCAAGCTGTGGTGAGACAATACAATCATATCTATTATAAATATGTGTGGAAAGCGGATCAGTACTCGGTCATTTAGTTGATCGATCGATGGAAATAGAAGCTTGATTCTACCCAGTTTAATCCATTGCACCCACTGATTTCAGTAATGACGAGACAATGCAATCTCATAGCTGATAAAACTGGAAGGAGAGCTCCGAGTTTTAATTTACCTTGCCAGGTCTGAAGGAATTACGCGGACTAAAAAGAGACTCGCTAAAGTGGAAACTTAATCCACGAAAATGGAGCTAATTACTTTTCCTTGCGGCTTCTCCAACTTATGGCCAACTTTCCAGCCCCCCCCCCCTCCCCACGAAAGCTCTTTCGTCCATATAATTTCTATTTTATTTGACGTGAAGAATTCTTAAGTCGGATTGTAATTCTTCGTTTGCCACGTGATGGCGAGCGAAAGACTTTAACTTGAGTCCGCTCAGGGACTTTCCTCATTTTTGCCATGATAGGTTTATAGAAAAAAAATTCACAAGAGAAACTTTCGCACGAAAGTTGATCATATTCTACGATAAAAATTCTCCCTCTTGCTTTCCGGAATAATTTTTAGTAGTAATGGCATCAATATCGCCGAAATGACTTTATTCTCAATGAAAAGATCCCAAGTTTCCCCTTATGTTTCAATAGGATTTTGATCAATGACCTGATTATGTGATGGGACACTATCTAGAGAACTAATACGTCTATTTGAGAGCTATAAAAGGAGTATAATTAATCGCAAAATAATAAAAGGTAATATGCGACAGAAAATGCTGTCAACAATGGGAATTGCGATAAAATAAACGTTCTATCAGCTCACGTTATGGAGCACAATAGTTGAAAATGTCGCATGAAAAATAAAAGGATTATCAAAAGCACTGCCTACGGATCCACTTGGTGATTTTCTCTATTGTGGCACAATGAAAATATAATTTCCATTTCGATATGAATTAATTTGCGCTTTTAATGGTTTTGTAACAAACCTGAATACCTGAAGATGCAAAGACATATATTCAACGGTATCTGGCGAGATACTGTGGGACATCATCGTGAATTTTAAAAGAAAAAACTTTTAATGTCCACTCTGTTATTCATTTGCACAACATGCATCGACACTTAAGGCCTCATCATCAGGTACATGGTACAGGTACATGGTACCTGATGATGACGCTGTTGCGTCAAAACGCATTGCACAAATAAACATCCGAGTGGACATTACAAATTTTTTTAATCACTGAAGCTGCAACTTTGAAATTTCTTCTAAAGATGTAACTTTGTTACGAAACCAGCCATTCTAATGAATTTATGTAGAAATTGCAGTATATATTTGTTTCATTTTGTCGATTTGTGGTGGGATAATGCGGTGGTATTACATGTAGATATTGTAAATAGGTAATAATTGGTGGTTACCATACATATTTTTAGGACGTGCGTTGAATAATTTTTCATTCAAATCATAGAAATGTACCATACCATGCATGCGAGAAAACTTTCTTGTAAAGTCACTCTCCATCCACCTTAAGGTAGTTTGAGCGTGATAGTCCCCTAGTCATAACAGAGACCATATTCGAACTACACGTTTTAATTTCACCTGCTGTAGACCCCATGAATGAAATATTGCATTCGAATCTTATGTGTATATGATTATATGTAATATTAATGGTGCAATAATATAGTTTTAAATATTGGAAAGCCAAAGTAATTCAATGAAAATATCGATATAAGTCTTAAACTTGACTTTTTGGTACGGTCGTTTAGAACTCCTTAAAAAGGGATGGTTTTTTGAGATACCAATGAAATTACAGCAGTGAAAATATGATTAATTTTTAAAATGGTTAAGAAAACATACTAACTACACACTGTTAATTTGTTGAAGAGATCTAGGTGCTAAAAATCCCTCATTTTTTTTAAATAAGGTCTTTATGGAGTATACACACGTAACATTTCCCATATAAAATGGCTGGTATTTGCTGGCAAAAATCTCGGAAAGTAGTTCGGCAAGGGGCTAACATTTTAGTATCCTCGGAAGGGTGAGATATTTTTCTTCGAAGTACGACCATATTTGAATTATACGTTTTAATTACCCAAGTCGAGAGACACATTAATTCTAGGTGAAATTATCTATTCTATATGAGTAAAAAAAACCTTTATTGATTTCTAAGTGAAATTATATTTCGCTCACCAACCTCAAAAGACCCAGTGGTCATATCACATGCCAGCCGATGGCAAGAGAGTTGGCTGTTCACGCAGAGAAATTTACCGCAAGCCGCTTCCTGCGCCAGCTCTGGCGCAAGGAATGTCCCCGTGTGCGCAGGGCCTCACAGTGCGTTCCACCCACCTCCCACTTCTCCACTTCTCCTCCCGTCAAACTCTCGCCCTTCCTCCGTCCAATGAGATGGGCCGAAAGGCAAACGAGCAACTTCTCCGCGGACGAAATTGGGACCGAAATAGATCTTGTACTCTCCTTTCTCCCATATAATCCACTTCGAGACTCGGGAACTCGGACCCTTGCCCTCTTTGCCATGCCCTGAGGGCTTGTGTGCCGCGCTATTCACACACCCCGATTCCCTCCCACACAGCCGCCGAACGGTCCGCCGCCGGTCCATCTCGTCGGTCACGTCTGAAGAAAGGCGCGGTCTGGGAACACCACCAATATCCCCAACAAAAATAAAAGGCGGTAGGGGGGCGGGGCAGCGCAAAGTTGGGTTATTAGGAGGAGCCGATCGGTTTGCGTGGGGAGGGGGAAATAAGGGGCGGGAAGGTTTCAGGGGTAGTTGAGGGTGGCTGGGAGAGAGGGGGGGGTGGGTCTAATATCTAAGTAAGTGCAGCTACCGCGGAGTTTGACCAACTTAACGAAGCCCCGCGGCGTTCGTTTCATTTTATTTTTATTTTTAAGGGGAGTACGCGAAATAAGCGGAGGAATGAAAAAACAAAAGAAATCCGGAGGGAGCGCGGAAAGAAAAGGCATAAATATGAACTGCGAATGAGGCTGGGAGAGTCACCCGAAAAATAGAGGGCTGCACACTCGTGAATATATTGGAGCACGGGGAAGGGTTGGGCCGAGGACTGGCACCCTTCATGAATAAATATTGAAAAGGAGTTAATATGTCAAAGTTTTCACCGGAGGAGCCGTGCCTTATCAACTGCCACCCTGCCTCCAACCCAAAATGCTTTTTGGAAGTGCATTTGAAATGCAAAATACTCTAAGTACTTCATATACGTATTAGAATTACCAGAAGTACATCAAATAAGTATTTGAAGTACTTAGAGTAATTTCGTCCTTACTAAAATTAATAATACGCCATTATAGTACTTCGAGTGTATTTAAAATACAAAACACTTTAAGTACTTCAAATGCGTATTTCAAATATATGTACTCGAAATACTGCCCATCTCTGAATTAGGTGAAGTGTGACAAGGAAGAGAAAAGTATTTTTTAATACAAATGAATAACATTCATGCATACCAATCACGCCGTTCCCTTCCGGGGTAGGCACAGTCACTAAGTTTTACTCATAAATACATATTTGTACACCTAACTCTGCTTCAATAATTACCTCCATACTGGCCTATCCTTGCAAACCTATTTGGCTTAATTTACCCCCATACACTTCTTCATACACGCCCTCCTGTTTTTAAGACTCCTAATATTCCTCCTCCTAAGAATTTTTTCAACCACAACTTTCTCGGCCTACCTCTACCTCTCGCACTATTCAGTACAAATGGATTGAAACCAAAATATTTGCAGTAGTGGTAAGGTTTAATAAATTTTAATTAAGTAAATTGAATAAAATGTGTGAAAGCATATACAATGAATGCAGACTTAATTTTTTCCCATAAGATCCCAAGCAATGGTGATTATCCGGCGGGCACGCGATGGAAATTTATCCGCCCCTGGGGGATTTCTCAGACCAGTCAACTTTTATAATGACTAGCGCTCGCCAAATACGATTCCACAACGAATGATCCAATCATATTACGTCAATGAGTATGGTTAGACAATATCTAGAGTCCTATCAGTATGAGAACGACTAAAACAGTGGGGTGCGAGTAAGGTTTTAAAAGGCGGACTAATTTCCTAAACTCAGGTACTCACTGTGAGGTTAAGCGATTTATTCCACTGAGGTATTATACTCTCCAAATGGCATTCTGCGAACTTTAAAATGATTCTGGACCCAGGGTTAATTATTCCAGAAATCTTGAAAAATTAAATATTGCATCTTTGTCGTGAGTTTTATGATTTGAGAATTAAAAAACAGGCACCAGGGTTGAAATTCGCTATGAAACAATCATTTGACTTGACCGGGATTCGAACCCGGATCTCCTAATTGCCGGTCAGGTGTGTTAGCCAGTTACACCTTACAGTTCCAGTTACAGTTCCAGTTACAGTTCACCGAGAAGGAAGATGGCTTGGTTGTGTAACTGGCTAACAAGCTAACTGGCTAACTGGTCAAGTCAAATGATTTTTTCATAGCGCATTATAACCCTGGTGTATATGCACCCGTGCGAGTGACTTCGTACCAAATAATTTGTTACGTGCAATGTTTGGAAATTTAAAAAATAGGGTTTCATACTAGTTTTACTATAGTTCAGCCTTAAAAGTGGGGATTTTTACATGGGATTGGATTGGATTTTGGGGAGGGGACGGACAGATAAGATCATTTGTGACATAGGGAATAGGTAAGGGAGGAAGGGTGGATAGAAGCCCGGCATCGGAAATAGCCTGCTTAAAACGAAAGCGGCCAAGGGGACCACGGTTCAACTTCTCATCCGACAGACGGAGTACTGTACTTGAAGTGTCCTCCACAAGGCACTCAAGTAGGGACCGGGTTTCCTCTGAAAAACACCCTCCTCTAAAGGGATTCGAACCCTGGCCCGTATGGTTAGCCAGTACTCTAACCAACACACCAACCTGATACCTTAGCACCAGGGTTGAAATTCGCCATGAAAAAATCATTTGACTTGACCGGGATTCGAACCCGGATCCCCCAATTGCCGGTCAGGTGTGTTATAGTTCGCCTTGAAGGAAGATGGCTTGGTTGTGTAACTGGCTAACACACCTGACCGGCAATTGGGAGATCCGGGTTCGAATCCCGGTCAAGTCAAATGATTTTTTAATGGCGAATTTCAACCCTGGTGTATATGCACCCGTACGAGTGACTTCGTACCACATCATTTGTTACATGCAATGTTTGTAAATCTGATACATTAAGTTCCTTGCCTCCTGGTATATCTTCCTACATAGGTACTTCCCTCTTTATTTGGTCCATGAACATATTTTGGGTGTTCCTAAGGAGACTTTTCACTCTATTTCGCCTTCTACTATGTTATTAAGAAATGCATTGTGTCTCAGGGTGTGTCCAATCCATCTGGTTCTTCTTTTCTGTATGGTGTAATATATCGTTCTTACCTCTTCTACTCTTCTGTACACGTCATTACTTTTTATTTTGTCTATCCATTTTATCTTTCTCCTGCAGAATTCACAAAAATAGCTGAGGTCATTTGCGCCATAGGGGGCAGGTAAGGGAGGGAGGGTGGATAGAAACCCGGCGTCGCCATTAGCCTGCTCTTAACGAAAGGTGTCAAGAGGACCACGGTTTAACGTCTCATCCGACAGACGGAGTACTGTACTTGAAGTGCCCTCCACAAGACGCTCAAGTAGGAATCGGGTTTCCTCTGAAAAACATCCTCCTCTGCCGGGATTTGAACCCTGGCCGTCCGTATAGTCAGCCAGTACTCTAGCCACAACACCAACCCGATACCCTTTTTACATGGGATCTTGCGTAAAATTCTCATAACACAGCAGAAAAATGACAGTTTAACGGGTAAGCATGTTTAAAATTTAATTATAACTGTTTATTTGAAGCGAAAAGTCCTGAGAAATTGGATAGAAATATAATATAGGCATCTTACCACCGATGGGTTCAGTTATGAGCGAATTACTTTCGTAATTGAAGTAAAAATTCGGCAGTCATATGCAAATAGCGCTGCAGTTGACTCCTATTGCTGGACAAATGTGGTCATTTAAACTATATTCGTTGTATCTGCCACATTTGTACCACATTTCGGTTTTCAATAGGAAACCCAATTAAGGTAGTCTGAGCGAAATATTATTTCACCTAGAAATCAATGAATTTGGTCTTATTTTAATGACAAATATATCACCCTTCCATTTACTCCTAAAATTCACCCCTTACCACATTACTCACCAAGATATTTTCCAAAAAATACCAGGCCTTTTTATATGGGAAATGGTACGTGTATTCACTCCAGGGAGACCTTACATTAACCATGAGGCATTTTCTACACCTAGATCTCGTCAAAAAGTGAACAGTGTGTAGTTTGTGTGTTTTCTCAACTATTTTTGAAAATTAATCATTGTCACCGCAGTAAATTCTTCGGGATCACAATCAACGTCCTGTTTTGATGGAGTTTCAAACTTACCGCGCGAGAAAAATAAGTAAATTTAAAGACTTATTTAGATATTTTCATTTGATTACTCACAATTTCAGTCATATAAAAGGAGAGTATTGCACCATTAATAATGCAATATTTAATTCGTGTGTCTCACACCAGGTGAAATTAAAAGGTATAATTGGAATATGTTTTCTACTATGATTAGGAAACTATCTCGCTCGCACTACCTTTATCAACATAGGCAGGATTTTTTTTCAAACTGAATAAATAATGTGTATCTTAATATTTCATTTGACTAACATAGCCAAGCCACAGTAACCTAAAAGGAAAAAGGCGTTCAAGACTGTCGGACATACAATGTAGCGAGCATTTCAAAGCGTGCGCTAGGCTCCACATCTACATCTACATAATACCCTGCGAGCCGCCGCATGGGCTGTGGCAGGGGGTATTAGGTCACCAGACGTGTAAAGGTTTTTGGAGATGAAATGGTGACATGTATTATAGGAATGCATTTAGTGGAGCTCAATTTTTATTGTGGTCCCTTATTGTTCGCAGATAGAACGGGTTTTTGTACCTATATGTTCGGCAGTGTATTTTTCCTATTTTATCGCATCTTTCAGACCTAGAATGTAGTGAGGAATCATGATAATATGTGTGTCGCTCTGAAAAATATCAGTTCTGAATTTCTCAAGCAACCTAAGCTTAGCGAGTAGCCTCCGAGTCTCTAGGGGCTCCCACCTTAATCCCTGTAAAAGTTGTGAGACACTATACGTACGCTCGTAGCAGTTTTAACACGCCACCGGGGGCGGCGGGGTAAAGTTTTGTGACACAATATTCATTGCAAATAGGTTTATTGGAAGAATCACAACATTTTCTCGTCTTTCTACGTAATTTGTTATGATGTTGTATGCATACCTCACAGATTCCAAATTCCTAATGAATTTCCTCTCAAAACCTCCTTCATCATACATCTATCCTCTTTTCTTAAAATGTGTCCTGTCCATCTCATTCTTCTTCATGTACTCGCACTCATCTACATCTACATCTGCATCCCTGCGCGCCGCCGCATGGGCATGTGGCAGGGGGTGTAAGGTCACCAGCCGTGTAAAGGTGTAAGTTTTTTGGAGATGAAATGGTGACATGTATTATAAGAGTGTATTTAGTGGAGCTCAGTTTTTATTGTGGTCACTGATTGTGCGCGGAAAGAACGAGTTTTTGCGCCTATCTTTTCGACAGTGTATCTCTCTTATTTTATCACATCTGTCATACCTAGAGATGTAGTGAGGAGTAATGATAATATTCTCTATGCCGCTCTGAAAAATATTAGTTCTGAATTTTACAAGCAACTTAAGCTGCCGCAACCTAAGAGAGATATTCACCTTCCGCTCCATTCCCCCGCGGGCAACAGCGCCACTGATGGCGCAGCGGAATATGCGTTGCAAGGGTTCAGGAAAATGTTCACTGTTTCGCTACAATACAAAATATTCAACTTTTGACAATCCTCCACAGAGATGAAGAATTCCTTTTACGGTAAATGCAAAGATTTTTAAGAAATAAACGTCGTACGCGTCGTGGCTATAAGCTGATACTCGATAATTCACGTTTCTTCCGCGGTCGAAATAGGTAGAAAGCAAAAAGCGAAAATTTTCGACATTTAGTTTATAGGCGAGTTTACTCATAGAATTCACTTCCATGACAGTAGCCTTGGAAGTCGTTAACAGTCGACACTTGTGTAGGCACGTACTTCCATGGCAGTAGTGGTCGACAATGGCAGTAATCGACCGCGGTTGTTACTTGCCAGGAAAATAGACTGGCTTCTATTTTGCCTGCAAGTAGCATATCGATTCTACGATAAAATCGCATCGCATACGGTGGAATCTCGGAAATATGACAGTGAACGGAGATTTAATATATAAACAAAGAATGTCTTAGTCGGAGGAGGACTCAATATTACTTAAATGTGAATATTTATTGTACTTGAAAATATTTTCAATGCTAAAAAACACTACGACAAGCTTTAGGATTTATCTCTCATTAGGGAATAATTATTATTGCCACAATTGACACACTTGATTCTAAGAAATAACTCATTTTTATTGTAATTCATATAAATTGTTTAAACCCACAATTGCCTATAAGACTCAAATAGTTATATACGAATTCCATTATTGCCAAATTTGGACGATTTTCGTAATTACCATATTCATTTTTTACTTCCGTCATTGTGTGTGCTTAACTTCAAAATTCGTTTTTCGCCTTCATCCAGGAAAAAATATCCATTTCAGATAAGATAATTACGTCTCAGCTATCAAAAAATGCAAGCACATGCACATATTTTATTAGCATAAAACAGGGAAAATTTTTCCGACGACTCTTGTCAGCATGGACGTGACATCGAATCAGACGTAAATCGAAACGGCGCATTCCGAGGACTTACTGTACATATAAATATATTAAACCCACAAATTCCTATGGTACTCGAACAGCGATATGCGAACGCCATTATTGCCAAATTTGGGCGATTTTCGCAATTACCATATTTATTGATTACTTCCGTCATTGTTTGGAAAAACCGGAAGTTCTGTGTAAGAGAACGATGTCCTGCAAGTGGCGATACGATTCGAGATATCGCTACACTCGCTCCGTCCGTATAAGTCAACTTCCATGTGTAAACTCGCCTTAAGTATTAATTCACATTCTAGCAGCCTGATTTGCTCTGAGGAGCAAAGGAGAGTCGTACAATAAAATCGCTTAGACGTCTCCGGAAGCATATTCGGCCCCCGAGGTATACAGCACCCTTAAGTGGATTGAATGAGTAACACGGTCGGAAGGAGGACGAGCATCTGAAGGAGTCAATCTATTCGTAGTGGAAACCTGGCACGCGTGCCTTTCGCAGCGACGATCTTCAACTTTTTTATCAACGGGTGAACGGGCAGGTGGAGAGAGGGTATATTGGAGGGGAGAAGTAAGGAAGGGGTGAGGTATGAGAGGAATGGTTTTGTGATGTAATAGGGGGTGTGATGGGGTGAAGAAGGCATTAGAATTGAGAACAGAAAAGACGAGCGGTGAAAAAAAAAGTCAGGGGAATTTTGGAGACGGAATGAGGCGAGGGTGCGGGGAGATAAGAGGCGGAGGGGACGTAAGGGTATGGGGAACCCTGAGGTGGGATTGGTGAGGGGGCGGGGGAGGAAGGAAGGGGTGGGGAGGGGTTCATTTGGTCACGTGACCCCTTTTTTTTATGATCCGAGCCAATGGCTTCAGCAGCGGCGGCGAGCGGAGGGAATAATGCCTCAGGAAATGAACCTATTCAAGATGCCTGGTTATTTTCCAGATTTTTTTCATCATGGAGCAAAGTTGCAATTGTCCAACTCACTCTCTCTCATCCCCCCCACTCTTCTCCCTTCCCCCCCTCTTTCTCATTGTAGCTACTCATCCTCTTGTTCCCCTTGCCTCCCCCCCACCCAACCGTAAATCGCCTACCGTCACCCCATTCACATCTTCCCCTCGCAGGGTAAATGCCACCCCCTTTCTGGGTACTCCTCCGACCGCACTTCCTATCGCTTACCCTTAACTCCCAACCCCCCCCCCCTTTCCGTCACCTAACCTTCCTCTTCCCCTATAACCCATACCATCCCATTGACGGCCAAGAGAGGGGAAAATGCCTCCCCCCCCCCCGCCCAAAACCCGGCATAGTATATTTTGTTTACAGACCTAAAACAAAATGTCTACATATTTATTAAGAAGAGCAAGATCATAGGCATCTTGGACTAAATTAGTTTATACATACCTTTGATGCGATTGTGAATAAAATAATTTGGAAATAAGTCGAAACTTGGTGGTAATCCAAAAGGAAATATGTATTCAGACAAAATTTTCTCTATACAAAACCCAGAAGTTAGTTTCCAGCAAATTTCTATTTATGGTGAACAACTAAAAATGTATACTATTTTCACTCTTATTTTATTTGCCACCCAAGGTCTCAGCATCACCATTATTGCGCAAACCTGCCTGCACAAACAGCTCTGCTTTGCTACTCAAAGCAGAGCTGTTTGTGCAGGCATCTGGAGGTAGGATATATATTTAAAATGTGTGTCGTAACTTTCTGTTTTTTGTACTCTGCATAATTATTTTGACTGCGGAAGATACCTGAATTAGTCAAAAATAAGTTGATCGCCGGGACGCGCACAAGGTATATTTCACAATATCTTTGCGCTGATTGTAAATAAGAATTTAAAAATTGTAGAATGTTGTGTATTATAAGTTACTGTGGAGTTTCTCCTGAACCCTTGCAACGATTTTCCACTGTGCCATCAGTGGTGCTGTTTTCCGCGGCGGGGATGTAGGAGAAGGCGAAGATCTCTCTTTCACTGCGGCAAAAGCCGGAACTAAAAGGGCCTTTTACACAAAGGTATACAGTTCCCTTAAAAGACGTCATTTAGCACACAGCTTTTTAAGATTTTCATGGACGAGGCCCCCGAACACCCTTTTCCTTAAGGGTATTCCATACCCTCTGAGCCGCTAGTTGCCACCCATTTCTCACCTGATCCTCTGATTTGGTGCCACCCCTGTACCACACTTCACCCCTTTTCCCTAATCCTACAGGGATTCTGTAAGAACGGGATTAGGTCGACATTACCTGACTTCGATCGTAATTCCTCCCTTTAACTGATTTCAATATCAAAAAAAGGTACGTAATAAATTTCCACGCTTGAGTCGATTTAACTGACCATAGTTTCGGCAATTTTGGCCAGTATCATGGTGCCATTTACCATAATTAAGGCAAAACTTGCCAAAACCTAGGCCGATGAAATAAACTTGACATGGAAAAATACTGAGTATCCTTAATTGTGATCAGTAATGTTATCTGTCATTCATTTCCACTTGTTAACGCCTGATACTTTAAACTTAATCCGCTCGTTGACGTCACCAGTCCCGTTTCGACTTTATTCACGATGAGACCTCAACATAGGGTACTAGTAAAGTCGTAGAGACGGGTGATTCTAACCACCTGTATATAAGACTTGCGCGACATTGTCTCGTGTCTTTTTCGCGAAGTTCTTCTGTTTTCCCGCCACCCTGTCTTCCCTTCTATCCACTCCCTTCCCCCCTCCACCTACCTCCCTTCTTGGCTCGAAGGTCTGCGCCAGAAATTTTTGCGAGGGCTTTGCCAGTCCCATTAGTGATCGTGAAGTTATTTCTAAGGCTGGGTTTGTGATGGTACTTCCTGAGCATTCCTATTCAGAGTATATTCCTCCACCTTCAGTCATGACTTACGCGTTCTTCCCTTCCTCTCACACCATTTAATCTAAAATTGGAACCAGACAGAACAACAAGAGTATTCAAGCTGGAAAAAGTTGTCAGCCCACTGGTGTATGCAGAGTGGCAGCATCATCGGACATATTGTCTGGAAACAAATCGGTGTATCCAAAGACGATAATATCGAGGGTCGGGTTACCTCTATCCGGCGATAATCGCCCTCTCTGGACCTGGATTTAAACTTCAGCATTTCTTTCCTTAAAGGTGTGTTGACACAAGGAGGCTAATTCCATGACAGTAGCCTTGCAAGTCGCGAAGTGGCGACACATTGATGAGTAGACACGGGCTTCCAGTCTACATTGTAGCACATGAGACAATTTCGTGCTTGACTTGGCGTAGACTTGAGGCCTGAACATCTAGTTCGAATAAACCCCCCTCGAAATTCGCCTTGAAGGAAGATGGCTTGGTGGTGTAACTGGCTAACATACCTGACCGGCAATTGGGAGATCCGGGCTCGAATCCCGGTCAAGTCAAATGATTTTTTCAAAGCGAATTTCAACCCTGGTGTATATGCACCCGTGCGAGTGACCTCGTACCACATCATTTCTTAAATGCAATGTTTGGAAATTTACCTAGACCCACGTTTGTGGAGCTGGACTACGATGTGTACGCAAGAAAATTACGAAAATCTTACGAACTCCAACACACTACGGTAGATCAGATCATGAGAATAAAATTCGGAAAATTAACTGCACAACAGGCTGGTTAAAAATGTATTTTTCCCGCTATCGATAAGATACCATAATGGCTACTAATAGTACTTTTAAGTAGGTTAGTCGACAGATAGTCTAGTTGATTAGTTGATTTGCTTCCTAAAGCTTGTTTCTTAATCTTTCATGTAGTACGAACATCACGTTTCGCATGATCCCTGCATGACTTTAGTACTTCCTTTTACGTTGTCGAATCATACATTAATTCAATAGTTTCTTTAGCATTAGTAGCATCCATGTACTGCAGTGCAAGTTGGTGATAATACACCACCTGCCAAAAACCCTTGAGGTGGCTAGCTGAGTGATATGTAGATGTAGACACTTGATGTAAAGGGGTTCCTGCTGATGGAGTCAGTGAATGAACAAATGTGTGGAATTACTCGATTGGTAGAGGCTTGTAGAATCAGTTCCACAATGGATCGGGATCACGTGCCTTATTCAGCACATCGATATTCGGGAACTCCGTGGGTGCATCTTTAGAGAATAAATAAGAAAGAAAAAAATACACTTGTACACTTCCACATTTTATTTGCACCTGACCGAGGTTTCGGCACGCTATGCCGTCAACAAGAAATGTATGACTTTAATGGGGCATAATGTGTTAAAACCATATTCGGAAATTAAATTAAGTTTGGAAGTCCACGGCTTGATTTTTCTCTTTGGAAGATGCCCCGTGAAGTGGCTTGCAGGGTGATATGTAGATGTAGAATTACATATTATTTAAAGTTGAAATTAAAGGAATATGTCTCAATCCGAGGGGTATTAAATTTTTCGATGTCTTGTCTCAGTCTGGGAGTCACCCGGATTCTCCGGCCAAGTCGGCCACCCTGTCTGTACCGCTCCTCTCCCTATAAATTAACACCCCCTGCCTTCGTCCCAGCCCCCCAGCACCCCCATCTATATGACCCTAGCCATCCGGCCCCTCCCCCTACCCCAACCCCCTCATCTCCCCTCGGGCAATTCAACTGGTATGACCATCGTCCTTCTGGTCTCTGAATAGCACGTGTGATTGGAATACGGTTGTCACTGACGACGGTTATTAAGCGCGCCGGGCGGCATCCCCCCCCCACCCATCCACATCCCACCAACACGCGCCTCGTCACCCCCTGCCAACCACCCTCCGACCCCCATTCCCCCTCTTCCCCGGCCGCCCTCAACCCTTCCTCCCGGTCGTCCTTTCCCACCCCATCCAAGCTAACCCTATCCCACATTACGTTAATCAATCAATTCTGATCTAGACTAGAAAAAGTGATTAAGCAAATAGGGAACACGATTTCTTTTAAACCTACATCTGCACAATACCCAGCAGACCACCTCAAGTGGTTTGTGGCAGGGGATGAGTTATAATCAACATGCATTACACAACACGCATATAGTTATTAGCAGAAATGCGCGTTGATTATCGTTGGATGAGATTAAGATTAACTATAGTAGTTCTATCTATACAAAGGGGATCTAATTTCCTATTTAATTTTTTACCGAGTGAAAAATTCCCGTTTAGGTTCCCAAGCTCCTTCTTTAACATTTTCAACATATAATATTTTAAAACAGTAAAAAAATAATTAACTGCTTCATTTGTGCGTTATTCATTTCAATTAAACTGTTAAGAGAAATTGAGCCTGCAAACGAATAAAATGATCTTTATATACATGTATTTTAAATGGGGTCATTTTGACACTTTTCGGATCGAATTGGACCAAAAGACAGACAACACTATATTTTTAGTATTGTTAAAGATATCTATCACGTAACTTAGCGCAAAGTTTAAAGATAAGTGGCTCATTACTTTATTCATTCGGAGGCTATATATAATGCAGTATTTAGGGACTTAAAGCCCATTGGAACCCCAAGAAAACCTCTTGAGCTCTAGATTAGAACCAAGGTTTAGTCGGTGTGGTACCCTGGTGGTGTAGCAGTGTGCTAGACCACCAGGGTACCACACCGAAAATTGGCCCTTTATTAAGTTGGTTGAGGAATCGAAAATTAAATTTTTAGGGACTAAAAGCCAATTGGAACCCCAAGAAAACCTCTTGAGCTCTAGATTAGAACAAAGGTTTAGTCGGTGTGGTACCCTGGTGGTCTAGCAGTGTGCAGAATTCTACGTAGTAAGAGATACACTACGCATACCGATGGTCCCTAATTACAAGAATTAATGTGATATGCTCACTGCCGGTACTATGCTAATGCAAAAAATAGAGTAGATTGAGATAATGGGGTACAAAATACCCCAACTGGAAGCTCAATCATAATTAATTGCTAATTGTGGTCAATTTAAAGTAACTCATGAAAGGTGCGAGCAAAATTTTCCACTCGTAGCCAATGTCCAGGTTGCCAAGGAAATATTCTATTGCCGAAAGCGGATAAAAATTTATTTTTGTGGAATCGAAAATTAAATTTTTAAGGAAATATGACCCGTATAATAAAATCGATAGCGAAAATTGTATTTTAAATATTCCAAAAGCTCTCCTATAATGAAAATTTCAATCCTATTATTTAATTAAGAGTTATTTTATTAAACAAAAATATCTTAGCAATGGTTCCAGTATTTTAAAGGGCCAATATATTGGGTCCTGGGGCCCAAAAACTGGTATCGCACGTGACATGACATCAACGATATCGGAACATCCCTATGCAGGGATTGAGAATCTACCAGCATACACTAAGCTACACCATTTTAGACGACTTGAAAAATCTATCCTTCTCGTCTTTCCCATTTACTCTAAATATAAATTTGAAGAATAGAAATGTACATTATTTAACCACACTGTCTCCGATCTACTGGGATGTGTACTTCACATATTCACCACGAGTACGACTTGCTAGCTCCCCCTACGCGATTTGCCGCATACCATGCCTTGCTGAATAAAACGCCTCATCCGAAGTGAGCAGATTACGTCGCTCAACTTTGCTCGCTTGAAGTCTTCACTGATGGAGGTGAACGCTCAAGTTTCTAGCAATGGCAGGCGGTAGGTAATCTCTACGAACTTGACTTATGGGAGAGCTCAACACAATAAAATATTTCGACGGGAATGTGGAGGTGTAACTGCAATGGAATATGCAAGTGAGGCATCGGCCGTAAACGAATGCGTAGTGATTATAACGGGAGGGAACAGATGCCGAGAGATGGATCAGAGGTCATTGACGTCGCAAAGAGTCAACTAGTAGAAATGGTAGCGCTTTGCGCTCGTTTTCAAACGAGGGATGGGTATCAGAAGGAAAAAATAGTTTACTCCAGCATTATGCAGACCCAGAAAAGCTTAAGGTAGTTTGAGCGAGAGAGTTGCCTAATCGTAGTGGAGGCAATATTAGAGTTTCACGTTTTATTTTCAGCAGTTGTGGGAAACATGATTTAAGTATTCCATCATTAATGATGCAATATTTCACACACTTAAATAAAAGCATATGACTGAAATTCTAAGTAATAAAATAAATATATCTATATAAGTCTTTAACTTGGCTCAATTCTTCCGCACCGTATATAAAAACTCCTTAACAACGGAAGGTTCTTCACAACAAAATATCCTGAAAACATAACTGAGGTAACAATACGGATAATTTTCAAAAATAGTTTAGAAAACACAAAAACCATAAACTAAATTTTTTATGAGATCTGGGTGTTATAAATTACTCATTTTTTTATATAAGGTGCCTCTGTAATGCATATACGTACCATTTTTCGTGAAAAATCGCGGGAAGGGGCTGATATTTTGAAATCTTTGGAAGGGTGAGACATTTTTCTTTAAAATGAGACCAATCTAAGAAAAATGATATTTCGCTCAAAATATCTCAAATCTAAAAGGTTCAATGAATAAAATTCATTATTTTCTCGTGATGATTTGATCAGATTGGAATATTCAAAGAGGGGATTGGTCGGGTGGGCAGAGAGTAGATGCGTAACAGCCAACCCAACGGATTTTACATTTAAACTTTATGTTCCTATCTTGCCCCTGTCTTTCCTGACTGATATCAGGATTTACAGAGTGCCACATGAATGTGTTCACATACTATTTCCTAAATATTAGTCCTATACTCTTTGAGCACTCCAGTTTACTTTTTACCGTGAACACTTTCTTAGCCTCTCCATCTCTATCTTCACATTCTCCACCTTCTTCTCGCACACCCCTAAAGATCTCACATTCCATGTTCCTATTCTGCACTTGCCCTTCCTGACTGATATTCCCCTCCCAGTAGTCCCCACCCGGAGATCCAATCGGGAGACTATTTTACCTTCGGAGTATTTCACTAGGAGGTATGCCATCATGTCACATATAGCTAGGATACAGGGATCCATTTGTAGAGAGACTATTGTGGTGGTTTCCCCATTGCCTTCCACCTCGCAGTACCTCGGTCGATTCCGTGAGCTACACTCTCGCTCGAAGTGTTTCGTTCTGTTCCGGCTCGATCTCCTAGATATGCACCATCAATGCCTTCTGCTGAGACTGCTGCCTCTCAGAAGGTCAAATTCGGGTAGCGTGCAATAGTTGGTTGGCAAGCCAACGGTTTTCCGTCGCTTGATATCGAACCTGCGACCCACGGAACGGAAGTCAAACACGCTACCACATGTCGAAACCGGACCCCGATAAAACCTTATAAAAAGTACATTTTCTTTGTGTGCTACAAGTAAAATTTATATTATTATTAGTCATTAACAGAGGTTGATAATAAATCATCAATTGATATTAACAGAGGTTATTCTGTAATTTTGATCTAGGCCTGTAACGTATATTACGATGATTTTTTATGTCCATTTTAAGACCTAAAAGAGACTTATAGGGGTTGTCTTATTCAGTATGGCTGGTATTAGCTGGACAGCTACACCCTATAATACGATCTAACGATAGATTTAAATATATCTTTTATCAACTGTTTGTCCATCCAGGGAGAAAAAAATAGGTATCTTAAAAACGTCAGCATTCTTACAATAAAATTTTGGCTGATTACCACGGATTAGCCAGACTCTCGATCCAGATCCCTGCCAGATTCGATCTTGATATGGGACAACCATGTTCTATATTAAGATCGAATAATAGATTCAAATATATATATTTCATCAGTTGTTCCCTAGTCCTGAATAATGGAAAAATGTGTCCAATATGGTCAGCATTCTTACCTACAATGTAATTTTGGCTGATTACCTCTGATTATCAAGACTGATTCCCTTAAATAAGATCGAAATATGGATTTAAATATATCTTTTATTAACTGTTCCCCATTCTTAAGAGAAGGAAATAAGGCTTCTCAAGAAGGCCAGAATTCATACAATCAATTTTTGGCTTGACTAAGTGGGGCACACACAGTTATGTTGTAGACCGTTTCATAAGTTCCAAGTCAGACAGCTATGCCCCTTACTAGGATTTGAAGGTAGATTTAAATATATCTATTATGAAATGTTCCTACGCCCAGAGAGAATAAAAAAGGCATCTAAAAAACGTCAGTGGTCTTACAATGAAATTTCGGCTGATTAGCTCGAATTAACCGGACAGCTATGCCCCATAATATGATCGAAAGATAGATTTAAATATATCTTTTATCAACTGTTCCCCATTCTTAAGAGAAGGTAAAAAGGAATCTCGAAAGGGCCAGCATTCTTACAATCAATTTTAAGCTTGACTAAGTGGGGCACACACAGTTATGTTGTAGACCCTTTTATAAGTTCCAACCCGAGAGAGGGCAGATAAAGGCATTTTCCAATATCTGCGACTTTACGGATTCAGCGTTGCGCGACAGTGGGGGGGCCCTAATTCATATTTAAGTGCCTGACTCTTCCCTCTCTATTGGAAAATGAGCCGAAATTGCCGGAACGGAGAGGCAGGAGGAGCGGAGAGAGAGAGAGAGAGGGTGGGTTCTCAACCCATCTCGCCCCGAACTATGGAGGAGCATTAACCAATCAATCGACCAACCGATCCCGCCAATTTCCCCACTTCCTGCCTTCCTTCCACCCCTTCCACCCCTCCATCTTAAACGCTCTGCGCCTCCTTTCCCTCTCCACCCACCCCCCTCCCCCAACGAATCCAATGCCTCCCCCTCTCCTCACCCGCCTCCCATCCCTAACTACCCATCCTTTCCCCACCCTCCGTTTCTCTCCCATAGAGACAACCCATTCATCCACGCTCTTTCAATAAGGGTACGCCCGTACTTCCCACCACCACCAGACACCAGATGGTGAAGCATTCGCCGAGCTACCGACATCAATCAGTCCAACCACCTCCCCGCCATACTCATCACATCTTCCTCCACTTAAGTCTCGACTTTCATTAATCTTTCATGAAAAAAATCCTCCAGTTTCTCTGAAAATAATATTTCATTGCTTAAAGCAGTTTCGTTGCACTTTTACAACTTCATACAACGAAAATGGCGATGAACTCGACTTTGTGGAAGTTCATTATGAATAATGAGAAAGACAAACTTCGTTTTATTCCACCAATTTATTTTTATGGTACTACTACTGTCGACATATTCAGGGATCTGAAGATGAACTCGCTAGGTTTAAACCAAGTTTTTCTTTTTAATTATTCGACAGCGATGATCGTAAACGGTCACTAAACGCAATGGACCAAGATCCAAGAATACAATACGAAAATAAATAAGACAAAGATTAAAATCCTAGTATGCGGAAGAGAAAAGCTGAATGCAGAAGTCACACTGAGAGTAGAGAAATTAGAGCTAGAGAATTTCTTCATCAATATTGGAAGAACCATCGCGTGGGAAGAAATATGTATAACGGACATTAAGCAAAGAATAGCACAAGCTTAGAAGGCGTTTATGGTAACAAGGCAACTGCTTTGCACTAAGAGGATAGAAATACAAATTGGGAAAGAGTAAGTGAAAACTTTCGTTTGGAGCGTGACACTTTATGGATCGGAAGGATGGACCAATGGAATAGCTTGCCAGAACAGACTGGAGGCCTTCGAAACCTGGCGCTGGGGGAGGATGCTGAACATAAAAATGGACGAACAACATAAGAAATGATGAAGAGTACTGAATAGTAGAAGAGGAAAGGACTATGTGGAACACCATACAGAAAAGAAGAGCCCAATGTATTAGACACACCCTGAGACAATAGGTTAGTGAAGAAAGTAATTCAAGGTGAAATGGAGGATAAGCCCTCAGAGGAAGACCCAGTAATAAGTTCATAGACCAAATAAATATGAAAGTACATGGGAAGAGATACCAGGAAGTAAGGGACATTTAATTAGGAAGGGTGGAAGACAGCAGTCAACCAATCTTAGGATTGCACGTCCAATGACGATAACTACAACAAAGTTAGTGAACAGCTGTAAATTTTTAGTCAGTATAGATTAGCAGTAAAATAACTTCCTTATTGTTTTCAGAATATGCTACCAAATAGCAAATGCAGTGGAACAATATAAATAATTTTCATTGAAATCGTAATATCTTTATTTGAAGTTCTCCCGGTTTCACGAGAAAATACTCGTCTCGAATCATACTCATAAAATTCTACCATATCCAAACCCTTCCAATATGCAAAAGCCCAGCATTCAAAAGCTCAAACGTATAAGATCATTTCAATGGTTTGCAGCGTGACTTCGTGAAATTGCTTCATTTTGAAATGAATAACTTAGTAAATTTCACATAGGTGACTTTAATAACGACCAGTTTCTTCGCTGTGTGACATCATCAGGTCCTGATGATGTCGCACAGCGACGAAACTGGTCGTTATTAAAGTCACTTATGTGAAATTTACATAGTTATTCATTTCAGCGTATAAGATCACTACTTTACCACGATACACTCCTTGCGAAAGTCAACACACAAACGACATATCGACACCATGGGTGGAGTAAAGTTACCGTCATCAGGAAAAGTCAAATACCTTGGAATCACCTTAACTGTAGGCATATCGTATGGAACACGCATGCAAAACATATGCGGCACAGCATTGAAGAAACTTGGATTTATACTGCGTATAATATAAAGAACCTCTGATGAAAAAGTAAACGAGAGGTCCTACTTCTCTCTGGTTAAGCCACCCCTGGAATACGTCGCGAGCATTTGGCACCCTATACAGTAACATTTAACCAAAAATATTGATATAATAAAAACTGTTACGAGCGATCATATGGTGTTTTTCAGCTGATTGAGGGATTAGGTAGGGAGCCACTAGAGATTCCGAGGCTAAACGCTAGGGTCAGTTTGATTTTGAAATTCAGAACAGGTGCTAAATTAGCCTGATTGTACCAAAGTAAAGAGAAACAAATGATATAATCAATGATTCTCGAATCATAAAATTGAATCGGAATGTAACTAAGAAAGTTAGGCACAATTTACAGTGTAAAACATCAGGTACAATACAAAGTACAGTTTAAAAAAATGGTGCGTATAAACATTATATCATCACTTACAAATGTGAGATCTCCTTTGTTGAAATAAATTGATAAATATGCAATGAATTTTATGACATTTTATCAAATGATTTGAAGCTTTGATGAATAGACGAAAAAAAAACCGGTAAACAATTCATTCATTAACTGATCTACATAAGGAAGGGCACACTCATGAATCTGTTTTTGAGGAAGTTTAAGCGAGATAACTTTCATCTACAAACCAATGAATTTGGTCTTATTTTTTATAAAAATACTTCTCCCTTCCAAATATACCAAAATACAAGCCCCTACCCGAACAACATTCCGAGATTTTTGGCGAAAAACATCAGCCCAATCACATGGAAATTGGTACGTATATGCACTCCAGAGACTCCATATTTAAAAAATAAAAAATTAATTTTTAACTATGCTTTTCTAAAAAGATATTTTTAAAATCTAAAAACAGAAATATCCTAGCATCGAACTAAAAAAGAAAAAATGATATTTTCCCGATTGAATGAAAATGTATGGTATTATTCACACAACTATTAGGTACCAAATCTTTTATCCGTTTATTCGCATTTGAAATACCTTTAAATATAGCGAATTCATAGATTTTTCCGCAAGAAAGTGATAAATATCACACAAATATACGAAGTAATGATAAAATAGTATCAATTTGAAAGTTTATTCACTTCTATTCACCATACAAGCCCATATTATCACACCCCGACTTCGAACTTAAAACCTAGCAAGCATAACAAGTCTGCTTTTCCATTTACTTGGTATCTTGACGTATCTAGACAACATGGCGTCAGCGGCCACTTGAATTTGACGTCATATTCTTCCAATGCGTCCTAGGTTTCAAGCGAAGATTGCTTGATTTGCCAAGTTCGAAAACGGCCTTAGTTGAAGGTTAAATAGAGGGTAAAGTTCCCAGAGGAAGATCCAGGAATAAGTTTGTAGACCAAATGAAGAGGGAAGTAAATTAGAAAAAACTACCTGGGTGTTAGAGACCTAGGATTAGATAGGCAAGGGTAGAGGCCTACGGTCAACCAATCTTAAGATTAAATGACCATTGATGATGTACTGATATCACTTAATAGGAACACTTTTGCAAAGTTTTGCGTAAATCAGAATGTAAAAACAAAAATCGCTTCAACCGCGCTAAGTACCAGGTGTAATTTGAGAGAAGTAACGTACCTACTGGAAATAATTAAATTAAATTCAAGGAAAATAACCACACAATGATAAGACCACTACGAAAAGCGTGGGACGCTCTTTCATTTTTCAATATCAACATAAATTCATTAAATATGAATATTTTGGTATTCAATGGAATAAAGAGCTTCAATATACAATTTCTAGAAAATCTTTTAATGAACTTAAGTTATGGTGCAAAATATAAATGAGGTCGCGCCCCACGCTATTCGTTGTGGTCTTATCATTGTGTGGCTAATTTCGTTGAAGTGAATTTAATTATTTCCATTACTAGGCTAAACTTTCATTCACCAGAGAAAATATTATAATTTTTCCTTTTTTAAGTACGATTTTAAGATATTTCTGTTTTTAGATTTTTTTATATCTTTATAGAAAAGCATGCTTAATAATTCTTTTTTCTTTTTATATTTTTTACCTTTCAGTCCTAGTTAATAAATTTTTTCAAAACAAAGAGTAGTTTTATAAATATTTTAAACTACGACTAAAAAAACTACGCTTTTTACTATTAAAAATATTACAGCGGATGTAAACCCGATGCGACACCTATGAATGACCCTCGGGACGAAAGTTGGACACTTTACGATTAGTCTAACTTATTTTATATTTATCTAGAAACGAAGTGGTAACTATGTACGGTAAATTGAAGTGGTAACCATGAATCCATGGATCCATGGCCTAGGGAGAAGTGAGCTAAAGAAAAGCATATTACAAAATTATGAATTTCCAACTCCTAAGCAGCGTGTAGTTTGTATGTTTTTTCAACAATGTTTAAAATAAATCATATAGTCACCGTAGCAATTCTACAGGATCGTAAAAGACTTGTCATTGTGTAGCAGTTTTAAACATACCGCGTGAAGAATATGAGTCAAGGTAAAGACTTATGAATAATTTTACTTAACTACTTAGAATTCTAGCCACAGGAAAGTATATCATTGCAGCATTAATAATATCATATTTTTAATCCATGCTTCCCACAGCTGCTGAAATAACAACGTATATTTCGAATATGATCTCCATCATGACTAGGGATCTATCTCGCTCAGACTCCCATAAGGCGGCTCTGACCTCAGGGTAATTTATTCAAGATTTTTTTGAAAAATGGCATGTAGCATCCTTAAAGTAAATTTTTAAATGAGATAAAAATGAAATAGGGTTTCTAGACTAGTTTCACTGTAATTCTGCCCTGAAAGTGGAGGTTTCAACATGGGCCCTTATTTCTCAGATCACAGCAGAAAAATGTCGATTTGAACGAAAAATAATATTCATGAATTTATTTATAACTGTTCTTAATAAGCGAAAAGTCCTAGGAGATTTTTAAAAATAAAATATAGGCACCTAATCACCCATTTTTTTAAGTAGTTCAAGTAATTAGTGAATTACTACCGTGATTGAAGTCAAAATGCGCTCGTTGCATGCATACAGGCGCTGCAGTCAGCTCCAATTACTCGAAAAATGTGGTCATTAAGGTACGCTGAGCGATATATTATTTTACCTATGAATTTGGTCTCATTTCACAAAGAAATATCTAACTCTTCCAAAGATATAAGAAAAATGCTTTTCGAGAGATTTTAAGAAAAAAAACCAGCCATTTTATATTGATTGTTACATGTATGCACTCAAGAGATACCATATGAATGAGGAATGAATGCATAAAATGAGGAATTTCTAACACTTAAATGTCGTACAAATATTAACAGTGTGTAATTTCTCCGTTTTCTCAACTATTTTTTTAAGGAAATCATATTGTTACCGCAGTAATTTTTTTAGAAGCATGAAAAAACCTTCTGTTGTGAAGGAGTTTAAGACTTGCTGTGTGAAAAAATGGTCAAATTAAAGACTTAAGGATATAATTTTCAATTACTTAGAATTCCAGTCTTATAGCATCAACTAATTGCTATATAAATAATGCATTTTTTTAATTCTTGCTTCTTACAGCTGGTGAAATTAAAACGTATAATTCGAATATGGTGTCCATTACGACTTGGAAACTATCCCGCTAAAACTACCTTAAAAATAAGATGAGTGTTTTTTAAGTAAGTACCGTTTCGAAATTCGACCACTGCAGTGCTGCGGTCGGCATTTGGAGCATGCGCGCTGTCTACCTACATCTTGGCATTACATCACAAGCCACGTACGCTATTACGGAAACATACGACCTTATTTACGCTTGTCTGTATTTAAAATGCCTCCGCTGATTGAGAATGCCGCTGACTGTGAAATACGCGCTGTAATTCGTTTTCTTAGATCGAAAGGTGTAAAATCGGATGAATTTCACTGTCAGATCATTGACGTTTGTGGAAAAAACATTATAAATGGTACGGAAATGGGTTAGAGCTTTTAGAGAATCCAAAACAAAAGGCGTGGAATGCTGAGTAAGGGGATCGTTCTGCTCCATGGCAATGCCTATTTTGTGTCTTAATTTTGGATTTCAATTGGTGTCTGATATCATCAGTAAAAATAGGATTTTTTAAACCAAATGAATAAAAGTTTTTCTTCGAATTTTTTTAAACTCACATAGCCAAGTCAGAGCCATCTTAAGTATTTAGATGTGTATAAATTCCTCAAATTCTCCCCACCCCATTAGGGTCCTCCCAGTCCATTTCCCAAACCCCCTTACTCTGCTAACCCATTCCAACTGCCTCTTCCGCTCCTTCCTGCACTATCTTTTGTCTACCCACCCTTCCTTCCTCCTTCTCCCCCTCCCTACTCCCTCCTACATTCTTCCCCTCTCCCTCCTTTTCATCGTTCTCCTACCCCCCCATACTTCTTCCGGCGCACGTTCCGAGCAATTTGGCCGACCCGTAAAGTGCCTTTCATATGCGCTATTGACAACACTTTAGATCAAATTAGGCGTATTCGCGGGCATTAAGCTTGTCTGTCGACACATAAAAGGGTAGAGAGATGAGAGGAGAGGGATGAAGATATATATATGGAGGATTGGGGGAAGGGGGCGTGGGGCGAAAGGAAGGAAGTGTGAGAGAGCGGGAGTAGTATGAGCGAGGGAGGGATTTCTAAAGAGGTGGTGGCGACATCAGGGGAAAAGGATTTAGGGGCCGGGCGGGGATCGGGTGGCGGCTGGGATAAGGGAATGAGCCCGGGAGATGAAAAGGCAACCGCTGCGGTGATGAAGAGCGGGTGGGCGGCCGTGTGATGCTCACTTCTCGTCCAGTGTGATGTTCCTCGACGGTCGACGATGCATTGGCATCGATATTCACAAATTATTCGGTGAAAGTGGTGTTCTAACCATGAGTTACAGATTAAGGGTACAGTATATCACATCACGGGTGAAAACGCTTCCGCATTCGTCTACGCGCTTTTATTTTACGACTCTGTTTTGTTACTCAAAGTAAATCTGTTCGCGCATACATCTGGAGTAAGGATTTATATTCACAATAAGTGTCGTCAATTTTGCATTTTTCTTATGTCATAATTAGTCGCATATAACCATTGCAGTATATCACGGGTGAAAATGCTTCCGCAGTCATCTATACGCTTTTATTTTACGACTCTGTTTTGTTACTCAAAGTAAATCTGTTTGCGCATACATTTGGAGTAAGGATTTATATTCACAATAAGTGTCGTCAATTTTGCATTTTTCTTATGTCATAATTAGTCGCATATAACCATTGCAGTATATCACGGGTGAAAATGCTTCCGCAGTCATCTATACGCTTTTATTTTACGACTCTGTTTTGTTAATCAAAGTAAATCTGTTTGCGCATACATCTGGAGTAAGGATTTATATTCACAATAAGTGTCGTAAATTTTGCATTTTGCTTATATCATAATTAGTCGCATATAACCATTGCAGTATATCACGGGTGAAAATGCTTCCGCAGTCGTCTACGCGCTTTTATTTTACGACTCTGTTTTGTTACTCAAAGTAAATCTGTTTGCGCATACATTTGGAGTAAGGATTTATATTTACAATAACTGTCGTAAATTTTGCATTTTTCTTATGTCATAATTAGTCGCATATAACCATTGCAGTATATCACGGGTGAAAATGCTTCCGCAGTCGTCTACGCGCTTTTATTTTACGACTCTGTTTTGTTACTCAAAGTAAATCTGTTTGCGCATACATTTGGAGTAAGGATTTATATTTACAATAACTGTCGTCAATTTTGCATTTTTCTTATGTCATAATTAGTCGCATATAACCATTGCAGTATATCACGGGTGAAAATGCTTCCGCAGTCGTCTACGCGCTTTTATTTTACGACTCTGTTTTGTTAATCAAAGTAAATCGATTTGCTCATACATCTGGAGTAAGAATTTATGTTTACAATAAGTGTCGTAAATCTTTGCATTATGCCTTCATCATAATTATTTCTACCGCGGAAGAAACTGTAATTTTTTGTCGAAACTGAGGTGATCGCTACGACGAGTATGACATACATTTCTCGCAATCTTCTCACATACTGTAAATGAGAATTCTTCATCTCAATGGGGGATTATCAAAGTGTTGACTTTGTGCAACATAGCGTCACTGTGAACATTCTCCTGGACCCTTGCAACGCCTTTCCCACTGTGCCATCGGTGGCGCAGTTGTCCGTGGTGGGAAATGGAGGAGAAGGCGAACTTCTCTCCTAAGCTGCGGCAGAAGCCAAAACTAAAAGGGAGTTTTTGGCCGAGGCATAAGTACAGCTCCCTTAATACATTTCCTCTTCTTCCTGTTTTTTTGTCTTTTGACAGGTCTCAATGGAGCTGTAGTCCCTATTTATTTCTGTCTTGGGCGAGGTTCTTTATTACCCTCTTATATCCCTCCTCTCATCATATTTGTCATCACACCACATTTCTTCCTTCATCTTCCTCTTCTTTCTCTTCCTCTCCTTCCATTAATCTTTCCTTCTATTATAACTTTCTGCAAACAATCTCTCCGTATTATGTGGCCTACACAATTTGCCTTCCTATTCCCTACACTTTTCAATGTAGTCATCTTCTTTCCAATCCTTTTCAGTTCCATACAGTACTATCGAAATTTAAATTCCATAGGAATGTTTTTCTAGTGAAACGAGAAAAATGCTCATATCTACCTTGATTTTTCCAATCCTTGACTAGAGTATCCGGGCCCTTTATTTATGTATAATCGGTTATTTAACATTCTACGATACTATCCGATGCCCAACCGCCAATGCTTTATATTAATACACAGGCCTCCTGGCAACTGCTTTTCTCTGATTGCCTTTTCTATCCCTTCTCTCCACCTCATTCTGGGCCTTTCTCTTGTTTTTCTACCTCGTGGATTCCAATTTAAAATTTGCTTTAGTAATCTCTCGTTTGTCATACGATGTACGTGACCATACCACACATTTTTTTCTTTATTTCTATTCCATTTCCATTGTATTTCTAATTCTCTCATTTGGGATTCTTTCCCATTTTGATATCCCCGAAGACCGTCCCTAGTAATCCATCTCTGTGAAATTAAGCACTTGCTTTCTTTTCTCCTTCATCTGCCATATCTCACTCCCATATTCTTAGTCTTCTTTCGCTCTTGTTCTTGTATCTATATGGTCATTTATACCCTCTGGCACCTTCCGAGGGGGGTCTTCAAGGGAAGTGGGTGGAACAGGGGGAATAATGGATGGGGTGTTGTCGTCAATATCCTTCCTCTGATTGAAGCGGTCGTCAGCTTACCCCTCCACGGCGAAATGCACCATTATACTAAAAGTCCGTCCTTATGAAATTACGTGAATTCAATCACTCAAGTCCGGGCAGAAGATCTATACCTCTGAGCATCACCAAACACTCATATTAATTTCACCCCACCCCAACCCGAAAGGCCAATTATAAAAATGAAGGGGGGTTAAGGAAAATGGACAAAGGTCTCTCAGTATTCCACCAGGTTAGCAACTCCATATCTCTCCACGTTTCGGAGAACGACTCATTCTCCATCCTTAGGGGTTCTGAGTGCCATCTTCTCCATTTGTGGAAGGCGGGAAAACGTGCATACGCCATAGCCAATCAAATGACACACGACCCCAAGGAGTGGTGTATATATGCCGGCCAAGTGGAGAAGATTCAGAACCCCTGAGGATGGGGAACAAGTCGTCCTCCGAAACGACGGGAGATATGGAGCTGCTTACCCGGTGGAACACCCGAGAGACCTTTATCCATCAGATACGCAAGGAAAATCGTACATCTTTCAAGGAGGAATGGACTAGCAAGAGTACAAAAATTATAAGTGACCAAATCGGTAAAATTTTAAGGCAAACATAATATACATTTGGATTCAAAAACAGTAAATCCCTCAATTCACAAATCTTTTCGAAAACAAAAAGCAAAAATGTCCCCAAAATGAGGAACAAGCTGGTGTATTCAACGCCCTGCAAAAATTGTGAGCAAATCTAAATTGGAGAAATAGGGAAATGACTCGAATATGAAATAACAGTATATCTCTTCATAAATCGAACATAGTAAAGAAAAGATTAGCCTGTTCTCTTGCGCAGTTTCCATTTATAAAAATACATAACTTTTATATTGACAGTTCTGCCATTGTAGACGATGGATCCAATAAAAAAGCGGTAAATTAAATGTATTATCCACATAGCTATATTTTCCTATACGTGCAATAAAATATATATATTTTTGACTTTTGGTTATAATTATAATTAATTTCTTAATTAAATGTCAACCCTAGATACCGATATCCAAATATATATGTATAAAATGATCAACTTAAGACTGATTGTTCCGTTGCACATATCGTGAGGAACACGCATACAAAACATATGCGGCACAGCACTAAAGAAAAATTTAACAAGCGTATAATAGGAAGGTCCTCGGATGAAAAAGTTAAAGAAAGATCCTGCTTTGCTTTGGTTAGGCCACACCTCGAATATGCCGCGAACATTTGTAACCCTGTGCACAAAGATTTTGCCAAAAAATACTTTAAATATAAAGGAAAGATGTACACTTCGTTAAAAACTACTACGAGCGAACGTATAGTGTTTCACAACTTTTAGATTAGGGATTAGGTTGGGAGCCGCTAGAGAATCGGAGCCCACACCCTTGGCTTGGTTTGCTTGAGAAATTCATAACGGGTGTGTTTCAGAGCGACACAGTGAATATGATCTCATCGGCACACTGCATTTCTAGGTCTGGCAGAAGCAATGAAGTAAGAGTGACACATTGCCGGACAGATAGGTATAAAAATGCATTCTTTCCACGCACAATAAGATGCCATAATAAAAAAATCTCCTCCACTCAAAAGACTCCCACGGTACACTTCACCTTGTCACCTCTCATAACCTCTTTTCATACATCTTTACACGGCTGGTGTCCTAACACTCCCTGCACACGCCCATGCGGCGGCTCGCAGGGTAGTATGCAGATGTAGATTTAGATGTAGATGGATCCTCCAAATTTGTTGATAAATTTCAATTCAATTGGGGACTTTTTATCCAGGTTTCCTATATTTTACTCACATAAAAAAGCATTGGTATCCGTGAAGAGGTCCCTTATTTGCTTTTTTTAACTTACTTTCCCTCACGATCTAGGGTTGAAACATTAATTTAGGAGAAAAAAATAGGAAACGCTCAACTTAAGGCTGTTATTTAATGCATGGACTAGTACAATTATTTCTAAGCTTGAGTCCCTTGACAAGTAAATACGTAAAATTTGAGCGAAAGAAGGAGGGACATAGAAAGGTAGATGAGAGGGAGGAGGAGAGGGAATAAGTGGGACAGACAGAGGAGGGGAGGAAGATTGGAGAGGATACCGGATGATGAGACTCGACGGTGACTAACCATGGGAATCGCCCTGTCGCGATGATTAAAGTAGCTATGGTACTCTATATGGTTCGCATTCATGCATCTCCGGACCATTTTGCCTTCTTCCTCCACTGCCATACACCTCTCTTTGCCCCAAACCTCTTCCGCTCCTCCATTTCTCTGGGCTCTTACCCGCAGTTCCTCAACCACTTCTCCCTCGGATAATACTTCTGGATGCAAATCCCCGCCAGCTCCCGCGCCGTTTCATCTTCGCTCAAACAGCTTTTCCTCCTCCTTCCAACTTTGATTCTTCTCAACCACGTCTTTTTCCTTTCATGTTCGCAGTCCAACAACGAAGCAGGTTTTAGAATTTATTAAGTCTGCATCGGTTGATCGGTGAATCTCTACGACCATACTGTGTACTTGATGAGAAATTGAACTTGGCAGTGCAAATTTTTATGCACAAAACGCATATTATTACTTTTACTGACGTGGAGAGGTGAGATTTAAACAAAACTCGCGAAAATCTGTGAATTCCGTTTAATACCTATTTAATAATCCGAGGAGGATGCTGAAGATAAAATGGACGGACAAAATAAGAAATGATGAAGTGTACAGAAGAGTAGACAAGGAAAGGAACAAATGGAACACCACAAAGAAAAAAGAACCACATGGATTGAACACACCCTGAGATACAATGGATTTGCGAAGAACATAATTGAAGGTAAAAATGGGGGGAAAAGTCTCCAGAGGGAGACCCACGAGGAAGGTGATGGACCACATAAAAAGGAAAGCACATAAGAAGAGATATTATTTTTTATACTGCTGGATGAAACTGGTGTTAATGCCGCTGCAAATCCTCTATATCAACAAATGCACAGAGTCAATAGCATTACATGATATCCCAATTTGTTTATTTGGGAAAATATTGCCTTAGAAATAAGAAATGAAGTGTGCAGAAGAGTAGAAGAGGAAAGGACCATATGGAACACCATACAGAAAAGAAGAACAAGATGGATTGGACACACCCTGGAACACAATGGTTTGATGAAGGACATAATTGAAGGTAAAATAGAAGGTAAAGTCCCCAGAGGAAGACCCAGGAATGTTTTTATGGACTAAATAAAGAGGAAAGTATATAAGAAGAGATATTATTTTTTATACTGCTAGATAAAACTGGTGTTAATGCCACTGCAAATCCTCTATATCAATAAATGCACCGAGTCAATAGCATTACATGATATCCCAATTTGATTATTTGGGAAAATATTGCCTCAGAAATAAGAAATGAAGTGTACAGAAGAGTAGACAAGGAAAGGACCATATGGAATACCATACAGAAAAGAAGAACAAGATGGATTGGACACACCCTGAAACACGATAATATAGAAAGACATAATTGAAGGTAAAATAGAGGGTAAAGTCCCCAGAGAAAGACCCAGGAATAAGTTCATGCACCAAATCAAGAGGAAAGTACATATGAAGAGATACCAGGAGGTAAGAGAACTAGCATTCGATTTCGAATGGTTGAGGGCTGCAGTCCACCATTTTAGGATTGAACAACCAATGAATGAATGAAGTTATTTATGACCAATGGTGATGACACAAATTATTACTTTTACTTATGAAGAGAGGTGAGGTAAAAATTAATCTCAAGAAAATTTGTGAATTCCGCTTAATACACCAAGGGTTGAAATTCGCCATGAAAAAATCATTTGACTGGACCGGAAGAGGTGGAGGGACCGGCAAGTGACTTCGTACCACATCACTTGTCAACGCAGTGATTGGAAATTTGTCATTTCCTTAACTTTCAGTGCAGTTACAGCACACTTTGAGGATTCTAATTCTACGAAGCAGCTTCATCAACGTTCCGGAGAGACGAATTAAATACGTGTTAGCAGTAGATAAAGCCTGCCACCATTTCGGCATAACGCCCATTTAATTCTCATTCCCATGAAATAGTATCCCATTCGTGTGCTCACACGGGTTTGCTTGGAGATCGGTAAAGCTAATCCAGTATAAATGAGGATAAAAATTTAAAAGAATGGGAGGATTTGGAAATCTTTCCAGATGGGCAAGGAATTTGCGGGCGACCTTGTACGTCCAACGGCTCGACGACTCCAGTCCATTTGTCTTCGTCGAGTCTATGCCCAAAAAAATAACCGGGAAAAATTAGAGCCAATTCCAATATCAAGAGTAATATTTTACGGTAGCGTCCATCCATGCGTTTCGAAATCATCCCTTCTTTCATTTTCTCCCTACAGACGTTACTTCTCTCAAATTACACCTGGTACTTAGCGCGGTTGAAGCGATTTTTGTTTTTACATTCTGATTTACGTAAAACTTTGCATAATTGTTCCTATTAAGTGATATCAGTACATCAACATCGGTCATTTAATCTTAATATTGGTTGACCGTAGGCCTCTATCCTTGCCTATCTAATCCTAGGTCTCTAACACCCAGGTAGTTTTTCTAATTTACTTCCCACTTCATTTGGTCTATAAACTTATTCCTGGATCTTCCTCTAGGAACTTTACCCTCTATTTAACCTTCAACTAAGGCCGTTTTCGAACTTGGCAAATCAAGCAATCTTTCCTTGAAACCTAGTAAGCATTGGGAGGATATGACGTCAAATTCAAGTGGCCGCTGACGCCATATTGTCTAGATGCGTCAAGTTACTAAGTAAATGAAAAAGCAGACTTGTTATGCTTGCTAGGTTTTAAGTTCGAAGTCGGGGTGTGATAATATGGGCTTGTATGGTAAATAGAAGTGAATAAACTTTCAAATGGATACTATTTTATCATTACTTCGTATATTTGCGTGATATTTATTACTTTTTAGCGGAAAAATCTATGAATTCGCTATATTTAAAGGTATTTCAAATGTGAATAAACGGATTAAAGATTTGGTACCTAATAGTTGTGGGAATAATTCCATACATTGTAGATGTTCTGTCCTTCTTTACTTCATTGAACCTACAAATTCTATCTTCCTTGCCCTGGAAGGAAAAAAAACAATCTCGTTGAAAGAATTATGGTCCAATGGAAAGTACTCTCAGGTAGCCATTATTTCATTGACAGCATTATTTTTAGCTAACGAACATCATAATTGTCAATAACGTTTAGCATTGGAGAGGTTTTCAATGCATTTATCAAAGAAGGGATTAGAGTAAATGTAATTTGTTTTCAACTTAATTACCTATGTTAGTTACAACGCGCGTATTTATCAGTAATCAGTCGAAGATCATAGGTATTTTGTTCGAAGTGTAATACATTAATATATTATTACGTGTTTTTTCACAAAGGAAAAAATATTATAATGCCTTTTTGAGCATAAAGACGTTGACTGTAGTGAAATACAGTGAGCGATATATCGTCCACTTTAGCAGCCCCTAGCAATCGAAGCATAATAGTTATTCACCATATTATGGTAAATGAGAATTATTTCATTCATAAGCAATAAGATTTTAAAAATTATATTCCCTTTTAATTTGTTGCATACGGATGGGAAGGATTTTAAAGAAGTTATCGACTTCAATCACCCACAAAAATTATGGACACGGATGGCGCTTTTCGTATGTTTTACGAGATGAAGGCCGCATGACGTCTCTTCCATCGTAAAAAGACAACGAAAGTGTCAAGTAATAATTTCACTTTGCTTGCCTAGGTATCAAGATATATTGATATCAAGTTAACTATGCGTTTGCCAAGTTCGAAAACGGCCTAAGTTCCTCAAAAATCTCTCTTATGTAGTTTCCTATATGGTCCTCTTCTACTCTTTTGTAAACTTCGTCATTTCTTATTTTGCCCGTCCACTTGATGTTCAGCATCCTCCTCTAGCACCAGGTTTCAAGGGATTTCAGTCTGTTCTGGTATGTTTTTCCATTGGTCCATACTTCCGACCCATAGAGTGCCTCGCTCCACACGAATGTTCTCACACACTGTTTCCTAGCTCGTAGGTCTGTGATCTTTGAACACAGCTGTTATCTTTTAACCATGAATGCTTTCCTAGCTTCGGCTATGCTTTGCTTGGAATTCTTGATACTTCTTCCGTCCCACGTGATGATAATCTATTCATTTAAGTGAAAGTAAATGTCATCACGTCGATTGGGTTCTTTGGTGATCCAATACGATTTTAACGCGTAGCCTGATTGCAAATGGAATATTTTTCGTAATTGTTCGATGTATTTGAAAAGAGTTTCTCCTAAAAGCGAAACTAAACATTCCTTGTTAGTTTTACTGATACAAATTAATATGAAGTAGTCACTCCGACTCCAATACTCAGAAACTTTTTATTTTAGTGTGATTTCATCTACAACCACATACGTACCAATCCGAAAAATCCAGTCATAACATTAATCAATCATGGAAAGAAATTTAAAATATAATTTCTATTGCTTACTTAATTCACTTAAAGTAGTTTGAGCGAGAAATTTCCCTAGTCATATTGAAGACCATATTGTAATTATAATTTTTAATTATATTACTGTAGAAATCATCAATAAAATATTATTCTATTATTGTGAATTAGTTTTTTCTCTGTTGTTAACCTTGATAATGATTCAAATATGCTGAAGCCAAGCCAAGAAAGCGTTCATGATATAAGACAACTCCTGTGCTCTAAGAAGATAGGACTAAAAACCAGGAAACAGTACGTGAAAACATTCCTGTGGAGCGTGGCACTCAATGGATCGGAAGCATGGACCATTTGAAAAGCAGACCAGAACAAACTAGAAGCCTTTGAAACCTGGAGCTGGAGGAGGATGCTGAAGATAAAATGGACAGACAAAATAAGAAATGATGAAGTGTACAGAAGATTAGAAGAGGGAAGGACCATAGAGAAAAGAAGAGCAAGATGGATTGGACACACCCTGAGACACAATGGGTCTGAGAAGAACATAATTTAAGTTGAAATAGAGTGAAAAGTGCCCAGGGGAAGACTCAGGAATAAGTTCATGGACCAAACAAAGAGGAAATTAGACAGGAATAGCCCCCTGGAAAAGCATTAGATAAGGAAGGATGGAGGACTGCAGTCAACCAATTGAACAACCAATGATGATAATGTTGAAATGATCGGCAAATAAAAGTAGAGTGCATATATTAAACAATTATTAGAGTTCACCAAGAATGGAAATGAGCCGCCAAGTCCGTACGTCGAACACTGCAGCTCCCGGACTTCACGTCTACGTCGAGTCTGGACTCGAGAAACCCAGTGAAGAAAATCAGAGCTGATTCCGATATCATGAGCGCTCTTTAACGGCCGCGTTCCAGCATCCGTGTCGTCTTCATCTCTCCACCCCCTCCGCGCTCATCTCGTCCCCCAGATTATCGCCTCTTTTCTCTCCCTTTAATTCCCCTTCCCTCGTGAATGCTGCAGCCGGATGAAGGGGGACTGGATGATGCTGACGCTCGAATCTCATCTGGGCGGGAATTGGCCGCGCTTTCACGAGACGGCGCCAGATTAGCCTCCGGCGCGAATCCGTTGTGGCGGTGGAGGCGGAGGGCAGAAAAGAACGGGGGGAGACGGAATCCCTAAACTCCTTCCGATAAATGCCCGTTAGTCTCTGAAAGCGCGCACACCCTGGATGTGGCGAGTGGAGAGAATTCCGGCGTTTTCATCCATTCATCTCTGGGGAAGCTGAAGGAGGGGCGTCCTCTCATCCCCCGTCTCTAACAACCTCCAACTATCTTTCTCCTAGCCAGCCTACTTCCTCATTGTCTCCCCATGCTCGATCATAAACCCCTTTCATCACTTTTCGAGATAAGTCCGAAGCCGCGACATAAGGTTTTGTAATTAGCTTAGAAATGGTTAATTATCTAATATTTCTTTAATTCTACAGTTAAATAAACAATTCTTTTGGAATACATAAACGCACTGACTACTCTGTCTGGAGTTCATGGAAAACTGTATCCTGGAAAAATCCAAAAATGAGAGACGGCTTACCATGAGCTCCAGACAGGATTTTCACAGTAATTTTTGAATGAGAATATGGAAAGGAGCATGAGTTGTTGAAATGAAATGAAATTAAAGTGAGACGAATGGATATTTTGTGTGTATGTGAAACTAAGCGCTAGGAGCGGGATGTTATTACTGTAGATGGCGGTGGTCTGGCACTGTGGTCAGGAGTTGACGATAATATACACGGTAGTCAAGGTGTAGGACTCATTCTTAATGAGAGAACTAAGTTGCTGGTAAGGAAGTACGAGTTAGAATCCCTTAAATTGCTCTGGGTTCGAATGAAAGTAGGGATTAGGAGAGTTGTGATTGTGGCGTGCTACGCACCAGTGCAAGGAGAGAGTGACAGTATGAAATATGAGTATTGGGAAAAGCGATTTGAATGAATGTGACCATAGAGAGAGAAAAATTGGTACTAGGTGACATGAATGGCTGGGTTGGTGTGAGGCGGGATGCATCTGAAAGAGTGATTGGGCCATTTGGTGACTCTCGAGTAAACATTAATAGTGAAAACTTGGTGAGTGAGTGCTTGGAAAAAGTATTGTTTGTGTCAGATACATGGTTTAAACATAAAATAAATCACATGTACACTTGGCTAAGGGGCCATTGTAAAAGTATGATGTTGTGTATGATGAGAGATTGAGGGAGTTGGTGCGGGACACGAGAGTGATGAGGGGTGCTGAATGCGGAACAGACCAATATTTGGTACTCTCCTAAATGAATCTGGGCAGAAACTGGGCTCCAAGAAAGAATGTTGCGCGTAAGCAGTTGAGAGTAAAAGTGGAGAGGTTGCTGGACAGTGAGGTAAGAATGAAGCATGCTTGTTGCATGCTTGCATGCTTGAGTTGTATGCTTGAGAATGCTCAATTCTTGAAGCAGAGAGAATGGAACGAGTATATCAGAAACGAGAATGTGAATGATTCGTGGGAGTGTTTAAAAGGAGTGATTTTAGAATGTTCTGAAAGTGTATGTGGAAAAGAAGTGGTAGGAAGAATGAAAGGTGATGCTTGGTGGAATGAAGGGGTGAAAATTGCAGTCAGGGAAAAGAAAGAGGCGTACAAGAATGTGATTGCTGCAAAACCAGAGGAATAGCGCACTAAGGCATGACAGATTTACAGAAAGAAAAAGAATGAAAGCAAAATCGATGTGAAAGAGAGCAAGGAAAGGAAGCGTGCGGATGAAGCTAGCAAGATACAGAGCGATTTTGAAGGCAATAAAAAGCTGTTTTGGAAGTGGGTAAAAAGGACTAAGATTGGTGAAGGCAGGGGAATGAACGCAGTAAAGAACAAAAGTGGAGAGATCGTGTGGGATGAGAGCAATATGTGAGCCTTGCGAAGTAGTATGCGAGAATGTGATGATGGAAAAGGAGTCCAGTAAGAATGAGGTCATAACGGCTGTGAGAGTATTGAAAAATGGGAAGGCTGCAGGCGTAGATGAGATATTTTGAGAGATGTTGAAGTGTAGGTGTAATTTACTCATTTTTCGGCTGTGTGAACTATATAATTTATACCAGGGTTGAAATTCGCTATGTTACATGCAATGTTTGGAAATTTATATAATTTATGCTTACAGGCTTCTGTTGTTCCAGTGAATTGGAAGAATGCAATCATCCTTCCATTGTCAAAGGGAAGGGAGGAAAGATCGAAAACAATAATTATCGGGCCATTAGTTTAATGAGCATTTCGGGAAAAGAGTTCAGAATTTTATCAAAAGAGTGAGGAATATTACTACGGACAGTATATGGGGTGTGCAGGGTGGGTTCATGGCTGGGAGAGGACGGAGTGACCAGCTTTTCGCGCTTCAGCAAGTGATAGACAAATGTACGGGTGTCCGAAAGAAAATGTAAGGTGCGTTTGTTGACGTAGAGAAGGCCTATGATAGGGTAAATAGATAGAAGTTGTGGAAGGTTTTGAAGGACTATGGAGTGAATATTGAATGTTATGGTGACGATGTATGATAATAGTAATGCAGGTGTGAGTTAACTGGGTTCTGAGTGATTGGTTTACAATAAAACAGAGCGTAAAGCAAGGATGCGTAATGTCTCCGTGGGTGTTTAATGTATTTATGGATAAATGTGTTAGAGTTCCATGCATTGAAAACGACGGTGTTCTGATTGGAAATGTAATCGTGCGAGTTCTACTACATGCGGATGATGCTGTTTTGATCTCAGAGAGCCAACAGGGATTACAGAAGCTGGTAGATAAGTTTTGTGAATCAACAGAGAGAATGAAATTGAGGGTAAATGCGTGCAAGACTTAAGTAGTAGTTTTTGATGCGGAGAATGCGGAGAATAACTGTGTGATGAGGGCGAATGGTAAAGTAATTGAACAAATGGATGATTTTGTGTACTTAGGTAAGATGTTTACGAAAGATGGACGGATAGATGAGAGGATAAATAGACGGGCGAATGCTGGAAGGAAAGTGGAAGGTAGCATGTGGAGCATATCAAGGAATGAGTGCCTGTCTAAGGAAGCGAAAATCACCGTACACAAGTGTACTTCTCTCCACTTTGTTGTATGGTAGTGAAACATGGGTATGTCAGGATAGTCATAAGAGTAGACTAAACGCTGTGGGTATGAGTTATCTGAGGAGTGTTTGCGGATAAAGTAGGATGGATAGAGTCAGAATGAATAGGTTTAACTGAATGTGGGTTAGATTCTCCAGTAATGGACGAGTATGAAAGGAGTGTGTTTCGTTGGTTTGGCCATGTTGAGAGAATGGATGAGAGTCGAATAACGAAACAGATATAAAAGTGTGAAATGAATGGGGTGAGAAGTAGAGGTAGACCGAGAAAGTTGTGGTTGAATGTGGTTGAGGAAATTCTTAGGAGGAGGAATATTAGGATTCTTAAAAACAGGAGGGCGTGAATGAAGCAGTGTATGGGGGTAAATAAGGCAAGAGAGGTTTGCAAGGATAGGTCAGTATGGAGGAAATTAATGAAGCAGAGTTAGGTGTACAAATATGTATTTATGAGTGAAACTTGTGTGACTTTGTCTGAGTGACTTTGCCTACCCCGGAAGGGAACAGCATGATTAGTATGTATGTATGTATGTATTTTGAATGGCAAGAAGAGAATTGCTTGGTCTGGACTGATAGACCCATAATCGTTCCGTGAGATTACGATTATCCAAAATAATTCGTAATTTTCCACACAATTTATTTGCTGTATCATGTTTACCTTCATAATCAGAGTTCATGTCAATGGAGTAAAGCATCTAAATCTGTCGTGCAAGGTACATTACAAATGTGTGGAAAGTTATTTTACGTAGCTCAGGAACATGGAAATTTGGACAATGAAACTCCGGAATTCGATAATATTCTAGTATTTTATTTATAAAGTATATTTTTTCTTTGTGTAAACGGAAATTATTAATCTCTCTCATCATTTTTAAGAGCATCATGGCAGTTGAAATTAATACGTTCCCATATGTTCACCTGCGGGTAAGCGGATGAGTGAACAGCTAGCGTTCGAAGACAAATTCTTGAACTAAACGGACAAAAAGAGGTCATTTTTGCAAGGAAAGTGTCAGGGGGTTGGTCCGGAGCAATATTCAACTTTCACCATTACACTAAGGTAGTTTGAGCGAAAAATAAAAATCATTTTACCTATTAAGCAATGAATTTGGTCTCATTTTAAACAAAGATGTGACCTTTCCAATGATACCAAAATGTTAGCCTCTTATGTAACTCCTTTCCGAGGTTTTCAACGAGAAATACCATCCGAAATGGGAAATGGTACCAGCACACACTCCAAAGAGAGCCCTTATTTAAAAAATGAGGAATTTCTAACAATAGATCTCTTCAAAAAATTACAATTTACCAGCCCTTTTACATGGGAATCTGTTCACCTGGTGACAATATCATATCTATGTAATGAGACTTTTAAGCTGAGAATTGCCACGATTTAATGCGAAATGCGTATTACCGGTGCTAAGGTAGTTTAAGCAAAATATCATTTCACCTAGAATCAATCAATTTGGTCTCATTTCAAAGAATAATATGTCACCTTTCCAATGATACCAAAGTATCAGCCTCTTACCGAGCTACTTTCCCAGATTTTTAACGACAAATACCATCCGGAATGCGAAATGGCACCAGTACACACTCCAAAGAGAGTCCTTATTTAAAAAATGAGGAATTTCTAAAACCTAGATCTCGTCAAAAAATTACAATATACCAGCCCTTTTACTTAGGAATATGTATTTCTTCTCCTGGTGACATAATCATATGTATGTTGTGAGACTTTTAAGCTGAGAATTGCCACGGTTAAATGCAATAAAAAATGCGCATGGTCGGTGTTAAGGTAGTTTGAGCGAAATATCATTTCACCTAGAAATCAATGAACTTGATTTCATTTTAAGGAGAAATATATCCCTTCCAAGGAAACAAAAATATCAGCTCCTTACCGGACTACTCTCCGAGATTTTTGACGAAAAATACCAGCTCTTTTACATGGGAATATGAATCTCTTTTCCTGGTGGGATAATGATAGCTATGTGGTGATGCTTTTAAGCTGTGAATTGTCACCATTAAATGAAAGAGTAAATGCGCATGAAGGTAGTTTGGGCAAAATGTTATTTCACCTAAAAATCAATGAATTTGGTCTCGATTGAAAGAAATAGGTCTCACCCTTCCCAAATACGATACTATCTGCCCCTTACCGAACTTCCAAAACATTTTTCTTTCCACGCCCAATAAGTGACCACAATAAAAACTGAGCTCCACTAAATACACTTCAAGGTTAGCATGCAGATGTAAAATTGAAGTTTTTGAGCCAAAATTTTGGTTTTAAAAAGCTAACTTATTCCATCAGTGAAAGACGGATTTTTAAAATCATTTCAAAACAGTTGGAATTTTGTATTTCCATTGACTTTTACAGTCTCAGTGGAGCCTCCTTAAGTCCTGTGAATAAATATATAAATCTACCCTGCTATCCCTCACATGCAATCGCGTTTCTTGTCGCCTATAGTTCTTTCCTCATCCTCCACCATACCCTGTACCCTTCCTGCTGTTCCCCTTCCCCCAATCAGATCTCCCCCACCCTTAGGAGTTTTTTAATAACTCTCTTTCATCAAACCCCCTCTTCCCCCAGTCTCCCTAGTTTCGACGCCCATGCCCCGGCTGAAGGAACACCCACTCCACCGCACTTCCTTCGCCTCAAATCCCCCATCCTGGTCCCCCCGCTGCAACTACTTCGCCTCCAAATCTCTCCCGTTATCCTATCCCCACCGCGTCCAATTGTCGCGGACACAGATTCTTCATCCTGAAAGTTTCACTCTTGCTCCTGGACAACTCGCACGAGACATTGGGGGGAATGAATTTGAGGACAACTGCGCCAAAGACCAAAGTAGAGCGAAATCTCATCACATCAGCGAAAGTCGCACCCGGTGTTCCTCAAGGAAGCGTGATCGGCCCTCTTTTATTCATTATATAAATTAATGACCGATGTTATCGAGTCAGCAGTAAATTAAGATTATATGCAGACAATACCGTTATCTACCGTGAAATGAGCGAAGACGCGGACTTTGAAATTCTGTCATCGTACCTTAACAACGTTAATTCGTGGTGCCAGGAGTGGGGTTTAGGATTAAATCTTAGTAAATGCTCCACAGTTCACTTTCTACGAAAGTCATCACAAAAGTGCCATACCTACACTGTGGGTGGAGTAAACATAAAATCTTCAGATACAGTAAAATATCTTGGAATTACCCTACCTTCTGATATATTGTGGCGAACACATCAACAAAACATATGAGGCACAGCATTAAAGAAACTAGGTTTTGTTAAGCGTATAATACAAAGGGCCTCGGATGAAAAAATAAAAGAGAGACTACTTCGCTTTGATTAGGTCACACCTCGATTACGCTGCGAGCATTTTGGACCCTGGTCATAAAGATTTAACCAAAAAATTAATAAAATACAAAGAAAAGCTACGCGCTTCGCTAAAAACTGCTACGAGCGAACGTTTAGTGTTTCACAACTTTTAGAAGGATTAAGGTGGGAGCCCCTAGAGATTGAGGCTACACGCAGCCCCATGCAAAACGCTTTTTCGGCGGCTCGCAGGGTAGTATGTACATGTAGATGTAGAGGGATCAAACTAGGTAGATTATTTCACGAATATATCATTACTGACCACATTTGTCTAGGCTTAGGTTGCTTGAAAAATGTGTACAGGAGAAAAGTTCAGTGAACTGCTTTTCTGAAATAGTCACGGCATAGTAATAAAGTATAGTCATGGAATTGGTTCAAATTATGTATTTTTAAACGTAGGCTTTTTACTACAGCGTAATAAAAAACTTTTAATCTTTCATTCGTGTAGCCAGGAGTGAGGGTTAAACTTAAATATTAGTAAATGCACCACAGTTTACTTCCTGCAAAAGTCATCGCACAATTTCCACACCTATACTGTGGGTGTAGTAAATATAAAATCTTCAGATACAGTAAAATATTTTAAATTACCCTAACTTCTGATATATAGTGAGGAACACACATACAAAACATTTCAGTGAGAACAAACAGAGGAAGGCAGATCGTGAGAGTCTAAAGGCATAGGTGAATATTGTAGAAGAGACTTCAAAGAGAAGGAATAGTAGCAGTTATAAAGGGAGCCAGTTTTCCGGGGCTAATGGCTATAATTAAATTCTTTGACTTTAAGTTTAGCGTAACAGGCGATATTTTGTGGAAACAGAGTACAGAGGCCATGATCTCACAATAAAAGATGCTGTTCACTTTCCACAGAGTTTAATTCACACCGACCACGGTTTCGACTTAACCTTTTTTAAGATTTTGAGACATTATTTAAGGTTGAAAATGATATTTCTTTTGTCGAAACTTTGGTCGGGGCGAAGTTTTCTTCGCCGCAACCTGGATCTCTGTGAAAAGTGAACAACATATGTCATTGAGAGATCACTCTTCTTCTTTCACTTTGCCTACCATGTGTGACGGATATATATATTCAATAAAGAAGTAAATTTTCAATGTCATCCTCACGGTCAAAAAGTTTATAACCAGGGCTATAAAATAATTTTGCAACGTTTTTGCGATTAAATTTGCAAAAATAGTTCAGTTTTGGCGAGAAAAATGATGATTTGATATAACAATTGGCGCGGGTACTCTACCAATCAATTCGAAAAGTCCATGACAGTCAGATGACAAGCCCTACCTCTGCGATATTTTTTCGCACCCACCCACTATTTACACTCAATATTCAAAACTAACGCCTTATCAGGGTAATTGCAAATTTTTGTACGCAAAAATATTTAATTAGGAAACATAACTACGCGATAATGTGAAAGTGAGTTCGTACATATGTACTGGAATGTACGTAAAAGCTGAGAATGATTTATAAATGAATATATGAAAATTTAACTCTATGAATGCAAATAATTAGCACTCCCTGGTGAAATATTGGCTAAGGGGAACTGAAGGTGGGTTTCCTCCGATAAGTTTAATGCGCAAGTTTCTATCAGTAAGCGACTTTTGATGTTTATTGCATGTGTGAACGGCTCTGCAAATCCACTTCATACTTGGTTGTTCAGTCCTAAGATTGGTTGATTCCAGCCCTCCATCCTTCCCTATCTAATGCTAGTTCCCTTATCTCCTGGCATCTCTTCCAATGTACTTTCCTATTTATGTGGTCCATGAACTTTTTCCTCAGACTTCCTCTCAGAACGTATGCCTCAATTTTATCTTAAATTTTGTTCTTCACAAATCCATTGTTTCTCAGAGTGTATCCAATCCATATGGTCCTTCTTTTCTCTCTGGTGTTCCATACGCTCCTTTCCTCTTCTACACTTCTGTACATTTTATTCTTTCATGTTTTATCCGTTCTTTTTGCTTTCAGCATTATCCTCCAGCACCAGGTTTCGAATGCTTCCGGTCTGTTCTAGTTAGATTTTCCAATGGTCCATGCTTCTGATCCATTCAGTGCCACGCTCTACACGAATGTTTTCACATACTGTTTCCTGGTTTGTTGTCCGATTTTCTTTGAGCACAGCAGTTGTCTTTTTTCCATGAACACCTTCTTAGCTTTGGCTATTCTTTACTTTGCATCCGTTGTACTTCTTTTGTCCCATGTTTTATGTGGTTCTTTCCTCTTCTACTCTTCTGTACACTTCATCACTTCTTATTTTGTTCGTCTATTTAATCTTCAGCATTCTCCTCCAGCACCAGGTCCCGAAGGATTCTATTCTTTTCCATCTAGCTTTTCGAATGGTCCATTTTTCCGATTCATAGAGTGCCACACTCCACGTGAATATTTTCACGTACTGTTTACTGATTTGTAGTCCTATCTCCTTTGAGTACAGCAGTTGTCATTTTTTACCATGAAAACCTTCCAATCTTGGGCTATTTTCCGCTTGATTTACGTTATACTTCTTCCGTCCCATGTGATGGTACTTCCGAGATAGGTGAAGGAATCCACTTCCTCTAATTTCTCTTCTCGCAGGGTGACTTCTACATTCAGCTCCCCTCTTCCGCATATTAGGATTTTAATCTTCGTCTTATTTATTTGCATGCGATAAACTTGGTCCACTACGTTTAGTATTTCAACTTTCAGAGCTTTTAATAGTTTCCTCGAGCCGCCAGTCGAACTGTCGCTAGTGTATATGGCAGAAAATCTGGCTCAGAACCAACCTGTGAAAAATATTTCTTTTTAATAACTCGAGCTCTCTCAAAGGTAAATATGGAGTAAATTCAGCTTCATGATGCACTAAATATTTAAATGGTGTTTCAGAATACGCTGAACTAGGTTCATTACGTAAATAATAATAATTACGTACTCACATAAAGAGTTAGGTTAACGTCACAGATATCTCTTTAAGTGTAAAATAATAATTTGAGGATGATCGATCCGTGATTCTTGTACATAGTATTTTTACGTGTATATACAAGATGTACATAGTACATGTATGTATGTACTATGTACATCTTAGTACATGTATGTACAATGCATGTTCAAGATGTAAATAGTACAGCTTGTACATACATTCATTCCATTTAAGTTTATTTATTTTTCTTATTAAAATCAGCTACTTAGTTGCAAACATTATTCGATAAAATTAGGAATCTCCAGTCAGAGTGAGTCTGAGAATGCATCATTTTAAAGGCCTCTGCCGAGTTTATTCAGAGACTGCCTCAATTGTCCGGCAGCAAATGAGAAGGAAACTGAAAATCCACCGTAATTTCGTTTCCTTACGTCGTCAAATCACTCCCAGATTCGTTAATTCAGCCATTAGCGAGGGATTGGAATCAAAGACTACTGCGCCGCCCCGGGTTCTGCTTATCAGATTTCGAGCTTCCAATTACGCGACGAGAAATTCAATTGAAAAGGCTGATCTCAATGACAATCTTCGTCCAATTTGAGAACTCTGCGATGAAACCGGCGCAGTATTATGGGCGGAGTGAGTGTAACAGACAAGTCCAGCAGGCGTGTCACCCGTTACAAAGGCTGATTTGTACGAGAGAATCACAACGGAATTTTTTATCGTACAATTTTCATCCCAATTAGTCCCTTCGAAAACATTTCTTGCGGGTAACCGCAAAAGATTTATTTTTTCCCTCTTCGAGGCCTAAAACTCCAGTATGCTCAGCAGTCTATCCCTAAAAAAATCCTTCCGTCCTTAAGTCCTCGTAATCTTCATCCTTTTAAGGTAAAGGATTCATTATACTCCCAGACAGTAAGCCGTTTGATTTGTTTTTCTAAGCCAAAGCGCGTTTTTATTAGTAAAGATCTCCAAATAACATCCTACATCAACTAAAAATTATTAAAACTTATGCAGAGTCCCCTCTTTTTAAGTAGAGTATAATAATTTCACAGCGCCCACAATAAAAAAAATCAGACGGAAACATCAAAGAGAAGGCTGAATCTCATTATACACTTCCTTATCTTTCTGAGCCCATATCTCTCCTTAAGACTATTCATCTTTTTTCTGTCTAAAAAGATGGGCGGTGGTTAGCAGTCTTGTCACCACAAAGATTACTCATTCGATAAAATTTTTCAAACTCAAGCTTTAAATTGTCAGGGAAACTGTACATCACCGAAGAAAAAATATAGGCCATTTATTTTTCACACAATTCAACTCTTCATTTAACTCAGTTGATTTTGCATTTAGTCCATAGTGGTCACAATGACACCAATTTATGTTTCTTAAGACTTATCTAGATAATCTAAATAAGAAAAAAGAATTTTTAAGCATGCTATTCAAAAAAAATTATTTGAAAAATCTATAAAAATAAATATCTTAACACCAACTAAAAATGAATAAAATAATATTTTCTGAAGTGAATTAAAATGTAGCCCAGTACTGAAAATAGTTAAATTCAATACAAGGAAATTAGCCACACAATGACAAGACCACAACGAAAAGCGTGGGGCGCTCTTTCATATTCGATTTCAACATGAATTCATTAAATATGAAGATTTTGGTATTCAATCGAATAGAGAGCTTCATTATACAATTTCTAGAATATCTTTAAATGAGCTTCAGTTAAGGTGCAACATTTAAATGAGGTCGCGCTCCGAGCTTTTCCTTGCGGTCTTATCATTGTGTGTCTAATTTCTTTGAATTGAATTTAATGATTTCCAGTACTAGGCTAAATTTTCATTCACTTGAGAAAATATCATATTTTTCTTTCTTTAGTACGACGTCAAGATATTTCTTTTTTTAGATTTAAAAAATTTTGTTTAGAAAAGCATGATTAAAAATAGTTTTTTAATTTTTTTTTCTTTTTAGTCTTAGTCATTAAAATGTTTAAAAAACAACAAGTTGTTTTATAAACATTTCATTAACTAGGACTAAAAAAATAGGACTGTTCACTAAAAAAATTCGTCAGATTTTGGACTCCATTCTACAATTCTGTAAATCGGATGCTTTACCACTAATCTACCTTTTCTTTCGCCGCTAGGTCTCAAACTTACGACCGTCAGTAGGGGAGACGAACACGCTACCACTGGTCTAAACCAGACCCTAAAAAAAGGGGGTACCGTGTAATCCCAATAGGCTGCTAAGCCTGTCATCAGGTTTCCCAGGGACCGGGACAGCAGAACTAGACATACATCCATGCCCTGGGTGGTTAATAACCCACCTAGACAGAACTCGAACCCGCGACCCTCAGTTTAGCATGCGAAGACTTAACCCCGTCGCCACCGGGGCCGGCAATACATTGACTCATAAATTTCAACGAATTGTTTCGTATGTAGGGTAAAATTAAGTGGTACCATGGATCCATGGAAATGCGAGTTCAAGAAAAGCATGTAAAAAAGGTGCATGCAAGGATAAACAAATATTTTCCTCTGTTTCGCCTTAAAAATTAAACGCCTTCATCATAACACTGGACTGGACTAATATAGGGTTAACATGTGAGTTTTACAGTAATTCAGCCGTGAAAATGAAGATTTTTACCTGGGCTCTTACCGAGATTGCTCAGAATACAGGGGGAAATTGTCAATTGGAACGAGAAAGGATATTCAAGCTTTCCATTAAATCCATCCATATATGAAGCAAAAAGTCTTTGGAAATTGAATAAAATTAAAATATAGCCATCTTAAAACCAATTTTTCTAGGTTAATAGCTAATTACTGTCGTTATTGAAGTCAAAATGCGGTAGTTCTAAACAACTGGCGCCGCAGTCCTCTCCTATGGCTACACATTTGTACATACATACACACATACCAATCACGCCGTTCCCTTCCGGGGTAGGCACAGTCACAAAGTTTTATTCATAAATACATATTTGTACACCTAACTCTGCCTCAATAGTTTCCTCCATACTGACCTATCCATGCAAACCTCTTTTGCCTCATTCACCCCCATACACAGCTTCATACACGCCCTCCTGTTTTTAAGACTCCTAATATTCCTCCTCCTAAGAATTTCCTCAACCACATTCAACCACAACTTTCTCGGCCTACCTCTACCTCTCGCACCACTTATATGGTCATAAAAAATATATTCGTGGGGTATTGTACCTATTCTGACCCTAAATTTTGATTTTTCATTGGTTTTTCGTCAGAGAAACCTGATTTTTTAAAAACTGATTAAATAAAAATATGTAATCACGTTAAATGAAAAATACTCAATGTTGTACCTACTGTCCTTTTTTTAATTCTCAAACTATTAGATCCGTGTTTTGGCACTTTATTTGGCCATCTTTAGGTGCCTGTACCTGTGCTTAAAGGTGGCCAAATAGAGTGCCGAAACACGTGTCGTGAAGTTTAAGAATGAAAAACAGTGGACAGTACAACGTCAAGTATTTTTCATATTTGATAATGCACTCCCACATTATCTCACTCGAAACTGTTGACTTCATGTAATTAGTGTTTGTCTTGTGTCACAGAGTCAATCCAGAGTCACCTTAAGTGACCAATGTATGTTTCAAGAGTAATTTGCCCTCAGTTTCGAACAGATTGGGCATATTCTTGAATTACATCCGCTGATTTGTCAATTCCCCAGTGCTATCCATAGGAAAGTAAGGAAAAAACAGAGACAGCCAATATGGTTGTTATTTTTCTGGCTATTGTTTGGTGGCATAGTGCCCTTTTTTATCTATCTGAATGATTCGTGCAAATACGATAGTATAGATGTCGCAAAACAACCGGTCGCTGCGCTGTGGACGATTTTGGGACAGGGACCTCTGAACTTTTAAAGCCCTGCCTGGCGGGCGATGAAGGTTCTAAACAGTGGAGCGTACGTGATCGAACCTTTTCTAGTTGCTGCCAGCATTGGCACCTCGGTAAACTCCATGATTCACAGCTTCCAGGCGCCCGGTTTGCTGCATTTTACTCCTACTACCACTCCTTGCACATGACAAGGAAGTGCACTGGTAAAGCATGGCATTGACGAAACAAAACCACTTGCCTATTAGCCTTGTGTGCGTGTGCGTTGTGCAAAGTAGTTTGGCTACCATGCCTTGTTCTCAGCCGTCCCCTTCTCTATCTTCCCCTCCGTCCGTTCACTTCACTCCCTCCACTTTACCTTTCCCCTCCGCCGCGCAGAAGTGCGCCAGGTTCTTTTGCTTTTGCTATATACATACTTCTATAATTGTTGAACACAGCCTGGGACGATAGCGGGGGGATGTGGAGGGGGCGGAGTGGGGCAACTGGATCGAACAGGGGCGAGGACGGGGTGTGTTATGTGTTTATTTGTGTGCGCGTTCCTTGTGCCATCATGTGAGCGAAGCGGGAAAGGCCAATCAGGAGCAGCCGGACCCCCTGAGTGGCGCTGTAATTGGCTTGAAGCTCCCCTGCCTCTGAGGGATCCCGGCGTGCTCTTGTGGCGCCACCAGTCTCGTGGGCGGGATTGGGGAGGCGGGGGTGGAAAGGGCGAACCATCTCTCTCTCGCCGAACGTCTGCCTGCAACGGACATCCGCCCCTTGTTCGCAGGGGTGGGCGGAGGGTAGGGATTGAAAAGGATATGTATATGCGAAGGGAAAAAGTGAACAGGCGCTGTCGTGGGGACCACTCGCTGCACAAACCGCCAGTCATCGTCATTGCCCCGATAAAGCTCATTAATTTCTCGGGCGATACACACAAAGCCTCCCGACGCGGGTGGAGGGGCTGAAATATAATAGTACATTATCTAACGAGTGCAGAAGAATTGCGACCAGCCGCCGAACCAGCGCTATTTGCAATAAAACTGCACGAGTTATACGCACTATTTTTAACATATGTGCGAGGAAATCATAAGAATAAATAAATCCATACATTCAATCATTGGTCGTTGATTCCTAAGATTGGCTGACTGCAGCCCTGAACTCTTATCTATCTAATGCTAGTTCCCTTACATCCTGGAATCTCATCCTATGTACTTTCCTCTTTATTTGGTCCATGAACTTATTCCTGGGTCATCTTCTGGGTACTTTTCCCTCCAGTTTACCTTCCATTATGTTCTTCACAAACCCACTGTGTCTCTGGGTGTGTCCATTCTATCAGGTTTTTCTTTTCTGTATGGTGTTTTATGTGGTTCTCTCCTCTTCTACTCTTCTGTACACTTCATCACTTCTTATTTTCTTCGTCTATTTAATCTTCAGCATTCTCCTCCAGCATCAGGTCCCGAAGGATTCTATTCTTTTCCATTTAGCTTTTCGAATGGTCCATTTTTCCGATTCATAGAGTGCCACACTCCACGTGAATGTTTTCACGTTCTGTTTACTGATTTGTAGTCCTATCTCCTTTGAGTACAGCAGTTGTCATTTTTTACCATGAACACCTTCTAATCTTGGGCTATTTTCCGCTTGATGTACGTTATACTTCTTCCGTCCCATGTGATGGTACTTCCGAGATAGGTGAAGGAATCCACTTGCTCTAATTTCTCTCCACTCAGAACGGCTCCTAAATTCAGCTTCTGCCTTCCGCATACTAGGAATTTAGTCTTCCCAATCCAAACCATACATCTACCCAATTATTCCTCATTCAACAAGGCAAGATAAGCTGTAAAAAACGCTTAGGGGAAATTTCATCGTAAATATCTATTGTTTAGGTTGCCAAAGAAAAATGCTATCGTGTAAAGCTGACGAAAAACTGTTTATTTCGCCACTGAAAACGTAATGTTTTAACGAAAACGACTAGTATAACAAAATCGATTTCAAGAATTAAGTACTTCATTCATTCTGTCATTCGAAAGTGAAAAATTTTAACCGTATATTGTGATTGAAGATAGTTTAAAAATTAAAAAAAAGAAACCCCTGCACTTATTCCAATGCTTATATTGATGAAGTTAAACAAGGGCCCGTTTTTAAGCTTCTTGCGGCCCTGCGGGCTTTGCTCCAATGGATTCCTCGTAATCTATGTACCTTAAATATGGAATCTCACGGTAAAGAGATAACGTTTAGGTATTTTAGAAAAAATACCATTAGACAGAGGTTAAAGATTACAATTGAGCGGAAGGGAACACACTCAGTGAATAATTTACCATTAAGTATTCAAAAAAACACCACGCTCAGTGGCATTTTCCCACCAAGCACATAAGAAAAAGAATGCTTCGTTCGTGGAAAGGCGACGAATTGCGGAGGAAAGAGAAATAAAATAGGTCAGTACAGAGGGAAAAGATTGGGGGAGAAACTTGATACCCTGGTCAGACGACACCGTATGAACCAACGCGGCCTGGCTATACGCGGTCGAAGTCTCAATTCACTAGTCTACGCATGCTAAAATGTATGGAACTACCACATACAGTGATTTTTTCTTGGATTGGATTTGGGGAGGTAACCGACAGCTAAGGTCATTTGCGCCATAGGGGGCAGGTAAGGGAGGGAGGGTGGATAGAAACCCGGCGTCGGCATTATCCTGCTCTTAACGAAAGGCGCCAAAGGGACCACGTATTACTCTATTTCGCCTTCTACTATGTTATTAAGAAATGCATTGTGTCTCAGGGTGTGTCCAATCCATCTGGTTCTTCTTTTCTGTATGGTGTAATATATCGTTCTTACCTCTTCTACTCTTCTGTACACGTCATTACTTTTTATTTTGTCTATCCATTTTATCTTTCTCCTGCAGAATTCACAAAAATAGCTGAGGTCATTTGCGCCATAGGGGGCAGGTAAGGGAGGGAGGGTGGATAGAAACCCGGCGTCGCCATTAGCCTGCTCTTAACGAAAGGTGTCAAGAGGACCACGGTTTAACGTCTCATCCGACAGACGGAGTACTGTACTTGAAGTGCCCTCCACAAGACACTCAAGTAGGGATCGGGTTTCCTCTGAAAAACATCCTCCTCTGCAGGGATTTGAACCCTGGCCGGCCGTGAGGTTAGCTAGTACTCTAGCCATCCCACCAACCCCGAATTGTTCTTATGTATCGTTTTATTTTCAGGTAGAGGATGCATTTTTCTACGAGTACCACAGGTATACAAAATTTATCGTGATTCGTTTTATTCAAAGAACTGTGGAACTGGACGTGCATTATCTTTAACAGTGCCAGCCTCTGGTGGTCACCCAACTGTATGAAACTCACAGAAGAAAAATCATTCACCCGGACAGGGATTCGAACCCAGACCCCTCTCGATTCCGCGCCGAGTTTTCTAACCAATTCGTTTTATTTTGGAAACCCCTTGCTGTGGATTGGAGTGCCTCAGTGACAATATGAACTCCCCCATCTCCTTCACGCCAGTCCCCCCCCCCAAATCTCATGCCCCCTTTCCCGACCCTCGTAGTCAACCACACTCTTCAGCTCATACCACGCTAAACCTTGCTCTGTGCTCAACTTATATACATATCAATTGAGTGGGGAAAGGGGGCGGGGTTATTTCCACCTCCATCCATTTTGCTATACTCCGAAGCAGGATGAATCCACTTTGATCCACACCACATTTGACGGCGCGTACCGTACACCAACCGACTCCTCCCCAAACCCCAACAGCGTGATGAATGGAGACAAGTTGGAGAGTTAGGAGACGGGAGAGGGCTTTGACATCAATTCTCTCTCGCCGGGAACATGTCTGCGACGGATTCCTCCCCGTAAGTCAGCGAGGTGAAGACGGATCTTAATTAATTTCGGGCGAAATTGACCTTTTCTGTGTTCATCCCTGTTCGTGATGACGAATACAATCGAGAGCAAAAGCCCTTTTACTTAATGCTGGCCGCAGCGCTGAAAATTGAACAGATTACAGTGTTTTCTACTAAGTCGTACCGAGAAAAAGGGCTCTATCGTACCCGATGAAAGAATCAAATCCTAATCTCAGGACTGAAAAAGTAAAATAATTTCCTTGGTTTAGTTTTTCAAGTTCTCACATTTGTATTCATTGTAATGATATTGCTTGTGATGTTAATTGCAATTGTTCAACTTTGGAACAGGTGGAAAAATATTGTTACCTTGATATTGTAATAGATGAACATTTTAAATTTCCACACCATATTGGTAAACTGAATAAAAAAAAACAGAATTATTGCATATCAAATTTACATGCTCAAAGATATAGTACCTCCATCCATAAAGCTTTTGATGTACAACGCAATGGTACAAATTATTTTGAGATATAGAATAACAGACTGGGGAATGGCTTCTAATACCTTGCTGGACTCAATAATCAGGAACCAGAAGAGAATATTAAAATTGGTTGATGAAGATAGAGGTAAGTATTGTGCTAATTCTGAATTAAATTATTTGTGTAGAAAATATAAAGTGTTAACCGCAGACCAATTAACAAAATGGGTATTTATATTGGAAAATTATTACAAAAAAGAGTATAAAATTCCATGTAAAAGCACACATTGCATATCAAAAAGAAATTTCCCTGTATTGGAAACGTACAGATATTGCAATTCATACGGTAAAAGGTTGGCAAAATACTATGCACCACACACTTTTAATTGCATGCCAAAACACCTTGATAATCTTAAAGGTATGGCAGTGGTGAAGAAAAAGGTACATGCATGGTTACTTGATGAAATTAAACATTTTTGATTGGTTATGTTCTATATATTTGGCATGAATACCTGTGTATTCAAAAATGTGGAATACCTAAATCTGCCTATGTTTTATGTTCTCAAGTTGTAATATAAATTGTTGTAACTTTTTTTTTTGTATACACCATTTTTTATTTGCCGCATTGTATGTATATGTGTTGGATCCTTCTGACAAGCCTTATGGATTAGAGGGACCGTGTTTGTTTAATTATAATTTAAAAAAAAAATATAAGGACGTTTTTGACTCTGAGAATAAAAGAGGTACGCTGGCTTAGAGTAGCAATGATTGTTACAATTTGTGTTGAAAAAACCCAAATAAGCCTTTAATATCAGGGCTAGGGAGCTTTTTAGCCCTTTTAAATATAACTGTGACAAAAGAAGCAACTTTGGCAAGCATTTTTGTCATATTCATTACAAAAATTACAATCAATATTTTACAGTTTAACAATCATTGACGTGGCCTCATTGCTCTTGAACCGAGTTCCTCAAACATTTTCAAGCCACCGCCCCTTGGGTCCACAGACATATTACCAACGCCCCCCAACTGTTATCTTGAAAATCATTGACTGCGGGGCCAAAACAATATTTTCATAAAAATAAATCTAAAACAACTTTGACGGAAATAATTTTTACTTCAAATCCATTAGAGGGATTTTATTTATCGCAGGATATGCATGAATGGACCCTACCTCCCGCAACCCAATACCGCCCGCCCCCTTATTTCTTTTCGCTCACCTAGAGTTAAGAAAGCCCCCCCTCCCCCCCCCCACCAGCATGGGGCACAAGCGCCTACTTTGGGAACCACAGCTCCAGAACAACTTGAATATATTCAAAAAGATCTCGGAACCCTGACTCTTGTGTCGTCAACGATTTTCAATTCTCTTCATCTCCTCTATTCATAAGGGGGTGGTTCAACGATCTCATTCTGAACTGCCACAGAAAACCAACTTCCCCCTCCTCTTCTTTCCCTTTCTTCCCCCTCTCCATTCCCTTCACTAAATAATAGATTTTCCGCTATTTCTATATACCTGATATTGTTGCCTCCACATTGGAAACCGAGTCGTGGTTATTTACTAAACACGACACATTTCTCTAGAATGGCGCTGCAGTCGTCTCCTTTGGCTCAAAAAAGTGCTGATTTTAAATGTATTTGCGGAGTAATTTACATATTTTGCTAATTTTGGTGTGAATTGGTAACTCAGTGACCATACATACCAGAAGCCTTCGAAACAGTCAATAAAGCTCCCTTATAGACGTAGATTCCTCAAAGTGTGAGCTGAAACTGCGCTACAAGTAAAATAAAAAAATGCAGATTATATATTCCTCTTAATAGTTTTCTTACCTGATTTAGAGTATTTTCTCCGGTTCAATTAGTTTTTACGTCCTTTTTTATCCAAAATTAGTCACGTGACTCTTTGGTGCAAACTTAGCGGAAAAACTTATGATAAATTAACAGACCAGAAAAGACTAGAAGCCTTCGAAACCTGGTGCTGGAGGGGGATGCTAAAGATTTAATGGACGCAAAAAGTTAGAAATGATCAAGCGTACAGAAGAGTAAAATAGGAAAGAACCACATGAGACACTATACAGAAAAGAAGACCAAGATGGAGTGGACACACCCTGAGACACAATGGATTTGTGAAGAACATAATTGAAGGCAAAATAGAGGAAAAAGTTGTGAAAAACATTCGTGTAAAGCGTAGAACTCTATGGATCGGAAGCATGGACCATTAGAAAAGTTGACCAGAAGAGACTAGAAGCCTTTGAAACCTGGTGCTGGGAGAGGATGCTGAGAATAAAATGGACGAACAAAATAAGAAATGATGAAGGGTACAGAAGATTAGAAGGGGAAAGGACCACATGGAACATCATACAGGAAAGAAGAACCAGATGGATTGTACACACCCCGAGACACAATGGGTTTGTGAAGAACATAATTGAAGGCAAAGTAGAAGGAAGATTCCACAGAGGAAGACCCAGGAAAAAGTTCATGGAACACATAAAGATGAAAGTACATAGGAAGAGCGACGAGGAGGTGAGGGAACTTGCGTTAGATTGGGATGGGTTGAGAGCTGCAGTCAACCAATCTCAGGATTACATGACCAATAAATAAACGAGATAACGTAGAAAATCGCCGTAAACAGGATTTGAAAGCTAAACAAAGAAAATGTGGGATTCAGTATATTTTTAACTCACACAGCCGCGGTGGAAACCCTCTTAAGGAGGTATTTTATACCCTACACCACTCTGATGGTAGGGTATATTGATTTTGTCACAGCAGAAATGTAACGCATTGAAGGAGGCGTGGCAGATGTAGAAATGTATACATAGAAATGGTCAGCATCACATCACGAGTCCATCTAGCTATGTCCGTTTGTCTGTCTGTCTCTTCGCACGATAAATGCCCTAAAAATTGAGATATCGAGCTGAAATGTGGGTCATAAGCCTCTAGTAATCCACACACGGCACAGTTCTAATTGATTGGATCGGACCAAAACAATGTTTTTTTTAATGACAAAGCTCAAAGTAGTGTAGTGTATTTATTGAAGATAATTTCATTACTAGTTTTGTATTCCTAGGAGTTGGCTCTCTAAGATGCAAATCGTACGCCTTACGAGGAAGGCACTCTCGGAAGAGGATAATGAGACGGCGTTAGACCTAATAACTGCCCTCCATAATGTCTTTCACACTGCTCTATCCTAGCAAATCTTTTCTTCTGCCAAGGCGGTGGGGTAAAAGTCCTCGCCTGCTAACCCGAGGGTCGCGGGTTTGAGTCCCGCCTGGATAGAATATTATCTGCCTAGGACATGGGTATGTGTGTTCGTCTATTGTTAATGTTAAAATACCCGATATAAAAGGCCTTTGTTGTGCTGTATTCGGGATTGTGAGTATAAACAAAAAAATAAATAAATAAAAATAAAAATTCATACGCTGCTTCATACACGATATCTCATTTCTTATACTCCTCGCATGCTGACTCTAAAGAGTGTCTTCCACCGTGTTTACCCATGAATTTCTTGATAGATCTATCTAATCATCTCACGCCATTCACTCCACTCTCATGTATCTCTGTTTTGTAATTCTTTGCATAGTTGCAAAAGAAAATAAATTTTACCCATGATGGTGAATAGATAAAAAAAACGGCCAATCTAACCTGAAAAATGAAAATTATTTCCCTACAAAACCTAGATAAATCATTAATTTCAAAATTAATTGTGCAAAAGGTTCCAAGCGTTAATTTGTGGAAATCTTCCATGCCCATGATGGGAATAAAAGAACTCAATAGTTTTTTCCACACTTTTTACAGTGACAACCAACCATGATTTCGAAACTTTCTATCATTAACAAGTTTATCAGATACAGCATAATAACCAAAGTAACGCCTAGAGCACTTTCATGCTTTTAATTGCGAATACCTGCTTTAATAAAGTTTGGAGTTCGTGACTTTTCTGGGTTTTGAAGGCAAATATTATCATTTGTCTATGTTAAAATATTCGTGTTTAAGTAATGGTGTATTTTAAAGAAGGATCAAGAGCAGGAGGACGACTAAATGCACTTTAATGGGAGAATAAAGTTTCCCGACACACAGATCGTCGCAACTATCGCTCAGTGGGAAAATTGGATTTCTTTCCGATGGCATTTTAATTCTTTGGTCTCAGCCACGATGAGGATCACGAAACACTTGTACAAAATCTGAGGAGAAATCATATCCCATCTCCCTCTGCGTTACTGTAATGAATTGTACCCGAGGGTTTCTTTGGGTGGCATAATGACTTGATGAACACCAAATAAGAACTCCGATGCCTCATTCAGGCAAGGCATTTACTACAATCTGTGAGCCAACACAACTACGGCCTGGAACTCCTAAAATTGTATTCTTCCCTCGTTGAAATATATCGTAGTTTGACTTAAAAAAGCGAATTTCCAGGCTGATTGCTAAATTCCCTTGACTTATCCAAGTTTGACCGGTTCATTTTTTTATTTCCAAACCTTCGCCGGGTGTTCCTGAATTTTCAGACAATCCTAATACCCTAACCCTAACAATAACCAACCCTAACCGTAACAACCCTAATACTGTAAGTCCTCGATTTACGTCGGAGAAGCGAGTGGAAGAAGAACGACGTAAGTCGAAATAACGTAAAACTGATCCAGATATTCGTGACCATTTTAATACCGCGATAAATCAAGGCGTTAATTTCAAAATTCGTTTTTTGCCTTTATCCTGGAAAAAATTAGGTGTTTCAGATAGGATGATTATGTCTTAACCATCAAAAAACGCAAGCATATGCACATGCAGTCAATTTTATAAGCATTAAACATGGAAAAATTTTCCGAAAATTCTTGTTAGCATGGACGTAATATCGAATCAGACGTACAACGAAACGACGCATACCGAAGACTAAATGTATATCATAGGGAAGGGAATGACGTGAGAGAAAGTTGAGGTGGAAGGAGAGGGTACTTGCTATGGTTGCCAAAGCTAGGAGCTGTAACATGGGCGAGGGCTGTCTGCCATATTTGTCAACCCCGATTTTTCTTTAGCGCTTACTGGTTTATGCGATAATTTTTCAATTGTATGATGTATTCCATCGATAACTTACGAGAAATCAGCATGAATTTGGGTCATTCCACGCCACTTGGACCAGAATCAGGTAACCACTTTGCCACTCAGATTTGGACAAAAATTTGAGGAAACGTTTGCCTGGTAAAATAATGAATATCATTTCGAGCGTTTTGCGAAAATTTTAAAAACAGCTTAATAACGGCTGTTATTTTTAAATGGTGATTTTCACTGTCGTTAGATTTTATTCATCACATATGTCAGGAAGAAACAACGTAAAAAGACGTTCAATGGCTTGCTATATGACTAAAAGTTTTGAGTAAAATGTGTCATAATTAGAAGTAGCAATTAAACTATTCTTTGTTTAAACAATTTTATAATATCTAAATATTTTATTGTTTAAATTTTTTATGTGCTTCACATCTTTTCGAGCTCTTTTTCCAATGGACATACCTCGTTTTATTATTCACATAAAATAAAAATTTGGAGAGGAGGTTCTTCAATTTAAGACAAAAAAACATTTTTTTATTTTCTCCGTAACGCCCCTTCCATACCAATATACGGAGTTATTCAATAATGACATAAACAACAATTGGACTATCCCACAAGGTATTTTAAAGGTTACGACGCGTTCCAGCTCACAGGGCCATCATCAGGTACAAGATCTGATGAGCTGTCTCGTACCTGATGATGGCTCTGAGAGCTGAAACGCGTCGTACGCATTACTTGTGGAATAGTGCAATTGTTGTTTCTGTTTTAATATGTAAACTTCCACGATATCTCGCCTGAATCTGTTGGCATTATTAGGAGTTTTTCAACATTTGTATTGCTTTTGCGTTTATTATCGCGTTTTTCAGCGTAAATTACCAAATTTAATTAAAAAACTAAGTATAACAATATAGAGGAAATCCTTCGGAATAAAAAAGTAAAATAACTCCTTTTATGTAGTTCTTCTTACGTATTTTACTTCCTTATTTGACAAAATATCGTAATACTCCGCCCTGCCTGAGAAAACTAGGATAAAATCGAGTATATTACATACCACTAAGTAACCAATGCGTATTTTACGAGTTGCTTGCTTTCAATTTGGAACAGATTGTGGCTATTCTTGCTATACATCCGCTAATTCGTCCATTCCGTCGTGCTTCTCAAAGAGAGGTAAAGACAGAGCAGGGATAACAATACAGTTGCTATTTCGTTTGTCAGGCTACAATTTGATGACGTGTTACTCTCTCCATCTACCTCAATGGTGTAAACCAATGAAGCCATGAGTAAACTTTACGAATTTAATTTTGCACATTTGACTTTTGCTATCTTATGCAAAAGTTATGAGCAGGTTTGTTTCTGTTATGGCCAGTTGCAAGAACGACACATGTGTATTCTATAAATCTATGGGACCAATAAACAATGGCAACCATTTAATAAGTGTTGCAGAAACAATCGATAAATTTATTGGTTTCATAACTTAAGGCATGGAGTTATGAGTTTCATAAGAAGCCAAAATGGCGGAGGCGCAATGAACCGCTTGGAGACTTAATTACTTGATTGAAAAATTTGTTTTGAAACGAATGACCAGTTTGTTTACTCATGCTGACCAACTGTTTAGTGTATCAGCTATTATTTAAAGACTAAGCTTTCGTCAAAGGCTATACTTCCGTTTCGTTAAGGCTAAATTTCGTTTTATCCGGCGGTGGAAGATAAATGAAACATTCGAAGCCGTAAACTATTGGTAAATAAATTATGTGACTAGTAGCTGTGTTCCTGCAACCCGAATATTTTTATGAGATCTATAACTTTATGAATCTCATAACTATTTATTCCATGACAAATTATTCTTGCAATCGGCCTTTATCCTTATGGATAAGAATTTTTAATCGCCAAATTATTTGCATGTCATCCATCACTTTATCTTCCCCATGCCTCACACATACTCCTGATATTCTCTCATTCGCATCTCATGTCCCAGAGGTTGGGGCACAAAGTAAGGAATGGCAATTCCAGCTTATGAAAAGAGGCCTGGCTTCGGAAACGCAGGCAGAGAGAGCACGCTACCTGATACCTTGGCAACCGACTGCCCTCCCCTATCAATTCCGCAGAGCAAGCGAACCGTATATTCGCTCCCAGCCTGCTCGTGGAGGAAGGAAGTTCAGCAAACAAATTAAGCCAAAGGAACACAAAAAAATGATATTACGTCTACTGAAAGGGGTAGGGGAAAGGAGGAGAGAGAGAGAGAGAAAGGCCGGGAATTGCATTATGTAATTCGAGCGAATCATTGTCTAATCGGATCACGATAACGTGCATCTAGGCCGTGAGCAAGCTCCATTGTGCCTTTGCTTCTCACGGAAGTGTACACAGCATCAATCATCCATCCTTATCGATTCGAAATAATTAGTTTTTCCCTTCATAAGCCCTTCTTTCCCTTCCCACCCTCCTTTCCGCATCTTCATTCTAGGGTTTTCGTTCCCAACATGGGTTCGCGGGATAGGGGAACGGCAATCATTTTCTGGTTAAAATCGGATGGGTGTACAAATGTTTGTGCTGAAATTCATTATGATTCGTTTATGATGGAGTAGAATATTTTGGGGAAGAGGAAAAAATTGTTAGGATGAAATCTGGAAACATTATTTCCCTGCATGCTTCTCGGAGTCTCGATTGATTAGATAATACGGTGAAACGAATGGGGATATAATTTTAGAGTTAAAACCAGAGGTAAATATCCCTCTGTCTTTGACTCAAAGAGTGGCGTTATACTTTGATTGCTTCCAAGAATGTGGAATTGAAATAATATCCCTCTCATGATCTTTCCACGTCGAGTAGAAAAAAGTAGTATGTCAATAAACGCAGGAATATCTATCTAAATGTCCTCAAACACTGTTCAAACCAAAGACAAAGATTAAAGGACGTCATTTAATTTTCTAAGTGATGAAACTGATGTCAATCACGTCAGAAAAATGACGATTTTTGCTTTTTCAAATAGTTCTGACTACAACCAATCTTTTTAAATAATATTACCTAAAATTTAATCCATATTAAAAGTCAATCTTAGTACCTCACACGCAACGGTGATGATGAAACTATTTTGATACCTGCGGAATCACCTTTTAAAAAATGAACTTAACGGTGTAAAACTGCAAATAATGTAGAGTCCAGATCAGGCTCCTTACACATTTGATTCGCTTAAAACGACTCGATAAAAATTTTGACAGATTGCTGTTGTGAATAACTTTTAGCAAATAAAGCAGATTCTTTGTTATTCTACGGTTTTAGGATATTTAAGAGAAGATAGTGAGATTTACAAACTAACATATGGGAACAGGAGCATTTCTGCTGGGAACAGGGATTAGGAACAAGAGCATTTCTGCTGAACATTGCTACCTAAGATCTTTAGACAGCGGCAGTAAATATATCAATATTGGTGAAAATTTTGATCAACATTTGATCAGTAGTTTAGAATCATGCTCTGAATTTAGCAATATTCCTGAAGTGTAATGCAGTTCCAGAGGGGAACGTAAATTTTCAACAGGATGGGTAACACGGATGTCTGAGATGTCGGCAATCCATGTCCGAAATATGGCAAAGTAATTTAAGCATCAGACGGGATTTTCGTATGAAGTGGAGGAGAGTTAACTCACGCAAGTATGATTCAGCGATACATATTCCCATAAATTGAAATTCAAAATCTTTTAAGACCAACCCCCTTTCGATAAATCATATTTAAGTTAGTTTGAGCGACACAGTTCCCTAGTCAGAATGGAGTTCATACTCGCATTATGTGTTTTAGTTTCAGCAGCTGTGGGAAGCATGAGTTAATTATTTAAATATTAATGGTTCAATTATTCACATTTATGCGACTGAGATTCTACGGAATTAAATAAAAATAAATGTTCAAGTTTTTAACTTCACACATTTAAATCACGCGGTACGTTTAAAACTCCTTCAGAACGGAAGGTTTTTTTTTAATCCTGAAAAAGTTACTGCGGTGAATTTAAGATTTATTTTCGAAAAGAGTTGAGAAAACATACAAACAACTCACTGTTATTATTTTACGAAATCAAGGTACTAGAAATTCCTCATTCTTTAAAATAATTTATCTCTATAGTTCATTATTTTAGTATTCACGCACCATTTTACATGAGAGAGGGCAGGTATTTTTCGTCAAAAATCTTGGAAAGTAGTTCGATTAATGGACTGATATTTTGGTATCTTTGAAAGGTGAGATGTTTTTCTTTGAAATGAGACCAAATTTATTGATTTATAGGTTAAATTATATTTAGCTCAAACGACCTTAACTTTTACCGCAGAATTGTTTCCGGAATCATCTCTGTTGCGACACTAAACCCAAGAAGGCGAGGCCGTTTGCGGAGATTCCAACGCCTGTAATCCGCACACATTGTTCAGCGATGCACCCGAGCGGAATTGGATTTAATATGATGAGAGCAACGACGGCTCAGCGTTTCAAAATGACAATACCCAAAATAGCCCCACTACTCGCGACCATCGATGACTGTGAACACACGTAGCTTATACCGTATAATTACACCGCCTGAAAAATATAATGGTGAAGAGACACACATGGACAGAAACTTTTCTCCAGAACCGAATGTAAATCATCCCGATCAGGCTGGCTCCCTCTATCATTGCTTTATTTACTCCGGCAGGAGTGCATTTAAGTAAAAAAATATAATCCAAAAAAACTTTCCCCGGTTCCAGCATTATCTCTGAGTCACCACTGACGACATAAGCGTAGTAAACAAGAGGCATATGCAATCGCGAGTAGGTGCGCGAACGAATGTACCTTCAGAATAGTAACGCGAAAACACAACAGCGCTAATGCGGAGACAAAAGTCGAGAAAATAGCTCTAGTTAAAAATTGGAGCATTCTCCTTAAATGAGTTTTCATGTGGAAGACCATGCCAAGCGTAATTAGGCCTCAAGAAATGAGTAGATTTTACTAAAGCTGTTTCTTTCATGTAGGAAAGAAGCATATGATCACTATTTCCGATTTTATTCTGTCACACAACTGACATCAAACTGCCTGGCTAAGTTATCGAAGGATAATACTCCTATTTATAATATACGTCTAATACGCCTTCTTTGAATAACAAGAGAGGCAGCCTCTTTCAAAAAATACAAAAGCGATAAAATCGTAATTTTAAGTATCACCTAATGGACGATGTAGGGTTTAATTTCTGAGAAACCGATTCATAAAGGCCACTTAACTAGAAAAAGAGGTTTTAGCTTCTCGGCAGAAATTAATTAACGCATTCTTTGTCTCCATGGACTGCGTACATGACATTAATCTTTCCAAATTTCGTAATACACTTAGAGAGAGACTCTGGCCCAACGGTCGATGGCTCTGGAAGTTTTGACTTTAACGGCTTCGATCCAGCCGAAGTTTAATTATCCCGGCTAGCGATACTTTCCAGATCCGGAGGACTGGAACGCATTAGTAGTCACAACCAACTTGACCAAAACATGACACACGTCAAACACACGTGTAGTTCATTAAGACCAAAGGTTAGAAATATAGATCCAGCTCTTGTATAGCAGGGAAGCTTGGATTATTGCAGCAGCAGTACAGGGAAGATAGTAAATTGAAAGGTGGCGTTTTAAAATATCTGAGAATATTTTCTATGGCTTAAGGCTTAACGCTGCAAAAATTCATATCAAAAGAAGTTAACCGTTATCCTTTACCTCAAGATACATTGCTCCCCAATATGGTTTACCTCAGCTCGATCTAATATTTTGACACTTAATATATATACAGCTCAAGCGTAAAATAGATAGTCCCTTATTTTTGCGATATGTCTACTGCTGCTATCAATCTATGTTCTATCTCCATTCCTGATATCCCTAGAAAAAATTTTAAAACTTATTTGAACTTTCCGTTAGTATTCTTAACTCCATCATTGATTTTCCTAAACTGTTTTCCTTCACTAATTATAGGGGACTCAACTTCCCCAAGAATGTGAAGCTGAAAACTTAAGTTTAAGGGGACGTATGAGACGAAGCGTGCCATCTTCATTCTAGATTTGAAAAAGATTAGTCGTCTTACATGAAATATGGATAACACTACTATGGATAACTCTATAGATCTAAAGAATGAAAGTTAAAAATGCAGAGACACATAAAAAAGGACAATTACAAAAAAATAAACTTTCTGAGGTCAAGTCGCTTTCTTCACGAAGGAACATGTGTGATTTTTATCAAATATTTTACTATAAAGGAGATGCACACTTTTCAAAATTTCTTGGAATTTTTAGTAAGAAATCCCGGTTTCCCAAAAACCGATACAAGCAGGTCAATTGGATCATTATCTCATTTAAAAGTCTGTGACTTTTCAAAGCGTTTTAATCTTCGATAACGATAATATTTCACAAAGTAGAGAGCCTGACTCCATCGAATTAATGAGTTTATTATACTAATTAAGTATAGACCAAGTGTATTAATTAAGTATACATGTGTATAGTTCATGGTAAAATGACAACTGCTGTGTTCAAAGAATATAGGACTACAAACCGCGAGACAGTTTGTGAAAGAATTTGGGGGGAGCAAGGTACTCTTAGGACTGGAAGGATGAACCCTCGTAAAAGCAGATCAGGACAGACTAGAAGCCTTCAAAATCTGGTGCTAGATGAGGATGCTGAAGATAAAATAGACGAAAATAGTTAGAGATGATGAAGTTTTCGGAAGATTAGAAGAGGAAAGGACCATATGGAACACGATAGAGAAAAGAGATTCAGGTGGATTGGACTCACCCTGAGGCACAATTGGTTTGTAAAGAACATAGTTGAAGGCAAAATAGAGGAAAAAGTTCCTCGAGGAAGAGCTAGGAATAATAAATGGACCAAATAAAGAGGAAGGTACACAGGAAGAACTACCAGGAATTAAGGAACCTAGCATTTAATAGGCAAGGGTGGAGAGCTGCAATCAACCAATCTTAGGATTGAACGACTAATGATGAAGTATAGACCCCTAATGAAACTTATCCTAAAAGCAAAATATGTCATATAAAGAGAGCCTCTAACGTCGGGAATGACACCAAAGTCCCGCCTTCTCGCCCGGCTTGGAAGTAGCTGGGCGTGGGTGGCTCGTGCGTCCGTGCCTCGGAAATCACCGTCAGTCGAAAACTCTTCGATTCACACAGGATGCAAAAGGAAGAGATCCCCGCCGCTGCAAAGGGGAGCATGGAGGGGGGTGCTTGTTTGTGCCACAGTCGCTCCCTCTCTCACTTTGTGAGGGAGAGCGAATAGCTAGTCCTGTGTGCTCAAGCCCGCGTATGTGCGGCCCTCCCACCACTTCCCTGGATAACCCCTCCTCCGCAAAATCACCTCTCTACCCCACCTCTTCTTCTTCCTCCTCCTCCTCCTCTTTGCCTCCAGCACCCACGATCGCTGTATCACGGTGCGCGTCTCTAAATAAACGCCGCATAAGCTCGACGATTAATTACACAGTGGTCTCCGAGCCCTCCAAACCGCCCCTCTCCTATTTTACCACCTATATCCTCTCTCCCCTCCGCCCACCGGACGATGGCAACCTTCCCCAAAACCCTTCCCTTACAAACGGGCGGGAGGGTGGAGCCCTCGTACCCTTTCCCTCCCACACTTCCCCCCCTTTCTCTCCACCCACAACCCCCACCCAAGTCCCCACGGCTCAAACGTTGCCCTAATAAATTAGTCCCCTCTGAGAGCTGGGACGAGCAATTTCCTGTGATTATTGCTCTCGGCTCAGGTGCCTCTGACAGCTACTCTCCGTCCCTCTTTCCATCCAATCCGACCACCACCACCTTCAAACGCTTACGCCTCGCTCGCATGTACTCCACCCCCTCCCCTCCAGTCGTACATCCCTCCTTACTCCCTTACCCCCACCCCACTGCCTCCCCCCCTCACCTCCCCCACCCCTAGGTGCGTCCACCTTCTCTATAAACTCCTAACTAGGGTTGCCAACTCAAGAGCAGCAGCTTCCAGGACTTGTGTTTAACGAGTGAAGGAAATTTCGGGAGATTAAATTAAAAAGCAAGAATATTTCGACCACAGTAACTATAAAACCCTACCTCTACTACTTCTCTCTTACGCTATGAAGAAAGATTAGATCTGCCCATTTAACAAAGTAAACTGGAGGGAAAAGTCCCTAGAGGAAGATACATTTCGCAGTGATGACAGAAAGTAAAAGTAACTTAGTGATATTCCACAGAATTGTAATCACAGAGGAGAACTAGTTTCACCCGTTAGGGCATCATCAAGTACAACAAAATCTTTCAAACCCATGAGACCTAATGTTCTGATATACCTATCAAATTGGACCTGAAGACGCCCAAATGATCCAATGATAATGTGTCCAAATGACACAGCTTCTGCCGGAACCTTGGTCGGTGAATAAAATACTAAGGAAAGTGAATGAAAACTTTTATTGTGAGATCATGGCATCTGTACCTAGCGTGACTTTTAATAGATAAACAGATAAAGAAATATGTCATGATTTCACAATAAAAGTTTTTGTTCACTTTACTCAGAATTTCATTCACCGGCCAAGGTTTTGCAAATGACATAGCTTATGTCAACAGAGGCTTTCATGGGAAAAAGACGCTGCTGTGCTCAAAGATGATAGGAGTACAAACTAGGAAACAGTATGTGAAAACCTTCGTGTGGAGCGTAGCATTATATCTATCGGAAGCATGGACCATTGGAAAAGCTGACCAGAACAGACTAGAAGCCTTTGAAACCTGGTGCTGGAGGAAGATGCTGAAGATAAAGTAGACTGAAAAAAATAAGAAATGATGAAGTGTACAGAAGAGTAGAAGAGGAAAGTACCATATGTAACACCATGCAGAAAAGAAGAACAATATGGATTGGACACACCCTGAGACACAATGGATCTGTGAAGAACATAATTTACAGTAAATTGGAGGGAAAAGTCCCCAGAGGAATGTGTTTATGGACCAAATAAAGAGGAAAGTACATGGGAAGAACTACTAGGAATAAAGAGACTTAGCATTAGATAGGGAAGGGTGGAGAGCTGCAGTCAACCAATCTTAGGATTGAACGACCAATGATAATATGTCAAAATGACATACCTTAAAAATTACATAGCTTCTGTCGAAATCTTTATCGGTGAATAAAATTCTGTGGAAAGTGAATAAAAACTTTTATCGTGAGATCATGGCATATGTACTCCATTTCCACAAAATATCGCCTGATACGCTAAACTTAGGGTAGTTTGAGGGAAATATCATTTTACCTACAAATATGAATTTGGTCTCATTTTAAATAAATACATATCACCCTTATATTGACATAAAAAATTCAACTCCGTAACACATTACTTTCCGAGACATTTGCCAGGAAATAACACCTATTTTCCATAGGAATTGATACGTGTATGCACTCCAGAGAGGCCTTATTTAACAAATGAGACATTTACTACACTCAGACCTCGTCAAAAAATCAGCAGTGTGTAGTTTGTATGTTTTCTCAACATTTTTTTTTAATTGATCATATTGTCACTGCAGTAAATTCTTCGGGATTACAATAAACCTTCCGCTTTGATGGAGTTTCAAACGTACCGCGTGAAAGAAATGAGTCAAGTTAAAAACTTATTTAGATATTTTCATTTGATATCTTTCAATTTCTGTCATGTAAAACTATATTATTGCACCATTAATAATGCAATATTTAAATGGTGTGTAGCACAGTTTGTGAAATTTCAACGAATATATTGAATATGGTCTCCATTATGATTAGGGAAATATCTCGCTCGCACAACCTAAAATGAAGGGAAGATTAGATCTGCCCATTTAACAAATTTAAAAAAAATGTCATTAAATTAATAAAAATTAATAATAGGTTTAATATTTCCATTAGTTACGACCTCTAAGCGTCATCCTTAGGTTCAATTTCCACTTGGAAAAAACACAGCCCTTACATACTTTGATGTCACTCATTATTCGAAGCTTTTCATAAGGATCCGCGTCGTGGGCTACACACTTTCTTCAAGCCCAGAGCCTGGCTCATGCATTGACGTTCAAGTGTACAAGTATATAGGCTGTAATTTTTTCAAACGGACATTCTACGTGGAATTTGCGCTTGGACATCAAAACACGTATTGCATAAAATCTTTAGTGGAAAAAAACTCTTGAATGGAAAGCTTCTAAATGTTGTGCATGGATAAATTTCGCAGTGATGACAGAAAGTAAAAGTAATTTAGTGGTATTCCACAGAATTTTAATCACGGATCACGACTAGTTTCACCCGTGAGGACATCATCGGGTACAATAAAATTATTCAAATCCATTATACCTAAAGTTCTAATATACCTATTAAATTGAACCTGAAGACGCCCAAACGAACCCAACCACTCACGCTCTGTGATTAACTTCTGCGGAATTTCACAAAATTACTTTTACTTTCTGTCAATATAAGTCTACTCTATCAATTGACATGGATTAATCTTTACCTTATTTCGCAATAATTTGTAAATTGCCGCATATCGTAGAAAATTATTGTAAAAGAGTGGCCAATAAACCCTATAAATGGGAAACACTTGTTAATCAAGGAATTCAAGGAATCTTCATTTACACCGATCCATTGCGATATCAGATGACACTAACCGTTGAAAATATATTTTGATGCAAGACATATTTTTGGTAAGACATTATGTCAATTGTATTCTAGCGTATAAATATGTAATTTTAACTATTTACTGTAATACATCAGTTATAATATAAAATAAGTTATGAGAAAAAGTTCTATAATGTAGCTAATTATAATAATGGAAAGGGTAAAAAATGCTTTTAAACAACGTAAGTAGATGACAAAATTTTTACATCACCTCATTAAGATATCGCTGCCAATCAATTTATAAAAAATCTAAAATATATAATTTATTTAATGCAGGAGGTAGTTATGGTTAGGCATTTTATTACTTTTGAAATCCTCAGGCACTTTGTAATGAAATACTTCAGTGAGATACATAAGAGATACTCCAGTGAAGAAATATTGAGAAATTTAACTCATTCTTCACACACACTCAAGGTGTTATCAGTAGAAATTAATAAGAAAAATGATTAAAAATCTCCACGAGAGATTGGTAGGTTATATGGAAGGATCAGTTACAAATTGATTTATATCCGAGAAGAATGATTTTTTTTTAAACTCGTGTCCAAATACGGTGTAGTTGGCAACCCTTCGTGCACCTCGATTGGTCGCATACCCCTAACTGCTTCCTCATCCTCCCTGTCAGGGTAAAGGATTGACGGCAGGGTGTCGGGTGATACCCCGCCTCCCCCATCATATCCCCCATCCTGCCTCACCCTCCACTGTTATACTGTAACTCCTGCCCACCCACCTTTCCCCCTCCCTCCTTCTCCCTGCACCCTAGTACCCTGCCTCCGCCCATTTTCCATTCCCTCCGCGTGCAACCCTTTAAGCGTCAAGAACACGCCCATACTTCAAACAAAAGGGGATTTCCACCGACAAAGGACCTGAATCGATTCGCTATTGTTTTCGCCGGCGCTGAAGCGTCGATCCCCGAGAGGCCAATGAAGTAGTCACTTTACTATATTGAGCGACGGAGGCTAATACAGTCCATTATTTGTGAATTGCTCCGCGAAGTTGAAAATATCTGGTTCTTTGCATCCGGGAGTTGATTTACAGATGATTGCTCAACTATTTTGCGTTAATGAGGATACTTTGCTTTATCAACATGTAATGTAAAATAGGAAAACAAGCAGTTGTGTTAATTACGAGGCTGAATTTTCACAATTGGTCACATAAATTGTAACTTTTAAACAAGCTAAAGAAGACATACATTCAGGATATAAGCAAACACGCTTATACAAAGGCAACCGTCTCCTCCATCATATGCAGTAGCAACCCTTTGAAATAGTAAAAATAGACTCCAAACTATCAACTAATTAATAAAAGAATTAAAACTTTCCTGGTGAATTGTATGAAGGAATGTCTCTCGGGTATTCACCCAGGTAATTGGCTTCATTAGGGCCGACGTTTCTAAGTACGACTTGTACTTCATCCTTAGAGCGTTTCTTGCTTCTATACACGAATGGCCAATGAAGAAGCCCTACTTCTATGAACTTAGGACAGATGCATTCGATCATAACAATAGATTGTTCAGCCTTGACTAAGGCTCAGCTAAGCATTCAGTAGCCCTGAGGATGAAGTAAAAGTTGTACTTTGACACGTCGTCCCTAATGAAGCCAATTACCTCGGTGAATACCCGAGAATCATTCCTTGATATCAACAAATTATTTATCATTTTAATTCTTTATAACTTGTAAGGACGTAATCCTTTTCCATAATTTGATATTTGAACAAGTATTAAGCATCAAGCTAACTGAATTCTAAATCATTCCTAATTCCTCTTATTATTGTTCTAAAATCAAAACATTAACGATTCTACATTTGCTCTTTCAGGAACTCTTTTTTTATTATTACTATTATTTGTTGTTAAGTACACATTATTATTTCCCAATCCCTATTTCTTACTAATAAACATACATGGCATCAAACGGGCACGTTTAAAAAATATCCATAATTCAAGCACATGGAGATTTCCTAGACCGTTTTTCCCAACGCTTGTTTCTAAACACGAATGGCCATTGCAGAAGCCACACGCTTATGAACCTAGACCAATTACAGTCAATTATATTGATACATGGTCCGCTATGCCGCTAAGCCTAAGAATAGGTCTCAGCTCTCCAAATTATTCATTTTATAAGTACATTAATCTTAATACTTCGAAACCCTGTTTTCTCTTAATAACTATCCCTCTCCCTTTGAGTTGGTGATCAAAGTATTGCTTTAATATTTACGTATTCCTTAGCGCCAACTAAGAAACACCTTTTCATTTGTGTATTCTACCACGATTCAAAAAATAACAACAGATCACATGTAAATAAACATTCAGGGACAATTGACTGACAGAATAAACAAGTAAATGTATCAGACCAACGCGCATTACAACTTGGCGAGAAATATGCTGGGTGAAAATTGCGTTTCCATCAATTTGTTAATGGATATTTCTGGCGCTATTATCCTCAGATAATATACATTTTTAGTAATTCTTGAAACCCAGCGATAAATGTGAGAAATATATCATATTTGAATAAATAATTTGCCCGCGTAATTTTCCCGAAGATATACTTGTATAGCACGTTCTGTTTTTAATAAAATCCTGATAATCTAAGAAGCAGAAATATGTCTGAATGAACACCAACGGCATTGGACGGAGTAGAGTACAAAATTTCACTCCAGTACGTTGTAGCATCAGGGATATCGCAATCTTCAGTGACTTAGTGTTATTTTCCTTTTATATCTCTTTTTACTCATTCATATCAGTACAAACAGGCCACGGTGATAGAAATAAAAATTATTATTATTGGGTTTACCATTGGTTTAGGTACCTGATCGAGATAACTAAAATGAAAAAGAGAGGTCATTGCCCGCAGAAAGACCCATTTCTTTCATTACCACTAAGAAATACGAGTGTGCGAGAAATCAAAAGAAAAAAATGTGCATTAACCTTTTAGCCATGAATCTTGCAGCAAATGTATCCGCAGTTTTTTACGGGTAATTTTTACGCAGAACAATGAATGAAACTGAAGTTCATGTAATGAAAGTTAAAGATGAATGGGACAAACTAAGCAGGAGAATAGTAATTCAAATCCGCGTATACATGTGAAAAATTTAATTGACATCTTAAGGGATCTAACGAGAAAGATATGGCTGCAGGAGAGGATACCAGATGAATGGAGGAAAAACAACTTGTGCCAATATACAAAGGGAATTATGGCATACAGGAGTGCGGTAACTATTGAGTAACTAAGTTGATGACGCATAATATAAAGGTCAGGGAAAAAACTGTAGAAGGAAGGTATTAACAGAAAACAGAAGTCAGCCAATAACAGTTTGGCTTGATTCCGGGGAGAGGTGCAACTGATGCAGTATTTGCGTAGAGACAGATGATGGAAAAGTTTACAGACATGCAACCGGAACTGCGTATTTTCTTAATTGATCTTGAAAAGACGTATGATAGAGAGCCTAGACAAGAGGTATGGCGATGTATGAGAGAAAAGAGCCCAAGCTAAGAAGACATTCAATGAGAAAAAAGACAACTGCTGTGATCAAAGAAGGTAGAACTACAAACCAGGAACCAATAAATGAAAACATTCGTGTAGAGCGTAGCGCTCTATGGATCAGAAGCATGGTCCATTGAAAAAGCTGACCAGAAAAGACTAGAAGCGTTCGAAACCTGGTGCTAGAGGAGGATGCTGAAGATAAAATGGACGGACAAAATAAGGAATGATGAAGTGTACAGAAGAGTAGAAGAGGAAAGAACCATGTGGAACAACATACAGAAAAGAAGAACCAGATGGATTGTAGACACCCTGAGACACAATGGATTTGTGAAGAACTTAATTGAAGGTAAACTGGAGGGAAAATTCCCCACAGGAAGACCCAGGGATAAGTAATGGACCAAATAATGAGGAAAGTACATGGGAATAACTACTAGGAATAAAGAGACTTGGCATTAGATAGGGAAGGGTGGAGGGCTACTGGTGCTGGAGGAGGATGCTGAAGATAAAATGGACGGACAAAATAAGAAATCAACAAGTGAACGGAAGAGTAGAAGAGGAAAGGTCCATATGTAACAACATACAGAAAAGAAGAACTAGATGGATTGGACACACCTTGAAACACAACTGGTTTGTGAAAAACATAACTGAAGGCAAAATAGAGGGAAACGTCCCCAGAGGAAGACCCAGGAATAAGCTTGTGTACCAAATAAAGAGGAGTGTACATAGGATGAGATATCCGGAGGTGAAGGAACTAGCATTAGACATTGAAGGGTGGAGGGCTGCAGTCAACCAATCTTAGGATTGAACGACCGATGAGAGCGAAGAGTGCACCAGAAAAGTTTTTGAGACTAGTGAGAGAGATGTACGCTGGAGTAACAAATCAGTTTGGGTGCACTATTGGTCTATCGGGAAATATTCCCATCAGAGTCGGTGTGTATCAGGGATCAGCCCTAGCCCTAATCTCTTGGATGTACTTATCAGGGACTTGAAGAATCAGGCACCATGGAGTATACCGTTTGCTGATGACATAGTGATCTGTGAAACACAGAGAGAAAAAGTTGAAGAAATACTGGAAGAATGGGTAAAGTTATGAGAGAACAGAGAAATGAGGATTGGCAAGCAGGTTGGGAATGACTGAGCGTAAAGCGTAAAGAAGAAATTTTACCACCGATGCTGAAGTTTGACCCATTCAATGCCAGAGTTCCATATATGGGAGGGTACATTTCTATTCATATATTTCGGCTAGAGCTCATCGGATCTTCTGGTCACATTGTCCCATTATTTAGAAGTTTCTTTTCCAACCATCTGGTTGGTGCTGCCATCTTGCGGAATTAAGTTGAAAGTTTTTTTTTTAAATATCACCTATGGTATGCTGGCAAAATTTCTGATTTGAATGTCGATTTTGTTAAAACTCGGGACTGAAATGGTTAAATATTTTGGTTCGATAGTAGAGAGAGCTGGAGAGCTTGAGGCAGAAATACAACATTGAATCCAGAGTGAATAGAGGAATTGAAGAAAGATTAGCGGAGCTCTGTGTGACAACAAGGTGAGCTGTAAGAAGGGCAATATATATTAGACAATATTGAGATTTGAAATACTGAATGGTGCAGAGACATGGTCAATCACAAGGGCACAAGAGAGAAACCTGGAGGTCATGCGTATCTTAAGGTGGATGAGTGGATTGACGAGAATGGATAGAGTTTAGGTAGTTTGAGCGACATTGCTCCCAAGTCAAAATGGTGACAATATTGGAACTTACCGTTTAATTTCAGCTACATGAAGTATGGTTTAATTTTGCATTATTAACAATGCAATGATATAATTTAATATGACTTAAACTAAGTAATTTAAAAAAATATTTATATAAGTCTTTAATTTGACCTTTTCGCGCGGTAAGTTTAAAACTCCATCACAAGCGAAGGTTTTATTTGATCCTAAAAAAATGACTTCGTTGACTTGACGATTTATTTGTAAGAATAAATGAGAAAATATGCAAACTACTTACTGTTAATTTTTTATGGAGATCTAGGTGTTAGAAATTCATCATTTGTTAAATTAGGGATCCCTGGAGTGCATACATTTTGCATTCATAAGGTCAGGTATTTTTCGTCTAAAATCTCGGGAAGTAGTGCAATCATGGGATGATATTTTGATATAGGGGAAGAGTGAGTTTTTTTTCTTTAAAATGACGCCAAATTCATTGATTTCTAGGTGAAATGATATTTCGCTTAAACTACCTTAAAAATAATACAGAAACGGAAGCTTTCACTTGGTGGAAGGACGTCATAATGATAAAAAAGTTTGTGATTTCCACAATTTATTTAAAAGTTACCGACCGATTTCGGTTGTCAAGCCATTATCCGGTGATTTGGCAGCAAGATGAGCTGTAAGAAGGGCAAGATGTATTACACAATATTGAGATCGAAAATATTGTATAGTGCAGAAACATGGCTGCGTTTGTATTTTTGTGGTCCAAATTAAATAAATTGTGGAAATCATCAACTTCTTCTTGATCATTACCTTAAAAATTATCAAATCAGAGGAACGGCAAAGGTGGGACCTATGAGTAAAAAAATTCAAGATGGTTCTCAGGTTTCCGCGGAGCTGGAATGTAGATCTCTCCATGTTTTCCGGGATTTCTTCCGCGTCAGTTGTTTGTGGGACAACAGTTTCGCTGGCAGTCCTGATGGCATGAGCGTGACTTTCGGAGCCAAATAAGTTAATGTTATTGGCTTTCTACTTTTCCTTATTACCTACTATTAAAAATGTACTATTTTCTGGCAGTCCTGCCAGCGAAACTGTTTTTTTGCAATTTTCAACGCACTTTTTTCTTACCAGGCAAGCTATAAGCAGGATGGTTAGTGCCGCTCAGCGATACTTTACTCCATATACGATTATAATTAATGATATTTTTGTCGTAGAAGTGAGCACTGAAAATTATTGCTTTAGAAAATAGTACATTTTTATTATAGTAGGTAATGAGGAAAAGTAGAAAGCCAATAACATTAACTTATTTGGCTCCGAAAGTCACGCTCATGCCATCAGGACTGCCAGCGAAACTGTTGTCCCACAAACAACTGACGCGGAAGAAATCCCGGAAAACATGGAGAGATCTATAAAAAATTCAAGAGTGTAATTTGAAATTGTTTAGGCACGTTGAAAGAACAGATGAGGATTACGTTGGAAATAGTTCAGCTGGATTGTAGGGCAGGGAAGAAGAAAAGAGAAAGACCAAAGCTACGTGGAAAGAGAAAACTCTGGATGGAAAATTCCGACCCCTTTTAAATGAGTTAAGGCGGAGTTAATGAAGAAGATATCTGCGCAGAAAAATAATTACCTCGAAAAAACTTACAATCCTTTTCCCGACTCGTCGACAGACAGAAGCCTGTAAAGTACAAAGCGTAGAATTGGTCTAAATTAGAATGGGGATAAGCGATATCTACATCAGTACTTCTCTTACTTGGTAGGCATACAGTGGATAAAACTTTTGACGCTGAGTCACGTGAAATCGACAGCAGTCACACACTACGTTTCCCAATCGAACTCAGATCGATATTAGCTCGGACCAATCTGAACATTCTAAGCCAGCCAACTTGGATCACCTGCTTTACCAATGCGAAATCGATGGGAATATCGATTTGAATCGGTTCATATTGATTTGAGATCTCAGACTGGCAGAGAAAGCGGGCCGAGTTAGCCCGCTTCTTATATCGATCACAATAGCCCGTTGCGTTAACCATACCGAGCTGAATCGGCCAAATCGATCTGAGTATGATTGGTAAACGTATTGTATGGTGCACCAAAGGGATTAAATAAAATTGCTAAACGTGGTGACAGTTTGACGCCATTACGTTGAGGGGATAATAAAGTAAATGAAAAAAGTACGCGCGACTGGGTGAGTTTATCAGGTCTGTCACTACGCGCCGGCAAAAACACGTCACTTTGCATGTCGGCATCATTATATCATTTAAATGGAGCAAAAAAAGTGGAGCTTATAGATGTGGAAATTAAAAGTGTTAATCGAGCCTGCTATATTTCCTCCACGCGGAGCGTCACAAAGCTTCCCGGAACGCTCAAACAATTTCGCCCGGCCACTTTCCTTTGGCGAAGCACAGTCCATCACACAATGAGCAGCCACGCGGATGTCTAACCGGTTCACGATAAAAAGCCAATGCGCCGGAGCTTTAACCATCCTCCTTTGGCGTGGGACGCCATCCCTTTAGTGGAAGAGACGGAAAAGTTCTTGTTGCGTACCACGTTTCCCCATCGATCGCTTCAAACGCTGGCTTCCTATTTTTTCCTTTGTATAGATTGTCTTCCGTCTAATCGCCATCGATCTCTGCCCGGCGTGCAATCACCTACACCCGCGTTCAGCCAAGCTCGTGCACAGATCCTGATCCCTTTTGATCTTTCGGTCGTCATAAAGCAGCAATCCTGACCCGGAGCGGGAAGCCACGGCTGTCGCAAAATATAAGTTTCGTCCGCGTAGGAGGACATCACCGAAACGTTGACTTGAAGGATGGAGGGCAAGAGATGGGATACATCTCACAGGAAAATGTGATGAAGGCTTAAGAAAGTAATTTTCATAAATTTGAACAGTTTGTATCTTTCATTACATCAGCATGAAACATTTATGACTTCAAAAAGTGTATATATTCGTGTGGAGCATGGCAGTTTAAGAAAAAAAAGCAAGGAACATTGAAAAAGCAGGTCAGAACAGACTAGAAGCCTTCGAGACCAGGTTCTTGAGGAAGATAAGGAGGATAAAGTGTACGGAAAAATAGGAAATGATGCAGTTTACAGAAGAGTAGAAGAGGAAAGGTCCATACATAACAACATACAGGAAAGAAGAACCAGATGGATTGGACACACTCTGAGGCACAATAGGTGTAGAAGGAACATGATTGAAGGTCAAATACAACTGCTGTGCTCAAGTATATAGGACAACAAACCAGGAAACAGTACGTGAAAACATTCACGACGAGCGTGGTAGGTACTCTATAGTTCGGAAGCATGGACCATTGAAAAAGTTAACTTGAAAAGAATAGAAGTCTTCGAAACTTGATTCTAGAAGAGGGTACTGAAGAATAAGTGTACGAACATCATAAGAAGTGATGAAGTGTACGGAAGAATAGAAGAGGAGAGGATCAAATGGAACTCCATACAGATAAGAAGAAGTAGATGAATTGGCCACACTCTGAGACACAATGGGTTGGTGAAGAACATAGTCGTGTAATGGTGGGTAAAGTCCCAAGAGGAAGACCCTGGAATAAGTTCATGGACCAAATAAGTGGAAAGTACATCGGAGGAACAACCCGGAAGTAAGGGAAATAGCATTAGATAGGGAAGGGTGGAGGGCTGCAGTCCACCAATTTTAGGATTGAATGACCGATGAACAATCCACTCACTCTTCAGGTGACTTACTTTATTCGTAGTGTCTGACAACGTTTCTAAAATATTAAGTCAGAAAATCAGTTTTATTTATTTCTCCGGAGATTTTTACAAACCAACTTAAATCTAACCTTATACATTAAGTTCACAAGGCGATGTAACCACAGACCAATATAGATTCGAAAGCGAATTTCTAAAAAGTTGTCTACATCTTTCCAGGTTAAAAAATAAGCAAATTTTGGCATACTTGTAAGAGAATTCAAACGTGACAACCAGATAAAAGCAAGTACCTCATCAAAATCCTAGAAAAAAAATCTCCTTTCCTTACGTTGAATACAGAATTTAAATTTCAGAACCTGTCATTGGAAGTTGAATTAAAGAAGCTTTGAAATGCCCACTCAATTATTTATTCGTACAACGCGTTTCGACGCTTAAAGCGTCGTCATTACGGTACGGTTCATTGTACCTGATAACGACACTTTAAGCGGTGAAACGCATATTACACATAAATAAATGAGAGGGCATTTAAAGTATCTCTCTTTTAACTTCACGGTGATGTTCCACAATATCTCTCCGGATATCCTTGAAACCTGTGCTACATGAAACATAGTTCCTCACGCGTACCACCTTGCTCTATCGCTGGCATGAAGCACTTATTATTTTTTTCGACGCACCACCTCCCTCTATTAAATGCATCATTCTTAGATCGGAATTCAAATCATATCCGCTTACTCAACCTCACCAGCAGATTCTGTTCAAATCCTTTTATCTTTCGATCATTGCAAAGCAGAAATTTCCTTGACCAGGCTTAAGATGCCTCAGCAGTGGCATAATATAATACCTTCTCATTGGAAATCTCCAGTGGACTTCAGATAAGAAAACAGTATGTCAATCGACAGGATACGTAAACACTATATAAGGTTTAGATTTTGAGAATGACTATTTTCACTTGCATCAAAGCAGTATTTCTCCTTAAAATAACTAATCAAGTTTTTTTTCCCCTGCCTTAATCTTTATCTTCGTCCTTTCCATTAAAAATCTCCTCCCTAGCCTTCTCCACCCTCGACTTTTCACTCAGCTCCATCAGTATCATCAATCCTTTATCTCAGGGCTTAGACCTGTCTCCCGTTCTTTCCTTCAACCCTCTCGTAAACGTCGGCTAATGTCGGATGCGAACTTAATGGCTCCTACTATTCGCGCTCTTCTTTTTTCATCATCATCAAATCCTCCCCAGCGCCAAGAAAAGGAGAGTGGGCGATGGAGGAAGTGGAGAGACAAAAGACGAGCGCAAAGGAAGGCAACCACGCGCTCTTCAGACCACTCCTCCTCATTCCGTGCCGTTTGAAGCGAAAAACACTTCTTAAACGACTTGAGCGCTTCAAAGCAGAAAATTGGCCGTGCGAGAGCGCAGTGATTTATATCACCAGCCGCTTGGCGAAAACAAGTGCCGGCGACAAAGCGCCATTGAGACGTAACCACGTTAAGTTGGTGCCACCATTAGAGAACTTGATTGTCATTTCATTTTATAATACGGCTTGCCATACATATATAGAAAATTGTCCTCCGCTTGGCAAGAGTGACAAAATACTGTCCTCAAGCGCTATAACTGAACCTGAAATAGCAGAAATGGCGTCGAATTGGAGATGGAGTGAAATGTAGGAGAATAGAATTATTTCTGTACTTAATTTGAAAGCCGTCATTGTGGAAAAATGTATTTCAAATGAGAATTCTCACAGGAGATTTAAATTTGATATATTAAGGGCAACAATCCACATTGGTTTTTGAGTAAATACCTAAAAAATAAAAGATCTGAAGCCAAAATGTATTGTTTCAATTAAAAGGGCGCTGGAGTCGGGATCGTCAGATATTGTTTGCCACAGCGCCGGGAGAGAGTAAGGTTCAGGGAATCAGCCGGAGTACTGTGACGAAGAAAGCAGCAGAAAAACACTTAAGTCTTCCAAAAAGATCCAGAAATGTATTTATGTATGTAGTAGGGGAAAGTCCCAAGAGGAAGATCCAGGAATAAGTTCATGGACCAAATAAAGAGGAAAGTACATAGGAAGAGATACCGGAAGGTAAGGGTTCTAGCATTAGAAAGGGGAGAGTGGAGGGCTGCAGTCAACCACTTTCAGAATTGAACGACCAATGATAATGATGATGATGTAGTTGAAAACAGTGCAATTTCGTGCCCCGTCTTTAACGGGGTTTACGCTCCTTATTCTGTTTTTTACCCTACAAAGTTTATCTACTTGTTGCCAAAACGAAGCTTGATTAAAGGGAAACAGCGTAATGCACTCAATGGCTTATATTCGAGGTGATTGCAACGGTAAGATTTAAAGATATGATGAATCTACTTCACCTTTTCATTGCGTTTTCTCTGAATTACTGTAATTTTTAGGAATAGCTCTTTAGACTAATTAAGAGCATGACTCCTAATACTAATAAGTTTTACTCGTTTAAAATTTATTTTGATATTTTTGTGAAAGTTGAGCTTTAATTATTTGTAAAACAGCTAGATTCTTAAGTTGTGCTCAATAAATAGACTTTTCGATGCCGACATTTCGCCAAATTGTTTCGCATCTTAAGAGCTTTAAGTAAATAAATTACTGCTTAGAGGTGGCATTTACTTTGTTTGGTGGTTGAACTTGGCAGGTTTCAATGGTATTTCAATTCGTATTGCCACAATTTTTAGTTTATTTCTCTAGAAATATGCTTGAAATCTCCTTTTTTCTTATTTAAAAAGTTCTCAGGATGCCAAAAAATTTTGCGAAACGTTGGCATTGAGAAATATAATTACTAACCACAACTGAAGAGTCTTGTTGTTATGGTTGGGAAAGTCAATATTATTCAATTATTTGATTAGAATTAAAAATTGCAATTTAAATGCACGAATCACATTTGAAATTGTAAAAGAATTTCAGGTGTCAATTGGTGGAAATATTCTAATTACTGAAATTATTGAATTAACAACAGCTCTTTACAGCAAACGTAACTATAATTGCGGTCGGGCGCATCTGGGTGGAAATAGACAAATGAAAAATAGATTTGCTGGTCTATCAGTATATGTTATGTCCCAATTATTGCTTCAGGGATGTAAACGATGAAAAGCGTTTCAACAATTTACAACATTAGGGCAATATTTTGGAAAAGGAGTTATGAAAACTAGGTTGTATTGATTGTTAAATTCTCTAGGAACTGGGAAATAAAGAATACTTACTTTTATCTACGGGCTTCACGGGAACGAAAAAAAATACGATTAAATAATTCCGCGGAGGAACTTCCTCAAACGGCTAAAGCGTTTTAGAAGGACAAAAATGTCCGCGCGGTGTATACCACCGGTCGTTTGGCAAAAAAACAAGTGCCGGCGACAAAAGCGCCATCGAGACGTAACCACGTTAAGTCCTCGAGTGTTGCGCGGCCAATTTGGCGGCGCCACTGTCGATCTCGAACGCGGATGAGAAGACTCCGAACAATAAAAAAAAGAGAGAAGCTGAGGGCTTTTGTGCGCCGCTAGAAAGGGGATTCCACATGCCGAACCCTTTCCACATTCACTATACACCCTAACTCGCCATTCCCCCAGTTCCCCGCCCGCCTCAGATTCCCCAGAGAGTCTCAAACAAAGAACGGGAAGCGAGACAATGTCGGCACAACTGCGCGGCGTCCATTAGCCATCAAATGTGAATCAAAAGGTGGAACTGATTCGCGTAATCAGACTTTTATCCTGTAAAGCTTCCCCCGTTCCCCTACTCCCTCTCTCTCAGAGTACGATTCACCTTTTATCCACGGATCGCTACAACTATTCACGAGTGCGTAGAGGAATTATTTTCGTCTCATCCCTTTTGTCGGGCATCATTCAATGTCGCCGGAAAACAGATTTTGAAGTTATTCGCATATTTTTACGCGATTTCCATCGCGAAAATTCCGATTGACTTTAATTCTTCAACAAGTTTGATGCCGTTATATTAAGGCCTGTGTTTCTCAGGATACATGACCACGCACAGGGTATAGGATAATCCCTGGTATCATAGCTTTCCAGAAAAGTATGATTCGGGACCAGCTGATTTACCAGGATGATTACTATAATACTCGCTGAGCTATTTGATTTCATTATTAATACGGAGCTATTGTCCACATCTACATATTACCCCGCGAACCACCGCATGAGCGAGTGGCGGGAGGTATTAGGACACCAGCCATGTAAAGATGTTAGTTTTTGGGAGGTGAAATGGTGACATGTATTATGGGAGTATATTGAGTGGAGCTCAGTTTTTATTGTGGTCGCTTATTGTGCGCGGAAAGAACAAGTTTTTGTACCTGTCTGTTTGGTAATGTATCTCTCTTATTTTATCGCTTCTGTCAGACCTAGAGATGTAGTGAGGCGTCAAGATTATATTCTCTGTATTGCTCTGAAACACACCATTTCTGAACTTCTCAAGCGAGCTTAGCCTAGCGTACAGCCCCTAAGTCACATCAATCCCTTCAAAAGTTGTGAGACACTGTTTATTCGCTCGTAACAGTTTTTAACGAAGCAAGCTGCTTGCTTTTCTTTGAACTTTATTAATATTTTTGGCTAAATCTTCAAGACCAGGGTCCCAAATGCTAGTGGCGTATTTAAGGTGTGGCCTAATCAGAGCAAAGAAACATATCCCTTTTACTTTTTCATCCAAAGACCTTCTTACTGCACGCTTAACAAAACTTAAGTTTCTTTAATGCTGTGCCGCATATGTTTTGTATATGTGTTCATCAAGATATTTTAGGAGTTACGGTAATTCCAATTAATCCATAAGTTAATCCTTAATATTAAGGAAGTACCCTAATTTTCTCAGTACAGCTAAGGGCCGCATCCAGAAACTTCGCCGTTCATGCAGCCGAGGCTCCGCTACACCCTGCTGAAAAATTCCGCAACTCCAACTAACCGCATTGGATGCCGTTGGGGGCCGTGTTGCGTCATGTATTTTGGTTTAGACTAATGTTTGGGTATGACGACTGCGGAGGACCTAAAGGCTATATTTCGAAGCGTTATTTTAGACAAATGGTAATAATCGTGGCTTGGGAGTAATAGCAACAAGCTCCGGACTGTGAAACCGGTAGTATCAGTGTGGCCCTCTTCCGTCAAGAATACCCGTAGGGAAGAAGTCGCAGTCACACGCCTGAGGATAGGGCACACTGCCCTGACCCACTCATACCTCTTCACAGAAGAGAAGACACAACCTTGGTGTGATGAGTGTGACTCCCCTCTGAGTGTGCGACACATCCTGATAGAGTGTGATGAATACCGGTCTTCTCGAGATAAACACAAGGTCAACGGTACCTTAGGACACATCCTAGGTGACTCTCCCGATTGCCTCACCCGAGTAATTGCGTTTTTAAAAGAAATCTACGTTTTTAATGAATTATAAATTTTCATATGTATATGCGTATTATTCAACGTTATGCAAATTTTATCTCACATTAGTACTAAAACGATTTAGCTTCAATTACATAAACCTGGTATTACCTATGGACGAGAGTGGTGCGAAATGACCGCAGTAGTCGACGCACCCTTAATCAATAATTCTACTACTTGGGTATGACGTTGACGGGTATAGCGACGTTATGGGCTGAATACTGAAACCTCGCTATAGCAAAATCTCCGCTGGATACATCACCAGCTGATGACGTGCATGCTATAGCGGCCCAGTTCCGCCACAAACGCCCGCCGCAAACAATAGCGAACCCTAGACCTTGCTATTCGCTACAGCAATTACGGCCGCCGGGTTTCGTCTGCTGGACGTGTCTCATTTATAATATATATAACATATATATAGCATAGCATATATTTATAGCATCAGATGACGTATCCAGCGGAGATTCTGCTATAGCGAGTTTTCAGGATTCGGCCCCTACTCACCGTCAACCAATCATGTCAGCTTTTACAGATTCTGAGCAATGTTCACTTAAGGGGGCAGTATACCACAGCCAAGAACGCTTCCGCAGAGGTCTACACGCTTATATTTCATAAATATGCTTTGCTACTTAAAGTACAACGGTCAACGGACGTCTCTGAGGGTTCAAGGGATAAAGCACCCGACCTCTCCCAGAACCGTAGAACCCTCAATCTCCGACCCGAATCTCCCCGCTCAGTCATGGGTCGCCTGGATCTACCCCCAATAACGACGGCAAACAAAGGGATGCCGCTCTCCCCCGTAATAGCCCAAAGGCCCTGGTGGACGAAAGTTTGATTTGTGGCACTCCCAACCTGTTCCCTTATCGAAAACGTCTCCGTTATTGCGAGTTAATTCTTTCCTATCCCCCCTTCTCCCCGACCCGGCTACACTCCTGAGATAACTCGGAATATTAACCACCCTCGATATATAAATAGGAGTGAATGATCGACCCTCTGCCTCCATTTCCCACGGCACGAAAAAAAAAACAATTCAGCGCATTACGAAGATCGGAAGAAATCGAGATGATTTGTTATGGCTTGCTTTCGATTTACAGCGATAATCGGCGGTATACGACGATCGCCGCGCCCTGGAGCCTTTGATTTGGTGAGACAGCCGGCGGCTTTCCTCTTCGAGACGAGCCGAACAAAAGAAGAGCAATAGGCGTTGTTTGACTCGACGTCACGACGTGAAAACATAAATAATACAGTTAACATCAATCAAAGTCCCTTTGATAGAGAAAAAACAGCAAAATATCACGCTTAATTGATGTTTTATCGACTTTCGTCTTCATTGTTACTGTTGCTACGTTTCTCTTTGCCATCAACATCCATATACTGACTGTACATGCGCAGAAACCCGATTGCGGATGCGTTTCGTCTTAATTTGCTTTGCACATAGAAGTTGACTTCTATTTAAGTAGCGTAGATAGCGATATCTGGAATCGTATCGCCACTTTCAGGGCATCGTCCTGCTTACACATAACTTCCGGTTTTTCCCAAACAACTGGATGACGGAAGTAAACAATGACAATAAGTATTACGAAAATCACCTAATTTTGAGGATAATGGCGTTTGCATACAGGTGTTTGAGCCCCATATATATTCATGGATGTAAAATATTTTTATAAATTACACTAATTGTGCATTACTACATCGTATCAAGTGAGATAATTAAGACAATGATTATAACTATTAAATAAGAGATAAGTCATAAAGCTTACTTGAGGGGTTCTTTAGCATTTAAAATATTTTCAAGTACAAATAAATATCTATGCGTGCAACAATGAGTCCCCCTCCTACAAAGTTATTCATTGTTAACATTTTAAATCTTCATTTTCTGCCATGCGACCAAGATTCCACCGGAAGCGATGCGATTATATCGCAGAATCAGTGTACTACTAGCAGACAAAATAGAAACCAGTCTATTTTCCTTGCAAGTAGCAACCGCCTAGCAAAGCTTTATGACTTGTGAATTATTGGATAATAATAATTTTTGCCACAATTCTCGAACTGCAATTTAATAAAGAGCAATGATTGTAATTTATATAAATTTATTGTAGCCATGAATGCCCATAGGACCCGAACAGCGATATATGAACGCCATTATTGACAGTTTTAGACAATTGCCGTAATGCCATATGCATTGTGTACATCCACCATCCAGTTGTTTGGAAAAAGCTGGAAGTAATGTGTATGTAGAACGATGATGCCCTGCAAGTGGCGATACGATTCGAGATATCGCTACACTTGCAACTTCCATAAAAGCATGCTTCAATGTGTAAAGCCACCTTCACAGTAAAGCTCATATGGAAGGGTGATTTATCGATAATTGGCGGCGATAATGGGGAGTGGGGTAAGAGGCCCCCTCTCCTTCACCCAAAGGGCCCGGCTCAGTTTATTTATTTTTCCATAGACTTAAAACAAGACTTAAAGAGAGATGCTACTTTGCTCTGGTTAGGCCGCAGCTCGAATACGCCGCGAGCATTTGGGATCCTGGTCATAAATATTTAACCAAATAAATTAACATAATACCAAGAAAAGCAGCACGTTTCGTTTAAAACTGCTACGAACGAACATATAGTGTTACACAAGTGTTAGAGGGATTAAGATGGGAGCCTCTGGAGACTCGTAGGCTGCACGCTAGGCTTAGACTGCTTGAGATATTCAGAACTGGTGTATTTCATAGTGACACAGAGCATATTATCATGACTCCTCACTACATCTGGGTCTGACGGATGCGATAAAATAACAGAGAGACACTGCCGAACGGACGGGTACAAAACCTCGCTCTTTCCGCGCACAATAAGCGACCACAATAAAATCTGAGTTCCTTTAAATACTCCCATAGTACATGTCACCATTTCACCTCCAAAAATTGTACATCTTTACACGGCTGGTGATCTGCCACCCCCTACCACACGCCCATGCGGCGGCTCGCGGGATAGTATGTAGATGTAGAAAACTAAGGCCGGTATTCACTGGCGGGATAAATAATAATCAATGATTGGTGAATCTACGATTATTCGCCAATCATTGATTATTTGGATCAAGTATTCATAGACGGTAAACAATCTCTAATTCATAAATCGATGATTCTTGAATTTTCAATTATTTAGGCTAATCCGTAATTGGCGGATTACAGATTGGATGTTTGTTTATTTTTGGATGGTATGAGAAATTTAAGCAGCAACACATCTTGTGGGTAGTGATCAAGTTGAGTATATATTTCTGTTAATTGTAAATCGATAAAGAAATGATAAATTGATTGGTGTTGTTGCTTTGATAAAAATGAATTAGCCGTGCCTATATTAGAATTATTTCTTATGATTATTCAACGCTAATGAAGGCGTTACTAGGGAAAATCAACAAGCAATGATCTGGTATTTCGAAAAGTGTTGATGATGTAGCGTGTGCTGTTAAACGTAGGGATTGTCCGGTCATCAGTTTGGTCTCCTTTTTTTTAGCTCCACAAAGATACCTATCCGTCGCCTGAATATCGTAAGATCCAGGGATTCTGATGGTGTCAACTATTTGGACGGCCAGAAGATTAGTTACGCGTTTCACAGTTCAGGACACCGTTGGCTGCGAAACAGAACTAGCAATCCCTACATATGTACGTAAAACACCAAAGAAGACGAAAAGTAGCAGTATTTATGACTGATCATTACCGAGAAAAATAACTCCTACAATTTATTTGGTACTGTGGACGAAAGCAAGCAAAAATTTGAAATAAGTAGTAGTAATTAATGATAGCTTACGAATGAATAATTCATGGAAATTTCGGCCGATTTTAAATTCAGCGTGGAAAATTTGTAATAATACTGCGTGAATAAAAGCCGCTGTGATATGTTTTTTTAAAATGTTTGATGATTTCAACTATTCCATATTGGTACGGTAGCGTAAAATCTCAAAGCAATGAGCCACAGTCGGACAAGTGGAACTGTCAGTCCTCGCGAAAAGTGTCGCTAAATGAGCATCAATTTCAGGAAGGATTATACTCGATTACTTCGGGTTTTGAGAATCGAGGTCCTCTATTAATATCTTCGTCTCAGTAATAATAATTCAGTGTATTTGTTGGGTCCCAAATGTGTTTTTCGCAGCCTTTAGTAATACGCTGGTACATCGGCAATTACACACGCCAATATATCCGAAGGAAATTCCATTGCACGGAATTCTAATCAATGCAAAGTAATAGACGGTCATATTGAGTATTCTATGCCTTTAGCACCGCATACATTTGTACATTTTGAGCGAAAAGATGCGAGTATGTCATTAACAACCTCGGAACTACCGACGAACAACAATGAAAAACTAATTAATTTCGGTCGAAAGCTTAATTCACGAATCGATGATTATTTAGCCAGAAAATTACAGGTTACTTGATTATGAATACTTGAATAATAAACAATGATTAATTGACGACTGTGAATACGTATAAATCAGAGATTGATAAATCTCTGATTGAAGAATCAATGATTCATGAATCATTGATTATGTAACGACTATGAATAGAAACTCTATTTAATCAGAGTTATAATCATAGATTAGAGCAAATCTGTAATTATTGAGGATTATGAATGCCGGCCTAAAAGCCTAAATTATATTTATGATGGGATTTATAATGGTAGGCATATGTATTGAGGTTTTTAGAGCGAGATACTTCCCTCGTCATAATTGAGACCGTTACCTAATTATACGTTTTAATTTCAGCGGCTGTGGGAAGCAGTAAATTAAATATATAAATACGAGGTAAATACGGTAAATATGAGGATCGTTCAATAAGTCATTAGAAAATCCAAGAAATGGCGCTCGTAGTATCTAAAATGGTTTGTTTTTAGTAAAAATCATTACTCACTAGTCTGCTGTTAAAATCTCAGTCACATACATCACCATGGTTTCATTTTAATTGTCGATTGAAGCAAAGAACTTTGGTTAACTTATAAAAATGGAAAAAAGTGAGCTTCGAGCGGTGATCAAACACTAACATTTAAAAGGCTAAACACCGAAAGAGATCAGAACAAAGTTGGATGAAGTTCATGGTACATCTGGTCTTGTATTTGTAACTGTTTACAACTGGGTAAATGAGTTCAAACGCGGCCGTACATCTGCAAAAGATGAGCATCGTTCGGGACTTTCAGTGGAAGTGACTGCTCCCGAAATGATTGATCAATTCCACGATACTGTTTTGAGTGATCGACGAGTCACAGTGCGCCAAATAGCTGAGGCCACAGGCATGTCGCAAGGTACAGTTTTTTCAATTTTGCACGAAAAATTGGGGTTGAAAAAAATGTCGACATGATGGGTGCGGCGTTTGCACTCAAGGAGAATAAACGAACGCAGTCGTGTGGTCGACTCTGAGGCAATTTTGGCGCTTTTCCTTCGCAACCCTGACCAGTTTCTGCATCGACACATAACCCTGGATGAAACATGGATACATTATTACGCTCCAGAGACAAAGAAATAATAAAAACAGTGGTTTTTTGTAGGAAAACGGTCTCCGAAGAAGGCAGAAACGGTGAAACCAGCCGGCAAGGTGATGGCCAAAGTTTTTTGGGATGCACGCGGAATTATCTACACCAATTACTTTGAATAAGGAAAAACGATAACTGGAGTGTCTTATGCGTCGTTATTGAATCGGCTGAATGAATAAATCAAGAAAAAACGTCCTCATTTAAAAAAAAAGATCCTCCTTCATCAAGACAATGCACGGGTGACCAAATTTATTGGTGACCAGAGACCAAATTTATTGGTGAGATGATACTTTGCTAATGCGCCACACCTGCGCAGTTTTCATGGCCAAAATTGAGGAATTAAGTTCGAATTATTACAACATCCACCGTATTCACCGGATATGTCCCTTAGTGACTTTTTATTATTTCTAGACTAGAAAAAATGGCTCGGCGGAAAACGGTTCCCGTGAACAAGGAGATCATCGCCCAAACAGATGCCTATTTTGAGGAACGTCCAAAATCCTAAATTTTGGATGGCTTAAAATAGTTGGAGAAACGTTTTATAAAGTGTATAGAGTTAACGGGAGATGACGTTGAAAAATTAAAAAAAATTACGCAAAATAATTTATTTTTCCACCTTTTTCTAAGGACTTATTGAACGACCCTCGTATTACATTGTTAATGGTGTAACAATAATCTTTTATGAGACTGAAGTTCTAAGGAATTAAATGCAAATATCTTAATTAGTCTTAAATTTTACTCATTTTTTCGCGCGGTATGTTTCAAACTCCTCCACAACGGAGGGTTTTTTTGTAATCCCGAAAAATTTTCTACGATGACATTATGATTAATTTTCAAAAAAAGTTGAGGAAACATAAAAACTACACACTGTTAATTTTTTACGAGAAATATGTGTTAGAAATTCCTCACGTTTTAAAATTAGGTCTCTCTCTGGAGTGCATACACGCACCATTTCCAATATGAAAGGGCTAGTATTTTTCGTTAAAAACCGCGGAAGTAGTTGGGTAAGGGGCTGATATGTTGGTACCTTTGAAAGGGTGAGATATTTTTCTTTAAAATGAGACCAAATTTATTGGTGAGATGATACTTTGCTAACTGGTTCATGGCTTCAAAATGAGGCCCCACTGCCAGCCTACACATTTCTTCCTATCTTCCATCCCCATTTGCCTTTAATAATCTTTCCTTCTTCCATCTATAAATCCCTTCCATCTATCTATCTATAAATCTATTCCATCACCTTACATAAACTGCCACACGCTCTCCCTCGCAGTGTAGAGCATAGACGTAGATGCATAACCCCCTAGTTGGGCCTCCCCCTCCACATCTCCCATTACCCCCCACCCCAACCCTTCCTAAATCCTCCCCCTTCCCCCACGATCGGTCGCCCCCTCACACCAATTTGTCGATTCCGGAACTTCATCAAGGGGCTTTAGAAATGATTTACTGCCCACGGCCCGGCGTCAGTCAAGTCATCCACCGCCCCCCCCCCCCCCTTGGTACCCCCCCAGTCCTTGTTTGCCCTTCCCTCCTCCGTCTCTTCCCTCTCCGTCTCTTCCCTCTTCGTCACTTCGACCGGTGCCAGTCTATCGGTCGGCTTCCCCAAAGGGCGTTTGGGGGGGGGGGGGGGTTGGGGCGGGCAGTGGGTGTGGATATACGTGGCCAACGAGGGGGCGGGGGAGGGGAGATAAAGCGGGAGAGGGAGGGCCGATTGGTGAGGGGTTAGACGCCCGGGGCAGCAGAATGCCCGCCAAAGGGGTACGACGTCGACTGATCCACAAGTAATAAATAAAGGAGCAGACACTGCGAATCTCCAACGAAAGATATAGGAACTTGTAAATCTACGAACATCTACAAAAAAGAACGAGATAAATAAACTTTCCTATTGCACATAAAAATTATTTTGTTTCACGACACAGGTATCTCTGTTGTGAAGTATATTCAGGTGTTCATTATGATATTTAGTGAACACTAACAAATAGCAGTGTAGCGAAACTAAATTGCAACTAGATAATATAGCATTGTTAACAAAGTTCACTAAGAATAATTGAACACTTAATTCACAAAAAATAATACTTTTTAATTAAATTTTGAACACACCCCAACTTCATTATAATTCAGCAAAAATATCATAAATAAATATAATAAAAATTCAGCAAAATAAAATAATGTCCAAATTATTAAAACATTGTTAATCAAATTCCTAAAGAATAATTGACAAATTAATTTACAAATATTAAGATACTTAAATTTTTTAAACACCTCAACTTTATAACTTTATAGCAAAATCAAATATTAACTAAATAAATAGACATTTTTTGTAGTTCACAAAGATAAATTGACGAATTAATTCAAAAAGATTAGATTTGTTAAATTTTGCAAATACTTCAAATTCGTACAACTAGAGTAAAATTAAATATCAACCAAATAAATGAACATTGTTAATTAAAGTCACAAAAAAATATTGACAAATTACTTCACAAAGACTAAGATAAATAAAGATGGTAAGCACGTCAAATTTTATATTATATTGCCAAAATTAAATATATAGAACGGGGGAGGGAACTACGGAAGTGACGAAGGGGAGAGTGGGTGTATCACAATGTTCCATTAAGAAGAATACATGTCTCGGAGATATTTCGTGGTGTAATATCTCTAACTCTCCTAGCGCGTCTTACCTCCGTCCATTATTCTCCGCGTGAAATAAATAATTTTTACGAGGAACATCAAAGTCTTTCCTTCTCGTTCAATGATGGATAGATATCACCGAGTCAAGCCGGAAACTGTCTCCTTCATTTACGCAGTAGTCATGCGTCACTAGGGTGTGGGGCACGGGAGATTCCACACAAAGCCTGATCTTCCTAGACTATTACTTTCTCTTATTTTGATACTAAACTCGAAAGAATCTATTGAGGTACTTCAAGAGGGCGCTTACTTTTATCGTCAATTCTAATAGCTCTTACGTGAGCGTGACCTGTCCGACATCTTTGTTAACCCCGATTTTCCTTTACCTCTTACTGGCTGACGAGATAATTTTGCTATTTTACGTTTCTTTCCATTGATTATTTTCTATAAATCAGTATGAACATAGTTCTTTAACATGAATTATCGCACAACATGAAAATTAACAAGACGAAGACTAAAATCCTAGCAAGCGGAAGAGAGAGGTTGGATGTAGAAGTCACCCTAAGAGGAGAGAAATAAAAGAAAATGGACTCCTTCACCCACCTCGGAAGTACCATCGTGTGGGATGGAAAAAGTAGAATAGTCATCAAGCGGAGGATAGCCTAAGCTAAGAGGGTGTTCATGGGGAAAAGGCAACTGCAGTGCTCAAAGAATATATGACTATAAACCAGGAAACAGCATGCGAAAACATTCCTGAGGAGCGTAGCACTCTATGGATCGGAAGCATGGACAGTTAAAAAAGCTGACCAGAACAGACGAGAAGCCATCAAAACCTGGTGCTGGAGGAGGATGCTGAAGATAAAATGGATGGAAAAAATAAGAAATGACGAAGTGTACAGAAGAGTTGAAGAGGAATGGACCATATGAAACGACATACAGGAAAGAAGAACAAGATGGACAGGACACACCCTGAGACACAATGGGTTTGTGAAGAACATAACTGAGGGGCAAATAGAGGGAAAAGTCCCCAGAGAAAGATCCACTCAAGATCCAAGAAATTAGGAGTCGATTGAGAGAAATACGTCTCATCCGGTATCTTTATATGGACCAGCAGGCTCAGATTAGGTGAATCGATGGAGACTCGGATTGGGCTGTGATAGGACGGGGAGTGCCACAGGGGTGCCCACTATTGCTGTTGCTTTTAATTGTGTATTCAGAAGTTTTGTTGAGAGAGGCATTGGGCGAGATTGAGGTAGAAATAAGGTAGAAGGGGATCTAATAAATTTAGCAAGATTTGTAGATGACCAAGCTTTGGTTTGTCAGTCAAGTAAACCATAAGAAGACGAAAGTGATGAGATTCTCAAGAATCAAGAAGGCGGTATCCCAAGTATCTTAAGGTAGTGCGAGCGAGATAGTTCCCTAATCATAATTGAGACCATATTCGATTCGATTCACTTAATTTCGCCAGCTATGAGACACACGAATTAAATATTGCATTATTAATGGTGCAATACTTAAGTTTTACATGACAGAAATCGTAAGTAAACCAATGAAAAAGTCTAAATAAGTCTTTAACTTGACTCATTTTTTTCACGCGGTACGTTAGAAACTCCATCAAAACGGAAGGTTTATTGTGATCCCGAAGAATTTACTGCAGTGACAATATGATCAATTTTAAGAAATAGTTGAGAAAACACACAAACTACACACTGCTGATTTTTTGACGAAATCTAAGTGTAGGAAATGTCTCATTTGTTAAATAAGGTCTCTCTGGAGTGCATACACGTACCAATTCCCATGTAAAATAGGTGGTATTTCCTGGCAAATATCTCGGAAAGTAATGTGTTAAGGAGTTGAATTTTTGGTGTCAATGGAAGGGTGACATATTTTTCTTTAAAATGAGACCAAATTCATTGATTTCTAGGTAAAATTATGTTTCGCTCAAACTACCTTAGCATAAGGGTAGAGGGGCACAAACTAGAGGAAGTCGAAAATTTTACGTATCTGGGTAGAATTTTGGAGGAGAATTTCTTCATTGGTGGAGACATAAAATGTAGAATTGCCACGGATAAGGAAGCATTCTCAAAGAGTAGGGCATTGATGAGTGTGGGTCTGAGTAGAGACGTAAATAAAAGATTGTGAAAACCTTAATATGGAACGTGACGCTGCATCGTCCAAAAACAAGATTACTGCAAAGGGAGAGTGTACGTGGACTTGAGGTGTTTGAGATGTGGGTTTGGAGAAGGATGGAGAGGGTGAGATGGATGGCTTGAAGGACAAAGGAGAAGTTACATATGATTTGGGAGGAGAGGAAGCTAGTAGCGGAGGTTCGGAAGCAGAAGAAATGAAAGGAGGACGTATTGGATGGAATGGGTAATTTAGTAGACGTAAACCAATAACCTCCAACCGTCTGAAATTTAAGAAAATTCTTGGAAAATATACGGCTATTTAGTGCTTTGAACTTTACTCGACTTTGTCACTGCTTTCACCGAGACTACAGATCATTATTTATTCAAATCATAAACAATATATGTATAGAGAATTCATCATCATCATTGGTCGTTCATTTATAAGATTGCTTGACTGCAGTCCCATACCCTCCTCTATCTAATACTCGTTCTCTTACCTCATCGAATCTCTATCTATGTACTCTCCTCTTTATTTGGTCCATGATCTTATTCCTGAGTCTTCCTCTGGGGTTTTTCCCTCTATTTTACCGTCAATTATGTTCTTCACAAACCCATTGTGTCTGAGGGTGTATCCAACCCATCTGGTTCTTCATTCCTCTGCGGTGTTCCATGTAGTCCTTTCCTCTTCTACTCTTCTTTACACTTCGTCATTTCTTATTTTTTCCATCCATTTTATCTTCAGCATCCTTCTCCAGCACCAGGTTTTGATGACTTCTAGTCTGTTCTGGTCAGAATTTTTAATGGTTCATGCTTCCGATCCATAGAGTGCTACGCTCCACACGAATTTTTTCACATAATGTTTCCTGGTTTGTAGTCCTATCTTCTCTAAGCACTGCAGTTGCCTTTTTCCCATGAACGCCCTCTTAGCTTGGGCTATTCTCTGCTTGATGACTGTTCTACTTCTTCCGTCCCATTCTTTCGTCCGCGATAGTACTTCCGAGATGGGTGAACGAATGCATTTGCTCTTATTTCTCTCCTTCCAGGGTGACTTTTACATCCAGCTTCTCTCTTCTGCATACAAGGATTTTAGTCTTCGTCTTATTTATTTTCGTATTGCACAAGAATTCATATTAAAGAAGTAAGTTCATGCTGATTTCAAGTAAGTAATCGATGGAAAATATCCTAAAATATAAAAATTAGTTCGTCAGCCAGTAAGCGGTAAAGGAACATCGGGGTTAACGAATATATCGGATAGGTCACGTGCGCGTGACAGCTTTCAACATCGACGATAATAGCATATAAGCAGATATTGTTATCGCCCCAATATGCAGCGTTTTCACAGAGTTGGTAAAAATAATCGAAGGAAATGGTTATAAAACATCAATGTTTTAAACCTTCTCAGTAACAAAAGGATCCGAATTCTAGAACGTCACTCTATCCGAGAGAGGCCTCACAATCGATGTAGTAAGAGCTCATACCTAAGCTGACTGTGAGTGTTGATTCGTATCATAGAAGCGCACTCAAACTCGACTCATTTGAGTGTGAGTAACGGTACAAGTAACTGGCATTCACTCCAGTTACTCCAGTTCCTTTGACGTATTTACGTCAAACAAATGAATAACGACATCATTTAGCCGCGCAAGTCTATTTATTTTTTTGTAGTAAGTAGATTACTGCGAAATGGATTTCATTGGGAAGAAGTTTCAGATTTTTTTAGTATGTAATTCATTGAAAAATACAGTCACACATACAACTAGAAATAATACACAGGGCTGATCTGATTAGAAACTAGAATTTCAAATGAAGAGATGTATAATGCGACAGATTGATGTGCTTATTCGACGCGGGCATTGCACGAAATATTATCACTGTTGTCGACTGATATTGAACAGGTGATTGGTTAATGTAAAACTCGAATGACTCTGTTCTACTATCTGTTCTACGTTTTTAATTCATCATAGTTTGATCTAATTCCGCATAATTCAGAAAATAATGTTAGTTGAAATTCATTAAGCATTCATGAGAATGCTTTCTCATATATATAAGTAATCATAATAGTGGGAGAAACAAATCAAAACTTGACAAGTTCAATACGCGCATTAATGTACCTTTTCGGTGTTTCGGCTGGTTAATAACTTGTCTAACAGCTGGCGTAAGTCCTCAGACTAAATAAAAAGATTGGCGTTCACTGGCAAGAGACAATTTTGTGAATTACCGAGCTGATGAGTCAAAAATTTTGGGTGGAAATCCCCTCAAAATGGGACGGTAATTGGCCGCATGCAGCTTGGATAATCTTTGAAGTTGGGCCCGTGATATGAGCGCCATTACAGATCTAATGACTCCGTCTTTGGCAAAGCATTAGCCGCGCTTTGATCATCTATCCACTGCGTGGCAAGCCGTAAAATTAGGTCGCCTTCTACGCTATTATTCGCCATCAAAAGAACCCACTCCTGATTTATTTTTTTCGGTCCGAATTTAAGTCTCCCGTGAATCGTTCTATTACTGCTAGTATTGGTAATTCGCGGCCATCTTTTTCGTTCCTTTATGAGCTTTCAAAGCTGGATGAGGCCTTTTTCAAGCCGAGGTTTTAACGGCTAATGGAAGGAAATGAAGGCGCTTTGTATTTTTTTCATGTGCTCGCCGTCCCCCAAAAGTTAAGAACGAAGTTAACGGATTAAAACTCTCATTTCAATGATTGCTGAGTCTTCGCGGAAAATCAGCATCCAAAAAACACAAGACGTCCGTATAAATGATGAAGCTTAGTTCCATTTTGAAATCTATAAAACCAAATGAGTTTGTTGGAAGATTAATACATATTTTTTCCGTACAAGGTATCATTACTAATCGAAAAACGTCTGCCATTGATGTGATTCTAATATTCATCTCTCAATAAGACCTAATTTAACTGTTAATCGTCGATGATTGAGTGTTTAAACATTGCAGTCTCCTATAAAATATTTGACCGTTTTGCTGAATACCAGAATGTCCAGGTTAACACTTTAGTGACAGCTAATTACAACGGTAGGTTATCCAAGTCATTCACTACAGAGTCCGACCCAAATATACTTAATTACCTCTAACGTGAGACAGAAAGCTTTAAACTCAACTTTTAAGTCAAATTCAGAATAATTTACTGGTCAAATGTAGTTGTAGTCTTATCATGGAATTAGAAAAAAATATACATTTATCGACTGCTAAAAAAGACTCATAGTAGGAGAAGATCAATTCAGGAGGAACCTACGCTTTGAATTACTATTTATTAAGATGAAAAAATTTTCTGAAATGAAAATTATTAGCTTCACGTTGCCTTGTTTATTCTTTAAATTTCATGTAAATAGTCCGAAGGGTAAAATCCTACGTGACAAAGTTATACCGTAGTTTTAACCCTGTAACGAAAGCCAGTAATTATACTGACGCCATTTTAATTCTATCTTCAGGCTTAAAACAATTCAAAATGTATATTAAATGCCTAATTTTCAATAAATTTGGAAAACAAGGTAAATAGAAATTGATTCCATTGGCAACGTTTCAAACATTATCATATTATGCCGGCTACGTGGTTCAAAGAAAACTGGAAGTCTGTTATATAAACCTGGATATTATGGATGGATGGTATTATATTATTGATGACCTAAGTCGACAACATATATTAGGTGGCTCAATATATAGTGCATGTTGTACAAGTTTTTGAAAAATATTGCTCAGATGGAGAATGAGATTAAAAATTGATGTGAAAAGATGCCAGCGTACTGCCATTACGAAAGTACATTTTAACGTAGCTTTAAAACCAATACACATTATATAATTTTGAAACCAATAAATCTTATTTAAATGACTGAGGAATGCCTAGTAATATTTTTAACCATTTGACAGCAGAAATTTTGCTTTATAATCTATATAAAAATTAATGTAGGCTAATGGAAATGTCTAAAATAAAGCTGCCTTCTTTATGAACACATTCTACAACATAAGAGTTAGTAAAAACAGTACTGGGAGGAGAAACACGGGGTAAAAATTTTCGATGATCTTAAAGGACGGAATATATTCACCAAATTAAAATGGACGTGAAATAAAGAATGATAAAGAAGTTAGAGGCTAGCGGAGAGGAGAGATGAGTAGAGAGTACAGCAAACCAGCCTTTGGATTTATTTTTATGGCGACATTTATAAAAATATACGCAGTACAACAAAAACATAACACTGCAAGCCCATGTTAGCGATATTTCTTATACGCAATCCATCTGAGGGATTGGTCTCGGTTGAATGAATGAATTTAATGGTATTTATGTATGGCAACAATTAAGACTGTTACCATCCATTTATTAAATTGAACTCAGCCTGCTATGCATATCAAAGTAAAATATTCTTCGAAAATTCTACAGATTTAAGAAAAACTAGATCACTTATAAGTTTAATAAAAATGTCATTAAAGTTTTCATACAATAGCCCTGAGGATGCATGTATACATCGGCAAAAAGTTGACAGAAAGAGGTGTTTGAATTCATTTATACAACCAAGACTAATGCTCCATAACAATTGTGTGCTCGGGTAAAGTGGGAAAAATAAACCTACATTAAAGCTTACTTCTGAGGAATCTTCCGGCAATATAACCTTGTGTTTAGCCCTGTTTAACCACATAATAGCCTAGTTGCAATCATTCGCTGATCCGAGCCCAAACTCAGTTGCTCTTCAGCCATTAACGGAAAGATACGAATACTTTTTAAACACTGTATTGGATTTTTTTAAAGGAAGGAATTCGGCGGATATCACTGCCCTTAAAGTCAATTTCGTACCGACAGAATTTTGAGCTGAACAAGATAAAAAGAAGGCATTGGTACATCTTTCAATCAAATTCTGCGACACAGTTTGATTAACATCAGTAACAACATCAACAATCTGATTGTTAAACTTCATTTCGGCTTTTCGTGCATTTCAAATATTGGATCATCGATTAGTCTTCCGTCAGTCGGGGTTCAGAACGATTTGATTTTCTTGTTGGCATGGTCGATAGATGGGCAAAGCTCATTCGATGCGAAAATGGAGTTCCCAAAAGCTTCAAAAGAAAATCATCGGTAGTTGTCACAAGCATACCACTGCAGCCAAAGTATCAAAAATATATAATCATCAAATTGAACTGAATTGGCCAATCATCGAAGCTGTTTAGATAGCCTTTACGATTCTTACTTCTAGGTCGAAACAAAATGGAAATTGTTTCAAAAATGTATCATTATTACTACGTTTCGTTATACCATTACCATTATGCTACAAAATTTTCAAGAATGGAAAAATGCATCGGTTGTTTTCGTAAATGATTCTCGGGTTTGATACCGGGTAAGATTATTGAAATAGAATGTAAAGCTCTCGAGTTTCCAACCAGCTGATTGCGATTTGTGGCACCTTGAATTGAAATACATCAAGGTTTCAATGATTGACTCACTCACTCACTCCCATCAGGATGACGATGGCTGAGTCAACCATCTAAGCTTTGATGAATTTCAATAATCTTACCCGATATCAAATCCGAGAAACATTTTTTTTTTGCTGCCGGACGATTCTGTTGGCCCTAATGTCCCCGGAATCCCGATAGGCTGCTGAGCCTGTCATCAGGTTTTCCAGGGACCGGACCAACAGACCTTGACATACATTCATGCCCTGGGTGGTGAAAAACCCACCCAGGCGGGACTCGAACCCGCGACCCTCGGTTTAGCAGGCGAGGACTTTACCCCACCGCCACCGGGGTCGACGAATATAACTCGCCGGGAAAACCTTAAATCCTTTACATACATTATTCCTTAAACTATGATAATTTCTTTGGAATATCACAATATTTATGTAACGAAAAGCACTTGTGTAGTTAAATCCTCGAAGTTTACAAGTCAAAAATGAGGGTCGGAAACTGGATTTTGTGGAACAGTTCAATTTTTTGAATTTTTCCAATGATTTCAAACTTAGCAATGACCATATTTTGTTCATTGCTAAATGGTTTTCAAAATCATTCCTTTGGAGTAAATTGCTCCATGGAAGCGGAGTTGGACCCATCGGAAACGGGAAAAAGATCAATTAGATAGCAGCAGAAATGTGGATTTGGAGAAGGATGCTTAAGATAAGCTGGACGGAAAAGAGAAGTAATGAAGAGGTTTTAATGGAAATAAAGGGAAAAGAGAACCCTACTCAACACCATGGAAAAAAATATAAAATTTTTAGGACATCTCTTGAGACACAATAGATCTTTTGTCAATGTGATGGAGGGGATGGAGGTGCTCGAGAAGAAAGGTCAAGGAAGACCAAGGTTACAGTGCCTGAACAGGGCACAAGAACTGATGGGGACGGAAAACTATTGGCAGTTTAAGAGATTAGCAGAAAACAGGACCATTTAGTTGCAGCAACAAGGCGGAGCCTTTAGTTGAAAGAGAAAGAAAACAATGGCCATTTGTTCTCATCTAATTCACCACTTCCACACATAACCCTACCACTCACCCGCCAATCTCAAACGCTAACATGAATCATCTTTTCATACTTTCCTCCAAGTTTTTTCGCGCTAATTCTCCATCTTCATCACCCAACCCCCTTTTCCCACAGCCATTGAGCGTTATTCCCGCTATTCCACCCTACCTCCTATTCCTTAGCATTATCAAAGAGCGGACCACCCTAAAAACAAATAAAATGAAAATGGCACAATATGCCGAAACTCGGATCGGTTAGAGAATTAAAGCATGGAATCAGATAATTTACCTTTATCATCATGAATAACGTTACCGAGTTCCACCGAGTAACGCACGAGTCAGTGTCTTATAACATTTTTAATTTAAGAAACGTTGATTAGCAATTGCACAACTCTCGTATAATGTGTATCAGCCAATTTCGCAGACATTTCAGCGTTTCATGGATGAAGTTCTACGCGGTTTGGATTTTTGTTTTGTGTACAAACACGATATACTAGTGGCCTCCGCCTGTCGTAGTAAATTCTAGCAAGTGTGTTTTCGGCCGTCCCCAGGTCACATTCCTAGGTTTCATAGTCTCAAGCAGTGGAATTGCACCAGTGCCAGAGAAGGTGGAAGCTGTCCGCAATTTCTCCAAACCGCGAACTGTGAAGGACTTACGTCGTTTCCTTGGTATGCTTAACTTTTATAGGCTGGTAGACATCACCAAGGAACGACGTAAATAAACAAGACCCACGACGCGATTTTTAATGGAACCTAAGACGCGCCATTTCTTACCTCCGGAATAAAAGCGTCTTCGTCCAACTACGTTTGCTTATTCATTTTCGTTCACCAAAGTGGTGACCAAAAGTTAGAAATTATGGCAATGGTAATATGGAAAGAGGAATTTTTAGATAATAATTTAAACTAAAAACGTTAGCAAAATGCATCAATCCGGGAGGTAGAAGATTTTAATGATAGTTTTTCCAATCCGGGAGCATTCGGTAGAATCTGGGAGAGTATATTACACTAGTATTTATCCCAAAAGTAAGCGGCCAAGAAGGAAAAGCGGCAAAAGTAGGATGGATAGGGTCAGGAGTGAGTGGGTAATAAATGAATGTGGGCTAGATGCTCCAGTAATGGAAATGTATTAAAGGAGTCTGCTTCGTTGATTTGGCCATGTTGAGATAATGGAAGAGAGTCGAATAACGTAACAGAAACCTATATAAAATTGAAATAAATGGTGCGAGAGGGAGAGGTAGTCCGAGAAAGTTGTGGTTGAATTTGGTCGAGGAAATTCTTAGGAGGAGGAATATTAGGAGTCTTAAAAACAGGAGGGCGTGTATGAAGCAGTGTATGGGGGTGAATGAGGTGAAAGAGATTTGCAAGGATAGGTCAGTCTGGAGGAAATTATTGGAGCAGACTTAGGTGTATAAATATGTATTTATGAGTGAAACTCTATGACTGTGCCTACCCCGGAAGGGAACAGCGTGATTGGTATGTATATATGTATTTATCCCAGTTGGTGGGTCGCAGTTTCTGAATTAATTGTTCCATGAGGACGCGAAGATTCCCCTTTCCTATTCTTATTAGGGCTCATTTTTCAATAAATGTTCATAAATTTCCATATTTACATCATTTCCATAAATCAACGAGTGTTTCTTTAAAAATTTATGGACTTGTGAAACGTTTACAGACCACAGAAAAATTCAAACTCTACCACGACCCAGGTTTCGATGGCTAAGCAACATCATCGGGTGATTTAAAAAGTATCACCCTCCCCTTATATTTTACCAGTTAATGGAAGGCGGTAGAGGTAGGGGATAGGACAAATTATAAAGAAGGGTATCAGTCTTACAGTAGCGGATAGGATAGGGGAATTGGTGGGAAGCAAACATTCGTTAAGAAAATTAAAATCTCTGCCACGACATCGTTTTACAATTCCGAGCTGTTAAAAAGCATTAATCTCGCGTCGGTTATTTGCAAAATGCAGCAGATTCACTTTAAAACCACTACTGTAGTCCAGGTTAGAAGATATTTCACAAGGTTACTCTAACATTGCGATGGAGTACCACAAAGTTAGCGAAGATAGTGTTTAATTCTGTACAAAATAATTTATCCTACTTAACCTACTCATATGCAACACATAACAGTATTTTAAAGTTGCATAACCACTAGGAGCACTCATAATTGGTCGCTGGAGTAGGGCAGAGAGCGCTAGGGATCGGATTAACATTGTTAAAACATTCAATCCCGTTTCACAATACACTAAGCACAGCACAAGACTTGCAGGTACGTCATATAGAAGTCGGAATTACGTATGATAGGAGCCTTCCTAGAAGGTTTCATACCATCGATGTAGAAGGAGTTAATTGTGTTAATACTGACTTAAGACGTTTATATTTCAAATATAAATGTTAACTGTTGATAAATTTAAAAAATGGATAATTATTACGGAAAATTATTTTTTAAAAAGAATTTCAAATTCCATGTAAAAACACTCATTGTACGCTGAAATGAAATTCTCCAGTGTTGGAAACATAATTATTATAACTTGTATGGTAAAAGGTGGGCAAAATATTGCGTACCAAACACACTCTCTTGTATACTCAATCATCTAAAAGACCTAAAAGGGATAGCAGAGGTAAAGCAAAAAGTAGAAGCGTGGCTAATTAATGAAATTTAAAATTTGTAATTTAAAACTTGTGATCTGTTATGCTCATACATCGATTAATTGGCTGAATGTTGCCAGATGTATTGTAGCTAGACCATTGAAAACTTTTTCTATGCCATTTTTAATGGCAATTTGGCATTTTTGTGCATGCCGCTTTTATTGCACGATTTGTGGAACCTTCTGACAAGCCATTTGGCTTAGAAGGACCAAGTTTGTCCATCAAATAAAGGAAGCAATTAATTTTTTTTATCTCATCATGCCCCGGCCCCCGGTGAGAAAGTGCAATTTTCACTCATAACTAATTCGGTATTTACTTTAATTAAAAATTAAACAAACTATGCACGTGTGCTAACAAAACAACTGTCGGAACGCTTGGCTTTTTGTTAAGCAAACGACCAGATTATAACTAATAGTCACTAGAAGTGTAAATTGGGATGGACGACGATTAGTTCAGGAAATGAAGATCGCACAGCGATTGTGATAGCTAACGTGATGGGACGACGGCTACTGGAACCTAATGATACTAGTAGGACGCCTGCACTTCTTCAATCACGAAATCAAATAGTTCAGCGAGTATGATTGTGATCATGCTTGTTTTCTCGTATACCGGTTCTGAATACGTTACTTCACTACCCCGATACTGAAAAGCTATCATACTTGCAAGTAACCCACTTTCCATTTAAAAAGTCGAGTCCGCCGTGTTTAGGATGCTTTTATTTTCAATTTAGGTCGACCGAGTTTCCAAAAATAAAAAAATCTTGTGATATAATAATTATTTTCTACGCTTGTTGATGAAAAGGGACGATTTTTTCTATCCTTATTTGTGCTTTAACGATATGTTACTTGAAAAAAGACAGTCGTCGGCGCTCCAAATCTTATGGCCCAATATTAAGTTATCGTTATTCTCCTTTTATTTAACATAGAGAATTTTGATTTTCATATAATTTATTTACACATTTATCTGACATGGAAAAGGGAATAAATTATCTTTATGCTGATTTTACATGAGCTGTTGTAGGAGCTGTAATCCTCCGCTAACTTCGAAATTTACGATGCGATAGAGGTGTGAGTTATACCGTTGTAACCATAATGACGCCAGAAATGCATATATTTACATATCAATAAGTCAAATTTCAAGTAAAATACGCTGATATTTTCATAAACGGTTTTTATATTTCTTGTTTATATTCCTCTCCCGCCCGCTGAACTGTAATCGGATTTACAGCGCCAACAACAGTGTCATTTTTCAATTCACATACCGTAATGGAACAGATAAGGGTAGGAAAAAATATCCTTTTACATTAATAAACGTAATAATTATTATTCCATCACGTTTTTTATTTCGTTAAGATCGGTTGATCACTCTAAAAGATGCAGCATTCGAAACGCGACAGACTCGAATTTTTAATGGATAGTATAGGCTGTGCGGTTTTAAGTATCGTGTGAAACGGGTAAAAGTAAGTGCCGCTCAGTATGTAACTCATGAGTTACCGTTTCATCCAAACTTTTTCATCGTCCATCATTGGTAATTATACTGTGAGGCTCTTGGGACAACCATGCCCAATTTCTGAATGTCGTTTGAAAACATGAAGATCCGAAACTGAGTGATTTGCAATGAAAAAGTCAAATGATAAATCAAAAATTATACTTATGATGCTGGACATAAACGTTAGAGTGCAAAAAACTGAAGCTGAAGAAAACTACACTCAGTAGCAATGACAATAAGGGAGCTGTATAACTCTGCAGAAAATGGCATTTAGTTCTGGTTTCCACCGTTGTCGTTTCCGCCGAGGAAAGATCTTTGCCTTCCCCTCCATTCCCCGCCGTGCAAAACAGCGTCACTGATGGCACAGCGGAAAATGCGTTGCAAACGTCCAGGAGAATGTTCTCAGCGACGCTATAATACTAAACTTTCAACATTTTTACAATTCTCCATTGAGATGAATGAATCATATTTACAACATGTGCAACTTTTTTTACGAAATATGCATCATACTAGCCATGGCTCTAAGCTGATTTTCGAGGAATTCACGTTTCTTCCGCTGTCAAAATAGTAGTGTAGAAAGTAAAAGGCGCTAAGTTACGACACTTATTGTAAATATTAATCCTCATTCCAGCGTCCTGCAAAAACAAATTTACTTCAGGTAAATGTCAGAGTCGTAAAATAAAAGCCCGTAGACGTCTGCGGAAGAATTTTCGGCTGTGGTGTGATGTACAGCCCCGTTAAGAGGCCAGCGAGGGCGGAAATTATGAGTAGGATGAAGATAATGACGGATTCTTCCCGAAGAGCGTAAAATAAAGGTTGGGTGAAGGTTCAAAAAAAGACGTGTGTTGCGTTGATAGGCCCAGAAACGTGGACCAGGAGGAAAATGAGACGAGAACCAGCAGCTCGCGTTTGAGATGAGTGATGAGGAAAATGGAGAAAGTGAAGTAAATTAAATGGAGGACGAACGAGGAAGTGCTTGGTATGATGAGTGATGAGAGGAAATTAAGAGAATGTAGAGTACGTAGGTAAGTATTTCAGATCAAGAGGATAAAATTAGGGTTAAAATAGACTACAGAACAGAAGGGTTTAAAATGACGTTTTGCCTGCGATCGATAAGAGACCATAATAGATGTAAATGGCACTTAAAAGTGATTATTGGTAGTGTAATTCTTTAGAGCCTGCGTTAAAATCTTCACTTTCAAGGCTGAACTACAGTGAAACTAGCCCAGTAACCCTATTTTATGTTCCTTTTATCAAACGCACTTCAAAAATACTAACTTCAAGTTTTTAGGAAACCTAGGAAAAGTAACCCTGAGGCCAAAGCTACCATAAAAACCCATAAATATCCACCCCGATAGCCTAAGGTAGTTTGAGCGAAATATCATTTCACCTAGAAATAAATGAATTAGGTCTCATTTTAAAGAAAAATATCTCACCCTTCCAATGAAACAAAAAATTCAACCCCTTACCACACCACTTTCCGAGACATTTGCCCAAAAAATTTCCAGCCCTTTTTCATGGGAAATGGTACGTTTATGCACTCTAGAGAGATTTTATTTAAAAAATGAGGAATTCTAACACCCATATCTCGTCAAAAAATCAACAGTGGTTAGTTTCTGTGTTTTCTCAACTATTTTTGAAAATCAATCATATTGCCACCGTAGTAAATTCTTCAAGATCACAAAAAACCTTCTATTTTGAAGGAGTTTCAAACTTACCGCGCGAAAAAAATGAGTCAAGTTAAAGACTTATTTGGATATTTTCATTTAATTACTCACAATTTTTGTCATATAGAACTACATTATTGCACCATTATACTGCAATTTTTAATTCATGGGATCTTCAGCTGGTGCAATTAAAACGTATAATTCTAATATGGTCTCTATTATGACTAGGGAAGTATATCGCAGAAACTACCTTAAATGGCTTATTCACTGGGCTCGGTATCCATGGATGTGGGTTCGAGGGCTGATCAAAGTGAATGATTTTTCCTCTTCGGGGATTCCGCACAGGTTTTTTTCACTCTTTAGCATTTTATATTTCCAGCCCAAATTTGTTCAGCTGCATTTTCATCCCAAACTCTTCGGAGGGCTGCGGAATCACGCGGGAATGCACCAAGTGTTATGACGGATTCATTTATTTTTCTTCCCCACCACGAAACATTTCGCCCAGGAATTAAATCTCTGACGCCGCGCCGTTCACGTCCTCATCTCGTGACCCCTGAGTGTGTTCCGATTGGGGGCCGAAATATTCCTCCGCGAAAATTTCCGCGTTTCCACGTCCGCCGTACCATATATGAACCGGTCGTCGGAAAATGTTTAAACGCTCGGCCATTACCTGTGAGTAAATACGCCATTCTTACTCACTTTGCCTTTGGTTTTAGCGTCCGCCATTCCCGCTCTTAACGCATTCATCGCCCCCAGAGGGGGGGAACGAGGAGAGAAGTGGAGGGGTAAGAGGGGCGGGTCCGATGCCAAAGCCATAGCGCCGTTCATAAGTGGCTCAATAAACCCAGGCCGTCCGTCCTGTGGGATGCAAACAAGAGGGCCTCTGATAGCAGTTTTACATTTTCGAACGGAAATGGAGGCATTAGTACCCGACGATGTAATGCCTCCACCCTCCGGTCCACGATGCTTTGAACCCCCGTCTCTCTCTCTCTCGCCGCCAGATCCACATTCGATATTTGATTTAACTTCGCTCGAAATCCAACTCGACGCAATTTCGGTGGAAAACACACGGTCCGTATTCTAACAAACCTCACCCACTCTGTTTTCCTTCCTCTTCCCCGTCTGATTTTCTCTCTCTCTCTCTCCCTCCCTCTCTGTGTCTCTACGTTCTCTTTATCCTACCTGTGCCGTGCGTCCTACTTATCCTGTTTGCCTCCAATGCTTCTTTTCCTCGAACGCTGATGATCAAGCCTACGCAGAATGCCGCGAGCATTTGGGACCAGTGATGGTTTTAGCTCTGATATGGTAGAAATCACATACGGTGTTCCTCAAGGAAGCGTGATTGGCCCTCTTTTATTCATAATTTATATTAATGATCGATTAATAAGTTCTCGAGTTAGCAGTACATTAAGATTATTTTCGGACGATACAGTTAACTTCCGGGAAATAAACGAAGACGCGGACTTTGAAGTTCTGCCATCGGACCCTTACAATGTGTATTCGTGGTGCCAGGAGTGGGGACTAAAATTATATATTAGTAAACGCACCACAGTTCACTTCCTTCGAAAGTCATCACACAAATATCATACCGACACAGTGGGTGGAGTAAGCATAAAATCTTCTGATACAGTTACCTCAACTTCTGATATATCGCTGGGACCACACATACAAAATAAAAGCGGCACAGCATTAAAGAGGCTTGTTAAGCATAAAATAGGAAGGTCCTCGGTTGAAAAAGGTAAAGAAAAATGCTGCTTCGCTCTGGTTAATCCACAACTTAAATACGTCGCGAGTATTTGGACCCTGGTCATAAAGATTTAACCAAAAGAATTTCAAAAATACAAAGAAAAGCAGCAAGTTTCGTTAAAAACTAGTACGAGTGAATGTAAAGTGTCTCGCAACTTTTAGAGGGATTAAGGTGGGAGCCCCTAGAAACTCGGAGGCTACACGTTAAGCTTAGGCTAGGCTAGGGTTAGGTTGAGAAATTCAGAACTGGTGCGCTTCGGAGCGAAACTGAGAATATAATATTGACGCCTCACTACATCTCTAGCTCTGACAAAAGCGACAAAATAAGAGAGATGGATTGCCAAACAGATAGGTACAAAAACTAGTTCTTTCCGCGCATGATAAGCGGCCACAATAAAAACTGAGCTCCACTATATACACTCCCATAGTACACGTCACCATTTCACCTCTGAAAACCTTGCATCTTTACACGTCTGGTGTCCTAACACCCCCTGCCACACGCCCATGCGGCGGCTCGCAGGGTAGTATGAAGATGTAGATGAATATACGATCCAGTGTTAAGGAGGAACCAATATTTTAGACATGCCCTATAACCTACCTCGATTTTAACACATATCATAAAGCAAGACTTCTACAGTCGAGTGGTGTAAAATGTTACCAGGTCTTCGGTCATTTAAGGAAGACATCTTGGATTAAAAATCACGAATTTTAATTCAAAAATACGTCGTCTTAATTTAAGGGCGATGGTGTCTCTTCACATAACTTATTTCATCCCAATTTTTGCCAAAAATATATATAAAAACCTGTATTACGCACCCATCTGTATATTTTTTGTGAAAAACATATATAGATGGCGATAAGGCGTTGATTTCCTCATAGTTTAGTTTCTCCAGGGAAATTTCAATGCATATTTATTTTATGTACCCATACAGTGAAACCTGAGTTAAGCGACCGCGGACGGTTCCGCTGAAAAATGGTTGTTGAGAGGAGTGGTCGTTAAGAGGGGATTAATTGTATTATTTAAAAACTTGTGTAATATACACCACATATTGAGACACATAATCACGTTTATAGCTCAGGTCATCGATAATACAACACGAGTGTTTAGGTTTAAATGACATACTTCCAGTTTTAGTTGGAGTAAATAGCCAATATATTGTGATGAATGTGGCAACGTTGCCGAGGGAACTTTCTGCATTTTACCATGGTTAGCATATCTATTTTTCAATATATATCATAATTAGACACTTAATATGTATTGTTAAATGTCTTAAGCCTGAAGACATTTATAAATTTCCCTCAGTTCTAAAAAAACTTGAATTCAAATCCTGCCGAAAAATCACTAGTCTGGATTCAGTATAATGGCTGGTTTTCGTGACGAAGAAAAACTTCGGTTTAATGCTTCGTCCGATAAGATTTTACCCGCAGAGGAGTATATACATGATATTTAAAAAAAAACATAAAAGGGAACAATAAGCCTAAATTTACTCATTACAGTAAACTTTGTACATCTTAAGAAAAACTACTTCCAAGCTTAGATATCTTCATATTGGTAGCTGGAGCGACATATTTCTCTAGTTGTAATGGAGACTTTATTTGATTTTTATATCTAAGGAGGGACCTACGCTCCGAAACAAGGCTTTCTTAAGATGAATAAAATTTGCTCCAATGAGTAAACTGAGGGTAATTGCTGTCTTGTATATTGTTTCATTCATGTAATTAATCAATAGGCTAAAATCTCATTGTAAAAAGCGTTAAACCCTAGAATATACATATGGATTGTTGACTCGTCGCCAAAAACTGTTGCCTATAATTCTGTAAACAAACATCTTTTTCGATTGTGGAGCCACCTAGAGATGAAAGACGGCAGTTCAAATGTATATACAGTCTACAGATCGTAAATAATCACGTCTTACCCGCTTTACTTACCAGTAACCATAATGCAGTGGATAAAAAATGTGGTACTACACGCAGGACGTAATTACACCATTAATATTGTCCGGTCTACAGATATATTTTATTCCCCTCCAAATTGAATAACACAAATGCACAATTAACTTCTTAGCACTTCGTGAAAATCGTTCTACGGCAATTTAATAATAATATGAGGTGAAAAAAGTGGAATGAATTAGAAGACATTTACAAAGTAACTGTTAGGTCTCAAAAATAGCCAGCATCAAGCAGTTCATATCTCTTCAGTCGTTATTGAATATTCACCTGTCTCACGTCAACAACGATCAACAACGGCCATTGACGAGTCGACTGAGGAGACTTTTTTCTAAGCAGTGCCAAGGGTGAACTAAAGGTTGAAATTTAGGCAACACATAACCTAGGCAACGATTCCAAACATTTGAATCCATTACGTATATTCATGGTTAAACCGAACCTTTTACCTCGTCACGAAAACCAGTAATTATTCTGAAACCAGCCTCCGTAAGTATTTCTGCAGAATTAGATATAATGATATGTTAACAAATGGAGGGAAAGCTATAATAATCTTCAGGCTAGAGATTTAACAAGGTTTATTAAATGACTAGTTTATATATATATACATTGCAATATTACGGTAAACAAGAAAAACAGAAGTTTCCCATAGCAACGCTGTCAAACATTCATCACAGTATGTCGGCTATGGGGTCCAACAAAAATCGTAAATCTGTCATTTTAACCTAAAAACTCGTGTTATATTATCGATGATCAAAGCTGAACAAAAACATACTAAGTGCTTCAATCTCTATTGCATGTTATAAAAGTTTTCGAATAATATTATTTTGGTGGAAATTGGGATAAAAAATTTATGTAACGAGATGCTATCGCACTACTTTAGGGACCGGGCATTTCAGCGCTAAAATTCATCATTTTTTTTACCAATATGTCTTCGTCAAATGTCCTAGTAATGTTTTAAACCATTCGATAGCAAAAAATTTACCCTGTAGCATATGTTAACCTCCCGTCATGCTGTGTGACCCAAAGGTAACATATAGAAGAGTTTAAATTTTATCTCAAATAAGGTTTCTTTACGTCTATATACCTTTGTGACATCAATTGTACAGCTTGGCAACGAAAGCATATATCTCATTCGTAACTTTTAGTTCCTGATTCTCCCACGAGTGGGCTAAAATGTGAAATGGCTGTACATGGTGGACGAAAAAAATCGGTGTATAGAGGGTTTAAGTAATAGCAGGTCTTCGTGCATGACTAAAATTAAGTTTCCTGCTTAGGCCGTAGTTCAAAGAATAAAGTGAATAATTTGTGACAATAACGCAAAAATTTTGTTTTACGTGTCTGAAATTATCCGTAACAATCAATTTCGTGTTTTAACTTGACTCATTTCTCCCATGCATCTGCCGACGTCATCTCCCCAGCATAAAGGAATAATTCAGTATTTTTCTTTCACTCACCCAGTTGTAATCTCCTCATGGCGACATCAGCGGTTATTTATTTGCCTAAATTCTAAGTTAAAAATCGCAATTTAATTTCAAATTTCTCAATAAGCGCATTTTCAAATGCTTGAAACAATGCTAGCGCGTTTTGGAAAAGTGAATCAGGAATTTCGAAAATATTGTTTGGAAGAAAAACAAGGGAAAATCTTGACGATTGCACTTCAATTTATTTGTGAGTTATTGCTCTTTGTATGTTCCATTTGCTGTAGGCAGATAATCGTTTTATATTGTTATTGAAAACTAAGATTAAATTCGATTTTAGCAGCATTATAATTCCAGGATTTCCGTTCATAACACACCGTAATAAAACCTTAATCTGTCATTATTCTTATGCCTTACTCCCATCAGCTCACCCTTTTTCATCAATGCAAATTGCCAAATTATTTATTTTCAGCAATGAATACTAATCAATGTGTATTTTGGTTGATCTAACACTTGACCTTTGATTCCTCGCTTTATGTTGTTTTCTCCTACGCATTGATTGCACAGTGCTATTTTTGTTATTTGTAGTTGTGTAATTGTTGTTTCTATAGTAACTTCAGAATCGCAAACGAATTACTCATTTACAAAGTGAATAATACTTTTCAAACCGGATACTAGCCTAACAAAATTTACGTTTAATTGCACTGTTAATGTGAATTATGCACGGGGCGATTTTAACCAAAACTGTAAACATATTGACAGTTCCATAAGAATTAACGAATTCCACCCGTTTCCATCGTATCCACAGACAGTGAACATAAATAAACCCAGTGTTTTTGGCGATTTCGTTTCATTGGCGTGCAAGGTTCATTTTTGGATTGACAATCCATTATTGTCCCAATATACATATAGATATCGCCCCTTGACCTTTTAGTGAGTGTAATTTTAGGGCACCACAAACATGCTCGCAGCACTTCTCTCACATTGACTCTACGATTACCCCTCTCCGCGTAGTTTCCCACGGCTCCACCTCTACTCATGCGAGTATATGGGATTTTCGGTATTAAGTGCTCCGCAAATATGCACTCTGACGATCCAAGAAAGGATGCCATTTAGTGCCGTATATGCGGCGGTTCTCAATGACCGGCTGTAGACGAGAGTTGGGAATGGCGGATGAACTAAAAAAAACAAATGAATGTCCTCGACGTCATGCCTTATGCTCCACTAGCTGATGGCTGCCATTGCCATCAAATGAGGCCGTATTTTAGAGATGGTCCACCAGTTTAGGCGGGTTTGGATTAGGGAAAAGATTAGGTACCTCCTGTAGTAATCTTTAACTACTGCCATCGTCTATTGGCGATTTGAACGATGACACTTTTACCAATAAACCTGAAGATGACGCTTAAGCGTTGAAACCCGGGTCGTGTGCTTTTAAATACGTGGTTTTGTAAATTTTATTATCAATTTTTTTGAAATATGGAATACCACAAAGTTAAAAAGGAACGTATTATTTATTTGCTAATAATATTAAGACATGAGGTAGATCCACCGAGAAAAATCACGATATTCATCTTTTCCATATTAATGATATCAGTATAAAAATGTCCTTCATTACAATTTACATCAAAGTGTAACCTTCCCGCGCCATTTCTTTCGCAAATTGAAATCGAAATCGCGTAATGTTCAATAGAATAACGGGAAAAACACGAGTAAATTTAGTGTTTCCCTACCTAAAATATATGTCATTTTCACGGAAAAGGTTTTAAGAAGCGAAAACCCGCGGTAATTTTATTAAAAATAAAATATTCTCCCATGAAATATCTAACCGTCTCAGTGTGACTACTTAAATGAGATAGCCATGTTAATGGAACCTTTTTGTTAAAAAAATGGATTTTACTAGGCACCATTAAGACGCTTGCGAATCTTTTTCTTTAGTCTATCGCTTGACTTTGGCACTTCGCTGAATTTTCACTATTCATCTTCTCCCAAACCCTATGTAGGGCTTCTTCATTTCTGAGTTTCTCCATTTTATCTTATCAATTCTTCTGTAAAGTCACATTTCCATTGCATCCTGTACCGACATATTCTGCTCCTGTTTTCGTCTGACAATGAGCCTAACACTGCTCTGCAGGTGCATGCTCCTCCAATAGGCATAAACGAAGAGCTCTCTCAGTAATAAGGTTCAAATTTAAATAAGGAATAATGAAAATATAAGTTTGTGCACCATGTCGTACCATTAAAAAGGAAACAGCTGAAATACCGAAGAAACAACTGGAGCGACATGCGTTTCGTGACGTGATTTGCCCGTACCCAAGGCGGCAGGCCCCGCGGACATGAAACACGAATTTAAATTTTATGACAAGGAATATACAGGAATACGAGCGAATTACGTCACGAATCTTTTTAGGGCGGTCATGTCGAAAGCTATATTTAGGCATCTATAAGGGCAAATCACGCCCAGATGAAATTCGTTCTGGACGTGATAGTTAAAATTTATTTTCGAGAAAAATCACGCAAACACCGCAACGGGAAGCGTCCCCTAGCGAGCCAGGCGTGAAAGTTTCCCGATACCTGGGGTGCATGGGATTGTGGTACCTTCTAATTCGCTATCGTGGTTGCAATCTAAAGCATCAACTGCACTAGTTACTGTCCTAAGAACGAACTCATCAATGAACACTGAAAGTATTGGACTTTGCAGCATACCAATTACATACCGTCAAAGGTATCGACAGTACCGCCAGGTGTATCGACAGTACCGATTATTTTGACTGCTAAGAAATAATATGTTTTCCAAATAAAATACACCATTCCAAATTGAAGTAATTAGTAAATTGTTTCAAAAATATCTTTCATATGTTATTGTACATTATGTTGCAAGAATAACGGTTTGGATCAACGTGCTATATCTTGCTAGTTCAACATATGAGATGTGGCGCATGAGTCCGGGTCTGCTGGATCTTTGTGCCAAGTTTTTGTTGATATCACCGCCAAAATTACCTCGTGTTTGCATGTAAGCACTGATTTCAAAAAGTGAAGATCGCATATCGACAAAAAAATTAATGCGATTGGTCGACAGCTGCTAGACTATCCTGGGTAGCTAGTAGCAAACTAGTGCTGCATCAAGGATGAAATCAAGTGCCTCAGCCAGTATGATAGCGATCATACTTGTTAGCTAGCATGCTGGTTCAGCTTCACACAACACTGGAAACCTATCATGTTAGCGAGTATCCTCGAACTTGTACTGGATTAAGTATCGTGTTAAGATTAAGATTGGTTGACTACAGCCCTCCGTCCTTACTCATATGATACTAGAGCCCTTACATCTTAGTACTTATGTATTTTCTTCTTCATTTTCTCTGCGTATTAATACATTGGCCTTCCTCTTAGAATTTTCCCCTCTATTGTTCCTTCTGTAATATTCGTCTCCAACCCATTGTGGCTCAGAGTGTGCCCAGTCCATCCGGCTCTTCTTTTCTCTACAGTGTTCCATATGGTCCTTTCCTTTTAACTCTCCTGTAAACTTCATCCTTTCTTATTTTGTCCGTCCATTTTATCTTCAGCATCCTCCTCCAGCTCCAGGTTTTAAGGCTTCTAGTCTGTTCTGGTCAGCTTTTCCAATGCTCCACGTTTCCGACCCATTAGGTGCTACACTCCACAGGAAGTTTTTGACATAATTTTTCCAGGTTTGTAGTCCTATCTTCTTTGCAGAAAGCGGTTGCCTTTTCACCATGTACGCTTTCCAGGCTTAAGCTATTCTTCTCTTGATGGCATTGTATTTTTTCCGGCCTCCGTGATAGTACTTCCGAGATAGGTGAAGGAATCCACTTGCTGTTATTTCTCTCCTCTCAGTGAGACTTCTGCATTTATTATTTCTCTTTGTCATGCTAGAAGTTTAATCTTCTTCTTATTTTTTCAAATGTCTACGGAACTAGTGGCGCAGTATAGTTTTAACGAAGTCAACCGCTAGTGTCCACACAATTGTGTGAAATTCACAGTGAAAAAAACCATTCGCCGGGACTGGGAATCGAACCCAGATCCCTCGTTTTCGCTCCGAATGCTCTAATCAATTGAGGCCTGGGTAGCTTAATGGGTTAGAGCACTCGGCGCGAAATCGACGGATCTGGGTTCGATTCCCAGTCCAGGCGAATGATATTTCCACTGTGAACTTCACACAATTCTCCTTTTTTATTCTGATGTTGTATTCTTGGAGAACTCATTCCATTGCATTTAGTTATCTTTGAAGATTTTCCGCCTTGACTGCGATATCGCCTGCGAAGTGGGGCATGCTTATCCTAACTAATATATTAAAATGTACTGGAGTCTGTCTGTCTGTTGCTCCATCACGCAAAAACTACTGGACGGATTGAGCTGAAATTTGGCATTAACGATAGATAGAAAATATATCTAGTTGTACCATAAGCTATGTTAAAAAGCCCTCAGGGCCCCCGAAGGCTGCGTCCATATAAGGTCCATGCTAAGCATTGGGGTCGGTGCAGTGGTTTCATTATTTGCTATTTAAAAGTACTTTCACTCAAGATAGAGGGCTGGGACTAATTTTATAGGATGGCTGAATAAATGAAGTTTCAAATCCTTTCAATCTATTTCCTTTTACGCTTCGTATTAGACTGAAAATTATGTTTTTAGCTGAAAAATCGGACATTTTCCTCTGAAATCAGCAATAGCATATTTCCTTGACAACCAGAGATTTGATTTTCACAGGATATTCACGCCTCTACCTCAAATGACCACGCTGACAGTATTCCTCAGGCTTTGTGACTATCTTATAAAATGAGTTTCATGTTTTTCACACCCGTTGAATTGCAACGGGTACCTTCCGCTGGTCAATGATAAAGGCTCTCTTTCGTAGAGCACTTGGCCGCTCCAAGCTACCGCTTACTATTTTCCCAAAATCTCCCTCCGTTCGTATTGAGTCGCTTTGAGCAGGGGGGGCAGCGTGTGATGTATGACTGGTTAGGCAGAAGAAGAGTTGCATTGTTCTAATGGATATTCCCTCACCCCGCTCCACTCGGCCCGACCACTGCTGCATCCTCTCAATTTTTCTATTTTTACCTCTCTCTCGTTCGCAAACCCATTAACACGCTCGTAGCCTGCATTAATTCGAGCCTACTTCCACCGCCTCTCCCCCTTCTAAATGTCCCGGACGAAAGGGTCGAAAACGGTTCGAACGCGAGGTTCGTTTGGCAGCTCCAGCCAGAGGCCGCAATTCATTTCATGCTTCACACTTTGTCCCGTTCAGTGCCATCGTACAGCAAATAAAATCCGGAATGTAGAGCAGGGATTCCGCGAGAGGGATGCGTAGTGCCCCACCGAGGGGCGCGATCACGGCTATCCATGAAAACGCGCGCTGGCGTTTACGTTATTGTTCAAGTGCGCACATGAGAGAGAAAGCGAGATTGCCATTCTTCAAGTGTATCAGGTTCTTTATATCAAACAAAAATCCTTAGCTACAAGAGAGATTTCCCACACACAAACAGTAAGACCCTAAAAGATCAAGTGGTGCTGCATTCCTTTTCTAGGAAAAATTTATAGCATTTCAAACCGCCTTCCGATATCTCTTAAGGCAGCATTCTACACTCTTTTGACACTTCCCAAATTTTTAGTAAACGGTATAGATAAAGTGGATAAATTATTCAGGTCAGGTATTTACAAAGTAAATGTAATAGTTGTAGTATAGCTTACATAGGTCAAACTGAACGAAATTTCAAGACACGCCTCCAAGAACACTCACGAAGTTACTTGTACATGGATACCAATCCACAATTTTCTGCTGGACAATAATTACGCAAGTGATTTCATCCCCGAAATTTTACATGTTCTTCCAAAAGGTTTAAATATGGATGTTTTGGAGCAGATGGAAATCATCAGACAGTCAAGCACCCTTGCAAAGAGCTACTTTTTCCGCACCCCTCCCCACTCCTTTTCGGAAAAATTTCCCTTCTCACAAGCCACTAATCCATGTTCCCCTGCATTTTAACCCAAGAATTAGTTCCTTCTCCAAAAACCCCCCTTCTTAGCGGTGGTTACTATCGTAACAATCAATAAATAAAATGTAAACAATTGTACATACCTGAAGATGCGGCAAGCTGCGAAACGGCTTGGACGTTACAATAAATACTGCGGAAAATTACAAGACTTATTATCAATATGGATTCGAATATAAAATACTTCCACGAAATGACACCTGAAGTAGCAAAGTTTATTCTTTATATCACTTGTTTTAACACTTGAAGTACCGGTCATTTTGTGCCTTTCCCATTTTTGACATTACTTCTGACTGAATCGTCCCAGCTCTACTATATTTCTTGACTATTATTTCTTTTAGCGAGACAATATATGTAATGTGAAAATAAGAACCTCAGAGCAGCAATTGTTTTTATGTACATTACCTTCCACCTTTCATTGCCTAGTAAGGTCATTTTGATTATAGGCTATTTTCCCTATTTTATTCGAGTTTTATCATTATAGAATGCAGTTTATTTTCTTTCGATGAAATATTACAGACAGTTTGCCAACCGAACGTTAATACCCCACTGTTACAATTGCTCAAGTTTCTGCCCTTCGATATTAAAAGTTATTCTAGACTTTCTCCATTGGCGAATCTCACAGCCGTAGCCTTTGACGGCATGCAGGTAGCACTACGGCCAACAAGATATTAGGATTCAATTGTAGATCCAACGATAACGATAATTGTACATCCAATAATAACGATATGACATAGACTGCATCACAATAACAGTTTGAGTCGCAAAAGTTACATCAATAATGGTACGGAACATACTACTACGTGACAGGGGCATTCGTTAACTTAAATCACAATGGTAAAATTTTAAGCACATTTTATTAAATTCTTTGAGTTAATAGTTAATTTGGGGTACCTTTCATAAAAAAGTAATGAGTAGTATAATCAGGGATAGCTAAATGATATGATCATTCTCGACTGGTAAATCGTAATTACTGGATGAAATATGAAATTTACGGTTATAACATGTAGGTTCAAATCAAGTCCAAACATTCTGCAATTTTAAGGCAATTATAATATAAACCCATATTTGCAGTAAAGCTTGAAAAAATTGCTCACACTCATTATTTGTTATTTTTAGTGTATCATCACACGACATGACCTCTTAGTGGCAGGCCTCAAACCACTATAGCAAGTAAAAATGCAATGATCGCGAAATCAAGATGAAAATCCGTGAACCAGAAGAGCGATACTGGCAAACTAAATGAAATACAAATTTCATTAGGCGGAATGTGCACTTAAAGCTTTCCCTAATTATGTAAGTTTGTCATAGAACTGCTGAAATAACGCTAGATGCCCAAGCCATGGGTCGTATGCCTTTCAAAAGGTTATATTCTCAAATGGTGGCGACTAATTTTCTGTTGCTTTGTCATTTTACTCACAAACGTTTCCCCTTGACCATGGATTACTACACCCCTTGACCACACGACAAACTTGTATCCATAACTAGATGATAAACATAAACAATTTTGTCATTGTTGAGGGAATGGCATAAAAGCAATCAAGTTCGTTCTTCCAAAAGGTGACTCGTATTGAGAAATAATGAAGAACTGTACAAATAATGCGTTTGACTCCGTAAAGGTAATACCGTGGTTAGTTCCGGTATCCTCGACAACTGTCTACTCGTCTACTTCAAAGAGAGAAATCCTAGAGTACCAACGGTAGGCGTATCGCAAAAGGTGCCATACTTTTCTTTAAAGGCCTCTTTAGATGGTACATTTTATTGTACAAACGAATTTACTATAGAATGTACAAGAAAATGAATGGAATTAGAGCAGGTTCTATTTCCCATTCAGTCATTCAGACAATCACACAATTTGCCGCTTTACATGGAACAATGTTCCATTTTTTTCATTTATTTGCGTAATAAAATGTATCATGCAAAGCGGTCAAAATACTCTCAAAATTCTGAATGGGCGCATAGCTCCCGCTAAAGTTCCTGGGTCTGCGTAGGGGACCGATTTGGTACTGCGGCTACGGAACTTTCAAAGTCCAGTGAAACGGGAGGGAAGGTTAATCAGTGTGTAGCCTTTCTAATTGACGCCAACACAAGCGCCCCGCGAATAGGGTCGATTCACAACTACCCGTTGTCCTATTTCGACTGGTACCTCAACGAGAACTCAAGATTGGGAGCGCAGTAAACGGCGATGGGTGATTTTAAAGAGGCTCTGGCTTGATTATTGTAATCAAGAAAAATACTACGATGCACATGTTTATTTATTCTGTTCAAAAATCCTGCTTTCGCTGATGAAATGGGTTGTAAGACAAGTATGAGCTGATAGCGCAAGTGATTGGAGGAGACCACGAAGTTTCTAGAAATGCCTGCGGGTTGAAGCCGTATAATTGGGCGACTCCTTACCTTTGTAGCGGCTGTCTCTCCATGACGTTCACGGCGTAGGACGCGGTCCACCGTAGGTCGCTTCCCTGCCAGCACTGAAGAGAAACCAGCTTGAGCCAATGACACACGGATTGAAATATAACTATAATGAAGCCCTGAACACAGCTCTAACACTTTCATACATTTTTCACCTGACCGGCAAAAGTCAACACAGTTTAAACTGCCTTTTAATTTAACGCGTTAACCACAATCTTCAATCAACATTACACTTCAATAGTGAAAAAAACACACCATGAACCAAAGTACTAATACCAACAGCGAAGTATCTTAGAACCACAATACGGTCATCAATGGATATATATCAATAATTAAAAATGAGCAATAAGAAGTTTAAATTTAAATATCAACCAAATATAACCTCACCACCAATGTGGTGTGTATTCTGACTGAGTCTACAGTTAGCTGATTTAAGCAAGTAAGCCGGAAACCTTTCCACTCGACGAGTTTAGCGGGAGTATTCTCCCGTTCTCTTACCTTCAAAAATTAAAGAAAGCATTTTTCCGACAAACAACCCCGGAACCAATTCAGCAATGGAAGTCAAATGTGTCAGAAGGAGCTCTTTAAGTTAAATGGAGTTCCAGGTGTAATAACCAGCGGATAGATAAGAATCCCACAGTTTACTCAAGTGTTCGTCTGCCTTGGACGTTTAAATGTGAAGGACTGTTTGATGCCTGTTCATGTATATTAACCTCTACTTGCGATATCGCCAAAGTAGTCGTTGGCCCGCAATGGCACGGGGAACGTGTGATAAGGCGATTTCGCTGTTTTCTGTTAAATATACAAGTTTCCCTAAATGTCTGTTCTATCCTCATTATACTCGACGCTTCGAGAAAATACCCAGTCTTCTAACAATCATGTTTTCATGCAGCAGTGCTATCGGAATCGTGGACTACGTTATCAATCAACAGCAAATGTCTCACTTTAAGAATCTACACCACCGAAGTAAATTGCGCAGCACTGACCAACAGACGGTCTCCCACACGAATATCTATGTCTCGGGAAATGTGTTTTCAATTTCACTAACCCACACACGTACTCACACGCTCAACACTAGCACTATACCTTCACTGACGAATCAAGCAATGGGTAATAAAACACTATGGCTCGCGAAACCCGGGACATACTAGACGGATGCCTAAAGCACTAAAATGCGCCATATTATGGGGAGCAAAAATAGAGGTAACTCCACACCAGCCCATTATGAGATTAGCATTCGCCTAGAAAGCACTGGACACATAATAATATACACTGAGTCACTGAAATGTACTGGACACAAAAGGCACTAAAAATGATACGACACTGAGCACAGAGAAAACAATATACTCTGATAAGGTAGAGGACACGACTAACTAAAATAAAGTAATTCGATAGGGCACATAGCAAGGGAAAAAAGCGAATGGATGCCATAGTCTCAGTATTCCACAAAACTAACACAAAAAGAGCTCCACAAGATAACGTTATAAATCAAGTTTCGGGGCAAAAATGTTAATCACAGTCATAAAACCGCCGTCAGTGGCAGCAGGATTAAGTCGTCGCCCGCTAACCATTGGGTTCGCATCTTTTCGAGCGAGTTTTTCGCTACCGTGGAAATCTGAACCAATTCTAACTGGATAGCTCACCATTGTGGGCATTTTACGACAATGCCCACCCGACAATATTGGCGGGGAAATTTGAAAAATGAGTTATTGCGACGAACTAGTGTTTTGCTACCTTTCAACTGTTGTTAATATTAAGCCTGGATGTAGGTACCTCAGTCAGGAAGGGCAAGTGCAGGATAGGAACATGAACTACCACATCGCCACAGCAGACGTTGACTCGCATTGTCACGGGGAACGTGTGATTAGGTTCATCAACATCATTAACTATCCAAATTTCCCTGAGTATGGCTGATTTCTATCTTCAATACAATCTACTTTTCGAGAATGGACCCCGTTTCAAACACGAGCGCCCGGTGCGCCTGCCATTAAATCCGCCTTTGCTCCCAAAACAATTCCTTTTTGGCTTTTGGGGGGGGGGGGGATGGAGTGGAGGAAAGCCTTCTGAGACCTCCCTTTGTTTCTGGAACCCTGGCCCAAAAGCACCCTGCTGCGCCGGTTTTACAGTTGGTTGGTTATCAGAGGAGGCGACACATAGCTAAGATCATTTGCGCCATTGATGAAAGGTAAAACCTATGCCTACGTTTTACCCTGCGAGCTGCCGTGCCGCAGTGGTATGTGACAGGGAGTGTTTGGACAACAGCCATGAAAGGCGTGGGAATAGGGAATAGAGAGAGGAGATGACCGAGGTCGTCCTACCTATCGTGCCAAAGGGATTAAAATGGAATTCCTTATACCTATCCCTTTGCACTTTTTATTTTTTATTATGCATTCAGTATCTAATACAACAGTTCATATAAAAGCGTATCAGGCTCAACTTTGTGGAAGTAATTGCTATTGATATCCATTTCAAAATGATAGACAATAGTAACTTTACACACAAAAAGTGTGGAAAGTTACAATTGTCTTTCATTTTGAAATGGATATCAACAGTTCAATTCAATTCGTACACATCAACATTCTTACAAGATGTCCACTCTGCTAACAATACCCATTATTTTGGTTTATATCACTATGACAATCAAACCAAAATTATGAAAACGTGTTAACAAACGAACAATAAAAAAACAACGAAATTCACTATTAGACAAATTAATAAATAAATGTATAAAAGTGATTTTAGGTTATCATTGAATTATCCAGTCATACTATTCACAGGCGTCAATGGTTGTCTCAATCTTCCTAGGTAAAAGTATTTTGCCTGTAACTGCCCCAAAATTGGGCTGTAAATACTCCAAAACTGGTCTTTTAATGCTACAAAAGGCTAATATCTGATCTGGAAGTGGTCTGTTACTGGTAGGAGCATGGTAATGGATATGAAAAATCTTTCAAATCCAGACCAGTTCAGGCCAATAACATACCACTTCCATATCAGATATTAGTCATTCAGAATAGTTACAGACCAGTTTCCAAGCAGTTACAGCCTTGTTTCACAGCATTTAAAAACCGGTTTCAGAGCAGCTACATCCTAGTTTCAGAGCAGTTACAGCCTAGTTTCAGACCAAATACTTTTACCTGGTTTTCCATTACAGTTCCCTTAAACTATTAAGCTGTGATTCCTACATCTAAGTTTTAAGAAATTGTGCTATTCATGGAACTTGAAATTGAAAATATCAGCAAAGGGGATACAAAACAACCTCTTTTCAATTCTGGTCAGGTATGTTATTTAGCCAAATATCAGCAATTGGCAGCTGTTGGCCATGTGCAGTGTAACTAGCTAACACACAACACCAGCAATTGGGAGATCCGGGTTAGAATCCCAGTCAAGTCAAATTATTTTATCTTGGCAAATTACAACCCTTGGTGTATATTCATCCAGTGATTTCATACCACATCATTTGTAAAGGCAATGATTGGAAATTTGTCAATTTTGTTGCCATGTAAACGACAATGTTGGGTTTATCCACCGCGACAGTGGCTTTGCAAGCACGCCTACCATCTGATGTGCCACAATGCGGACTTGAGAAGTGAACATCTAGTTTTCATAAACCTCCCTTGTATTTCACCTTGAAGGAAGGTGGCTTGGTGGTGTACCTAGATAACACACTTGATCAGCAATTGGGAGATCCAGGTTCGAATCCTGGTCAAGTCAGATCATTTTTTCATGGCAAATTTCAACCCTTGGTGTAACATACACCACTGCGAGTGACTTCGTACCATATCAATTGTAAATGCAATGATTGGAAATTTTTCAATTTCATCATTATATAAACGACAATGTTGGATTTATCCAATGCGACAGTGACTTTGTAAGGACAACTATCATCTCATGTGCTACAATGTAGACTTGAGGAGTGAACATCTAGTTTGCATAAATCCACCTCGAAATCCACCTGGAGGGAACCTTTTTCATGGCCCAGTTGCGGGCAAGGAGCTTCTTGAGAGATAGCAACAAATCAATGAGAAGTTTAAGAGTCCTATCAAGTCCTTAAAAAAAGGATTTATTTGATATGTTACCCTAATTATGCTCTTGGAACACCACAGAAACTTTTTCTATCAGGAGTTATCCATTCCCCAAGAAGTAGATCACTTTTGGACTATATTTTTGACAGCACTTGTGGGGCTGAAGGGATACAGAGATTTATCAAAATAAAGCTTTTGATATTTTTCCCCGACTTTGGGTAAACCCCTATTGACTGATGCATTTTGGACCTAACCACGGGATTGTTTGCACATACAAGCTATCAAACAGCAGCGAGTCAACTCATTTCTTGGACCAATCATTGCATTTGGCTTTGGTCTTGTCATTTTGCCCTTCACCCTACCTGGTCTAAACCTCATATTAGAACCTTTCGATCACACTCCCTTCGCCACTCCCTGCTTCATTTATGATTATATTGCCTCGATCAAGGCAATTCCAAGGTAGGATGAGCCTTGAAATAAAGGGTTTGCCTTCCTCTTCTTTCTCTTTCTTCTGAGTTATTAAAATTTCGCCCAGCTTTTACAATCACAGGTGACCCTATTGATAAGAGAAGAGAAATGGTGACTCACCCTATTTGACAAGGTAAAGGCACTAACATCTTGGTGTAGAGTGGGATTAATAAGGCCTTTGGCTTGAGGGTAGGTTGTGAGTAACTTTGACCCCAGGACAGTCTTACATTTTACTCTGCTGCTTTCACCATCTGCGTTGTATCTCCTAAGAGAGAAGAGGTATGCATGTAGGTTGGTACTCATGGACCCTGGAGAGAGGAACTTAACTTAAAAAATAAATAATAACCTAAAGAAAGCTGCATACTCCGTTAAAAATTGCTACAAGCCATCATATAGTGTAACACAGCATTTAGAGAGATTAGGCCAAGGGTTAAGCTAATAATTTGGCTATTTACAGGGCTGGAAGAGTAGTGCTTAATGAACAGCTTAGGGCAACAACTAATGTCAATTTTTAATGTGATGTCAATACAATTCAAAGAGTAACAGTTATTTAGGGGAGGAGACCAATGGCCAAGGTCACTTGTAGCATTGAGGATGGATTGAAAATCAATCTGTAAGCTAACTCTTAACCTTTTAAAGCCAAAAGTGCCAATATTGGCAAGCTGTTTGGTGCTTCTCACTGCCGAAAGTGTCATTATTGGCTCATTCATAACCGTAAAATGTCATAAGGGCCAATTTAAATTCTGCAGGGAGGGACTTCAAAGTACGTTTAAATCCAGCATTTTAAGATTAATATGATCACAACAGAAGCATAAAATGCCTAAAAGCAGCACTTCTTTAATTACACTATACAGCTCTATGTGGAACAATAATCCACATCTATTGGTATTTGGTCAGGAGTTGGGTTTCTAGTTGAACTCTTGGTGAAGTATCTAATAATGGGGCCTTAATTTTATGGCAAAAAATCTTATTATTCATACTTCAGTAGCCCCAATTATTAAAACTAAGGAAGCCAAACAAGTCAAATGTGCTGGTAGCACACAATTTGTGTGTATTTAGGTGAAATGGGAAAAGTCCACAGCTCAATGGCAAGAAAAAGGAGGGCATTATGTCAAGATAAATGAGGCATAACTGACCCATCTATAAAGTTCAGCCGCACAAACTATGTTTGTCAATATAGGGTCATAGAATAACTAGCAAAGCCTCAAGAAGTGGCAAACTTAGGAGCTAATTAGCATGAAAAAATAGATATTGAAGCAGGGTAAGTAGCTCAGCTTGTGCCAGTGGCTTTGAAACATTTTTAAGAGTAAACAAACCTGTCTACTAGATCTCCCTCAGCCATAAAGCTAGGTGTCCACTAAGAGAGTTTTGAATCTTGAGAGGGCAAGTTCTCATGAGCGAACGCTCTCAGGGCCGTGTCCACTATGTTGTGAATTTTCTCTCGGAGAGTGAAAAATTCCGGTTGGAGAGTTTTGACTCCCTAAGAGTTGAGAGTAAAACTCACCACACCGTTTCCACAGCAACCAAAAAATTTTCTCATCATTTGGCTCTGAGTGGTCTTGAGAGCGGTCGTAGCAGTCATGTCTCAGGCGCAGACGGTAGCCGCTGCTCTCGTAGATTATGGAGCTTTCTTGTAATTTCTGCTCTGCTTGTTTTGGAAAATCCAGCGATTTCTTCTATTCCATTGGCCCTTTTTTCTCGATTTTTGTAATCCGACGAGAAGATGTCCCATAAAAATGGTCTATCTTCGTACATACTTCTCAGCGTATTCACTTCCTGGGTTGACCATTTCATGGCTTTCTTTGAGGACTCCTCACGAGGTGCGTCCAACATCATTAAACTCTCCGAGAGTACTGAAACTGTCAGGAACACGTGAAGCTTCCTGAGTGTTCGGGCAAGTCGCTCTCGGAGAGCACAAGGTAGGGTGTGTCGACTGGACAACTTTTCTCATGAGATCTTCCTCTCAGCAACTATCAGGGAGTCGGGTCAACACTCGGAGAGTTCACTCTCAGACCCATTTACTTTGGCGAGTTACTCTCGATAGAAGCCCTCGAGTGAGAAAACTCTCATAGTGGACACCCAGCTAAACAGCATCCTCAAAGCTGCTCTCAACACAAAGAGACATGAAAACAGGCAAAAATAAAAATTTCCCCTTCATACATTAGCTTAATATAGAGCTGCCTATAAGTAGAGCATGCAATAATCATCATTTTCATGAAAACTTCCTCTATCTTTACCCCTCAAGCATGGATGTAGCCATGATATATGTGAATGGGGGCGGGACATCATCCTATCTGGGTTCATATAGCAGATTGGGTATGAAATTTCTTGTTCAGGGAGGTGGGGGGCAGCTCCCCCTACGTCCCCCTGAGTGTGCCCATGTTCTCAAGGACTGAAAGGGGATATTACTGACTTTTCTAAATATAAAGACTTTTGTTTCCTAAAATGAGAATGTCTTCATAATATTGAAGATTAAGTGCATTCAGTCAAGGGAACAGCTAAATAGCTCCTTAGGATATTTCAACTCCATGTTATCACTTTGGATGATAACGAGTCAGTATTGGTCCATGGTGGAAGAAATCATTACAAGGTACTGAGCTTTGAAATATAGTGAAATTTTATGTAAGTCACTATAAACTTCGACAATTCAATATCATAGCGTATATTAATTTCTAATTTTCAGCATTGTAATTTCTAATTAGTAAAAATCAGCTTGTGCTTTTGTTTTATTTTTGGAAATTATATGAGGAAAAATTTATTACCTTAATTTTAATTAATTTCATCCACAAACGTCCTTTTTCTTGCTGCAGGTCTTAGGCTTTGATAGAGATGGGCCATTCTGAATATTACCGCAGTAATTTTTTAAAATTACCATGGTATTTTATGTAAGGTACCGCAGCTCCTGAAAATTAGGTACCGTGATTATCGGTAATATTCACTTCGTTCACTTCCGTCTCAGATATTTTGCATACCGATACATTACAAAGGCATTATTCTAACTTAAGTCTATGTATACATATTTATAACAAGCTTGATTATTAATAAAGGCACGTACAACTCAATTGTGGAATCTTTTTACTTAAAATCACTTTCAATGGTTTGAGCCGTTTGAGCGGAAAAATTCTGATGCCGTCGAAGACAAAGAACATCGAATTGCGTGTGGGCTGCCGTGTTTTTTTTTATTTTCTTTACTTCTAATCTTTCTAATGCATTAACGTAGCAATAGCACTGGTTATAATGCCTTTAACTCCTTGCCATTGCTATTGGCTTTCCCGTAGTAGCTATTCATTGCGGAAAAATAAAAACTAATAGAAAATTTTGGTAATTTTAAAAACTTACTGTAATTTACATGGCAATTTACTTCAAATGAATATTATGGTAATTTATCCATCTCTACGCTTTAAGCCAATGGTGTCTTACTTCAGTCCTAGTCTTTCCATCTCCCGCACGTATATCCCAGGAATCATCCGCTTCTTGCTCAATTTTTCCATATCAGTTGTGGTATATCCTCTTCATCCATTCTTTCCATGGGTTCTCTCCGTCTACTACTATACTTTCGTATATTTTCGTTGATATTTTTCACCGGGAGTCCTTGCTTCCAATCCATATTTCATTTTCTATTTGTTCCTGTACAGCTAGCTAATCTTCTTAAGAATTGCATTCAGATGTTTGTTAACTCTGCCTACGGATGGCTTTTTGGAGGATCAAGTAATCTAGCAACCTTCATCGCCAGCCCCGAACCTGAATGAAGGAGGAGGGTTCTGCATCAGGCTAGTTACCTGATCAGGTAAAAAAAAAACTTACTAACCTTCAAAACTTGCCTCTGATGTAACAGACCACCCATGAGTCACTCTGGATATACCTACTTGTTGGATGCCCATAGTTATGTCATGACTATGGGTGAAGACTTTAAACACTTGATCGCCAAATGCCGTCATTTCAACTTCTCCGCCTGGAAAAATAGCTGCTATTTTCTTAGTGCCACTTTGAAGCCGTTTTCTCTGGTGACTTATCATAAATTCCACTATAATAGACTGCATAAAAAGATGAAATCACTAAGTTTCAAAATGTTTAAATTATTTACAATTTACCTAGAATGACCGAGGGGCATCAAATCGACTGTGGCACACAGATAGCTTAACGGAAGGCAATTGCCTCTCCTGTGAACCACGAATTACCCCACACTGCCCTAGGAGTATTTTCAATGTATTCTCCTCATTCAGAGAATGCCACATTGCCTCATCCTCAACCCAACTACCCTTTCCTCCTCTTCCACCCTCCTGATACCACCACGGCTCCCTGTTGTTAGCTGAAACACTGAGGTGCAAAAAATATGGGAGGGGTGGAAATTACATTGTTAAGCTGAGGCTAGTCAGCCTGTCAAGAATCAACTTGTGCTCTTCTTACACTCATAGAGTTCAAGAAACTGATCACTCTCCATTCAAGTCAATCAATCTTTATGTTCCAACAATGACCCGAAAAAAGGCAGGACAACTAAGGAATTAGTCGATTTGGCATGCTCTGGAGATTTAATTAACATTACTGGTCATTAATGGCCGTAAAACTCTACAATATCACAGGATATAAACAAAGTTGAGCATTAAATGCTTCAAGTCAGATCACACAGCTTCTTCATTAGAAAAATGTTTTTTAAGTGGAGTTCAAATGACACCTCACAGGTGTTCTGGGAGGTGACAAAGTCCAGGCACTCCAGTGTTAATTCACAAGTTTCGAATTATTATTTCATCGTGTTTTAGTGTTACAGTGACCCCAATGATAATATCCTATCGGTACTAGAGAGACAAACAGTTACAGCATGTTTACATTAGACAGCATAGGCATTTATGATGTTATAAGGTAAGTTGACCAAAAATGCACTCACTTTATGAGCCACATCTTGATATTCAAAGAAATAAAGTTGAAGTTGAAAACTGAAATAAAGCCAAGCCCCTTGGGCAGGAATGAAATAACCTCCATATTTTAGAATCAATTTTCATAAAAATTTTTATTTAAAAAACTCAAAGAAATTCTTACAAATAAACTTTAGATTAATTATAACTTTGAACTCACAATTTAATTAGCAGCCACATTCTTTTCTTTCAAGTCATACTGAACATTTTGGCAAACTTTTTAACTTCCCTTAGAAAAAAATCTTTGGCAATTATGTATATTCACACATACAGCACCACAGAGGAACCTCCATCCAACCAGAGCTCAATGATAACAACCAGCTACCAACTCTGTTGAAATTTTTTTTACAAAACATGGGACAGGTTTTAATGTTCAAAACTCTAAAGAAAAACAATAATTGCAGTCAGTATATGAAGGTACCAGCACAATGTTTAAGTGTTTGACAGAATTCTGCTTTCTCAATAACAACAAACCTGCCACATAAAATACTTTGAGAAATTATGGTATGCACATATAGGTGGCATGGGTGCACCCTAATTTTAAAGTAATTTAAAGTTTCTGGAAGATCCACTCCCCACACAATAAACGTAGGAAGTAGGTTACACATTTATGAAATGTTTTCCACCAGCTGCTTCCAGAATTACGATTTATTAATGTGCAGTCAGTATAATATTTTCACTTATTCTTAAAATGATTTCAGTTTCATTACATTCAATTTTCACTCTCTGAATGTATACCTAAATTAAATTAATGTTATCACATTGCTTTAAATAGATTCATTACCCAGAGTGCAAACTAGCAATTGAAAATATTGAGGTTGAAAAGTATGGGCTAAGCATGTACAAATGAATACAATAGGTACAGATTGAAAAATTGACAGAGAGGAATTCACAAAAAGAGAATACATAAGCTATCTTAATCAAAGGAATGTTTTCAATGGAAAATTCAATCCATGCAGGCTTTTAACAGATTAAACCATGAATAATACCATATCTTAACACATACTTCACAAAATATGCACATGATGGCAGTGAAACACTTGGTAGGATTAAATTGCACATGTTCCATAGAAACAGTTCATTTAAAAAAATGCTAATATCTTCAATATCCACCATAGAACATATTCACTACTGTGAACCAGAATGCCCAACGGGTTCCTGTTTTAATAACTCAGGAGTAAGTCTGATTCTTCAAGGAGGTCATATTGCACAGTTGGTACTTTGTATTTGGCACATCAAAACTAACTTCTAATTCATAAAACGGTCTCCTTGAAGCACCCTGAGCACATTGTTCAACTCTAAGTCAAACAAATATGGGTAGAGGATATTAAATCCAGATAAAACAAGGGCTGTTTGACGGCCAACTTCATGAAATTACAGGTACCAAATCAACAACATACAAGATGCACGGGCATATAACATGAGCCCACAATTAATTGGAACATATTCCACAAAAAATATTTTTGAGTCCACACTTAAGTTCAGCTCTGCAATTACAGCAGAAGAAAATTTTCGGACTGGAAAGGACTGTCGAAAAATTTAGTTTCAATAGCGAAAAATTTTTGCAGCATTAGCAATATGAATACAATGCTTTTTTTGCTAATCCATGGCAAATGTTTCTAATTCCCAAAAGGAACAATAAGCCACACATTTGGAGATTGTTTACTTAATTCTTTCTGCTTTTTCTACGAAAGAGCATGATATTACGGATGTCATGTAAGGCAACGATATGGCGTTTGACGGTTTGCGCTTAACAACATAACTATCAATAATACAAGCAGCAATAAAAACATCTACAACATAATAAAAAGAAATCAAAATATTTCGGAGAAGAGTTGAGTATTACTGACCACATGGGGTACAATTTGCTGATAGTAAAGTGTGTCAGGTATGACTTTACCACTCATAAGGTCTTGCCTTTTCAAAAGCGACGAGTGATGATTTTCAAGTGAATAATTGTGGGAAAAGTGCATTTCAAATACTGTCAAATACTGGAGCTATCATTCAACCACTGACATATTAGCCATAACAAAAAATAACTGCCTCATCATAAAAAAACTTTGCACATAAATTTATGCCTTGCAAGAGGCATGGGCTGGGCTCAGATTTTAACAGAAGGAAAATATGAGTGACAATGGGGAATGATAAGAAATAAAAAGGCTCCAAGCAACATTCATTACATTTCAGCCTAAGTTACAACCCCATGATTTGACATGAAGCAGAATGATGCTCTTAAAAACTTACTCTGGCCATGAAGCTCATAATTAATTATTATTACCCTGACAATATTCTGGATAATGAGAAAATACATAAAATTTGGAGATCAACATACTGGAAAGGAATACATGGTAATCACTGGAAATTGGCCAAGGTAAATATAATGCAATTCAAATGCAAGGGGTACCATGATGAACCTTTACAACACCAAAACACTTATCATGATTCATAAGAAACATTCCCACAGAGCAGCTGTGTTCACAACTTAGTCGAGGAAAGTTGTGATCCACAATGTAAGAATGGAAACTTGATGAGCTGTGCTTTGTTTAAACTAAGTTTCTTTTTACACTCACCATCCAGGCCTCATATTCTAGGCCCATGCATAACCATATAAAAGTTAACCCTCTCATCGCCGGTAAATTTCATGAAAAATCCACTTTAGGGTTGTAATTCAAGGTATTACTTTTCAAATAACAAAAAAACAATAGCTTAATTACTCAATAAATGTGAATTTTTCAAAAAATGAGTGATATTTTGGAATGGAATGGTGAAATCATATTCATATACATTTACACATTTAAAGCAATGAAAATGAGCAAAATTTGGGCAAAAGGCATCATTGTCGATACATCATAGAAGTGGCAGTTATCACACATGTATCAAAGAAATTATATGCTCCACAGGTAATCAAAGGGTTAAATTAAATAATGATTACAACAGGGAAACTGCATGGTCGTAAAGATTCAAAATAGTACCCCACAAACTAAAAACAAGAGAAAACAAAAACTTATTGAGGAACTTTTAGGAATAAACTTTCAATAAATATGTTAATAAGATAAGAAAATATAAAGTAATGCAACACTTGATCAAATGGCCAAAACATGGCAATCCTCACACTCGTTCACCAATATGGGAAAGCATTGCAAAAATAGCACCAAAAAACTTTATCCGGTCTGTGAGCATCACTTGGCATCCTCCATGGCTTTCCTCTTCTCCCAAGCATGCTGAATAGACCAAATACTGAGAGGTCGCATGTATCCAATAGCACGGTAATACTTCTTTTCATATAACGCCTCTGGAGTCTCAAAGCCCATTCCAATTTGTTCATAAACGGTGCGGTAAATACCCTCTGCAGTTTTAAATGCTTCCTCTACCATTCCCTGCAAGAAATAAAAATATCATTCCTAAAGTATGTTACATGATCAGCATGACATATCAACATAGGTTGTGACCATCAAGGTAGATGAGGGAATATCGTCATCACACTGTAGCCTGACAACCGAAATAACAACCACATCAGAAACCCCTGCTCTTTTCTTACTTTCCTTTAGATAGCACAATGGAATGGACGAATCAGCGGAAGTATATCAAGGATATCCACCATCTGTTTGAGATGTAAGGCAAGTAACTCTTGGTACTGCATCTTCAGAAGAGGAATAACACTTGCATTCTACCACACTTTATTGATAACCAACCATAGTTTCGGCATAGTTTCAAACATACTACACAGTAAAACCTCGATCTATTGAACCGCTTTATTTTGTAAACCTCTTGATATAGAAATGATGGCAAAATCCCGGCCATACACAATGTATTATAATATGGAAGACCTCTCTATTTAGTACCTCTTTTATTAATAAACATTCATATACAGAATGGGTAACCTGACCCCATGGTGAACCATTACCTCACTACTTCAAAATAGCAATCTTTTTTCATGAAGAAACTTGCAACATAGAACTTTACGAGGTGACAGTACATATTCCAAGTACAAATAAAAAGGAGGTTCCGGAGGCTTTAAAAAATTTGGAGTGTTTTTTCCTAAACAGCAAAAACAGTAGTGATAATTAAAGCCTCCTTAATAAAGTAGAGAAACCTGTTGAAGCAGAATATATTTCAAAAATGAAAGAGAGAGGCATTGAAACATATTTTGACAAAATCTTAACATAAGGGTTATAATAAATAAACTGAATATTTTCCATAATCCCATATTCCTTTAGACCAAGTTAATATGCAAAATTCCATATCCTGAACATATATTTATATTTATTATGTCATATAAGTTTGGTACTTAGCAGTTTCGCATTGGAATGATCATTATGTAGAAATGTCCGTATTCAAAATCGCCAGCTAATAACAGAACTTTAAAGCCACATAAGGTTTCCATACTAGTGTTCCTCTGCATTATTGTTGTTATTGAGTACTTAATAATTGTTAAGTTAATTTTTCATTTGGTCTACAACATTTACTCATGCATTCAGATGACTTATTTTTTTGTGGAAAAGTATTGTGCAGTGCCATTGCTAGATAATAACTCTTTGTTTTGCCAAACTTATTCAAATATCCATTTAAAAATGCCAGTCCGTCTAACCTCTTTAATAATGTGACCCTCTCTATATGGAAGTGCCAAAATTTTGGTCCCTTCAGTTTCTATTTACAGAGGTTTTACTGTATTGGCTGCTTAGAGCTATGAATTCTACTCACTTGTACATAATATTTCACTGGGAATGTCGATTTTATTGATTTAAGAAAATAAAAAATGTAAGGAGAATGAATATTAAAGAATTAAGTGCATGCTGATTACTAGAAACTTATGGAAGGAAAATATAGTACAATTGCAAAATTAGTGCATTACCCCACGAGCACTAATGGAAAATCGGGGTTAACAACACACCTGATAGGCCATTGGAAGATCCCAGTTCAAATGCCAGTCAATTCAAACATTTTTAAAGCAAATTTCACCCTCGATTTGGTTTATATATGTCTATATTTCTTAAAATAACATCACAAGCAGTAATTGAAGACTTTTTTTCTTTGAAGTCTCTCACTTACTTCTTCACCAGAGGACCTTCCTTTATTACCCTTAACAATACGAAATGAAGGACGCATAAGAGAGGTCAATATTTACAAAAAGGAGACTAAGGACCCACAGATAAAATCAATCAACAGAGACAAACTAAGGATATACAGGGAAAATAAATGGGCAACAGAAGGAAACTATGAACATGTGAGGGAGAGAGGGTGTCGACTGTAGAAGGACGCAGAAGGGGCGAACATAAGAGATCTTGAGAGAAAGTGGCATACAGGGGGCAGATTTCAACGTAAAAGTATTCCCAATGAAGGTATTCATCAAAGTACCTTAGAAAGACCGCAGAAGTAGCGGCAAATATATTTACAGTGGAATACGGTAGCGTGAGGACGATAAACCACCCCAGTCAACTGACGAGGGATAGAGAAAGGATAGCTTACGCACACAGATGCCAGAGATCCAGGTTATGATAAGTGGAATAGTGAACAATAAATTCCAACGTTAATTAAAGGAACTTTTATGCCAAAATGATTATATAAATCATGATAATAAGAGTGATTGAATCTGTAAGAAAAGGCTAAACTTGAACTTTCTTCTAATAATTATGTTGGTTACTGTGTTGAAGGCTTGTGAAATATTTCATTAGTCCATGTATATATTATACTGAGTATGGGCTCTTTTCAGTAAGGGGGTAGGGTGTTCAGTGCATTCCACAAAATGATGCAAAATCACATTATCACTCATTCCTAACACCAATTCAAACTGTCTTCCACTTAAGCCAAAGAAAATGGACTCACCTCATGCATCATGAGTGACGCTAGTCCATACACGACTCCAGTCCACACCTCCTCACTTTGAATGGCATAAACATCCACATGGCCATCAGGAGTCATACCATTCACAGCTCCCATATTGCCGTTAGCAAATTTCAGGACATTGAATTCATATATAGTCTTCAAGGCACTGACCACATGGTCACGAGGAAACACCTGTCAAAAAAAGTGCATGGTATTGGAATGGTAGATTTAACATCAACAAAAATGTTAGAAATGTTTCTGTTTTTACTACTAAAGGGCATGATATTCCAGATGTTATAGTTTGCTAGCAAGGCTTCCTTTTTTATCTTGGGAGTGGTGAGATGTGGGACCAGCTTCTCACACATCGAGCCACATGGCAGTAGCCTCCACAAAAATATCATAATCAGGGATCACAGTAGCTCATATGTAAAAATGGACCAGACAATTGTAACTTAATATGCATCAGCCCTGTGAACTTGTGTGTACCCTTAATTCAGAAGAATTAAGCATAACCATATCTATACCTCATGAGCTATTTCTAACCATAAACTTTATGAGCCAAAATTTTTTGCAGCTCATCCCTCCCTCTTAATTTGAGAGGTTGAAATCAAATGCCTGGAGAAAATTAATTAGAAAGCAACATACAATATACAAGGGTTGATGGGACATGATGACAGAGGAGAAACGTGAACTGAAAGGGACAAAACCATTTTATTACTTCATAAGGCTCGAAAATCATTATTTTTTCCTGAAGTACATCATGTAACTCAATATAGGAAAGAATATGGTGATGGGAAATTCACGAGTAAGAGAATTACATTCACTGATTTTTAATGAAGACCTGTAACAAAGATTTTTAAATGATTAACACTCTGAGAAGAAATCAAATGATGCAAGCTGGATAAAAACCAAAAACAAGCGTCATTTGAAAATAAATATGCAATAATTCATCACTGACCGCTGGTCAACATACCTCTCTAGTAATTCCACTACTTTTCAGGTACCATTGTCCACAAAGTTGGTCCGACATTATGGAGTTAGAATGGGATGACTTAGATGAATCAAAATTGTAGTACTTGCCTAAAAAAATTTGTTTAGTTAAAACCAATAAGTTTGACTATAGCAAGGAAAATTAAGATTCACTTCTCATACTTGTGTTAGGATTCATCACACTTGTGCGTCAACTACCCATGTGATGTGGTAAGATATATGAGCAGGGTTTCCACATGATAGCAAATTGCAACTTTGCACAAGTTAACAAGTCATTCTAATTCAAATAAGCATCATACACAACTGAAGTTACAGAAAATTTTGAAATGATATTGAATGCTACCATATTTTTAAATCCATAGTAGAACTTTACCCCATTATTTCCATTAGATTAACCATTCCTCCAAAGCAGATTCTTGAAACACGACATAATTGTAGAATACAACCACTGGTGCAGCAAAGGGGGAGATGTACATGATAATATTGAACAAACTTTAAAGGCCAGTTTCAAGAGGCTTGCAATTATCTTAGGCTTGTAATTATGTAGGGATACATTCAGGGACAACAACCTTGTCATGATCTTGTTTCAAGATGGCGGAAAATACCTGTTTGAGATCGTGTAGCTCGTGCAATAAGACCATCCCTGGTAAAGATAAAGCCATTTATTGTGATCTATGCCCGCATGAATTTCATTGTAAATGTACAGGACTTAACGATCTGTTGATAAAAGCTCTGAGTGAAAGCCGAGAAATTTACTGGAGAAGCTTTTCGTGTCACGTTGCAAAATTCTCGCTAGACAAGATGGCAGCTGATATAGAGATGCTGAAGCAGGAAGTTATTGATTTAAAAAGTTCTCGGAAATCCATCACTCTTAAAGGGAAGACTGTTGGATTTGCTGATCCAATGACGACTGTTTTGAATCCAGAAGAAAATGAGATACCATTAGCTAAACCAAATTCTACCTCCGGCATCCAATCTGTGTCAGCGTGTGATAACTTAACGAGTGATGATGATCTAAGAAGCAAAGAAAATAGTCTCAGTGACTCGATTAATATGACGGAAAGTGATCTAGGTCAAACCAGCGATGGCGATGGTGAATATCAGCAAGTTAACAACAGACGAAGACGCACTAGGAATGAACAACGAAGTCCACCAATCCAAGGTACGTCGGAAGAAGAGAGTTCACTTCTGGAAATACCTCGTCGTTCTCATCTACATGTGTGGGACTTTAGAAAAAATGTTTCTGATAAAACTGTAAAAGAATATGTGAAGAAACGGATTCCTGCGATTGAAGCAGCCGTAGAAATTGGAATGGAAACGATGAAGGTAACCCGTGGCAAATATGCTTCATTTAGAATATCTACACTCAAAAAAGAGGTTGGGTGAAGCATCCAATTTTAGTTGGATAAGGAAAAGTTGGATTGAATATCAACTGCTATGGACACGATAGTCAAGATAATTGGACATACCAACCAATTTAATTGGATAGTCATTACTTGGTCGGCGTACCACCGTGTTGGTTCATACACCTCACTCGAGAAGCCTCTTTACCAATAGTTGGATCGGACAACCAATGCGATTGTTAGCCGGACTAAGCTTCCACTTCAGAGCGCTATGGTGATGAATTCTCAAACTCGTTTGTTGTTAGCAACCATTCGCAATACTTCGCCATTCTAACTTACGCGGAAGTTTATCCTGCGGAATATCCCGAGTTCATGCGAGCTATGGTGCGTATGTGTGTGTGTGGAATATTGTATCGGCCTTCATCGAATACTGAAGAGGTTTTTCGAATATTGAATCTTTGTTGGACGGCTACATGGATGATCAGACAAGAGAATTACTCAGCATATTGGGCGTGAACTGTCTCATTGATAAATTTAAAGGTAAGTATGGCAATCAAGAACAGATATTTTGCTGTAACATTCATGTTTCTGTCTTTCTGGTTTAGCTTTTTGTTGGGTCTATTGGATAGTTTCATCGTCTGTTTTCTTGAAGCGATTATCGGTCAGTTTTTAATTATCTTTATTTATTTAACTTAGATTATCGTTAGCATTGGATCCCACCCACACAGCAGAGGATATTGTAGGAATTTCCTATTTTGATTCTTAATATGCCTATTTGGTTCCAGGGACGTTGGGATCATTATAGAATATTCGTAGAATGTTCTCAAATGATTGAAAATGCCTTGGGATAAGTGGAAGGGTACCAGATACCATATTGGGATGTGTGTTGCTGTAAAGTTTGATGAGGAATGCAGCCTTCCAGTGTTTGTGTGTGCATTTTATATGATGAAATATATACATTAGGATTGCATGAATGTTATTGGGCATATGAAGTAGTAAAAACGGGGAAGTGTAAATGTGTAAAGATTTGTGATTTATTGTCCTTCCAGCCAGTTATTTTTGTAAGGATGGCGGACAACAACTTTTAAGTGGCTTTTAGACATGCATTTTGAGAGGCATTGACATCTATCTCAATGTATATGCCCTTTTGTAAAGGTTGGAATTTAATTCGTTTTACAAATAAACAATATATGCGAACATGACGTGGTTATCATCTTCATTTTGCCCTTGCTCTATGCTTTCAGGAAATCTTGGCTTTGCAGCTAGTGTTAGTATATGATATAAATAAGTGAAGGCTTAATGTTGAAAAGGTATCGAGATCTGACTTTTTAAATTATTATCCCAAAGCCCGATTTTATAAAGTATTGTTAGCGTCAACGGCCAGTTCAAGTTCTTCGAAAACGAAGATTGTGGAAGAATTTATGCCATAAATTCTTCAAATCGACTAAATATTTAACCAGACATTAAATGGCCAATAAGTATTTTGAAAGTTTGTCGTCTATTATTGCTCAATCAGAGCACCTGATATTCAATACTGGTCAAGCAAGAAATGTAGAGTGTGCATAGTCTTGACAGCATAGCGATCACTTGCTACTTCCACTACAATTGGATGTGGGACCTAACTACGTAGGCAGCGGAACCATGAAAGTTGGTCGGTGCAGCTATTTCTGACGTATCTATTTAAAATGGTTGCCACAGCCAACTAATTGGATGGCGCCCCAGTATCCAACAAAGTTGGTTACGACAACCAATTCTCGGGTTCCTGCAGCCGACCTTTTCTTTCAGTGTATTGATTGCAATTTTCGTGATTCACTCATGAACAATCTCTGGCCGAAACATGTACTCGTTGGAAATTATTCTTTTCCGCATTTACGCCTAACGAACCCACCAGGGTAGTACGGGAAAGAAAATCGGAACAAAGTAATGTCCAACCTTGTTATTCAAATCAGAGTCAATTAAAGGTATTAGTCCATAATATACAAAGTTTAAGTGCTCAGATGAATGAACTAGAAGCTTTGGCAGCGAGAGCAAATCCAGATTTTATCTGTATATGTGAACATTGGATGAAAAATGTTAATGTAACAATTCCTGGGGATGTAATTAGTGATGTTTTCTGTCGCAAAAATCGAATCCATGGAGGTGTTGTCATTTTTGTGAAAAAACTGTTATCTTTTAGTAATGTCCCTATCAATATGGAAAGTCTAAATGAAGAACAAACTTTTGAGTGCTCTGCTGTGAAATATGTGTACAAAAATCAGATTTTTATCATATTAATACTGTATATATCCCCAGTGGGTAGTTTTAAGCCCTTTATAGAATAGAATAGAATAGAAAACAATTTTATTGTCCTGGGACAAAGTCCCTTGGGACATTGAATTTTTCACATGCCTTCATGAGGAGTGGAATACAAAACATAACAAAATACAAAGCCTTACAAATATAGGAAAATGAACAACCAACTTTCAAGTCCGCAGACTTCATGTCATGACTTTCAAGTCAGACAGACAGAATGAGCAAGGTAAACAAAAGTGTACAAAGAAAACAGCAAATGATTATAATGAACAAGTAACAAGTAACAACGTCATCTCATATATTGGCGATAGAACATTAAGGAGACAAAAAGTCAGCCATACTTCTTTTAAATTGAGTGACATTCCTAGAAGATTTAATACTATCAGGCAATGAGTTCCATAATTTACAGGATGAGATATGGAAAGTATTTTCATATTTTATTGTACGGTATTTGGGGATGTAAAATGTTTTTGTTATACGGGTCGATCTCTTGTTAGTTTGGGCGTTAAAAATCAAGTTTTCATATAAATAAGAAGGGGTTTTCGTGTTCAGTACTTTGAACAACATTAAGGCCTTTTGAATTGTTCTTCTCTGATTCAATTTTAACCAACCCAGCTTTGCGTAATAGGGAGATACATGCTCGTTGAAACGAATATCAAAAATGAATCGCATACATGAATTTTGCAGTCTTTGTAATTTAACGCTTAATTCATTAGTCATATCGGAGTATATAATTGAACAATAGTCAAAATTTGGAAATATTAAACTCTCAACCAACCTCTGGCGCAGTGTTGTTGGGATTAAGTGCCTGAAATACTTCATTTTGTAGAGAGTTTTGTGAACTTTATTTGAGATGGCAGTGACTTGATCGCGCCAGGCTAAGGTACTGCTCAGGCAAATTCCAAGGCTTTTGACTGTGTTCGAGTAGTCAACTTGAATATTTAGAACACTAACTTTGGGTAGGTCTTTTGAGAGGAGCATGCGTACATTAGGAGCACTTCCAAATATTATTGATTTTGTCTTGTTGGGGTTTAGTTTTAATCGACTTTTGAACAGCCAATCGCAAATAAATTTAATATCCTCGTTAACCAACGCGATGGCGTGGTTAATTTCAGAAGGGTGGGACTCTATATATATTTGCAGGTCGTCAGCGTAAAAATGATATTTGCAATGGGATATTTCCCTAGCGAGTTCCTTGATGAAAATACAAAACAGAAGGGGCCCAAGTATTGAACCCTGTGGAACTCCACATGAGACGGGTTTGAAAATTGATACATTGCCGTCTTCGTCTTTAACAGCTTGCTGACGATTTGACAGGTAGGAACGATACCAGCTAAGGGCAGAGTGAGAGAAATTGAGTCCACTCATTCGTTCCAGTAGTATGTCATGATCAACTGAATCAAAGGCCTTGCTTAGATCGAATTGCACCAGAACAGTTACTTTCTTTTCATCTATTGATCGACGTATATCATCGGTTACCTTTAAGAGGGCCGTTTGTGTGCTAAAGTGTTTTCTAAACCCTGATTGATACTCATCGAAGAAATTTTGCCGCATAAGATGTTCCACTGTAGTGGTATGAACTAAGCGCTCGAGGGGTTTAGAGAGAGCGCATAGTAACGCTATTGGTCTGAAGTCGGACATGTCTTTGGGAGCAGGCTTTTTTGCTATGGGCCTAACTAAGGCAGATTTCCACAAGGTAGGAAAAAAGGAGTAATTTATTGAGCAGTTATAGATGTTGAGTATCATTGGCATTACAGCGGGTAGAATAGCTTTTAAGATTTTTGCACTGATTCCATCAACACCTACAGTATTCGATTTTAAAGCTTTCACTTGCTTTAAAAGCATGTCAGGTGTGTAGTGAGGGAAATAGAGCCTCGTGCTATCGAAATCTGAGAATAATGTATGATCAAATAAAATTGGACCGTTTTCAGTACGAGTAAAATCGATGTCATCTGGGTATTCGTACGAATTTTCTTCCCTGAAGACTGGTGTAAGGAAATGGCTGTTCAGATCATCCAAGGGGAAGTTCATTTTGTATGGGGAACGTCTAAGCTTTCCAAGGCCAAGGCGCCTCAGCTCCTGCCAAATGGATTTGGCGTCCCATTTTGCAGAAAAACACTCAATATAGTACTTCTGTTTGGCTGTTCGGATTTGGTACTGTACTCGATTTCTAATAACTTTGTATTGCTCGTGAAGGTGAGGTAGAAGAGTTCTTCGGAAATTTCGATGAAGACGATTTCTGAGTGACATTAAGTTCCTAATTTCAGGGGTTAACCAAGGGGCTGGTTGACGCTTTGGCCTAATTACTTTTCTAGGCGCATGAGTATCAAGCAATTTCAAAATAAGTTTGTTAAAAATTTCAACTTTTTTGTCCACAAGATGGGTATTGAAAAATTCACTCCAGTCACTTTCAAATTCAGTTAAATTAAAACCCTTGAAATCACGGAAACACATTTCACTGGGCTTATAAGCACGTAACTTAAATCTATATTTTACATAAATTAGGTCATGTTCCGACAAGAATGTGACAGGGTGCTGCTGATACTCTTCTACCTTTGACAAATCGTCGACGAAGAAAAGGTCTAGGAGAGTATTGCTGTTCATGAGGTTGTGGGTTGACTGATAGGCTTTATAGGGAAGCTAGATAACCTGCTGTACTCACTAACTGATCACCCCAGTAGACCAACTATTATATTGACTGGAGACTTAAATTGTAATCTTTTAATTGATGGCCATGATCAAAAACAGCTTCTGCAGGTCTTCTACAGTTATAATATGAAACCTTTAGTGAATACTCCAATCAGGATTACTGTGAGCTCAAAAACGTTACTAGACAATGTATACACCAACCAATGTGAACAAAAGGTAAACATAACTGTTTTTGATACTGCCCTGTCGGACCACCTAGCCATAACATCTACTTTCACAGTACAAAGTAACATTTTACTGCAAAAAAAAATCAAATACCAGATATTCTTCAATGACACTAATGTGAATTACTTTCGTCTCTTGCTAGCTCAAAACAATTAGGTCAAATAGCTTCAATGATAATTCCAACAATTTCTACAAAATTTACACTCATTGTTTTAACCTTGCATTTTCCATTGAGTCAGTAAGATCCAATGGAACAGGTAGAAAAAATTGGTTGACTTCTGAAATTATAAGTATGTCTAATGACCTGAAAAATATGTCACTTAAAATATCGTCTTCTAATCAGTTGCATTCTCAATATAATATTTTTTTTAAACATTATAAATACTGTATAAAGAAAGCCAAAAAGGAGTACAATGACATACACATAAAAAATGCTTCCAACTACTCCAAAGAGGCATGAAAAATTATTAAGGATAGCTCAACCTCAAAATTAGTTGAGACTTCTGATTTCATAAAAGATGAATATGGAAATGTAATTATCGACCCTGTTGAGATATCAAATGCACTTAATAATGCCTTTTTACAAAAGCCAGTCCTACAGAACGCTGCACCTACTTTACCTTTCCATCCCAACTCTGTATCATGTAAGTCATTTTATTTAAGACCCTGTGATAAAACTGAACTACAACGGTATTTAACTAAAGTAGGAGGTAAAAAATCAGCTGATACTGAAGGCTTGTGCGGTCAAATAATTTTCCGAGTGGGGACATAATTCTTGATCCCCTACTATTTCTGGTTAACCAGTCCCTGGCTGAAGGTGAATATCCTGATGCTCTTAAGGTCTCCAAGGTGGTACCAGTATATAAAAATAAGGGAGACAGAAGTGAATTAAATAATTACAGACCAATTTCTATTATCCCTCATTTTGGAAAAATATTTGAATATGTTTATTGAGAAGACTTGTTGATTACCTTGAAAATCACAGCCTCCTCTCTGGCAATCAGTTTGGCTACAGAAAGGCAAGGTCAACTGAGCAAGCTGTTTAAAATGGTCGACCACATCCTACAACATATCAATGAGAGATGTAAAGTTAAGGGTATTTATTCTGACCTGAGTAAAGCTTTCGATGCTATAAATCATGAAAAACTAATCTTAAAATGCCAGCTGTTGGACATAAGAGGTATTGCACTGAATTGACTGAAGGCATATCTATCTCAGCGATATCAGAAGGTGGCCTATAAGTGAGTTGGTGGCACCTATCTGTCTTCCTCTAAAGAAGTCATAAAAGGAGTACCACAAGAATCTGTTCTCGGTCCAATACTCTTTCTGATTATCATAAATGACTTCCCTTTGAGCCTGAAGTCAAGTGTAGAAAATAATTGTGTGATCTTTGCTGATGATGTGAGTGTTGTAACTTATGGCAAAACAGTAAATGATTTGAGTACTTCTGGTAAAGTGGTTATTCAAAAAATTTTAAGCTGGTGCAATAGCAATGATCTCATATTAAACTGTCATAAAACGCAAGCAGTATTCTTTTCAGTTAAAAGTAATAAATGTGAGAACTACTGCCAACTATTTGTAAATAATGGTTTTAATGCTGTGGAAGACTTAAAATTCCTCGGAATACATATTGATCAACATCTCAAATGGGATATACATGTAACAAACTTGTGTAAAAAGTTAAATTCAATTTGTTATCTGGTATCTCTCCTAAAACATACTGTAAGCATAAATGTACTTAAAACTCTTTATTACGGTCTATTTTATTCCCAGATTTCATATGGTGTTATATTTTGGGGTAATTTCACATTATCAAACAATGTGTTCTTAATCCAAAAAAAGTTGATGAGGACCATGTGTAATGAGTCTTATCGGGCTCACTGTAAACCTCTTTTCGGAAAGTTAGGGATCTTTACTTTTCCATCTGTGTATATATACCATGCTGTTCTGTACGTAAGAAAACATTGGTCAGAGTTTAAGTCAAATAACTGCAACCATTCTTATAAAACAAGAAGTTGTGATGATGTACACATGCTTACATCTAACCTAAGTACAATGATGAAAGGACCTTATTTAATGTGTGCAGAATTATAAAATCATTTGCCACTAGCTGTAAAAAATGAAAAAAGATTGATGGCATTTAAAAGGTTGTTTTTTTGTTATCTTGAGAAGAATTGTTTTTACAAAGTTAGTGACTATTTGACTTCCCGTCATTGACATGTATCTGCTTACTTTTATTTTTCTCTATTTTAAATGACGTGCCTTATGTACTTACATTTGTAATGTATCTATTAGGCAAATAAATCGATTCTATTCTATCATGCTTAAAAGTTGTCAGAATGTAGCCATTGTTTCCCACATGCAGAAAATATAAAAATTTCCCCCGTGCATGCCAGTGCTATGGTTCAGCAGAGTCGCCACAAATTCTGGGGTATTTTAGCTTGTATTGGAATTTCACCAAATCACCTTCTCTCAAACAAATAGATTTTGCTTTGGTTTTATCGGGCAAGCTGTAGAAGCTTTAAAGTCCTAGAAAGCTACATCATGATCATCAATTCCACCACAAATTTATAACTTTGGTTAACCAACTGCTTAGGTCAAGGAGTGATTTGGATGCACAAAGAACAATATTTCACAAGAATATCAGTTACTAGTAATATGACTACCCTAAGTGATCCAACAAATTGAAGGAGAGTTGAATTCACCACCAAAAATTATTGGACCTTAGCCAGCTTTTAAAGAAAATAACAAACTTGAATTCCTAGCAATGTCCCACCTCATTCTATAAATGGGTGTAGCAAGCATTAAAACAGTTCTACGTTACCATCAGGATTTCACTGCTATGGCTAAGGCTTTGCTCTCGGCTATTTGATGATTTGTTGTAATCAACAAACCATTCCCCATACCATAATGCTCTATCTAAGCCCTTTTTCGGCCTCCTCATTGTTTTTTTGATCATCTTGTTAGCTTAGGTCTTTTTGACCAACACTGACGCAGTCACAGCTGTGTGACATAAAGGCCATTTTGCATATATGAAACTTATTTACTTATCTTTTATAATGGGACCTCACAGAGAGGCCCTTCTGTAGCCTTATGCAAAGTTAATTATTGGTTACACATATATTTTATTAGTTTAAAATGTTTTCTTAAGGTTATTTCCACATTGTAAATAGGTATTTATACATATTTCCATTTTTTCACGACAAGAGCACAAATACACTGTTAGTAAGAGGCTAAGCATTTCACTGGGCACATTAACATGCCCATATCAGCAAAATGGTTAATCCAAAATTATTGCAAAAAGCTCGCCAATACTCCTCAAAAGAAATTATTCCCATTGTTAGTTTTACAGAGATTTTCATTCGCTGTAGTTTCAGCACAAACTATCATTGAAGAGAGTATGTTAAGCAGGGGTTATTAAGACTAGAAAACAACACATTTCAAGAGAAAATATTTTCATAAATGAAAAAAACCACATATTTCTTTAACTGTTAAAAACCACATATTTCTTAAGCAAGGGCCCTTGCAGCCCTGAGGCCTTTGGTCAAATGGATTCCTCGCACCAAAAAACCCTCGTAACCCAACTCTCACGAGAATTAGTATTATTATAAGATATCAGAATTACAATATTAAGTCATACCAAACCAAGGTTAAGCTGGTAAGGTAGCTCGAGTACCATCTTCACACTAAAAGTCAGTGCTCAAAATTCCATCTGTTGAATGAGGTGAAAAACTGTAAACCCCAAGGGACCTTTCATTACAGGTAGATTAATACCAATACTAACACCATTATTATATCACTGTGATAGTACTGATGGCAGGTGAAGGCTATCAGTCTGATATAACATCCTGCATCATCAAGTGATCACAAAAGTACTTATCATAGAATATATTACGGAAATATTCATGTATCGCTTGATCAGTTACAACATAATCGCATTTTGAAAATGTATTTGGGTTTTGAAAATAAAGCACTTTGCTGTTAAACTACAGGTGATCTCCACAGTATATGCCCTTCATACGTGTATACTTTCAGGGATTTAATTATAGGAAAAACCATATCATTTAAGCTCTAAACAAATCATGAATACCAGACTAGCAAAAGCAAAACATATGATTAGATACTCATCAACATTTGAAACTAAAAAAGGTACTCTCCTCACAAAGTAGTAACACTTACACATATAAAAGAAGGATTTCTAAATATTCAAGACAATGCATGCAATTTCCAAAGAAAATGGAAGTCCCAACTTAGATTTACCATTCCACAGCTTGCTCTCAAATGCCTGCTTCCCTTTCTCTAAAGTAGATGAGTACTTTTCTCCTTCACTTGATTCACCCAGTAATTTTGAGATCTCAACCATGCACTGTAAAGCAGCTAACCATAGACTGCCACAATAAGCACTGCAATAAATCAATCAGTTAACTGTAAGCAGTAGAAAAAATAAGTAAAGAGCACAAGAAACAACAACTCTTCAATGAGGAATATCCATCATCCTTCAAATAAACTCTGTAAGTGGAATCCATATTCTCAAAAATATTGGACTTAAGCTGAGATCGGGTTGGTGACACACAAACTTTCCATATAGAAACCCTAGGTTAGACCATAAGTAGAGATAGCGATATTTCAGGGGAATCCCAATCCCAAATAGTATGCTCTGTATGGAGTACTTCAAGCCTAGCACTCTGTCCCTAAGATAGATGAGATGTTAACTTTTCAACGCCGAAAGTGCCAACATTGGCACGCCGTTTGGTGCTTCTCACTGCCAAAAGTGCCATTTTTGGCTCATTCATTACAGGAAAACACCATTAGGGCCAATTTAAGATATGGCAGAGAGGGACTTAAAAGGGCATTTAAATCCCACGTTTAAAGGTTAAATTGTAGATGCCAAGATTACAAGCCATGATTCTTCCTTATCCTTCCTTCATGCTTAAAATAATCCTCCCTTTACCAGCAGAGCCAACTATCCTAATGCAGCAAATGATTGTAGCAGTAAGTCCCTAACTGGAGCAACCAGCCATCATAGTACTTTAATCACAAGCAATGCTGTTTATTAGAAATATCTCCAATAAAACATTTCATTCAGTTGAAATACATATTGAGAAGAGAAAAGTATATAACCCAGATACTTCAAAGCATTAAGATGCCACTACCCATCAAATTAGCTGTTTTTGTAGAGGCAATTCAATTATTACTTATTTCTGTATTACACACATTCATATGGATTACACATTTGAGTTTATAATAATGTTTGTTATACACATGTGTAGACAGCTGAAAAATGAGGAATAGATTCTTTGCATGTTCACTCAAACAGCTCCAAGGGTGGGAGAAGAAGCACAGTAATAGGAACGCAGAGATATACAATTGATAGATAAATAAGTGTAATATACATGGATGAATTCTAATTTCCAAATTTGTCATATGAATTCACGGGTGGCACTCTTGCTAGCACTCCTGCTTGAAAGGATTATAATTGGAAATTCCTAGCATGAACAAAGAGTACATTTATCGAAAATATCTCACAAGCTTGCATCATAACGTAAATGGTGTCAAATACAAACTCTAGAACATGCAACATCAGGACCCACAAAATAAGAACAGTCTTTTCCTTGCATAAGTATGATGACGTTTGTTGCAATAACTTTAAGCTGGTCCACACAGTGAGCATGATAATCTCAGTATTCTCCTGAAATGGAACTTCATGTCTCACATGTGTGTTCTATGACCTACGGTTGCTAATTTCACAGTTATTACCACATACTCTTAAGTTTATTTTGTACTCCCTAAAAGACCCTCATGTGACCTTTTCCCTCTGACAACAAATGGTCAAAATTGCCTAAACAGCAGGATTAATCAGTATTAAGGGACTTTTAAGTCACAAACCATGAAAAAAGTGACATAGTGGACTCAAGAGTAAATGTGAATTTTGAAGTGAACGTTGGGATTGGCATCTGTAAGATCTGAACAAAAGAATTCCCATACTTGCAAGGCTCGGCAATGAGCCTGTTATGGATACAAGTGTGTACATATTTCAATGAGGTGTATAGGGCTGCCATTTACTAAAGAACTAATTCGCAGTCATATCTTAAGCATTTGTTTGTTGAAGATTGTCTCAAGTGCGAGCTTGATCTCAGATTCTTCGTTAAATGTATGACTACATGGTGAATTTATTAAGGATTGTTCATCGTTAATGTGAGAAGGATTTGATATCATTTCATGCCGAAGATGTAGTGGCTCTTCTGTCAGTTTCTTTCTGTTAAAAATTGGTGTCTAAAAAAATGAAATTTAATAAAAAAATCTAAAAAGAAAGAAATATCCCAATATCGTACTAAAAAGGAAAAAATAATATTTGCTGAGGTGAATGAATATTTAGTCTAGCACTAGAAATAATTAAATTCAATTCAAGGAAATTACCTACACAATGGATTACCTATGGACACTAATAGAAAAATATTATGTTTTCAACAACATAATACGTTTAAAGTTGCCTATTTATGCAAGACCACGACAAAAAGTGTGGGGCACAACCTCATTTATATTTTGCACCTTAACTTTAGTTCATTTAAAGATTTTCTAGAAATTGTATATTGAAACCTTCTATTCTATTGAATACCAAAATCTTCATATTTAATGAATTTACGTTGATATCGAATATGAAAGAGCACCCCAAAAATAAACTACATAGAGGACAAACCTTGGACCTTCCATAGTCCATGAATCATATGTTTGGTCAGGGAATCCACCATTCTCAATGAGGCCATCACCATCCGAATCAAAGTGGGATAGGGTTTGGTCCATGACCACTTTGGCAGCTGGCCATAATGCCTTCAAGTGCTCTAAATCTTGAGGTTCCTTCTTGCCGACTGCATAATCCCTGTATGCTTGAAGAACAAACTTTGAGCTGAGGTCTCTCCACTCTGACACATCATGAATTGGATAAGCATTTGGAGATAGGAATGGCTCCTCATCTGCAACCAAGAAATGGAAAATTTAGCAAAAATTAACACATGGAAAAAATAAGGATGCACTCACTAAGAGATAAACCAGTAAACCTTCTGCAGTGGCATTCTGATTTCATAGCTACAACAATCAAGGCAATATATGGATGTTTTGGACCCAACAAAGAGAATTCGGAAGTAAACCTCTCCGAGTTAAGGAAGGAAATTTGCATTTCCATTTATTTGGATGTACCATCTATCCTCTAAAACAGCCATGATGAGAGTTAAGCCCTAGAGTCAAAAACAGTTATGTGCCCACTAATATGATGACAAGACCAAGGAAAATGGAAGCTTGTATGTTCACAGTATTTGTGCTAGCAGTCTACTAGTTGGAGTTGAAAAGCAAGCCTCCAATACTTAATAACAACAGATCAAAAATAAATTTCAATGTGAGATACTTTTTTCATAGTCCACTCAAATCCTATAGTCAATTATTTGATGATAATAAAATCACCAACAAAAGTAACAGTAAATGAATGCCTCACCTGGATCTCCAAGATCATGAGGAACAGTATTTTTCACTTTTCTAAATGCTACTTTCCCATCGAATAAAAATTTGTACATTGTACTATTTTCAGACAGAATGACATCACATATCTCCCGTTGTAAGCTCAGCTGTAACTTGGGCCATAGAAGTGAGAGAGCAAATGATGCATAGAAGTGAACATCATATGATGTGTACATACGATATTCATGCCCCTCAAGATATGCAAATCTCCCATAATCAATCCTGAAAAACACAAATGAGGCAACATTTAGGAAGTTTCTAAGTTGAGATTTAGTTTGAGTAACAACAACATTAAAGTATATGATGCACTGTGTCATTTAACTTATATGAATGAAGAATCGAAACAACAAATGACAAGAACTCACAAAAGATACTAAATACATGAAGAACATAAATATTCATTTAAAAAAGTGGCATCTTCAAAATTCAAGACAAAGAAAAAACTCAAGCTATGGAGAAACTTAATCTTTAAACTCTGGATTTAAATGTCCTACAAAGTCCCTCCCTGCCGGATTAAAATTGGCCCTAATGGTGTTTTCCTGTAATGAATGAGCCAAAAATGGCACTTTCGGCACTGAGAAGCAACGGTGTGCCCATATTGGCACTTTCGGCATTTAAAGATTAAGGATGGTTTTCATCTATTAAGCTAGGTCCCTATGTATTTGATAAAAATGTTGACATAGACAAATATGTCTAATAACTGACAAATAGTATGTAACAAAATCAAACTAATTAACTTCAATTAGGCAAGATCTCAAGTAATACCAGGATATTCTCAATAAATACTCATATGAGATCATCCATATTTGTAAAATTCTAAGAGCTGACATTTGCTCAGATATGCTCAGATCTCTCAGATTTGCTCAGAAAAACTCAAACAAGCACATGGGCATTCAGTGAGCAGTGAATTGTGCCATCTATACACTAACATTAGAAGTGTGGCACATAACCCATAAACATTCAAGAGGCCAAATTGAAAGAGCAAAGAATATTTGCTCAAGAATCAGCAAATGCAACACATTCTGAAGCCTCCACATAACAAATACACTAATAAAGATGGGAAGAGATTTCTGGGCAAATTCTAATTATCATTCCATCAGACACCTAATTTTATTAAGAGGGCAAATTCATAATGCAGTAGCTGAATAACTGACATTGATTATGCCTGGCTTTTTTGGTGATCACTCATCACATCCATAACAGCCCCTGGTAAAGAAAATTTTGCAATAGGTACAACATTTCAATCAAAAGTTCCTCAGACCCTCCCTCTATTTTCTAGGCAGGATTTAGAAGCAAGTAAAGATAGGTCACAAAACCATTAAATTTCCAAAGACATAAAACTCTTGAAGAATAACAAAGAGCATATCTAATGTTAATTTATTCTCTCCACTACAGTGTTATGCTTGAAACAATGAAATAACCATGATTTGGAAAAAGATTTTCTCACCTTACATCATGTGGGGAGAGAGTATCACCATCTGGCATAATGAACCAAACAGCGCCACCATCTGACACAAAATACAGCTCATTGAAAATTGCACTCTTGTACCAGTCTGGAAGTTCCCTGAAAATGTAAAACAAAGATACATTCACACTTTTCTATTTTATCATTCATGAGCTTAGAGGTTATCAGTTACATTATTTTACTATTCTCAGTCCAATATTCAGACTACTACGCTACTCAGAATACATAATTCTAAAGACAATATAGGAGTATCGATGAGAAAGAGCTATTCTGATGCAATGAGGAAATACTGAAAATTCAAAGTAGATAACCAAGCTGAAAATCTGAATGTCTATGATTTGATATAGGTGATCCTAGACTCTCATACACTTGACTTTTATACAATATGTAATTTTGTACATCCCAAAATTATACCTCTTTCTCAACTATTTTATGCTGAATTCAGACTTTCAGATGTCTGTTGGCGAACAGTACTTAAGAATTTTGCCCAATGGTGGCTAGGAGTGTGATAACTGGTAAACAAAACTAAAGCAGTACACTACGCAGAAAAGTGATCTAACTTCTGCTGATGGCAGAATCTGGAAAAACAGCATACATCGTCAGCCTTTTCAAGAAGGAAGGGGTTGCTATGAAGAACCATTTGATTTTTGTGCCTCTTTTTTTCTCTTTCATGAAACATTGGCAAAATTGTGTATCTCTTTTATAGAGAACTTAAATGACATCAAGTGTAGGGTCCAAAAATGAAATTTCACTACGTCACTTATTTTTCATCTTTCAGGTAATAGTAAACATTATCTGTATAATGTCCACTATAGCTCAGGAAAAATTATGAATGCACACATTTTGTGTCAAGGTTTCAGTCAGTACATAACAAACTCTAGCTTGAACTTTCATTGAGACTTATCAGCAATATTTTAAATAAAATTAAGCATAGTTTGAAGTATCATTCACACTTCTAAACTTGAAAATAAGCTTTCCTTACAACAAATACGAGTTTACTATTCATATTCAGCTCAGGTGATACTACGGGATACATTTGTTTGGCTTCCATACAGATCTTCAGGAGCACATCATGCACAAAAGTCAAGGGCCACCTGTATTTGGCCCAGGGAACTATAACTCCTACAGCAGTTTTCAATGTATTCATAATCAATCATCATTCTAGAGGAGAAAATCTAACATTGGTCACTTTCGAAAGCATCGTAGAAATATATTGGGTCTATCCTTATGGATACATACTTATCAGTTAGCACAGGCTCCTGCCACTTCCTGATTTCGTCCTCCCACCTCATGTAGTTAGTAAGAGCATAAAGGGATAAGGCGATACTGGTACTCTCTTCCTTCTCAAAATATTTTTTATAAAACCTGGAATAATAGGAGAACCAGTTTCATAAAAATATTACCCATAAAAGTAGTTATCACATCAAAATATGACTTCTGCAACATCACAACACATTTAAACGCATTTTAAATGTCAGACATAGTCAATCTACTAACACTGTTAACTACCTGGTATATGTGTATCCTTTTCCAGTAAAATTCACTTTCGGCATATCCCACACCAAAGAAAACTCAACCTCTGCTGTACCATTTGCAGGAATGGCAGGGCAATTCACACATACTCCACATGCTGTTTCGTAGGCTTTGAAACAAAATACATAAGCATTATTATAGCAAAGCAGCCATCTCATTCTCAGAAGTTAAAGCAGTAAGATTATAGATTGGGCAAGAAAGGAAAATATGAAGGAACCATTGCCTAATTCCACGTAAATACCACTCGTAGTGCCTTAAAAGCTGAATACAGAACAGGCCTGTCCCTACTGCAGAAGCATGCCATCTTGGGACAGTCAGCAGTAACCACTAGAAAATTCAATATGGCCAGCTAGAGCGACTTTAAATATGTCAATTCTCATTGTGAAATTAAAGTAAATGAAGCATGTATATTTCACATAAATCTCAACTTAAATTGAATTGATATCCATTCTTGCAGTTCATCAGCAATCTACATACATCATTACTTCTCCACTGATTTGATAATAAATTTGTAAATAGATTTGTCTCTTACACCAGCACTTTAAGTGGATGATAATCATACTAGTTTTGTCAACATACATATTCATATCATTGTTTAATGAATGACTCGGACACTCAAGGTTCAATAATTCCCTCAGATTTTCATGCCCTCAATTAGAAATTTTAACTAATGCAAAACATAAACTGCCATACACATAAATTTTGAGCAAAATCCCAAGATAGATTTATTCGGTCCAGGTCCAATTTTGGACTCAAGTGAGGCTAGAAGTCACATAAAACCTAGGAATGAATTTAAACTTCCAACATTAACTAATTATGTTAAGTAACTTGAGGGATGTGGTTCTTTCCTGGCAAACATTGGTGATTAATTCTTCTTGGGTTCCCAGCCGATGATGCATTGGCCCAGATGACAACGGCAGAGAAGGCCATTGAAACGTTAGAAGCAATAGCCATCCTGATCTAGTCGGAAACCCGAGAACAATATCAGCTGAGTAACTTTACTCAGATAATAATTCTGGTTTCCTGTTGTTTTAACTGATGAACTGGACTTGCTTCCTTGGACAGGGTCAAAAATCACACATAAAAACACGACCCAGGTTTCAATACATAAGTATCATCTTCAGGTATATAAAAAATTTGGGAACTCTCATATGTGTGTTTTTTGCAGTTAAGTAAAAGTAGGTTAAGTTATCATTAAATACGTCCATTGACACATACCACCAGGGTCAAAAATGTTGAGAATACATCAGCCAAAAATGTTCGAATCAATAGTGCCTTTGAATATTTACCTATTTATTTACAGCGGTAAATTCATTTTTTCTAAATATTGATAAATCGTATAACATCCGAAGATTCTTGCAATATTGCGTGGTACTTATGCATGATGCAGAAATGAAAAACTTTGCAATTATCCACAATATAAATTTTACTACAACCCAGGTTTCAATGTTTTTTGTACCTGATGATGATGTAAAAACACCGAAATTAATAGATTGATATTATGGCTGTTGCAGCTTAAGAGGAGCTACCCAGCAGCTGCAGCAGAACTAATGGTCAGAGCAGAAAACAATCAATTTACTTCATCAGTTACCATGGGACTGCAATAGTCATTCGATGATGGAACACTTTGTTAGCACTGCAGCAGCATTGGATGTAAGCTTTGCCATGGATGTACCTAAAGAAACTAAAAAAGGGACAAACGTAAATCCCACCGACATGACTAAAAAGAGAGAACTCTTAATATTTTCCACACTTAAAACTTAAATTCCCAACCCAGGTTTCGACTGCCTTGCAATCATTTAAAAAGGTTTCATTTCATTTGCAAGGCAGTCGAAACCTGGGTCGGGAATTTAAGTTTTAAGTGTGGAAAATACTAAGAGTTCTCTCTTTTTAGTCATGTCGGTAGTGTCATTCCACAAAGTTATGCCTTCAACCATTAAGTTTATTGTAAATCCCACCCCACAGCTGCATTGAAATTTTTACTGCTTCAAGCAAGAAGTCTTTTGCCAGATTTTTTTACATAAGATATAAATGAGCATAGACAACTGGCCTCGATCAATGGTATTTTGCATCAACTATGAGAAGACCACCCTTATGATAAAGAATAAATACAATATAGTATCTCACTGTTCTTCTTGGTTTCTTCTCCCTCTGTGAATCGACCATTTTCCAGCAAGTCATTCCACACAGCACCACCAGTTCCCTTTGGATCAAAGCTCAAGCATCGACTCACATGGGTCTTTTCCTGGTGAAAAAAGTTTTTAAAAAAATGCTACATTTAGCTCCGACAGTCGTCATTACATACCCCCTTATTTCTGCTTCCAGAAGAACAATATGAAATGCTTTATGTTAGCGGTGAATTATTCTAACTCCTGGGCTATTTTATAAATACAACATCTGTTGTATGCAAGGCAATCTTGCCAGTGATGTGTCATGTTTAGACTAAGGATAAGTCTAATCCAAATTTCGATTCTCGATTCCACTGATTGTCAGGATTAGAATCGGTATCGAGAATCACTCACCAAAAGTCGATTCTGATTCCATCGATTCCAGATAGATAAATATTCAAATCAAATTTCATTTATCACATCATAATCGTCTCAGTAATTTTAGGTGTAGGCTATCAATTTGTACTTTTTATCTACCTCAATAAGCATAGGATATATTTGCTATTTGTTAATAAACATACTTTTTGATTCTGTTTCCATCGATTCCAGATAGATAAATATTCAAATCAAATTTCATTTATCACATCATAATTGTCTCAGTAATTTTGGGTGTAGGCTATCAATTTGTACTTTTTATCTACCTCAATAAGCTGAGGATATATTGGCAATTTGTTAATTAATATACTTTTTGATTATGTTTCCATCGATTCCAGATAGATAAATATTCAAATCAAATTTCATTTATCACATCATTATTATCTCAGTAATTTTGGGTGTAGGCTATCCATTTGTACTTTTTATCTACCTAAATAAGCTGAGGATATATTTGCTATTTGTTAATAAATATACTTTTTGATTATGTTTCCATCGATTCCAGATAGATAAATATTCAAATCAAATTTCATTTATCACATCATAATTGTCTCAGTAATTTTGGGTGTAGGCTATCAATTTGTACTTTTTATCTACCTCAATAAGCTGAGGATATATTTGCTATTTGTTAATAAATATACTTTTTGAGAGACTTGTCTTTGTTATTTTATTTCAGCCAACACTTGAATATAAATAATAGTCGTACGCTACTGGTATATCAATAATCATCCATTATTAGGAATAAGAATCGATTGAATAGGAATTGATTTGAAAGAATCGAAATTGGAATTGAAAAAAAGTGGAATCAACTCATCCCAAGTTTAGATAAATATGATTGTTTAAAAATGGGGGATATTTAAATAGGAGGTACCAGTAAATAATCTATAGTTTTCAGAAATCATTTCACTCAAATAGTATAATACGAAATGAACCCAATGTAAGCTGCATATGATCATACCTGATCATGGCCACATTACAGCCAATATGTGTAGAATGAATTGTACTATGAACAGTAAGTCCTCGGAATGCATCATTTCGATTTCGTCTGATTCGATGTTACATCCATGCTGACAAGGGCCTCGGGAAAATTAATCCCTATTCAATGCTAATAAAATAGAGCGTATGAGCAGATGCTTGCATTTTTTGATGAGACAAAATCATCCTATCTGAAATAGTAATTTTTTCCTCGATGAAGGCAAAAAATGAATTTTGAAATTAACACCTTGATTTATCTTGGGATTAAAGTGGTCACGAATATCTGGATACATTTTACGTCCCTTTGACTTACTTTGTTTTATATTTTGTTACTGTTTCATCCATTGCCATTAGTGCACCATTATGCATTCAAATCTGAACTATATTCAACAGCTAAAAAGGAGAAATCCCTATTAGTAATGAGGAAAACTACTCACCTTCCGAGAAGCACTAATTCCATAAGTGCAAGGCATGCCCTTCAACTGCTGTTGAATTAAAACTCCAGCAACTTCAATTCCATCACTCTTTCTTTCATAAAACTCTGAGCAGCACACACCTATGGGGAAAGCATAACAAGACTAATGGAGTAGCAGAAACATCTCTTCATTGAGAAAAAATAGACATAGGGAAATGAAAGAGGCCGACCTGCCAATCAACAGAGGCTTGATGAGTAAAACCTTTGATTGAAATATTGGTACCTTGCAGAGAGAACACTTTTTCCAGTTTGTTTTACCACTACAAAGGTTACTGGGATCGTCTTGCCACAGAGGCAATAGAAATCCAACTAATTAAAAAGAATTTAAACCAGGATTCTAGCTTCCATTTAAGCAGCACGTGGATTACCATTCTTGGGAGTCATCCAGAAGTTGCAGGAAAATCAGCATAGAAGAATAGGAATATTTGTGGTTAGCAGTTAGCTTCCAAGAAATTAGGTAAGCGCTAACCAATTAACGGTTACCTTATCTCTCGGAAGGGTATATCAGCCAGCCAAGCTGGTTCTATAATGCAGCAAATTTTGTGTAATTCTTACAGCTCTGATGATGGTGACTGAGATGCCTGTTCAAATGTTGGCAATTATGGAAATGTTCACCCCGTCTATAACCCAAGAAGAATTTACTTACCTATATCATTCACTGTGAAAAATTAGTTCATGTTTTAAAAATGCATCTTATCAAATTCCATGAAGTTAATTCACCGACAATTAACTTCATTCCAACATTATATTGTGACCATACAACATTCAATATAATGTTATTTGATATAGCAGAGGCTATCAGAATTATACATATTCAACCTGTTGCCATTCTTAACCATTACACTGGTTACAATAAAAACAACCATTACATCTACATACCACCCTGCAAGCCGCCGTATGGGCGTGTAGCAGTGGGTGTTAGGATACCAGCCATGTATAGATGTAAGGTATTCAGAGGTGAAATGGTGACTTGTATTATGGAAGTTTACTAAGTGGAGCTCACTTTATATCATGGTTGCTTATTGTACGCGGAAAGAATGAGTTTTTTCACCTATCAGTTCGGCAAAGTATCTCTCTTATATCATCACTTCTGTCAGACCTAGAGATGTAGAGGGGCATCATGATAATATTCTCCGTATCGCTCTGAAACACACCAGCTCTGAATTTCTCAAGCAACCTAAGTGTAGCCTCTGAGTCTCTAGGGGCTCCCAACTTAATCCCTATAAAAGTCATGAGACACTATATGTTTGCTCAAAGCCGTTTTTAATGAAGCTTGCAGCTTTTCTTAGTATTTATTAATTTTTTTGATTAAATCTTTACGACCAGGGTCCCAAATGCTTGAGGCATATTTGAGGAGTGGCCTAGCCAGATCGAAGTAGCACCTCTCTTTTACTTTTTATGACTTCAACCTGGGGGATGACGGCATCCCTTCAAGCATATAGATGTATTCAACGGTCACTTAATCTATGGCAATCAATCAAATCATCATTAATTAATTTTTTAATCACTGAGAAAGTATGCAATTCATTATTTATTTATTAACTCTGCATGAATGCAATTTATACGTGTTTTTGGTGAGGAATCTTGCCAAATGCCTTCTTGAAACCAAGGAATACCGTATCAACTTGCTTTTTTGATTCACCTGACTTTAGGATAGCATGAAGGAAGTGTGCAAGCTGCATTTCATAGAACTTGTCCTTATAGAAGCTGTGCTGACTACTGTGTAAGAAGCTATGATTATCCAGGAATGTCATCCTAACTATAATTGCTAACAACATGTTTGAGGATCTTGCATATAAGTGATGTTAACGATATAGGCCAGTAATTTCCTGGGTCACTTCAATTTCCTTTTTAAAAATCAGTGTGATGTTGACTATGTTCCAGACTTGGGGCACCTTGCCTTTGACTACTGATATCCTGAATATAATTTGTAAGAATGGTGAAATCTGTAGCACTAACTCCTTGAGCACATGTGCAGGTATTCCTTCTGGACCTGGAAACTTTTTATTATTAATCAAATGCAGTAGTTTAGTTATTCCATCACGCTAAAATTCGGTGTCAGCCATTGGTTCATTAAAGTCATGAATGTCTAAATTGTGTATTGTGTCATCCATAGTGAATAATCATTCAAGTTATAAGTATTAGTTTGGATCATGGCAGGGTAGTACTGACATTCTGGCATAAAATTTACCCACAGTAGAAAGTCCTTAAGCTTAAGCTTAAGATGGCTTTAGTAAGAAGCCTTCACATTTCACTCATGGATAACATGGAAAACAATTATTTTGGGGGAAAAATGCAACTTAGACACCGTCAAATCTGAGTAAAACAGTGGCTACAATGAGGGGCTTATATGAGAATGGAAATTTACACAATACAAAAAGAAGTGGGAGCCATTCCATGGAAAATTGGACTATGGCTTAGCCAAAGGCATACCATGATCAGTGTTACAATGGATTCTGTTCAATAAATGTAGAGCAGTTAACATATAATAAAAGCTGAGATGAACTTCCCACAATGATTGCTCACAGTCCATTTGAAAATATATCTCAAATCATGAGATGAATACAAAAGATATTTGCATTTAATACAAGTATAAAAATCTATAAATGCCTATACTTCTCAAACTTTCACTCTCATCTATCATACGGCATCATTTTTTGGGGAGGCTCAAACCTTAGCCAGAAAGTTTTTCAAATTCAGAAGCAGACCACAAGAGCTATGCTTAACCCACCTTTTAGAGAGTCCTACATGCCTCATTTTCACGAGCAGAAAATTATGCCCCTAGCTGCTCTTTATGTATACAATTTAGTAATATTTGTTAAGGAAAATACACATATTTATGAGCAAAACTATGATGTCCATCAACATAATACATGGTCAAAGTGTGGCATACATATTGAGGCTAGATCATGAAAAGTATACTGTGAGGGACTATATCACCAGGGTGCCAAATTTTTTAACTTACTCCCTCCCAACTTAAAAGCATCCCTTTTCATGAGTTCAAGCGTAGGCTTCAAGGATTCCTTTTAGTTAAACTTTTATACACAATGGATGAATTTTATACTCTAAGACAGTAAAAGTCCCAAAATTACCTTAAACTTATATACTGCCTTTTTTATCTCTAAATGAGGTGCCAAACTTATTATTAGTCCATTATTGTATAATGATACCATCATAAAATTGTTCATTCACCTGTTTACTTATTTTTTGTCTTATGTGTATCTTATTCTTTTTTACCTTGTTAACCTGTTTTTTATGTATCTCTTGTTGATGAAACTAATCAATTGAACATGTTAACACCTGCAAGTTCTTGGAATTATTTCTTAATTATAAAATGTCTTGGGCAGAGCATATCAATTTCCTTAGTAGCAAGCTAAGTTCAAGCTGTTATATCCTTAGACAGCTCAGTCAAACAGTAACACGAGAAACTTTACTAAGTTTGTATTTTGGTGATTTTAACTCACATGTTTTACACAGTATTATCTTTTGGAGATCTACCCACTTGTCTTTAAAAATATTCAGACTTCAGAAACAAGCTGTCAGAATCATTGCCCAGAAGTGTAATAGATCCCCCAGTGAACCAATTTTTAAGGACTTGAATCTTCTTCCTGTGCCATGTATATATTTATTTATTTCTATCATGTATATGAAGAATAACATTGTTAATTTTGATGTGGACAGTGTATTCCACCAACACCACACAAGGACAAAAAATGACATCCATTACAATTATGTACGTACAAGAGTTGCTAAAATGGGACCCTAAGAAATGGGCATAAAATTGTTCAATAAATTACCACTGTGTGTAAAAGAAATAAAAAGCATCAATGCTTTTAAATCAGAACTGAAAAGGTACTTACAAAATAGTTTGTTCTATTCCCTTGAGGAATATCTCAATGACACTGCCTGTTAAAACATTTAATTATGTATAATATATGTATGTATGAATATGACGTGCCCTATATCTTTTTCGTATCAATGTATCAGATCTTTGGGCAAACAAAGATATTATTATTATATTATTATTATTATGCAAAAATTTGCTTGCAGTTGATAAAAAGTATTATTAATACAAGTAAATGAAGCAGAGTAGTGGAAGGTGTGATGGGATGACTCACTCGATTTGTCCTCCTTGGCTCCAGTACCACTTTTGAAGGTAAATGTGATGCTGACATTTTTTATTTCTTTGCTGTTATTTTCTACTGTCCATATGAATACAGCAGCAGGCAGGCTGGAATCCTTCAGGACAAAAAAAGGAAAAAAATAATACAATGTGCAACCCTTAACATACCAGGTAAGACAATAGTTTGCAGGCATATCATTGTGAGCATGATGGAAACAATGGGAGGTTAGTATTAGTGGTACAGTGATTGTTAATATTTCACACTGTAATTCAATTGATTACAGTTCTCCCAACAACATTGTGTTAAGAGTAGCACCACATTTGTGCATGCACATTTCACAATTGTGACCACAGAATCAATTGAGGATTTAAAGGGATTATTTGCAATGAAACACCTAGTGAAATTGGGGAAAACAAACTCAGAAAATTATGAAATGATGAACCTTGTTGAAGAAGACTGTCTTGTGAAAAGAAGTTCATTCTTCAAGTGGGTCGTGGGGTTCAGAGAAGAGAGAACCTTCGCAAAGGACGATGAAAGTTTTAGTCACCCCCACACAGCTCAAAATGAAGTTTCTGTGCAGGAAATTGAACAAGCCATAATTTGAACTGTTGTCTCACAGTCACAGTTGTAACCGAGGTCACTGGAATCAACCGAGTACTGCGTGTCTCATTCTCACACCCATCTGTAGCAGAACAACAATGCACCCTCTGACACAACCATCATTGCTAAGAGTTTTAGCCAAAACCATGATTAAAAAATTGTACAGACGTCACCTTCAGACTCTGGAGGCCATTGAAGAATCAACCAAAGAGGCACTTTCAGGGGTAACACGGAAACAATTTCTTGAATACTTTGACAGCACAAAAAGGTTCAATTACAGCTCAAGGGTAGTAATTCAAATAGTGCAATGCATATCTAACACTTTTTTCAACAGATCATTTTTACAGTATTAGTCTGCTAACTTCATTGTCATTCCTTGTGTACTTATGTTTCAGAACACCGTTTTATTCAGATACCATTATATTCTCATATGGTCTGTAAAATTCCAAGTCCATTATTCCCACCTTAATCACTTGAAAATACATTCTAATGATATCAGCTAGTATTCCATGAGCCAAGAGAAGACTTACCTCATCACATTCATAGTGAACTATCATCAGAGGCACCTATCTCTCTACTTTCAGGTTATACATTATGGCAGTGAGCTAAAGGTACACTATCCATCAGTTCTTTTCAGTACTCCATAATGAATTACTTTAATACAGTCACTAATTTTGGAAGTTAACAACCTGATCACAATAACATAGTCATTGATACTATTACTTTTTCCAAAAATTCAACCAGAAAAATCCTACCGGCCAGGACACATGGTACAATATCGCTAACATTACTTTGAGGCAAGATTCTCGAAAGCATTGTCGTTGGTAATATTATGACATTCCTGGATAATCGTAACTTCTTACATGGCAGTCAGCACCGCTTTCGTAAAGGCAGGTCCTGCGAAACACTGCTTGCGCTCTTCCTACATGATATCCTAAAATCAGGTGAATCAATTAAGCAAGTCGATACGATATTCCTTGATTTCAAGAAGAGAAGGTATTCGACAAGGTTCTTCACAAAAAACTCACATATAAATTTCAATCATGCGGAGTTAATACGAAAATCATGAATTGGATAAGTGACTTTCTCAGTGATCGAAAAGAAAAAGTAGTTATTGACAGTTATAGCTCTGATATGGTCAAAGTCACATCCGGTGTTCCTCAGGGAAGTGTGATCCGCCCTCTATTATTCATTATCTATATTAATGACCTAAGTTCTAGAGTTAGCAGTAAATTAAGATTATTTGCAGACGATACAGTTATCTACTGTGAAATGAACGAAGACGTGGACTTAGAAGCTCTGCCATCGGACCTTAACAACGCTCATTCGTGGTGCCAGGAGTGGGAGTTAGAATTAAATATCAGCGAATGCACCACAGTCCACTTCCTGTGAAAGTTATCACACGAAAGCCATACCTACACCGTGGGTGGAGTAAACATAAAATCTTCAAATACAGTAAAATATCTTGGAATTACCTTAACTTCAGATATATTGTGGGGATCACACATACAAAACATATGCGGCACAGCAGTAAAGAAACTAGGTTTTGTTAAGCGTACAATAGGAAGGTCCTCGGATGAAAAAGTAAAAGAGAGATGCTACTTCGCTCTGGTTAGGCCACACCTCGAATACACCACGAGTAATTGAGACCCTGGTCAAATAGATTTAACCAAAAAAAATAATAAAATACAAAGGAAAGCAGTGCGCTTCATTTAAAACTGCTACGAGCATACATATAGTGTCTCACAACTTAAGGGGGATTAAGGTGGGAGCCCCTAGAGACTCGGAGGCTACACGCAAGGCTTAGGTTGCTTGATAAATTCAGAGCGACACAGAGAATATAATAATGACTCCTCACTACATCTCTAGGTCTGACAGATGCGATAAAATATGAGAGATACTCTGCCGAACAGATAGGTACAAACCTCATTCTTTCTGCGAACAATAAGCTACCACAATAAAAATTAAGCTCACTAAATACACTCCTATAGTTCATGTCACCATTTCATCTCCGAAAAAAACTTACACCTTCACACTGCTGGTGACTGAACGTCCCTGCCACACACCCATGTGGAGGCTCGTGGGGTATTATATAAATGTAGACGTACCTCACAATGTATGTTCCTTTGCTGGCTTCAATAGCATGGTGTACTTTAAGTTAAATGACCAATCTGACAGAGTAATGAGATTTAACGGCACTCCACAATACACCCAATAAGGGACCATAATTACACCAAAAAATCAGCATCAGGATTAAACTAACAAGTTTGACAACTAAGAGATTTAAAAATATACCCCTAAAAATGGGAAACCATTACTGTTGGATGCACAATCAAGGAACTGTCGATCTCCAACCCTTCAACCTCACTGCAGCATGGGTGGTCCCTTTGAAGTGTAATTGTCATTGCTCCTGCCAGTTCAACTCTATGAGTCATTGGAATGTACAAATCTTTCAATGCAAAGTTATAGCCTATGACAACAGAAAGGTTTATACATAGGCAAAATATTTTAACCATGCTCTAACTGGAAAAAAGTTTATAAGACATAAAATTGAAAAAAAAGATGAAGTCATGACGTGGAACTGTGATAAAAGAATTCGTTATATTCACGAAAGCTACTGAAACCAAGCTTCCAAAATATATTATAATAATATAATAATGATATATTTATTAACGGGCATTGATGCCCTTTTATAAAATATTACATTGAAATTTACATCAAATGACTGATTAATATAATTCACACACAAATATAATCATAAAAATAACAAAAATTAAAATATGTAAAAAAAATGTTTCATAGAAATATGGCTACACTATAAATCTCCACAAAATACCAACAAAAATAAGTCATTATGGAAAGAAAGGAACTGAAAGGATAGTAAAAAGAAAAATTGTCAAAGAAACATAACATTAAACTTTTTCGTAAAAAGAAAAACCAACAACTCCCCCCCCCCCTATATAGCTACTTACTAGGTGATTATTTGATAGCCTGTCCAAGGTAGTATGGAGTAATGCCATGGAGAACGGATTATTCAGGAAGTTTTCTATTATTAGCTTCACAAAATCCCGATAAATATATATTGTAACCTTTTCCTTCGTCCTCCTTGGAACATGGGTGTGCTCGTGAAGGGAAAGGGTTAGGGGCACTGGACGTCAATATTATTAAATATTTATGATAAACTAATATAGTTTTACAATTAAAAAACTGAAAATAGCGTTATTGTATTATATCTAGCTCTGCTACTTTGCCTAATTTCAATCCATCCCTAAAAATAAACTTACAAAAAAATAATAAGAAAATATTTTTGAATTAAAAGTTTCATATGTAGAGACAAAGTTACTTATCGAAGGGGAGGAGTGCACTAAGGGTTGAGACTCATGCTGCAGTTGTCGCCTAAGGGGAAGTGGGGGTAAAAAAATTACCATAAAAGGTAACATGCAGTGTACGCATGGTCCGTAAGTCTAAGTATTTTGACTGTACTGTGATGTGACTTGTTGGCAGCTGTTGGGAGGAGGGGACGGGAATAAGACTAGAGGGATGCTGATTCAGTTATGCTACTGGGTTGCATTCAGGGATCTTATGGAGGCCTTGATGATGGCGCGGTGCGGCAGCCAAGGAAGAGTATAGAGAGACGCAACCGAAATAAAAGAAGCTTTTGGCTGGCTGAATGATTCTCTATAACTGCACGATGTTTTACTATACTACACTTAACGCTTAACATTCATTTATCATTACAACCTTTTGATATGCAATAATTAACTTTACTGTAAACACTTTACTTTTATTATTATTAATTAATAATAATATAATGTAATTAAATTACTGTAAACAGGTAAAAATATTTATATTTAGAGAATATCTTTATGCATTTTAAAAATTCCCCCAAATTGTTTATTCCCCCCCAAAATTTTTTTAATGGCGCAACTTGCACCATACATCCCCCCTGTGGGCTGCCCTGTATATAATAGTACGGCAACATTGCTGGCCTGTTTAAAGGAGGATAATGACAGAGTATGCAGGTCAATGTTCCTTGGCAGTTCATTATAGAGTCTCATCATTCTATTCATGGTACTAAAGTAAGAGAAATTACATCTACAATATTTAACATTGAAAAACTTCATTTCAGGTGTACTGACAAATGGTGAATGAAAACATGAAGACACCAGAAGAACAGGGCAGTCAACACAATTATTACAGAGCTTATGTAAGAATGTTAAGTCAATGACATCTCTCTTATGAAGTAGGGTAGTTATATTAAGCAATTGCATAACGCTATCATAAGAATGGTGTCCAAGATTCCTATATACTAATTTAAGGAATTTGTGTTGAACTCTCTCAACAGAGTTCTGGTGGTTTTTATAGAAGGGGCTCCAAATCGTGGAGTTATATTCAAGCATAGGACAAACAAGAACACAATATAGGATTTTAGGGGAATTTGGATTGCAGAAGTCCTTTGAGAAGCGATAGATGAAGCCCAACATTTTGATGCTTTTATTGACAATGCATTTAATATGTAGATCAAAAGAGAGTGAGGAAACAAAAGTGACACCTAGACCAAATACCCTATCAACACGAGGAACTGTTTCCTGGGCAACAATAACTGTAATACAGTGGTTCTTTTTTATGGCGAAAGGATATAGCGGAACACTAACATTTAGCGTCATTTTGCTTATAAAATTATGCATAATAAAATAAAAGTGATGCATGATTAAGCATTAGATATGCATCATAAAACATGAAAACAGGCCAACATACCCTATACAGAAGCATGTTACAGAATTATTTAATTTACCTTATAATTGTGTGGAATTACAGGGGACACTTGTCGACATACCAAACGTATATTATGCTCAGGTATATCATAAATCATCCAAGCACGAGGATATAAAGCATGGTACTGAGCATTTTCTCCTGGGAATGCCCAACTCCAATCAGATAAATGATTCTTCGGTTTCCTGCACAAGAATTATCAAGGCTTTATCATTACAGAGTATGTGAAATATAATTGATCAACTGATATGATTATAAGGCAGTGGTATATACACACCACATCTGGATGAATATTACAATAGATTTTAAAGTAATCACCAATGTTCTTACTTTCTAAGAGATCTGAGCGTATAACTCACCTTTTTGGTGATAACACTTGTTGGTACACAGTTTTACCATCATTATCTTGAATTGTGACTATAAATTGATTGGCATCAACAACATTATACTCATACAACCCTGGTCGAAGTTGATAACGACAAAATTCTCCCTTAAATCCACGACCAATGGTCCCGCAACCAATTCCCCCGATAGGCACACCTATTTAAAATAAAATACGGTTAAAATAGCAAACAAACCAATGATGTGGAATTCAAAATGACTTAAAAGATTAAAATAAAATTGAATATAAACATTATGGTAAATATTCTCCGCTGTTATAATAAAATATCAAGACTAATGACAGCACAGGGGACTGTGAGTTCAATGACATCGGTTACATTGTGACACTGGAATTGTGCCTCGACACTTCCGTTTAATGCCCTCGCATTACTTCATTGAGTCAAAGGTAGATAAGCTCTGAATAGTGCTATGAGCACCCTGGCCACAAACAACACTGATTTGTTATCGTTCGCTACTCTCGATCAATCTGTTCCAGTCGTTTGCTGTAAAACATCGAGGAAGAATCCTAGAGAATTTCGGAACTCTAATATGAACCTTATGTACCAACACTGATTTGGAATCACTAATATCATTGAAGGGTAAATAAATCTAGCAAAATAACGACCTTGCTCTTACCATACATCTGTTTACCCGTTGGCATGTGCCAGTAATCCATCAAAGGTTGACGCCCACTGGCTACAATTTTACTGTAATAAGCGAGGTATCTACAAAAAAAAGAGATGGTAATTATCATAGTTAAATAACGTGAAAATTCGCTACATAACCAATGGCAAATTATAGGAAGGGAGAGGTAGTAATAAACATAATTACCGCAAACCGAGAGGAAGGAGCTTTGCTATCTGTCGAATACGTGGTTTAAAATTCTGATTTCTTCTCTCGGAAAAAACATGATTCATTTTCACATTCCATCCATATGCCGGCGGAGGAGTACCCATTGCCTATGTTGGTTTAATCCTCCCGAAATCTGAATCTACACCGTAAAAACTGTATTAATCTTCAGTGACCCCACTGAAGCACTACCCAAAAGCTCACCGTACTCACCCCACCGCTTGCCAACTTGAAAAACAGTTGCTTTCTGCAAGCGCACACTTCACACCTGTTCCATGTCAACAAATCACCTGCGACGCTGTAGTCCCCTCTGCCGATGGATATGGAGGGACGGATTCAAAGGATAAACCTGTTTGACGCAAAATCTGGTTGAGTTTTGCCCGTGGCGTTGAATCGTGCGTTTGTAAACTATCAACGCACCACCCATTTGTCGGGAAAGTTAAGCCCCACTACTAATTCTCCGTGCAGTCAGCGCGATGATGTCAATGGATTGGCACAGTTCAGCGGAAGGAGAAACAATGCTACAGCACTTTTATAACCCCGAAACAACTGGCAGAAAACTCTTTGGTAAATAAAAAGATAATATTATGTTTGTTTGAGTGAAATCTACCGTTCAACTTCATCACAGTAATACTTAAGAACACTATACAGTGTTTTTGGTAATACTAAATGTGTCATTCTCGGAGACTTAGAGGTCACTTAAATACAATGCGAATGTGGTACCCTTTATTTTGAATGAATCCTCGAAGTTATTTGGGGACAATATTGAAATAATGCACGTTACTCTAATGCGAAAATAACCACTGAGGATTTATTATGTGTTTTATTGTTGCGAGATTCTGTCATTGGTCTTTCTCCATTGTGTAAGCCGATGTCTTTCAAACATTACAGGCTCAACTGCGCCTACATTTAAAAACTTTTTTTCATACTTACAACCCTACAGTTTATATTCTCAAAGCCGCAGTAAGTAGTTGGTTTATTTTCTTTTATTATGGTTTGTATTATATTCATCGTAGCTTAAACTTATCGTTATTAGGTTTTTGTAGTATCACCAGTGTGTAATGGCTGGGAAGGGCTAATAAAGCCTATGTTATTTTTAAGGTGAAACATCCTGAACATATAAACCAACTACAAAAGTCTTTAAATTCTTGTCATCTATTCTAAACAAAAGAAACATGTCCTTACAGTGTAGTGAAGTTGATCCTTAATTGTAGAATCCAGGTGAATCAATGGCCATTGAATGAATGTGAATATCCAAGCTTAGCTCCAAGAGAACTTTGCCATCTGCATCCAATAGCACTATGACCATAAATGCCTGATTTTGGCAATGACCATTCCATAAAATAGGCCACAAATGGCCATGAAAATTCAGTGCAGTCGGTTTCAATTGGTAATTTTGGCAATTTGAGGCCCTGGCCATTTGCTGTTCCCACATTTCCATTTGTGGTCATTAACGGAAGTCGAAAATGCTATTTATTTTTTAATGATCGTTTTCTTACTATTAACTCATAAGCTTACATCGTTTGAGATAATAGTAAGGAGTGAGATAGGAGAGGCAGTTGTCCTCGATAATTCAACTGGGGCCAAGAGGTCTCCTCACCAATGTATGACTAGATAGGGTGATTTATAAGAGCTAACATTTTCATGCCCTCACTTTTTCTTTCATTTTGTGTGCTAGATGTACACATTTGAAATGGGCGTGGTATCACTCTTCAATAATTGAAATTAAAACCAATACCATCATTAACTTTCGTGAGCGCATTTGTTTCCTTGTCTTCCCTAAGAGTTTTATCAGGAAATTTTGATCCCATTGTGTACCTATGTTTGGTAGTCGCAGGAAATCTCTTAAACATTACTCTTATGAAATGGTGTGCATACAGTTTGTTTATCCGTCACAGAACTTAAAGCTATTTCATGGCTCAATAAATATGATGCATGTCTGAAGGCGGCAACCTTGAAGGTTGCAACCTTCAGACATGCATCTTGCATATGTAAGCTTTTGAGTTAATAGTAAGAAAACAATCATTAAAAAATAAATGGCATTTTCAATGTCCGTTAATGAACGTTCGTTTCAATGTCCGTTAATGAACAATGTTAAGGAACGGACGTTAATGACCACAAATGGAAATGTGGGAACAGCAAATGGCCAGGGCCTCAAATAGCCAAAATTACCAATCTTGTATTTTACATTCTCTTACATATCATCTGTAGGTATCTTGGAAAAACCATCATGTCCATCTAATATTGAAGAAGTGAGTTACAAATTGTTTGTGGTGGGCCGGGCAGCTGTGGGGAAGACAGCTACGGTGTCCAGACTTGCCGGGAATAAAAGCTTGTGTGGCTATGTTGAAACCATTGGCATCAGGAAAACAAACATTTTTTGGCCGGCTAAAATGTGGGACAAAGTAATTCTGTTCAAGTTGCAGTTTTGGGATGCAGGAGAAAACAGCATCAAGAAGTACAGCCACATTTTGCCTGTAAGAATACTCGTGAACAATTTTGATTGGATGTCTTATTTTAGTTGTGCTACTGCTTAAAGTTCTTTTTGTTTATTGTGCAGGTCTGCAAGGATAAAGCTGATGCCCTTATTTTTATTTTCTCATGCTCTGATGAAAGTAGTTTTCAAGAGATTCCTCAACTGATGAACAGATTTATCAGACCTGGAGAAACACCGGCTCCTTTTGTCATAGGAACTAGGTAAAGTGGAAATGACATTTTCAGCTTCTTTTAACTCTAAATTTTACTTTCATTAGGTATTGTATTATTCATTTATGTATGAAAATGCCACTAATAGTTGTACTTGACTCAGGAAATCCCTTAAACATTACTCTTATGAAATGGTGTGCATACAGTTTGTTCATCCATCACAGAACTTAAAGCTATTTCATGGCTCATTAAAAATGATGCATGTCTGAAGGTTGCAACCTTCAGACATGCATCTTGCATATGTAAGCTTTTGAGTTAATAGTAAGAAAACGATCATTAAAAGCATAAATATACATTAAAAGCATAAAAAATAAAGCATCTTCAGGTTACCTGAAGATGCTGTAAGAAGCAAAACCATCCATGATAAATACTATCACTGTGGAAGGTGCTCATTTTTTAAAGTGCTGCTATTGGCTCCTTGATGGAGAGCTCTATATGTGGTTCATACCTTATCAATCAGATGAAAAGTTCAGTGGTGAACCCCTGAATGTCTTTTACTCAGAGTAGGCTAACACAAAGGCCAGGTATATCTCAGCTCTCCCTTCAATTCTGAAATAATCTTTAATTTACCAACCAGCCCGTCACCCCTCCTCAAATAACGAGTAAATTGTACTGGCACCCATCCCAAGTTGAGCCTTGCCCTGTAAAGCTTTACTTAGGTGTTCAAGCAGAAACCAGTATGTCCATTGTGGCAGGCTATTGACCCAAGTATAGCTAGCTCACCGACTTTTGTATCATATTTCTTGGAATAAAATTGTCAAGGAATCGGGTTGGTGTAGTGGCTAGAGTACTTGCTTACCACACAGGCAGCCAGGGTCCAAATCCCTGCAGAGGTGGATGTTTTTCAGAGGGAACCTGATCCCTACTTGAGTGTCTTGTGGAGGGCACTTCAAGTACAGTACTCCGTCTGTCAGATGAGACGTAAAACCATGCTCCCCTTGGTGCCTTACATTAAGAGCAGATTAATGCCGATGCCAGATATCTATCCCCCTTCCTCCCTTACCTATTCCCTATGGCGCAAATGACCTTAGCCGTCGGTCGCCTCCCCAAATATCCAAACCAATAAAGTTGTCAAATAGCAGTTGGATGTAAAACTTCTAATTATCATTTAGCTGAAAAAATCTGGTAATAAGAGGTAACTATCCTCACAGCATATTATGAACTGAATTATTTTTATCCTGATCCCATAAACCCATTCCCCATGGCTCAGGAGCTGATCTCAATGACTTATTATTACTAGAGATAGGCCATTCTGGAAATTGTCGTGGTCATTTTCAAAAATGACCGTGGTATTTTACATAATTTACCTCGGCTCCTGAAAATTACCATCATTTTTGGCAATAATCACCTCCATCTCAGATATTTTTCATACAGATATATTCCAGACATACCATTTTAAGCCAATTCTATGCATACTTCATGCAATTTTAATTATAGGTTAAGGCACGTATAAGTCATGAAATATTTTTGCTAGTGGAATATATGTGGGGCTATCGTTTTTTATGGTTTGAACGAAAATTTCTCTTATCAAACAAAAGAATGCCAAATTTTGTGTGGCCTGCCGTATTTCTCTTCAAATTGTCTTTGTTTCTAATACATTGATGTAGCATTAGTAATAGTTTAAATGCTGTTAACCCCTTACAATTGCTATTGGCTTTCCTGTTAAATCTCCTATTGGCTATTAATAGCAGAAAATTACAGTAATTTTAAAAAATAACCATAATTTACCAATCTCTAGTGATAAGAGGTACCCTTCATTACATCTAATTTTAAACCGAATTATTTTTATCCTGCTCCCATAAATCCATTCCTCATGCCTCAGGCTCAAGGCTCTGTAGGTATGCTTATTATTTTGGTATCAATTCCCAATATAAATGTGTACATACCATCTTTACGCTGATGACTTCCAGATATATTGCCACTCATCAATATCTGATTTAATGTCTGCAATCCCATTGATCTATGAAGATATCAAGCAATGAGCATTCTGGGTGCAGAAAAACCATCTTCAATTAAATGAGTAAAAAACCAAGTCAATAATAATTGGACAAAGTCACCTGTTTGCCCAAATAGATATTTCGTCTTTGCCCAACATTCAAATAGGAAGCTGTACCATATCATACGATGAAAGAATAAAAAAACCTTGGTATAACATTTGATAAGCATCATAGTTGGGAGCAACTAGTACAAAATACTAAACAGGAAACCCTAGGTATAGTACACCCAACTATATAGATCAAAGAATATTGAACCCTCTAAAATATCCACCACCCTCATACTAACACTAATTTTTCCCCACCTGGATAACTGCTCTTTAATGCTGACGAATCTTGATGAAGAAAACAACAAACTACAAGTGACTATGAATTCTACAATACGCTTTATTTTTGACCTCAAAAAATGGGATTGGATAAGAAGCTCATACGCCCGTTTAAACTGGTTGAAATATAAACAATGTCACCTGTATCACCTCACTTGCCTTACTTTTAAAATACTATCCTCCAGTAACCCACCTTATCTGTTCAAGAGGTTCACTTGGAAAAGAAATATTCATTCAATATCTACCAGGAATCACTATGTTGACATTCATATCCCCCAGCACAGAACTCCCAACCTCAATAAATCTTTTATGGTGACAGCCGCTAGAATATGGAAATCATTACCATTAGAACTAAAAAACAATCAATATGTGTGTTTAAGTCGTAAGCGTACAAGCAACTTCTAAATGATGCATGGCAGTCCCCTATATAACTGATCACACCTCTATTAATTTACATGAAGTGGAAAATAATGTATGTATTTAATTTTGTCTTTGTTATATTTTCAAACTGTGCTCCCTAATATAGTTATGAATGTAATAATATGTCCGTAAGAAAGATATAATACACATTGTGAAACCGAAAAGCGGCAAATTGGATTTCTATGTATATTTTTTTGTAATATATCCCAATGTAATATACATGTAAAATATCTCATGGTCCAGAAAGGCCCCCAATAATAAATCAATTGAATTGAATGTCCCAAAGTTGATTTGGATAAAATTTTTAGTAAACACCCGATTGCTTCCCAATTTCTTGATATGCCAAGTAGAAAACTTCACTTTCCCTCCTCTTTGGGCATATCTAGAAATGGGCCATTCTGAAAATTACCATTGTATTTTATGTTATATACTACAGCTCCTAAAATTATCATAATTTTCGGTAATGTTCACTTCTGTCTCAGATATTTTTCTTACCAATATATTACAAACATTTTATTTTATGTCGTGTATACATTTAATACGATCTTAATTATTAATAAAGGCACGTCGAATTCATTTGTGGAATATTTTTACTAATGGAATATTTGTGGGGATATCATTTTCAATGGTTAGAACGAAAATTTCTCATGCCAAAAAAAAATGCAGAATTATGTGTGGGCTGCCATATTAGTTTTTTTTATTTTCTTCATTTCAAACATTAACGTAGCAATAACAATTGTTTAAATGCCTTTAACCCCTTGCAATAGTTATTGGCTTTCCTATTAATTCCTTGAATATTTATTAATTTGCCTATGATTAAATACTGCCAGAAAATTACGGTATTTTTTTAAAATTACTTCGATTTACTGTGGAATTTTACCTCAAATGAAAATCACTGTAATTTACCCATCTCTATGCATATCCTGAGTAAAACTGCCTTTATCAAGTGTTGATGTAGAGCTATACATGGGAAAATTTTATAAGCATAAACTTAGAAGTAAAAAGGCCCTTGCAAATTATTATCCTTTTGCTGCTAGAATGATGATGGCTGGTTTTGGGCTCATTTTATGTATTTTAACCATTGTCAATTCTTTTTCTCATCCCTTCTACCAACCCATCTACTAAATCCTTTTCTTGTGTTCTCTGTAGGTACAACAGTTCAACTGGGAAGGACATGGCAACTACAGCTATTAGAGATTTTGAACTCAAATGGAAGATACCAGTTCTGAAAATAGATAATAGTCTAGCTCAGGACAGAAATGAGGTGCATCAGGTTGCTCCAATTCTGAATGTAATTTGTGAGCGACTGTGGTTAAGGGACCAAGAAATGCTTCTCCAGCAGGCACCGACCTGAGATGAAGACAATTGGGAAAGCAGCCTTTATTTTCATGAAAAATGCTTGTATTTAACCCTAAAGTATTATCAATGAACATAATGTGCTTGTACCATGGTGCTAATATTTATGGCACAAAAGCTGATGTAGTCCAATATTGGTCTCATCTTACGGTTGTCACAAGTTCCTAATATGCGACCTGTCTCACAAGTTTGTGGAAAGTGTCTGTCTATTTGATACAAGGAATTGGTTTTGGGAAATACCTACTTTAATATATGATTAATTTATAATCAAAGGATTACATAAGCATGCCAATACAGGTGTTGTACTTGTTCCTGTACAACTAGCGACTGTAACCAGCTCTGAAAGAGGAAATAACTTTTGGCATTAAGTTAGCAGCTACTAGCATCTGCTAGGATCCTCAAACAGTTTCCATCAGACTGAGGATTAGTGGTGGCTAAGTGACTGAGCAACTGCTTGGACATCTCCAAGAGATGCTAATTTGAAGGTTTAACAAAGCGATATTTTGTTTTCGAAGCATTTACTAAATTTAAGCATATTTATGGATGGTACTTTGTTTTATGGTAAATTATATTTTTAACTTTATTGATAAGAAAGTCTCTCGAGATATTTGTTCGGGAAGACACAGGGTTCGTGGGGTTCTGAAAAGTAGCCTCCATAGAGATTTCCAAAACCAGAGGATTTCCTTCTGCCACCAGGAATTCATGAATTTTCTATGTTTTAATCAGATAAAAAAACTATTTTTATTGAGAATATTGCCGATTACCTATGTATACTAGAGTTAAGTTTTGTCAAGAAAACCTACACCTGTAAAAAATAAAGAGACGTTGTGATTCAAAACTTAACTGTGGAGTTAAAAGGATTTTGTTTGTCTAGCATGTTACATTTGTTGGATGTACTTCATACATGAAATTCCCATCTCTTCTTCTTGATCTACTTGTGGCATGTTCTGGGATCTACTACCAGTGATATCATAAAATAAAATGCAGCCATAGTAAGCAGTTTCAGAAAGGTCAGCCGTTGATTGACTCAAAGAAACTCATTGCAGGAAAGACGTGACTTAAAATTTCTCATTTCTTTGTGCTAGTTAAACCTGAGGAGTATTTTAAACATTATAATTTCCTACTTATCAGACACTTTCCTCAAAAAAAAACAGACTTTATAAATGGTCAATATCAAGAGTGAATTTTTTAGAATGATCATGTTTAAATTTGCTTGAAATTACAATAGGCTGTAAGAAAAAATAAGCACGATCCTGTCCAGGATCACACCTCATTGGCAAATTTGTTTCAGTATTCAGTATAAGATCACATCTCTATCACCATTAATAATACTTACATCCATGAATTTTTGGATAGGTTTTTATTACAAAATCTGTAGCCAAAATTATGATGAATTTAATAGTTTGGGAAATGTGGTAAATGATAATTTCAACAGTTCTGCTTTATTGAAACTGATCCTCGGATTAAGTATTTTTTTATTAAAAGTTCTCAACGGTCATACTCAAATATAAGGCAGGGGGAAGATATGCTGTTTTGGAAGAGAACTTGAGAAATTCCCACAAAAATTATGTTCATTCACACCAAATGTTGATGCAAAGCATTCCCCTCCATTTCTTGTCATACTTAAAAATAAAAGAGATGAAATTTACTTGTCCTAACTCTCTTGATATGCCTCGCCAATCTAGTAATTTCCCGTGATTTTTCATGATTGCAACAACTCTTAGCTTCCCTCCACCACTGCTGCTGCTTTTAGGATACAGTTGAATCTGCAACAAAATTTGTCATAAACTTGATCTCATGATTGGTGGCTGTACAGTGCTGTCAGTTGATTATGGAACACAGGCTGCAGTAGCAGTGAGTTTAGTAACATGCCCTTGGTCAAATCATGCTTAATCATTCAGCTGATGAAGTCAATTTATTTTGTTTTCACTCCCACTGTTGAGTGGTAGTTTGGAATAAGGGGAGTTCTCTTCTAGGGTAAGCTTAGGACTATCAGGTGGAGGACCCTCCATCTGCATCAGCCTTTTCATTCAGGCAGTGGGATACAGTCATTGTCGCACAATAGTGTAGATGCAGTTTCAAAGAAGTGATTCATTTTTTATGAATTTTTTTTTATTCACTTTGTTTATTTTTTATAGTTTCCTGATCTTATAGACCTAGAAATGAACCTAAATTTCTTCGTTTTAAGCCTCAATAATTATGGCTGAAATAAGCGAGCAATGAGGCCATGGACCTCATCTGGGGAACACACACTTCCCAAATTACCCAAGAGTGGAGGAGCCCGCCCTGAAACAATAAAACCGTTTTAGGAAGCATCTGGCCATAAAATTTGGGGAGGATTAAGGAAATAAGGTAAGGGTCAAATTTTCAAGTACTTTTCCCCACACTCACCCCAACTAACAGAAATAATTTTTCCAAAGGTCTAGGGTAACTGAAAACGTAATGTAACATTATTCTCTTGAAATACACTCTCAATGAGCACTTTTTTCCAAATATAATTTGAGGATAGGTATTTTCACTAGATAAGATGAGTAAATAGGTCTTTTACATGGTAAATGTCTTTATACATTCCTCCAGATCACTGCATCCTCAGCTGTTCCAACTATCTTGCACTGACAGACCTTTCTCCCTGAACTGGTTGATTCTTGTATTTCTTGTTAATGGAATGGACAACAATCCATTTTTAACTAGCTTAATTACTTAAAATAGAAGGAGGAAATATTGTTTTCGCAGAGAGGGTAGCTAGTAAAAACTGACGTATGACTAATGGACTACGGACCATTTAACTAATGGACTTGGAAAATGTCGACCGATCTCAGTAGAAGAGATAATGCATCACAAGATGTTTATAGTCTCCTCTGATGCTCAGAGGACTACCTCCCAAGGTGAGCACCAGATCTGCACCAAACAACTATAGTTCATCTATTGCCTTCACTAACAATCATAGAGTCAGGCCTATGATTCTCAGCAATGACCAAAATTCTGGAAGTTTTGAAGGCAGTATATCAGTAATTGAATTCCCATAGACCTGCACTAAATACCACTCACTACCTAACAGGTATTCACACAATGGATGGCAATAACTCAATGTTCATTCCCAAGGGTGCCACCTAATGCCAGTCTGTAAATTGTAAAAGGGGAAGTTACTCCTTTCCTATATTACTGGTAGCACCAACCTACCGCAGCCTAAATGCAAGCTGAACACCACAGACACTTGGTATTCAAGGAGGAAGCCTTCAATTCAACCCTACCATGGCAATATAGCTTCATACTTTAGGTTACTAACAACACCACCACTATGAGCACCAAAAAATTATTTAAAGCATCCAAAAATTGTACCAACAATGACCACAAATCAAGCAGCCAACACAAAACAAGGCTCCAAAAAATTGTAAATCTGGCCACGTTAGGTAGGTTGGCAACACACTGATCCAGCAACACTTAAGGTTGAGTATTATAAGCACACCTTGAGAACAAACATTGAGCTATTCTTGGACCTACTGATCCAAATGACCCAAAGTCATCCTTCTAGTTGAAGTCTAGCTCTCATCTTCCTGGTATTAAGCATGGGAGGGAAAGTTAAAATGCTTGATATAAAAATTCAATGAGGAAATTAGGGATTGAAAGACAAATGAAATTATGGTTCACTTTTGAAATTCATTTTCACCATCTGTCTCATACAAAGGTCCATAAATACTAACGTTGAAGAAAATATTACAATTTGAGATGTGGAAGTATCCAGATGGATTTTCTGGAACAACAGGTACAAATTTAATGATTATTTTAAATGCCTAAAGCACAGTTCAAAATGAAAATTGAGATCACTTTCCTCTCAGTCTCAAAACTTTCTCCATACAATGTACATGGTAGAGAGATGCGCAAAGCACAAGCATCATGTTGATATATACAAAACAATGAATGAATCACTTTTGTCACGAAATTATAAACAATTTCAATAAAATTATTGAAATGTTTAAAATAAATGGTTGATAACACAATGCCACAAGAGCATTTATCAAGGAACAAAATTAATTACCATGATGAAATCAAAATAAATGAATATTTTGTCAGGTGCAAAATAAATAAAGCTTTGCTTTGTGGCGAATCACCTTTCAACAGGTTAAGCTCGCACATAAGTTTCTAATTCATTTTGTGCACAACTTATACTATCAGCAAGCTCATTGAAAAAAAACATTAAACCACTGACATGAACAATGGCACATCATGGTCATTCCATGCTACACAAGACATCAAATCACAACAATTACCCATGGAACACAAAACATGAACATTTGGCACGTTGACACAACACATGAAAATGTTTGAAATGAAATCATCTCTGGTCCGCAAATTAAAAATAAGGGAATTGAAACCCAGTAATTAGCATGGGAGACCCCCTGTCAACATCTCCACCAGTTACAATCTCGTCCTTCAACGATTTCATAAGTACAAAATGCCCACCGATAAAAAGGAAATCATGGATGAACTGCTATTCCAATCCTTTACCCTGATGTCTTCTCCTGCATCATTTTTTCTGCCTTGTAAATCCGCCAACTTAAAAGGTAATCCCTAGTGAGCCTGAACAAGGTGAGGTAATTGGCACCAAGTAGCAAGCCAATTGACATGACATGATTCCATTCTGATGAGTGGGCCAATGCTACAGCTTGGCCAATTACCAGCGACACTTGGAGAGCTAGCACACACACCATTAACGTAGGAGGTTTATAGAAGACCGCCTGCAAGTAAGTTAGAATGGCATTAAACTATGGATGCTGGGTCTCTTTGCAAACATTCTGATGAACCATATTCATTGAAAGAATCCACTCATTTTATGTTGCATAAGATGCAAAAATATCCACCCAGAAGTGGATCTAATTCACTGGGAAACCAATCATTAGATATTACCAGCACTTGAACCTTTGTTGGAAAAATAATGTAACTAAATCTCATAGGTTCAGGGATGCTACAGACCAGGTATAATGAAATTCCAGATTTTCCAGGCAAATGTTTTTTCTCCCTGGTAAGGGTGAATTCTAAAGAAGGCACAACACTTCCTCATACATGGAGAGCTGCCAATATCACCTTAGGAGAATTTGAGATGGGCCATTCAGTCAATTACTGTGGAATTTTCCATAATTTACCACAACCCCATAAAATTACAGGATTTTTCAGTAATATTCAGCTCTGTTTCTGATAAAACTCCTGGTTGAAGGCGTAACTTGGTGAAAGCGCACCGCAGACATGACGAAAAAATCTCCTAGTAAATTCCACACTTAAAATTTTTATTACCAACCTAGGTTTCAGTTGCCTTGCAATCATTTTCAAGGTCTTCAAGACAAAGACCTAGAAAATGATTGCAAGGCGATCAAAACCTAAGTCGGTAATGAAATTTTAAGAGTGGAATTTACTAAGAGATTTTTTCGTCATGTCTGTTTCAGATATTTTTCATACTGGTATATTCTAAACAATTATTTTAAGCCAAGTCCAAATATATACATCATTAAATGTTAATTATAAATTAAGGCCTCAACTACTCACATGTGGAATATTTTCACCATTTTTACTAGTGGAATGTTTGTTGGGTTATTGTTTTAATGGACTGTACGAAAATTTCCATGTTGGCTGCCATATCATTTTTCCATTTTCCTAATTTCTAATACATTAATGATACAATAGTAATCGTTTAAATGTTGTTAACCATCTTTCTTAACCCTGTTCTTCTTTCTACATAAAAAATTATAAGTCAAATTTGAAGTATAACAATTTTGTTTTTAGTATTTGATCTGTATTACTATTATCTATTCAAGATGATTGTTATTATTTGCTATCTTTTATAATACCTTTATAACTAATTGTACAGTCCTGTTACAGCCAAGGGCTCATTAGACATCCTTCTGAACGACAATAAATAAAATGACCCTTTTGTATTGCTACTGGCTTTCCTAATAAATCCTCAAATTACTGGAAAATGATGGCAATTATAAAAAATTAATGTCATTTACCACAAATAAAAATTATGGTAATTTACCCATCTCTAGGGAGAATGTCAGCTTACGGATTGGGTCTCATCCACAACAAGGGACATATAAAAAAAGTTACGTGATGGACTAAAGTCTGTGATGGATTACCAACCACTTGCCTGCCCCGAGCAATATTTGCATGGGCCACCAAGCAGAGGCACATGTGAACAACTCGCATGCATTTAAATGTTCTATTAAGCACTTTCATTCTGTACTGTGGGGTATATTCTGCTTGATAAATTTTAAAATATCTTCACAGGAAATAAAAGCCCTACTATGTCATTCAGGCAAGTAACTAAAACCCCAAATCCACACCCCAACAGCCAATGGTAAAAATGACCCTCCCAATGTATTGGAAACATACAAATTTTGACTTGAAAGAGCAAATTTCCATACACATTCCTAATACCCCATGACTTTTCCAGATTCTTAAGGCCCATTTTCAATGTCCACAATATTCCAGGCCTGTAGTAACCTTGAGTTTATAATAAGGATAGTAAAGTACTAGTACAGGGGCCACAGATGAGTCAACAACTAGAAATCGGTCAATTACAGTCATTTTCCGGTGATTTTTAATTGTCAGCAATTAATAGCTGATGGGGAATTTAATAGGAAAGCCAAGAGCAAAAAGTATGGGATTCACGACATTTAAACCATTACTATTGCTACATAAATGTATTATAATTAAAGAAAATGTAAAAACAAACATCGGCAACATCATGAGACATGATGACCTGATGAAGACAATCGTCGAGGGACTGGTCAACGGGAAGAATGGCAGAGGAAGGCCTCGTTTGAGATATATAGAATAAGTGATGCAACATATGAAGGAGAAGAAACACGTAAATATGAAGAGATTAGCTGATAGAAGAATTTGTCATGGTATGAGAAATTTTCGTTCAAATGATAGCCCCAAAAATATTCCAGAAGAAAAAATCGTTCAAGTATTCCACAAATGAGTTGTACGCACCCTTATTTATAGCTAAGCCTGAATGAAATATAAATAGACTTGGCTTAAAAGAACAAGCTTAGAATATATCGGTATGAAAAATATCTGAAACATTGGTGAAGATTACCAAATATTAGTGAGTTTCATGGGTTTTGGAAAATTACAAAAAAATACCACCATAACTTACTAAATTTACTGAGGTAATTTTTAGAATGGCCCATCTCTGTCAACAACCATTACATAATAAGCATCTACTTTTAAACATGCAAAGTAACAGATTATGCACTATTTGCAGAGCAATCAGTTTGCCATTATGAATAAACTCACATAAAACCTCGCATGTGCTGGGTTGCCTGGCTCGGCTGCATTAGAGAGCCCTTCTGCTTTATAAAGTTCCTTCATATGTTTCACCAGTGCACCCTGATGCCATAGAGTACCCTCTGCCCATCTGTAACATCACAAAATCAAAGTCAAGCACAGCAATCCTAAACAGCCTTCTCAGTATTGGAAAAGGAAATACGTAAACTGAGCACATAAGAGGTATAAGTAAAGCTTATTTGATTACTAGAAATTATCTGAAGGAGAGAGTAGTCGAAGAAATGGAAAGCCATTCCCACAGAAGACTAATCCAAAAATATAAAAGGTTTTAGGGTGAGCCATTCATTTCACAATTGCCCCAAAAATCATAAAATGACTAATTTACGAAAACTTTACTAAGGGTGAGACATTTGAAATTCTCCAGAGTAAGGTATCCAAGTATCCTCGTTCACCAACTTCAGCCGTTCCTCCAAAGTATCGGGGAATTTTAACTTTGGAAAAACGTCCTCTTCCTACTCATTTGTAGCTATAAGCTGTTCTAACATATTTAGTAAATAGCTCTCCTTCTCTATCAAAATTATCAAATCCTCAGAATTATAATAATTCATTCTTTGAGATAGCCCAATAAACATAACTGTATACAATCCATGGTTTCAGGCTCAACTACAATTAATGGTTTCAGGTTCAGGAAGTTGTCACACAATTGTATGATAACTAGCGGGTGGCTTCATTGAAGTAACTGCCTGGCTAGATCTGCGGTTCTTTGAAAATGTCCAAAGTAAACACCGCTGGGTTTAAAGTTGGGCTTTGCCCCGGGAATGTAGTGCATAGCGCTCGCATATGGGTACCCCTGGTATTATATGCATGATACCTGTGAGGACAACTTGCTCCTTAAAGCCCCCATGAGAAGAGGAAGCCTGGGTAGTTTGGCTAGTAATTGGCTAGTACACTCTGCGCAAAATCGAGGGATCTGGGTTTGATTCCCAGTCCAGGCGAATGATTTCCACTGTGAATTTCACATAATTGTGTGATCACTAGTGGGTGACTCCATTGAAGTAACTGCGTGGCTAGATCCGTGGTTCTTTGAATATGTGGAAGTTGATTTTCACAAATGAAAAAATAACCAGGTTTTCTTCCACTGATTTATTTTCTTGGTACAACATGTTTCAACACAACAGTGTCCTAGGTACTGTTATAGTACTAGGTAGGTGTATTACCTAAAGTGTGTACGATGACACTGTTGTTTAGAAACATGTTGTACCGAGAAAATAAATCAGCGGAAGAAAACCAAATTATTTATTCAATAGTGAAACATTACTGTTGTTAAGAATTTTACTGAATATCATTACGTGGACTACTACAAGAAAAAGAGATACAAAGAAAATTCTGGCAGTTATAAATGGAGTATAGATGGATACTGAGAAGAAAAGCTGATATGTGGGAAGAAGAATGAGCAGAGACTAGAATCCCTAGAAAAGGTAGGGGAGAATATGAGAGGTGGTGAGTAGGGAAGACCAGGACAAACAAATAGGGGAAACACATCAGAGTTAAAGAAAGGAACATTCTAAAGATGAAAAATGCAGAGAGAAGAACTGAATAGGCAACAGTCTAAGAAAGACAGACTGGAAGCAAGATGAGATGGCACAAACAGAAGCTGGAAGGATAGGAGGAAGAAAAAACCTCTTAATAGAAAACACAGAGAGAGGACGTAACCATGACTTACATATGTGAGGGTATATGAGTGTGACTTCGCCCTTCAATCCTGACCCATCTGCCAAGGTGCAGGGCTGACTGGTGCAAAATATCACAATACCTGCAATAAAAAAGTTATACTGTCAAAATTCTGATACAATGAAAAGATAAAGGTATGAAGGATTAAAACCAGGATAATAACTCTGCCAAATAAGGTTATTTGGCAGAATGGTGGTTTTAATTTTTTATTTAAAAACATATTTCTAAATAATTATCATGAAATTGAATATGCACTTCAATAAGATCATCCTTGGCCTTCACTTTCAAAGACATCAAAGTTTTTACACAATCCAGAATTAACAGGAAGAGTTAATAAGTATTAAAATGTTCAAAATTAATTTAGGGGCTTCAGATAGGAGAATTTTCTTATAGGTGGATTCAACAGCTCCATGTCGTTCAGATTTTGCACATTGGCTAAGGAAAAGCATTTGCCATTCAACAGAGAGGAATAAATGATTTTTCTGTGCCAATCTAAATGCAGTGCCCCATTTTTAACAAATTATTCCACATTTTCAAGTATAAATTATTGACTGCCCCCAGTTTTTCATACAGCATTTTGGAAACCCTGCTACACTCTAGCTTAAGTACACTAAACAAGCATGGAATAGGATTAGTTGGAATCTTATAGCAGAGAAAGAAATATAAAGGGCATTAGTGTTGTTATAATTTTACGGACCAGAAAATATCTCCCTAATCAAGATACAAATTTAACCATAAAATAGTTAAATTCAACATATTTAAGAGTAAAAAACAAATTGAAATAACAGATAATATGTATAATTCAAATTTTAATTCTACACGAAGGTCCTCATACTTACTTAAGAGGATAACAATGAACAACATACATTGTGAAACAACCCAGCCAAACAAAGGCCAGGTGTTGTGTAGCCCAATAAACATCATAATACAGACAGTTCTGAAAAGAGTCCAAAAATAAGCATTATGTTAATGGCTGAAATTTCCAGAACCTTAAATATTTAGACTGAAAAATAGTTACTCAAACAAATATCAAACAATCATGCAACACAAAACATCTTTTTCCTATCTATCAATCATATTTAATCATCAACATCTATTGCAGTCTAATAACCACATGTGTCTTTACTATGGTCCCAATAATTTCATCCTGAAAACATGCAATTAAAGCCAATTCTTTGTTTATAGCAAAAAATTCATTGCTATTTCATTATTGGGCCCATACTTGGACTATGGACAGTGGAGGTTTCATTGTCCAATAGATTTACAAACTGCTATTAAAGTAAAATACAGTAATTCCCCTGGATGAACCACAAGGCCAGCACAAGAGGATACACCAGCACTTGAGGAGACTTGAAACTTTCAGCATGTCAGTATTTCTTACTCTTCTTTAATACTATGCACAAATCCTTTCAATGAAATTAAGAAGCAGCACACTAACTGCAAAATAGCTAACTACTTTTTTAACGTAAAACATCTTTTCCTCACCTGCGCAAAGCAGCAAGGTACAAAACCGGCAAAGTAAGCATTCAGCACAGAGCTGAAAAGGACTTGCTTCATACGGTTGTTGAAGTCAATCTTAAGCCCTTCAACTTCATCACGAATAACAGATGGAGTCATGGAACAGCTATGCTCTGGAGACCATTCCTCTCCAGCTACAATTAATGGCACATACAAAAATAAGGAGCGATAGAATTATAATTTTAATCAGCAGGTGATTAACAAAGTTAAGCAATAATCTGGGACAAAAGGATATTCTTTGATGAAGAGAATGGTTTTTCGGGTCTTCTTCCACATTAATCCATTTTTTTATGGACAATATTGCAGCGGACCTGAAGAAGCCAGCTGGAACGCTGGTGAAATACTGTCCATAAAAGAAATGGATAAACGCAGAAGAAGACCTGAAAAACCATTCTCTTCAATAGAAAAACTCTGCGGAAGCCTTCACTGAGAGATATTCTTTGATTTTGAGAAAGTAATGGACAAGGTTTCTCATGAAAAAATTAACACTCAAAAGAGAGTCATGTCGATCAATTGACAAAATAGTAAACACCACACACGCCATCTAAAATGATCTCAAAAAGAAAGTACAGAAATCAATTGAATTAACACAATTAATCCTTCTTTCAACAGGCCACAAATGAATTTAACTTAAAGTAAGACACATCATCTGTCAAAACAATCTCACAGATCATTATTTACCCCTCCAATAATTTTTCCCAGTATCACGGCTAGTGCACAAACAACTCCTGACATTTGCCCCTGCATGGCAAAAGGTATGGTAATTGCATGTATTTGATTTAGAAACAGCACCCGCCCAATGTATGGGCAACATGTCAAAAAAAACCACAGGGGGTAGGTCGTAGGGGTGGCTAACATTCAACTGACGAATGAATTTGAAAAAGGGACTGGAAGTATTAAAATTGCAACACGTTACAAACTTCCTGCACATACATCCATCCAAAATGACCTGTACCATATCATAGAAGTGTCTCAGTCACTTCTATGATATGGTACATGGTATGGACTCATATCCAGCAACAACAAAGAGCTCAATGAAGCCTACAGACTTCCTTCATTAGCCCTCCTGTCCTCATCTGACTGAAAGGATCTGCGGCTATCACTGTGGCACCATGAATCACAATTAAAGTTGCGCCTTATCACATGAAGTATGTATAATGAACATAATCCCAATTAACAGTTCCACCAAAAACTCAAAGCTTGGAGACAAGTTTTACATTAAAAATTTGAGTTCCAGGCAGAAAAAATTACCACGTACCCTGACAAGACAATCATGAGAAACCACAGAGTATCCGGCAACTGAACAAGGAGTTCAGAAAATCAAAATTGCAACATATATTTGTCATTAGGAACTAACAAATAAAGATTTGCCTACAGTTTAAAAATAGTTTTAAAATAGTTTTGGCCAGTAGTTCATAAACATAACCAAGTTTCTTAATACAACATCAAATATTCAGTCAAATCTCTAGGGAGCTATTACATACTACATATCTCATACATTTAAATATAAACTAGGGATGAGTCGATTCCACATTTTTCAATTCAGATTCTGATTTTGATTCATTCAAATGAATTCCCGATTCTCGATTCCATCGATTCTTATCCCTAATAGCAGGTGGGATATTGATATACCAGCAGCGTACGACTATTAGGTATTTAACCCTTTTACTGCCGGCGGGCCGATATATCGGCCCTCGTTGGATGTGCAAAAACTGCCACGGGCTGATTTATCGGCCCAACTTTTTTGACTTTTTTACTTTGTGATACAAGGCCTATTTAATGGTTCCCGTTATATAGGCCTCCATTTTCCACTGTTCTAAGCCCCAAATATATCTTCAGCAATGAGAAAAAATCTAGATAGATAAAAATAAAATAAAGTAGGTACTAGAAATAATTAAAAATGTGAAATATTGCGAACTTCCTGAAAACAGCCTTGGCAGTCTTCGCACATCCCACCCAAAATTGGCTGGCAGTAAAAGGGTTCAATTTAAGTATAGGCTGAAATAAAATAACAAAGACAACTAAGTCTCTCAATAAGTACATTTATTAACTAATAGCAAATATATCCTCAGCTTATTGAGGTGGATAACAGGGTGTCTACAAAAGCCACAATAAAAAATTCAAGCATAATTCCAGGTTTTCAAGGCTTAAACAATGTTTAAAAATTTCCAGGATATATTATCGCGGTTCATATAAGTGTCAAAGTGATATTTTTCACATTTTACAAACACATAATATGGATTTTCCTAGCTAAACACAACTTAATAAAAATATAGATAATAAATAAATCTAAATAATTAAAATAGAAAAATGTGGAAAAACAATAATGCAATAAAATGTTGTTTTATTGACAAATTACAAAATAACATTTTAGATCCTTTCCGTCCCCCAACTAATGCTTTTTACGTACTCGTGGAGGCATTGAGGTCTACAAAATTGATACCTTTTCCCTCTTCATAAATCACTCGTGACCGGGCAAGCAACCACCTTTTCCAGGTGGCATGGTTTAAGTAACTAGCCCCCATCGGAGTCATCCTACGGACGCCTGTCCTCCCCATCCAGACACCAATCCTCCCCCTCCAGACACCTATCCTCCTCCTCCAGGCACCTATCCTCCCCCTCCAGACACCTGACCCCCCTCCGGAAGTCTGTCCCCACATTAGGGTGGCCAAAAAAATTTTTTTAGAAAGTTGAGGGGAGGATGCATTTTCTGGTTCAACTTCATAAATAAACAAGCCATATAAAATTTCAGCTTGATTGCACAATATTTGACCCTGGAGAATCGTGTTTAAACATTTCAGGCTCAAAATGCCTCATTTACAGAGGCAATTCTCCCGTTTTTCGGGATTCCACCGCAGAAATAATGGTCAAACGAGAGAAAAACAATCCTTGATAATAAATGTTATTATTTTGTGTTTCTTAATTTTCGGGAGCGTGGTGGCCTATTGGGTAGATTGCTTTGCTATTGATCAGAGGGTCTCCGATTCAAATCCGGGTGAAGCCTTCGAATACCCCCAAACAAAAATCCTCAAAGTGCGAGGTGGCCCAGGGAAAGGAACTGGCCCCCTACCTTGAATGTGTGAAATTCACACCCCTATGGCTCATCCTGGGGTGAGCTCTATCCTCACCTATCCACACCAGCCTTCAGGTTGAAACATTGAGTCTTAATTTTGAATGGGTTGAAAACGTACGATCTTGTCCTTTCTCGGCGAATTATATGAATAAATAATTCTTGGGCTTCTAGCCGAGTAAGAATTTTTGTAGCTGACGTTTTGATGGATAACACTTCCATCGTCCTCAGAGCAGTAATGAAATGCAGGCCTTCCTTCCTGCGTTTATATAGCCGCTTAATCTGGGGGGCATTGTTGTCTCCTCCTTTCCGTTATTCCGGTTGAAAACAGTTTAAATTAACTTTTAAACTCACCTTATCCTAAACATTTCCAAACCTATCAAAAAAATTGCTTACATCTGTATTACAAATAGCAAGTTCTGTTTCTCACGTTCATGATTATTAAGTTTTCTGTTCCAGCACTGCCAAATGATGTGCAACCAAGCTAGAATTTTCTATAGTTATTATTAATGAAATTACACCAGAAAATGTATCCGCCCAATTCAACTTTCAAAAACAGTTTTTTATTTGAGCCATCCTACCCTCCTGTCCTCCCTCACAATCAACCACTCGGTGGTGTGTCTTGAGTAGGGTTGCACCGATTAATCAGCAAGTAGACAATTCCGATACCGATTAATCAGCCATTTTTCAGATTAATCGGTAGCAGCTATTTGGCCAATTAATCGGCTTTGATAATCAGCCAATTTTTATTATCATATTGCTGTAAAATATAAGACTAGAAATGAAAATTATATATTTCTGATTGACCATCTGGTTAAAAAATTTAAGATGTCAACTTTTACAAAACCACTCGATTTATTAAAACAACGACCCAGGTTTCAATGTGCATTCACATCATCTTCAGGTCTGAGGATGATGTGAATGCACATTGAAACCTGGGTCGTTGTTTTAATAAATCGAGTGGTTTTGTAAAAGTTGACATCTTAAATTTTTTAATGATGGAATACCACCAAGTGAGACTGACGAAAGTGAGTGATGACCATCTGGTTGTTTTGGGGTCCCCTTAATTCTTGGCCACCCTGTATGGATGCTGCAAGGGTGTCTTCTAAGCCCCATCTTGCATTCAATTCTCACTAAGGAACAGTCTGAATATTGTTTCCTGATGCTAGTCTCCCCATTACACCTCTAACGATGCCATAGGTGCTCCGGAAATGAAACGGAGTGTGGCAGGAGCAAGGGAGGCCAAAAAAATGGCTGCCAGGCAACTGTAGGTTGCCAATAATCGGCCGATTAATCGGTAATCAGCCATTTTGCTTATCGGTACAACCCTAGTCTTGAGTGGCGCATCTGGCTACACGCTGCTACAAGCGACTGTGTGGCGTGGCTGCACGCCACTGACTTGAGGTGGTCTGTGATCTTGTTTAAAGCCGCTACACACGTTCCGACCAGAACACCCAAACTTCGGGGCCGACGGTTGGAGGGACTTCGACGAAAACAGTCAGGACCAAAGATTATAATACGTCAGAACCGTCGGACGTGTGGTCGGTCCTTGCAGACCATCCAACCGCCGACCACCCCGATTTCTTTGGCATCACTACGTCTGCAGTGCAGTCAATCGACTCCCGCTTCTGACCCATCTCACATTACCCGTTCACCCTGTGGAATTGCGTTGGGAGCCAACATTCACGCGATTACATTCTCGACTGAAAATTATTTAGTAGCTTGGTCTGGTCTGGTGGCCTGGTTGATACTTAGAGAGCAGGCTTAGCATAAAGAACTGGGCCTCCTGAGGTGCGATCTCTAATTGCTGAATAATTGAAACACGCCAGCTATCTTGAAGTGAGTCTTGGAAGTTGATAAAACGTGAAGCAAATGTTGGCGATCTGCAAGGTCGTATTCCTTAGAATAAATGGAAGGAGTGTTTACAATATGCATGTACTCGCGCACTAACGTGGCTGTACAGATTTGTGAATAAATGCAACAAATTAGAGCATGGGCTCTTTCACAGCCAGGCTTTCATGATTTACTTAATTTTGCATGTTTACATGATGATAAATTTTTATTTTATTATTGTTGAGAGAAATTTAAAGGAGACACTTTTCTCTCTTCACCACCTCATTTATTGATTCATCATATTATTTCATTTTTTAAAGATTATTCAATTGTTTTGCTCACTTCGTCCCTAGCAATTCCTTGTTCCCAAAGTAGTTCTACTGGTGTCAGACACCGACGACCCAGGTCAAGAGGGAGACAGTCATCAGTAGGATCACCCCTAAAAAGCTCATACCGCAACCTCGCGACCCCAGAAAATGTTAATGGTGAATATGTTCACCCTTCAACACGCGTGGAGATATGCATCGAGTAAACACCGCTCACGGTGTTGTGATCTCCTATATTATTTCTACTGTATAGCTACCTTTTTCTCAACTTATACGCAACCAAACTCTACAAATGAGGTACCAAAATGCACAGAATTTATCAGAGAACATGCGACGGCATATCTTACTTCCTAAATATTGCTATTGTTTCCTAAAATTGGTTTTAAAAAATGGCCCTTGATATTTCTCTTAGGGGATGAGGCGATCCGCCATCTTGACGGCACGCACTTGCTCCATGGTGCAGAGCAAACCTTTATTTCAGGATATTTAATTGATACCAATTTAGTTTCAGATACATATTATTAAATTTTTTGCAATATAACGCGCTTTCAACATATTATTTCAAGTTAACACAGAAAGGTCTTGGACTCAACACGTACTCAGTCTATGGCGAACCATTTTCTGTCTCTCTTTCTCTGGCACCCTCTTTTCTTTGTTTTCGTGTCTTGGTTACGGTGGAATGTTCGAGAGGTAAACCGGTAAATATTACTGACGTTAACGGCGCACAAACTGATACATTTGTTCATTTGCAACAATATCTCGCATTCTTTAAATAACTTTTATCAAAATGCGGCTGATTCCACATTCAAGTCTCCTGTTGATACGTAAGTATGAGTCATCATGTGCGTCTAACCTTGGTGTTTCAACGGTCTAAATGTTTCCTTTACTTTGACAGGGCCGCCATGAAGTACTATTTCACTTAAATATTTCCACGGAGGAAGCCCGCTGGGAGCGGGCGCATCACGCTCGTCTTTAATTTAAATTCTTACTGATGGCAACTGAACAGAAATAACATTCAAATACCAAACGTAGATATAATAATATTTGCGCGAATGCATTGGAACGAAACACGTTGCGCATCTGTGAATAAGGTTCACCTCCGATTGTACCATGAATTGAGAGCATTTTTACTCCATGTATGAATTGGAAAACAATGTTGGACGGCGAAATGTTTTGGAGAAATTAATGGAATGGGAGAAAAAACAACGCGGGCCGTAAAATAATGGGTACATGTTTAGGTTTTCATATCGCTTAAAGTACTTGTTTATGAATCGTGTCCGTGCCTTTTAGGCTCGATTTCAGACTGTGCACCACTGCGCCACCGAATCTGCTCGTCGGCGTGACTGCCATCGCGCTGTCGCAGTCAAATTCAGATTGTGAAGCTCACAAATTTTACTCAGTATTAGGATGCATACTCAATCTTTGTTTTGAATCTCATATTTCATAGAATCAGTTGTCATGGATCAATTAGCACGGTAGATATCAACGGCATGGATGATTCGCCAGAGCTCTGCCGCACGCCGCAAAAAAAATATGCCACGATGCCACCACTGACAAATACTACAGCATCTTATTTTCCAATGCGCAGTTAACGAGGGTAAAAGGACATGTGATGCTGAAGTTACAATGAGCCTAAACAGTTCAGGTCTTCGATTTACATATTAATACCAACGCTGGGTCCGTTACACCATGTACAGTTATCAAACTGTACATATTCTATGGCTTTTGCGGTAGAATTAAAATATAAAATGAGGATTTTTTTCGCCTTGAAATGGAAATTTTAAAAATTCCTGGATTTCCCGAGATTTCCCGAATAATTCACGGAAATTTCTCGGATCGGCAAATTCCCAAATAATTCCAGGTTTTCAAGGGTCCGTGGACACCCTCGATAAAAAGTACAAATTGATAGCTTATACCCAAAATTACTGAGACAAATATGATGTGATTAATGAAATTTAATTTGAATATTTATCTATCTGGAATCGATGGAATTGGAATCAACTTTAGGCGATTGATTCTCGATACCGATTCTAATCCTGAATCGAGAAACCTGTGGAATCGAGAATCGACATTTGGATTCAACTCATCCTTAATATAAACCAAGAAAAAGGCAACACATTTATTGACTCAATAATAAACCAGCAAAATAAAAAAAACAAGCAATTTCTTAACCCATATAATATATAGTGACCCATATATTCAAGTCAAATAACTGCTACCATTCTTATAAAACAAGAAGCTGCGATGATGTTCACATGCTTACATCTAACCTATGTACAACGATGAAAGGACCTTATTTAATGTGTGCAAAATTATATAATTATTTGCCGCTAGCTATAAAAAATGAAAAAAGATTGATGGCGTTTAAAAGGCTGGTTTTTTGTTATCTTGAGGAGAATTGTTTTTACAAAGTTAGTGACTGTTTGACTTCCCGTGATTGATATGTATCTGCTTACTTTTTTCTCTTTTTTTAATGACATGCCTTATGTACTTACATTTGTAATGTATCTATTAGGCAAATAAATCTATTCTATTCTATTCTATATAAATTAATGGAAAACACACCTCCAAGTTTTCCTCTTAATTCTTCTTTAGAAGACGATGATGGTAAGGCAGTCACATCAAAGAATGGACTCACATTCAAACCAAAAAGGATAAAGTATACAGATATTCTGAAAAAGAGAAATTCAAATTACCACTCATGACTTATACTTCACTGGCAAAATAAAATAGTAAAGCATACAGCATTCCTTCTAACAAACAAAAGGCTGATACCAATGTTATTGCAATGACCATGGAAGCACATTCCAAAATTCAAAACCAGTGCAGCCAATACATTCCATTATCACCTGACAGAACCACTGAGTAAAAAATGATGCCACCCTATTGAGTAATGACTTTTTTGCCATATATTTTACTGCTTCCAGTGTTTCTCAAAATCTGCTGTGGTGGAAATTAATCCATTACTACAGCAACTATTTAGAATTGCATAAAAACTTATAATTGGTAAGGCAATTAAAGTATATCTACATACTACCCTGCAGTCTACCGCATGGTGGAGTAGCAGGGGGTGTTAGAACACCCGCTGTGTAAAGATGTGAGAGATAAGGTTTTAGAAGGTGAAATGGTAACATGTTACCATGTACTATGGGTATCTTTTCAGAGGGGCTCAGTTTTTATTACGGTCACTCATTGTGTGGAAAGAACAAATCTTGTACCAATCAGTTAGGCAAATGTATCTCTAGTATTTTATCACTTTTGTTGGACCTAGAGCTGTAATGTGGCATCAAAATAATGTTCTCTGAGTCGCTGTGTGAAGCACACCTCTTCAGAATTTATCAAGCAAACTAAGCCTGGCATGTAGCCTCAGAGTCTATAGTGGCTCCCGACTTAGTCCCTCTAAAAGCTGAGAAACACTCTACATTCACTCATAGCAGTTTTTAATAAAGCATGCAGTTTTCCTTAGTATTTTATTTATTTTTTATGTTAAGCCATGCTGACAAGGGTCCCACATGCTCATGACATATTCAAGGTTCAACCAAACCAAAGTGAAGCAACACCTCTTTTACTCATTCATTGGAGTACCATCCTATTACATGCTTGATAGATCCTAGTTCCTTTAATGCCTCACTACATACGTTTTATACGTGTGTTTTGTTAAAGTATGTTTTAGAGCAGTATCCCAAATTGTATTCCATTTGTTTTGGGTGTGGTAACCCTGTCTCCACTCCTCATAAGTTGTCGTTTTATATGCAGCACGTCACCATCTATTTGAGGTTTTTTTTCGTTCAAGTTCAGTTCTTTGGCAGTTATGCTGAGTGGTCATTACATTTTCCCCAAAAAATCACACAAAGAGATGAGCGAACCCTAAAAATCTGCCGAAAGGTTTCCCACAGTATGTCTGAAGTTGAAGTAATTCCAAGGTATTTGACTTCATCTGATGACTTTATGTTTACTCCATCCACAAAGTATATATTGTGTTGGTGTGATAACTTCCGCAAGAAGAATACCACGGTAAACTATGAGGAACAGGAGGATATTCATGATAAAAGCATTTTAAGGCTCCAATCATATTCAATTTTTTATGGACAACATATGAAGGAAGAGGTTGTGTTGAATCCTGAATGATGCCAATTGAAACTTTTAATGGTGCTTATTTAGTAAATTTACTATAACAATGAATTTTTTCTGTCTAAATCACTTTGGTAATTAAGGCATTGCCATTTTGATTTACAGAGATGTGTAAAATACTGTAATTTTCATTTGAGGTAAACTACCGAGGTAAATAGCTATAACTTTTTAAAATTACCTTTATTCTCTAAAAGAAATAAAATCAACCACATTGCATTATCAGCTATCATTCTCAAGTGCCATATCAGCTGGTTTATGAGTCACAATAGCCAATATTAAAAAACTTGACAAAAACAAATGCTCCTCTGAAGTGTTACAGAAGTGGTGGTAAAGAGAGAGGAAGAACAGAAAAGGAGCTCAACTCAGGCAGAGAAAGGCAGCGGATGGGAGTGTATGCACAGTATAATGTGCAAGCATTGAAAAGGCATCAACATCAGAGATATTTTCAGCAAAGAATCAGTATGAAAGGTTTCCAAACATTGCATGTAACAAATGATGTGGTACGAAGTCACTCGCACGGGTGCATATACACCAGGGTTGAAATTCGCTATGAAAAAATCATTTGACTTGACCGGGATTCAAACCTGGATCTCCCAAATTCCGGTCAGGAGTGTTGGGGGGCGGGGTAGGGGGGGGTGGGGTGGGGGGGGGGTTATGCGAACTAGATGTTCAGGCCTCAAGTCTATATTGTAGCACATGAGACGAAGTCGTGCTTGCATGGCCTCCCCCCCCTCGAAATTCGCCTTGAAGGAAGATGGCTTGGTGGTGTAACTGGCTAACACACCTGACCGGCAATTGGGAGATCCAGGTTCGAATCCCAGTCAAGTCAAATGATTTTTTCATAGCGAATTTCAACCCTGGTGCAGTATGAAAGGTTTTGTTCTCCCCTACAATTACAGGTTGTGCCAAAAACTTTGCTATTATCGCATCTCGTCACTCTTTTGCCTTAAGATCATTTATTGGCTAAGAGATCACAAACAGCCACAGAAACACAAAATACAAAGATTTGGCTCCCTCATCACTTGGCCACAGATGGTTTGAGTGATTACATTTATTGGTGAATGATAGCAAGGCCCCTATAGCCTCATTATGAATCGTGAATTTAAGTGTACTGAGCTATATCCACCAATCACCCTGAAGAAGCATTATTCCACTCTTCCCCCATCCTCCTCTCTCAGGGACTTCCCCTCAGCATGTGTTTGAACTTGCTCACTGATAAGAGATCCCTCTTGCTTCCTGACCATAGCCGACTACTCTCTAAGGCTCTATCTATTCCCTAGCTGCCGAAAGGACCTCACTGCTGCTTTCATCAAATGTACTTCATTCAACAGCAACAGTGTCCAGCAGTTGGGCATTTGAAAATTCCCTGAAATTTCCAGGTTTTCCAGACATCATTTTTATTTTCCAGAGGAAATATTGATTTTTACTTGTTAATTATAAGAGAATATTTGGTATGTTTTTGGGTGATTAAATGGAAGGATTATTTTTAAACTTGCATATTTGAAGGAAAATAAACACAAAACTTCAAAATATTTTAAGAGAAAATCATATCACCACCCTTTCTTAGATTGAAACATTGTCATGCTGGTGCTCAGGAACAAGGTTATATTACAGCCAGACTTTGCTATGAATAGCATTGATATAAAATGATCAACAACTTAAAAAACTGAAGTAATTGACTTTTTCCCTGATTTTGCTAAATATGACAACGCAAGGGAAATTTGACTTCGCAACTTACCGATAAAGGCACGTACTTTACGCCACTGATTTACAGACTATGGCCAATAAGAACACAGGATACCTATACAGAAAACTTTGTACCTACTTTCGGTGATTACAGGAATGCAAGATGTGACAACGCAAGGGAAATTTGACTTAGCAACTTGCCGAAAAAGGCACATTGTTTCCGTTGCTATTTTATATATTGATACTACAGAAATTCCAGAGTCAATTTGATATTTCCCTGAGATTTCCCTGATATTTCCATTGAAAATAAAATTCCCTGAGATTTCCCGGTTTTCCAGAGTGCTGGACACCCTGATCAAGATTGCACTTTAATTGCATTATGGTGTTTTGCCTAAGAAAATGTTGTGTTTTTTTCATAAATGCAATATATATTCTTTTGTGGGAGACATTATCCATAACATTGGCTTTGTCTATATCTATTTAATTGTTGTCAACCATGTCTCACCTCAGTCTAGCCCATTCAAGTCAGTACTACAAATCCAGATTCGTGAGCCACACGGTTAGTTATGTGGCACCCATCACCAAGCTAGTCTGTCAAAAAGATTAATGAAGGGGTATCTACTCAAGGTTAGCTATGGCAATCACAGTATGTATAATGACCATTCATAGAAAGATATAGTATACCTTTAAAGTACACTAAGAGAGTAAATACTTACGGATAGCAGAGATAGAATATATACACAAGGGGATGATTTAGCATCACAAAATAAGTGCACCAAATTAGGGATGTCAGGACCACCCCCAAGAGAAATAGCCTGAAATAAAGAAGTCACAAAATAAGTATTAGGTCTAAAAGCCACAAACGCACCACAAAATATTTCTTAATATCCAGCAAGTAACATATCATATATAGACATATATACCACACATGTTTTCCCAAAAATTAGCATAAAAAACTATGTGTGTGCAGCCATAAAGCAAGCATAACAACTAGAAGGCTAACCACACATGCCTGAACTGCAATCTCAGTTTAAATTTTCACAAAGCTCCTAGATGGTTCCCAAGTTGAGCGCAAGGTGAAGGATGTCAACACTCCCTACAAGAGCCTGCGTCTTATCCCTTTTCCTTCCACCCTACCCTCTTCATCAACCATCCTCCAAGTTCCTGTATGTCAATTCCAAAGTTGAAGGTTTCACTTAGTGGAAGGTCGATGTAGTAGTAAATCAAACTATGTATGCGTCTTCCACAGCTTTATTATTTACAGTAAACTGGTTTCAACAGTTACACCATCACCAGGTATACTGACTATATACCTGATGATAAATCCTCTTACTTAGCAATAATAAGCTATTTGAGCCTGAAATTAAGCAATAATAGCAATAAAAATGATAAATAAATGATTATGATGTACTTATGTACACCTGATGATGAGATACTGGCTGTATACCTGATGATGGCATTATTGAAAACTGACCATGTACTGATCGCATACCAGATGATGGCATAACAGGTGAAACCAACTGTACTCTTATTATAAAACTGTGGAAGACAAAAAGTTTGATTTACCATAATTCCTGAATATCTCAACATGTTGAGACAGGTTGACAACATTGCCACAGTTGCCTCCCCTGTCATGTGTGCAAGGATCAATGCGGAATTTTATGATACTCCTTTCCATGAGTATCCTATCCCCACTAGAACCAAATGCTACTGTCATTGATTTTGGATATCACATCTGCTTTAGTGAGACAGTTTTGACCTAATATTTTAAAAGAATTTGAAAGAAAATATTTCCACTTTTGTATGTTGTGCATAATTAAAAAACAAATAAGTGGATCAACTCAGAAACAGAATTTAGTAATTATACAAATTAAAAATCTGAAAAATTTGTAAAATATTTTGACCAATAGAATTTTATTTTTTAAATACTAAAGCTCCAACATCAGGAAGCTCAGTGTGAATAATAGTACAAAAAATTGTTGACAGATTTTGTTATTTTTTTATACACATAAGTTGAACAGTTTTTTATCAGCCGAGAAGAAACCAACACAACAATTTTTTTTTAATTCAACTGCACAAATCAAGTTATATGTCACCATTATAGTGAGTCCAATACAACCCTGACACTGTAAAATAAATATAAATGTATTATCCCTAATAATTTAATCAGTCAACAGACAGACATAGTTGTTGACAGGACTAAAGACTTTAAATGTAGGCATCACCTATGGATGCACATCATATCTGACAGATATGATTAAATTAAAAGTAAATAGGTTCAGAAATGACCACAACATAGTAGTTGTGGCTTCAGGGTGGTAAGCAATGTTATCCATAAGAGGGCTGAGCTGCTTATGGCCTCACAAGTAAACAAAATATCGTCACACTATTATAGTATATCCAAATTAGTCTATGCTAGCCAATCAGTTATCAAACTGGCACCCCACTAAATACATTATTTTAAGGGTTGTTGTTTTCTAGCATTTGCAATAACTGAAAACACATGATATGTTGCCAATTTGTGTGAAATAATGTGATTATATAGCAGAAGACTATCTCTACCTACAATCTATATTTTCCAAGCATAGTATGCAAAGTTATCATATCACTTCACAGTAGTTGCATCTACACACTTTTATTTTATGACTCTGCTTTGCCACTCAAAATAAATCATTTTGTGCATGTCTCTGTAATTATGATTAATATTTACAATAAGTGCTTTAACCTCTTGCTTATTGTTTTCTACATAATTATTTTGACTGTGGAAGAAACATGACTGTCAAATATCCGTTGACTTCCATGACACAAACAATGAATATTTCTTAAAATCATTGCACTTATTAAGAATCCTTCATCTCCACAGATAATTATAAAAATGTTGAAAATTGTGAATTATAGGATCCCTGTGAATATTCTCCTGAACCTTCGCAATACATAGTCCACACAACCATCAGTGGTACTCCCACAATTGAGTGAAACATTGTGAAATTGTGAGATCACTAGTGGGTGACTGTTGAAGTTACTGCATGGCTAGTTCCGTGGTTCTTCGAAAAAATCAGTGGTACTGTTGTGTAGGGTGGGTAATGGAGGGGATCTCTCCTATGCTGCGGCAGAAGCCAGAACCAAAAGAGCGTTTCGGTGGAGGTACACAGCCCCATAAAAGGAGGCACAACAAAAGGCACACCACACATCACAGTACGCACTATGGAGGAAAAAAGTTTCCCAGTAAACAGAGCACATGCACCATCACTCTGGAAAGAAATTGGCTTCCCTCTCTGACAGCAAATTATTCATTTTTGACGACAGAAATTCAAACACTGTAAGATAGTGGACTCATTATCCTAGTCAGAGATGGATAACCAGCCCCAAGTGTTTCTTGCATTTGCCACCAAATGGAGGCACATAAGATAACCTAGTGAACATTTGTAACATTCTATTTACCTCTCTGGTTCTTGCCATCCTTAGGGAAAAATTAACAGCTTAACACAAAATAAATAGAGCTACACTGCCTCTACCAAATAAATAGAGCTACTCTATGAAATAGATCTTTTTCTCACTTTAGAAGGTGCTGAACGGCAGGCCATAGAGCAGTCGGACAAAAGTTGACCAATATTCTTGATAATATACAATAAACAACACGCCGTCCCAGAATTGTCATGATGAATCCAACTAGATATGGATCAATAAGATAAAAGTTCTGAAATAAAAAAGGACATCATGAAAATAAAACCAAGAAATTTAAAAGTATTATACAACAGTATTATTCCTTCAACCAAAATTGCAAGCAGTTAAAAATGAACAGAAGTCACCTGCTGAATGACACAACTCTGGGAAAAACCCACGGCAAACTAAGCCATAAAAAATAATTTGTCAGGCATTATAAAGAGAATGATTTCATAAGCAAGGAGGCCGATCACAAAAAAGAAAGAGATAATGATAACTTAAGGATGATGACTTAAATTTTCATTAACAGTAAAAAAAAACAACTTTCCAAAAGATAACCGAATGTGAATGAAAGTAATTGAAAATACTACTTTAACCACCCAACACCACGCATATGAGGTCTTCTCATTAAGTTTTGGAACAATTTTTACTATTCATCCAACTGGAATTTTTTAAAGATGTACAAGCTTGCATTGTGTAACTTGCTGACTAAAGAGTAACCTAATCGACTTAGATTATTTAACCTTCTTAGTGCTACCTCCTGCTAGCAGTACTAGCCAGAAGTGTTGAGAGTCATTTAATAAAATGTATCATTTCGAAAAACATATTATGTTATTTTTTAAGATATTTACATGCAGTTTTTTTTTAATGAATAAAAATTGAATTATGTAATAATTATAAAATATTTTATATCGTCTAAAATTTACTAGTAATTTTTTTGATGTACTAAAGTTGTACAATAATTGTGCATGAGCCGATATATCAGCTTGCCGCACTTTTCGCCTGAGATGCAAAAGCCAATATATTGGCTCAATGCACAATGAGGGTTATATCTCTTTGTTTCTGACCAGCGATGGCTTAATCATCATCACTTTATCATCATGAGAGAGACTTCAGAGAAAAGTAATAAGGAGTTTTGTTTTAAACAGGTAAACCAGTACCATAATTAGGTAGCCTAAAAATGCTTGAATTAATTCATAAAGAATTAAATACCTCTCTCCCTATTCAGGCCAAATTAAATCTGCTTCACTATCCCCCTACCCATAATTCCCCAACCCCTGGATACTTCAGCCTACTAATCTAGAAGGGTTATATCTCAACGAATCTAACCTAAGAATCTAGCACTTGATTACACCATAGAGTGGGGAGCACATCACGCCATTTTAGAAAATCCATGGAAATTTACATTGAATTTTCTTCATTACAAATATCAACAACTTCTAACATCTCCAGCCTAAAACAGAAATATTTATGCTAGAAATTAGAACAATGGATATCCCATGCTGATGGCTTACAACCTATACAAAACTATATGTGGCAAAAAAACAGTATGCCGGGTCCTCCTCCTCTTTAACTCCCATTTCCACATAAGCAATTTCACCTTTATTTCTCGCATAAAAGACATGAAAAGCATTCCCTGCATTCCTTGCTATCTCAACTAAACTCATTGGAGAAAGAAATAGTTTCTAAGTTCTCCTGCATTCCTTAGATAAATGGTTGGGAAGAAAATGTATCTTGGGAAAGATCAGATGAAAAGGATGAGAGATATATACAGTTTTACTCGTTACAACCAGAAAAAAGTAATAAGCTGCAATTTCCCAGAATAACCATTCCACAGTTACAGGGTAACTTCCAAATAATAGCAGCAAATATACACAACACTGCCACACCTGTATTGCATTTCCTGCTAATGTACCAATCCTATGAGTCTCCACCTTCTCTAATTTGGAGGAAGGCTATTGTCCCTTCCTTCGGGCTACAGGCCACCAATTGGTTGGCAATAGCCACTTATGAAATCACAACAGTTTCACCATCTTCGCAGCATTTTTGAAACATCTTACCCTTCTACATACTCTAGATACCCCCATGTTTTGTTCACAACTCATGATCACTCATAATGTGGTCTCACTTACATCACACTAACCTTTATATTGTAACAGTCACGGTCGGTTACTCATTTCATTCGTTTGTTGGTCTGTTCTGGTTTTGAGTCACTCCCCCCACATGCATGAGACGAGTCACTTTCCACGACGTTTTTTGTAATACAAGGACTTGAGGGAGGCTCACCTCCTATCAAATACGTGCTCTTAGAAGAAGTATGTGCAACAGCCATCATATAAGGGCTGTTCAAAAAATAATGGGAATTTTTTTACTGCGTGTTATGGATAATTCTTGCAACGTCTGGTTATCAGCGCAGCATTCTCCCTTCCTCCCGATTAGGCATGGTTTCCATTTTGATAAAATCTTGTTAAGTATCCATCATACACCTCTGTAACCGGAGTAATTATAGTTGCTGTGGTGATTTTTCCAATGCCCGAGTTTTGAGGATCAACATTGCAACATCAAATTTTGCATGTAATGCCTGAATCACAAGATCATTTTTTCCATCCCTGTTAAGGGATAGCTCCAAAGATAGCTCAAATGATCGGTCGAAAATGATCGTGTGACTCCAACAAAGTCAGGGATGGCTCCAGCGATAGGGATCCCTATAGCTTTTTCCAACCCTGGGCACGTCCCTTTTTCCGTCCCTGGAGGCATCGCTGACTCCACCATTTAGCCAATCAGAGTGCTCGGCCGCAAAGAGCGACTCTAACGCCATGTTCGGCTTTCAATGGAATGAGAGTAGTTAACATAGAAATGATGCGAAAAGGGACGGAAAAAATGATGGAAAAAGGGACAGCCAAAATGATCGTGTGATTCAGAAAATGATAGCTCGAGCTATCATTGTCATGGTCCCTAAAAAGCTATCATTGGAGCTATCCCTTCAAAGGGATGGAAAAAATGATCGTGTGATTCAGGCTTAAATATGGAAATATTTTACGGAAGCCTTCGAAATTTTCAAGACGGCTTACGAAGACATAGCTCTTAGTCGTGCAAAGTGTTATGAAAAATCTACCCTATTTCAAAATTGATCATCTGCCAGTTCAGAAGGAAAGTCTGGGGTCCCCTGATTTGCAGGTCCCAACAGGCAAAATTAGGTTTATATCACCTTCCTCACAAGAGAGGTCAGGAAAATAAGGGTCAGCATATGGGAGTAGTTACAGGGTATCCAGCAGCTGGGAATTTGAAAATTCCCTGAGAGTTCCAGATTTTCCAGATATAATTTTTATTTTTCCACTGGAAATATTGATTTTTTTCTAGTTAATTATAATAGAATGTTCGGTTTGTTTTTTGGGTGATTAAACATAAGGGTTATTTTTAAACTTGCATATTTGGAGGAAAATAAACACAAAACTTCAATTTAGTTTGAGAGAAAATCATATCACCACCCTTTCTTAGATTTAAACATTGTCATGCTGGCACTCAGGAACAAGGTTATATTACAGCCAGACTTTGCTATGAATAGCATTGATATAAAATGATCAACAACTTAAAAAACTGAAGTAATTGACTTTTTCCCTGATTTTGCTAAATATGACAACGCAAGGGAAATTTGACTTCGCAACTTACCGATAAAGGCACGTACTTTACGCCACTGATTTACAGACTATGGCCAATAAGAACACAGTATACCTATACAGAAAACTTTGTACCTACTTTCGGTGATTACAGGAATGCAAGATGTGACAACGCAAGGGAAATTTGACTTAGCAACTTGCAGAAAAAGGCACATTGCTTCTGTTGCTGTTTTATATATTGACACCACAGAAAATTCCAGAGTCAACTCGATATTTCCCTGCGATTTCCCTGATGAGTATTTCCAGTGAAAATAAAATTCCCTGAGATTTCCCAGTCTTCCCGGTTTTCCAGAGTGCTGGACACCCTGAGATAGTCTCAGGCAGAAATCCAGAAAAGTGAGATAAGAATTGGTCGCACATTTGTAAACAAAAATTGTTGGCATAAAGGAGACCAAGAAGAGGACAAGTAAGGGCCATGGAGAAAGAAATATATACGGAAATGGTAGAACAGAAACAAATGATCAGCTTAAATCCTGTTTCTCTGGCCTTCCACTTGGGTCATTCCATGTCAATTCATCCAGGAAAATTAAGATTTGACACCCACCATCTCAGATTTTGATGAAATTTGGTATGTTTCATCCTTTCATGTAGACATGAAACCATGTGAAGTTTTTCTAGTCTATCTCTACTAGTTTTTTTTCACAACCATTTGAAGTTCAGGTGAAACTGCAGTTTTTCTATGACCAAGGTATCTGAGGGCACTTGTACCTCCAGAGGAAAAAAAATTGTCTGTCTTATTTCTCATCCAATTCTTATGAAAATTTGCAGTTTTATCATAGAAACTATGAGGATTTCCAAAATAAATTGAGTGACATCCTCAGAGATATCAAAAATTCTCTATACACTTATGTTTCATAAGATTTGAGAAAGTTGAATGCAGAAAACAAGGTTCTATAAAACATTGATTATTGACCAAGGGCAATCTGTTAATCAAGCTAACTTTTTTTTCTAATAATCCTAAGGATATAAACCATCACCTTTGAAAATAAAATTCATGGCATTTTGCATGCTTCCTGAGATAAAATATTTTTAAATACTAAAAAAAGTGCATTTCTCAATAGTGATCATCAGTGTTGGCCCTTCCCACAGATATAATTAGACAAGTGTTATACCTCTGTGTACAATGTTTTAACAAATTTTCATGACAAGAAGTTAGTATTAAGTATAAAAATAAGAATTTTTTAATGTGCAGGTCCTGTTTGGGTCCTAAGAGGCTCCCATAATATGAAAGGATGAAACATACCAAATTTCATCAAAATCTGAGATGGTGGGTGTCATGGCCTGGATGAACTGACATGGAATGACCCACTTGCACTTAAGGTTTAATAACTTCCTCCAACCACTTCAGTGGTGTACCTGAAAATATTATACAGCAGTTTTCCTTTCTTCTACAGATATAACCAGGGAAGTTTCCACACTTCAATACATGCTGGAAAATATTTTCATGACCACTTCGAAAGCATAAACTGAGAAAAGCATGCACGAGCATGAGTGAAACATTTGAGGAAAATGAGAGGTCCGAGGAAAAACAATTAATACACCTCTCTTAATTTAAAGTACTTTAATCGGCCTTCATAAAAATGATCAGCTCAAAGCCTGTTTCTCTGGTCTTCCACTTACAAATAAGATTTAATGACTTCATCCAACCTCAACCGCTTCACTGGTGTACCTGGAAACATTCTTCAGCAGTTTTCTGTGCTTCTAAAGATATATCTAGGAAAGTTTCCATGCTCCACTATCGCACCTGTAGGCCTTTTCATGTTTTACTCATACAATTAGGCAAGTCGATGCACAAAGAGGCACATACAAATATTGTGCCAAAATTTCAGCAAAGCCTTCTCATCACTCTTAGCTTTTGAAGAAACTCATAGCCTTTAAGTCACAAACTTCCAGGATCTGACTCCCTCATCACTTGGCTGTGGTTGTTCCAGTGAATCATTTTTATACCCTGAATGCTCGTAAGGTCTGTTATAACTTAGGTGTGAATTGTGAACTAGCAATACTGAGATATCTTAGCCAATCGCCTCGGGCAACATTACTTCCCCTCTCTTCCCTGTCCTCCTCTCTTCAAGACTTCCCCTGCTATATGTGTTCAGGCCTGCATGGTGAGAAAAGGGGCCTCTTGCCATGGAGGTGCTTGCGGTGGAGATACTCCATATATCTTCCTATCCCCCCGAAGGTCAACTACAAACGAAACCCCTGACGCATTGACTCGAAGTCAAAACAGATTTTTCAGCAGTGTATTTGAACTATCGAGGAAACATCTACCAGCTATTAAGTCCACTTTTGGTAAAATGAAGCTAGATGTCACCATCAATACAATAATTGAAATGGCCAACAGAAGACCTTCGATATTTCATTTGGCTGCTCTTTGATAGATGTCAAAATGAGACACATATGCCGGCTTTTGAGAGCATTGGTCATGTTGTTACAAATATATTTACAATATCAGAGGGTTCTAGAGTGATTACAATGATTAATATTGTTGCTCCAAGTATTACACAAACCCAACATTCCAACTTAATCATAGATGGGTTCATCTAATTCTTAAATATTATCATTACATACAAGCAAGTCTCGCAAAAGTTGCAATAGCATGGAAGTAAAACATGGAGAAGGAAGTACGATTCACACAAGAGCTGATTTGACTGGGTAAATACTCAACAATTTATGAAGTGATTTTTATTATAGTAAGATAATTCGAGAGTCAACATCAGCACTCATTATTAAATTGATCTGGTCTGTCATTAAAATTAAGACGTGAGCAACCAAGTAAAGTTGAGAGTCAGTAGTTGCAAATGATGATGGTATGTATCCGATTGAGTGAATGTGGGATGTTTCCCTGTAATATTTCCCCTGAAGATTACCTGCTCAGGCATTTCTTTATCCATGCTTTCCTACACATTCCAATACCCGTTAAGCATTTGAGGCACTTAACTTTATTCGAAGCACTACCCATGCCATATACTTTCGATAGGGACGTGCCATAGAGCTTTAATAAGCTTTAGCCAAAATTTCAGCATAGCCATCTCGTGAGTCTTAGCCTTCGAAGTAACTCCGTCACTTAAAGCAGTAGGTCACAAACTGCCAAGATCTGACTCCCTCATCGCTTGGACACAGTTGTTCCAGTGGATCATTTTTATACCCTGAATGCTAGTAAGGTCTGCTCTAACTTCAGTGTGAATCGTGAACTAGCAATACTGGGATATCTTAGCCAATCGCCACAGACAACAGCACTTTCCTTCTCTTTCCCATCCTCCTCTCTCTGAGACTTCCCCTGCTTTTCCTGTTGAGACCTTCATGGCAAGAAAGAGGGTTCTCATGCTCTGAGACCAGCATCGACTTCACTACAAGGCTCTCTGCATTTCCCTGACTACCAAAAGGTACCTCACTGCTCCTCTCATCAAATGGACTTTGTTCAATTACACTTCATACAGTATCACAGTTTTTTGCCTAAGGGCATGTTGTAATTTCTTATTTAATGCAATATATGCTCCATATTGGGAGAAGTTATTCATTTCAAAGGCTGTATTTGTATTTGTTTAACTTTCGTCAACCTTGTCTCGTCTCAGTCTAGTCCGTTCAATTCAGTGACTATGAATTCATTTTCACGTGTCACAATATGGTACAATTATATGTGAATGGGAATGTTTTTGTGCATTCATGCAAACTGCCAAGTTCTCACAATGCAATTTGAAGAAATACTCGTTCTTATATTTAATAGTGCATGTAAATAGCTCTGTCGAAAAAAAGCCTCCCACTCGATTTGTACAACTTTCACTCCAAAGTGATGTAAGGTAATACTGAATAAGCCACTTAAGTAAGTAAGGGGTTGAAGGAACTATCACCAAGAATAAGGAAAATTGCATGTTCACTGATTTATAAACATTGACAACAGTGGTATGATGATGAAACAGAAAAATACCGGGTCATTAAGAGATACTGAGACAAAAACTAAGAACGCTAAGAGTATGTTATCATTATTAACCAGATATACATGTGTAATGCCAGCTATTTTTTAAGGCCAATATGACTGGATGTTTAATGAGTTGTGAAGATAAAGGTATTCCAACAGAGTAAAAACCAAATTAATATGAGGCTAAGATGGCAATGGAAGTAGATATCACATACTCGAGCACATTTTAAAGATAAACGTGATTTGTTATTCAACAAACTTGTTTGGAAAACCAAGCATAGCACAATAAAGACATGATTTGTATTATGAGTTTAATTGATAACAAGCATCTCATTTGATTCATATCCATGGCGCAATGGGAGATTTTCAAGGAGAGCCTGGGAGAAAAAGAGGACATACTATCTACTACGTGCGTAAATTATTGGGTAGATAATATTCCACGCCATGAAAGTAAAATAACCCAGAGCATTTAAAAGGGGACCATGAAATACAATAATTGAAAATATTCTGCATAACTTACCATCGCATACCGATTGTAAGACTGTGGAAGCCACCACACTGAACGGTACAAGTGAAGAAACTGGATAAATGAAGCGATTCCGGTGTACGCAAACATTAATATTTCAAATATCATATCACTGTCACGAGGAATATTTGGTATTGGGATGTGCTTCGGTGAAATAGCTCTACATCCAGTAGTTGCACCTTCAGTCCCTGGACATGTGGACCTACACAGAATAAAAGTATATTGCATAAAATTGTAAACCACAGCAGGCAGTCATCAGTAATAACATTAATTGAAGCTGTCACTAACGACCCATTTCACCGGTAGCGACTAAAAAAGGTGGTTCATATTAAAAAACGTGACACTTTTTATAGGAAACCATTTCACAGAGACTGCTAGTAATCATAAACATACTTGGACTTATGGCTATCATCGCTCGTCGGAAAATTGGGTGGACGACTGGGATTACTTCTTCCAAGGTTCCTTCTGCCGCCTGGCATTGCAATGGGCTCCTCAGATGCCGTCCCCGAGGTTTTCTGAAAAATATACACTGCCTTAGGCGAAGGATACACGCCGGGAAACTTTTCACGACCACTTCAATAGCGTGAACTGAGAAAAGCATGCAAGAGCATAAGTGAAACTTTTGAGGAAAATGAGAGGTCCGAGGAAAAACAATTAACGCACTCCTCTTAATTTAAAGTACGTTTTTCGGCCTGAATAAAAATACGCAGCCTGACAGACACCATAACAGCTGAGCGCGAGTTCCGCCACCTGCTTTTTTGTACACAACAGAACAACGATATCCGCCATCAGTCAAATTTTTGACACGTTGATGGTTTCTGCATGATGTGCACTGGATAATCACGACTGTTTTCCCCCTTGTTACTGGCTCAAAAATATCATATTAAAGTATTGCAAGATTATTAGTCTGACCGAACACGTAAATGGTATATATACCTTTGAAGGCTGGGTGATTCCCGCATGAATACGGCGACGAACAACTGGAGAATAGGTAGAACTCGATGGGGGAGGTAATGGAGGAGGTCTCTTTAAACTTATGGGATCGCGAGTCAATCTTCGTCTTCGACTGACGGCGTTTGATGAAGCTCCTGAGGTCATTTCGGCTTGGCTCCAAGGCCGCCCCCAAAATCCTGCAACTCTCACAGCGATCACCAGAAGCATGAGAGCAGAAAGCCAGGCAATTCCAGGAACATATGCTACCCTTTTCATATCATCCTCCCAGGCTTCTTTCTCGGGCATGATGCATGTCGAATCCACTCACGTATTTAGGATAAACGTCTCTCTCTCGAGTCATGCAGGCTTCTTAGGCGTCAGCCATAGCTGTAGCCTTCAAAACTTGATTCACAGCCGCGGGGCCAGCGGGACCCTCAACTTGAATCCGAAGACGGATAAGACGCTATCTCCACTCAAGCCCTCTCGAGGCCATGTCAGCCCGAGTTCATGCAGGGTGGTGACTCGGAGGTTTGTTTTATTTGGGTTTTGAAGTCGTTGACGTCATGCGAGTGCCCTCGGAAGTATTTTAGAGCCTTTTTTCAAAATTGGGTGGAAATATCAGATGATGGCGTAATAGGCGTTTTTTCTTCTGCTCAGTTCTGCAGCTTTCTCGTAATATTATAAACATAAAACATGGAGTGGCTTGTTCTTGGGTGTCTTCGTTCGGGTACGCTCTTGTCAGACGCTTTAGAACTCGACCACTATAAAAGGAGTTTTGGAGGAGAGTACTTTTCTTCCCACGCACTTGACTAACTTCCTGCTGGCGTAACCATTCGTTTCCTACTCCGCCATTACCGATGTCATCGTACATTTTATTATCGTCGTTAAGCCACTTAGGTACTCAAGATTGTCTCTGGACCTAATCTACTATCGTCTCATTCATGTGGGCATTTCATTGGCCCATCAACATCCACCGCAACAATACCAAGAAAGACACTCCCATCTAGGCGGGACTCGATCCGCGACCCACGGATTATTAGGCGAGGACTTCATCCCACTGTCACCGGGGACGGCCAGTGACACATCCAAAACGGAAATTTACGCTGCTCGTAATCCGTATGGATCAACTTAGATCAACGTGTGAGCTAATAGAATGGGTATAATAGTTTTGGGGTGATTGATTATGCCAACTGAGGATACAAATCTGAAGGGGAACGTCAGGGTGATTGATTTTATGAAAACGAAGCCCCACTGCGAAAATTCGTGGCACACAGTAAAGAACTACTGTCCCTATACGTAAATATCTCGCACTTATGAGCTGACACTGTGAACCGTACTCCGCATATTATGAGCTATTCCCGAGTCAGTTAAACTATCTTGCGATAAGCTAACTTATTCAATGTTATCTTTCGAGATGTCGTGGAACACCATGATCATTATCAGGTACAACTATTATACCGTATGATGACGCTACAGCGATGAAACGCGTCATTATAATTAAGTACCCAGTGGACATTACAGTTTTCTCATTGAACGTTAACGTTTGATTACTTTTAGAAACATAATAAAGGTCATCATGCAATGAAATATTGTGGTATTTTGCAAAGATTTTCATGGAATAGGTATTTAAGACCTGACGAGGTACCATTCTTATTATAAACTAATCTGATTCTCATCTCACTCACTTGTCTAAATGTCTGCTTTAATTAATCAGTTATCTAGCAGCTTTATGAATGACTTCTAAAGCGTACCCAAAAAAGTATCCAGAACCAGGACAGAATGATTTAATGCAAAAAATAAATAAACTACACAGGAAAGCTATAGGCTTTATTAAAAACTGCCCTAAGAAAATGGAGTGGTGCACAGCCAAAGGAAGAACTAGGTTAGGAGTGTCTCCATGGTTAACCACGAGGCTAATTCACTTTAAAAAAATCAGATCACCCTATTTTCAAGGTACCTATAAAATGGAGGATATTATTTTCGCCCCACACCTAATCTCTGGTCCTCACAGCAGTGCCAACATAGAAGGTGCATGCTCAAGCTGGTACAATAATTCCATCTTATCATGTACCATTGGTGACCAAAACAAAAACTGAGTGAGGAAGACTCCCTAATTTCTCTACTACTACTTTTATAACTACTCATCCCTTATCCCTTCTGTCTTCACAGTATTGGTAATACATTTCAATGAGTTTCGTCAGCAGTATTCATTTTTCAATTACTGTTCACCACTTGTAGGAAGGGGTAACATCACTCATCGTCAGTCCAAATCGATGATGATCCATTAATATTCAACCCAATGATGCTCAACCTAGGTGATCAAGCAGGGACGAGTATTTCCACCCAGTCCCACAATTGCCTCCCCTTTTCAGTTTGATGCTCTAGTATAGTATACCTTCTGCCACATGCCTCTACCATCCAAGTTAACTAGATTCAACATCCTGATGGATTTTTCTCAATGCATACCACATTTTCTTTTGATTCTTCCCATTGGCTCTTCCGTATTGACTCCCCCTTAGGTCTTCAACTTATTAATGAGTTAAAAATCACCATTTCCATTAATAAGACAATTCAATATGGAGATGCAGTCTGAAGTTGATACGGTCTAGTTCCAACTTAGAATAATTCCCAAAGGAACGTTCCAAGCACCCATTCCATGAAAAGAATCTCTTCAAGCATTAACAACAGGAAAGACTTGACATATGAGTATCACTTATTTACTTAGGGACCATCATTTTACGTATCCATCAACACAGTTTTCAACCAGACATGATAAGAAAAATTCATGCCTATTGGGAAGGCAAATAAAGCCATTTGCACCATTGTAGACAGGTAGGTAGGCTGGTGAATACAACATGAGGAAAGGGCAACAGCATTGGTCTACTCTTTGCGAAAGGCACCGAGGGCTCCATTGTATATAAAAGGCTGTGCACCTCAGCCAAGAATGGAGGATATTCACCGAGTCATTATTTGATGCAAACAGCAATAACTTGAGGGTCCTACATGGAGTAAAGGATTACCATTTAGAAAAAATACAAAGATATTTAAGAAATGACATTGTATGAGTTATACAGTGTCTCACAACTTTTTGAGGGATTAAAGTGGTAGCCCCTAGAGACTCTGAGGCTACACGCTAGGCTTAGGTTGCTTGAGAAATTTGGAACTGGTGTGTTTCAGAGTGACACAGGTTATATTATCATGATACCTCACTACATCTCTAGGTCTGACAGAAGCGATAAAATAAGAGAGATACATTTCCGAACAGATAGGTACAAAAACTCATTCTTTCCGTGCACCGTAAGCAACCACAATAAAAACTGAGCTCCCCTAAATACACACTCATAATCCATGTCACCACTTCACCTCCAAAAATCCTATCCCTAACATCTATACATGGCTGGTGTCCTAACACCCTCAGCCACATACCCATGCGGCGGATAGCGGGATAGTTATGTAGATGACTATCACCTGATTTTCAACAAATTTACATTTCTTCCACGGCTGAAATAATTACTTAAAAGCAACAAGCAAAAAGTTACAGCACCTTCTAAATAGTTATCCTTTTTCCATAGACCTGGAGGAGTAGCTATGCAGAGTTGTAACATAAAACATGTAGATGCATGCTTAGGCATTTTCCATTACTTCCTCATTCGACATAAGGAATATTACACAACACCCAAGTAAGGATTGGGATTCAACCTTAATATTTCTACCAACTTGAGCACTCAAACCCAGACCCACTGGAATTTTAAGTTAGCACTCGAGCCACCATGGCAAACATATCCTTGAGAGTATTCCTGCCAAATCTTTCATCTCGGTGACATCACTGAGTGGCTGCTGTTTTTCTGAATGGATTTTTGAAAAAAAAATTAAGCATGGTGTTAAATACTTTATTCCAAGTTCCCAGCATCACTGTGATCTTTTTCTCATCTCCAAATTCATAGTAACAAAAATCAATCCTTTTCCCAATAACATTCGCAAATATTCAAAATAAACTTTAAAAAAATTATTTACAAAGATGGGATTTCAAGGCTATACATAAATGCTGAGATGGGGATATTGAAGGGGTAATGAAGATCATAGTCCAGAATCCACAGCATGATATGCAACAGCATAACATACCAGTCTGTAATGATATAAAAAACTCACTCAAACTTCTTTTCAACATGAATACAGACACCTCAAGTCCAAACACAGGAAGCACACCACAATATTAAATGCAGTCTTCACTGGCAAGTATATCAATCTCCTGTGGCATCTTGAGCATCATCTTGGGGCACAGCTGGCTGTTTTTCAGCTGAGGAAGATTTTTTGAAGTTGCAAGCTATTTCTTTAATACCTGGAAGCCCATTTATCAATGAGCTCACAACTTCAGCCTTCTGTGTGGCAGCTTCATCCCCATCATTCGTTGAAGAACTCATTGTAAGCAGTTTTAAAACCAAATCTAATCAAGAGAAAATAAAGATCAATTAGATAATTACGTGAAATTCTTCATAAATATTTCAAATTAATAATGCCCTTGATAATAAAATTCACTTTAAAATTTGTTATAAATGAAAGTTGGCAATTTTCCACAATATAAACTTTAATACGAATAATATATTGTGGAAAATTGCCAACTTTCATTAATTATGTCATTCCACCACATTATGCCTGAGACATTCTTTTTATTCATTTTAAATCATGGTAAAGACTATAGAATATGTTTCCATAGGTCATCCCATTTGCGCAAAGTTTGAGGAAGGCATTATGCTTGGACAGAAAAAAAACTGGGGAATCTGGGTAGGAGGTGAACTACTGAACAGAAAGAAGACAAGGGTGAAAATATGTATAAGTAAGGGCTAACTACCTGACATATATCAAGTGAAGATGAAAGTAAGCCAAAGCCAATGGATTCCCAGAAACTTTGATTTAGAAGTAATATTACACCTAAATCAGAACGTTTATATTTTCCAATTATTCAATGGTTATGACACTTTACCAGTAACATGATGGCACCTAGAAAGTACATGGAAATTGCTGGATTATTTTCTAAGGTTTGAAAATGTTTCATCATGGCTGTGTATATTCCAAAATTTTTTTGATTTTTCACAAGCTACTTTGAAAGTAGAATATTACTTCCTGCTCAATTTTTTTGTGGTAATTCTACATTCAATGAGTTTCTGCTGAGGTAGGTATATTTCTCTCCTGCCATTGCCAATGGGACAATATACTTGGAATTGAATGAAGCCAAACATTAAAACTTTAGAAATGTTGATGATAAGAGGACTTGTCACAGTAATGCCTACATGGAGTCACCAGCAGGTGTGAATAAGGGCACAATTCCAGAGAGGAAAAATCATTTGCCTCAATCAACTGCGACACAAACTCGGATCAAGACCAGAAATCAAGCAATCCACATTCAAGTCCTAGTCAAGGAGGGTCATTTTCTCTCCGTGGAATTTTCCATGAAATTAAAACCCTAGAGGTAAAAATATTTGGTCTGTAACTACTCTGTATCTAGGCTGTAACTGCTCTGAAACTAGTCTGTCACTGCTCTGAAAGACTAATACATAACTGATCGGGAAGTTGTGTTACTGGTCTGGATTTAGAACATCTCTACAATCCAGACCAGTTCAGGCCAGTTACAGGCCTTCCAGATCACATACAGGTCTTTCAGAGAAGTTACAGCCAAGTTACACAACAGTTACAGACCAAATATTTTTACTTAGGCCCGTCTAAATTTGAGAAGCTACACAGAGCTAAGTTGGTGATGCATGGCACATTTACTGTGCCACCGTCATAGCAGAACAAAATTGAGAAGATTTGAAAGATTTGTTTCACTGAGTAATGAACTACTGCTGAATGGATTAGGGGCTGACCATAATCCACGTAGACACCAAACAGGGGTGAGGGGGTTGGATGGATGTCTACATAAACAATAATAGAGATTATCATAGCCATAAGAGTAGTTTTTCTTTTACTTACCTTTCCATAAAATCAGCCTAAAATTACAGATAGCCCATGACAATCAATTAATAACCCGTTTCACTTACATCACAAGATACAGCTTTTTCCGCAAAAAAAAACAAAAACTCGGTATGGACAAGAGGGGGAAGACAGGGGGGAGGGGGAGGAGGGGGTCCAGACGAAGCTGCGAGTATCCACGAGAAGGGTGGGGGGTTAAAGAGTGGCCTTTTTTGTCTACGTGGATAATGAACAGCCCATTACTGATTTTACAGCAGTTAAAACCTGCTCAAACCTAGTGTTTAGCATGTATAATGCAGCAAAACATAGAAAGCTGCTTTGTTAACCCTCCGCCGGGCTACTGGGACGATATCGTCCATGCGCGCTCGGCCACATTGCTGTATCTCGAAGAGGAGGAGTGGGGGGACCCGGGTATCCTCCCCTAAAAAAACTTTGGCCCAAACGTAGACGAACCCAACCGACACCGGTCAGTGTGCGCGCAGCTGTCGCGCAGTAGACGCGGTTAAAGTTGACGCTTGGACGATATCGTCCCAGTAGCCCGGTGGTGTATACAAAAAACACGATTTTGAGGTAAGTAAACAAACTTCATTTTTTGGTCCCAAATGGCATTTTTCAACTATATCCAACTAACACCGCGGGATAATATAGTTATAAAATTCCCGGAAGATAAAAGGCATTATTGCAGCATTTGTCCGTCTGACAAGAGGAAAAAAACCGTCTGTTGCTGTTCCTATTGCAAAAAAGCTGCATGTGATGATCATCGCGTAACCATGTGCTTGAATTGTGTTGGGAATTGAGAGTCTCGAGACAGTATATTTACTTAAAAACTATTTTTCAATAATAAAACATTGTATTTTTATAAATAAAAGCATTATTTTTCCGTAAATACTCGAATTTCATCAGATTTTTCTGCTCAATAAATTGTCCATGTTCAGGCGTTCAAATAAATATGTTTTTTGTAAAGGGACCAAAACTGAGTTAGTGATTTTGAAAGGCTTATATATGAAGAGTAAATCCCCAAAATATTTTTTCTTAATATCAATTAGGGCCCAAGATACGAATTTTTTAGTAAATCTTAATTTTTTCATGTTCAAAAATTTATATTGGGACAGTGTTCAAATATTTTTTAACACAACCGGCGGGGACATCTAGAAAAAGCCTAGAACTTATTTCCTGAATTTTTTCAGAATTTTCGGTCGTCTATAGTTAGGTTAAAAATGGCCCGAGATGAAATCGTCCCAGTAGCCCGACGGTGTATACAAAAAACAAGTAGCCCGGCGGAGGGTTAAAGGTTGATAATTTTTACACATTTTGACAAGAACGAACTCAGGGCCCCAAAACTGTGAAAATGAGAATTGATGTTGAAGTCGATTGTGTTAATTTTGTTGCCGATTGTACTGGGAAGAAAACTGGGATAACTTCCAAAAAAACTACAGTAATAGGTATATTAGAATGTTGATTGTCATAGAACGTTATAAACAAGTGAATGGTGAAAGCTTGAGCTCCTTGCCACGATGCAGTCTGTTGTGAAAGCAGAAAGATGGGCACCTCTAACAGCAACAACAAATCAGATGCATGGAAGAGATTTATCCTAGGACACAGGCCAATTTTGGAATTTTTTGAAAAAGTATGTTCTATGGGCCATAAAATTTTGAATACAGCCGGTTGAAATGATATTGTACGGAATATGGCACATAAACCAAACATGCGACACATGCTCAACACTTACCATAATAAGACTGAAGGTTGGCATTGACTTCAGGTTGAAGGTGAGGGCGCAAGAACGAGAGAATGCTGGGTACAAACTTCCCAGAGGCATGGAGGATTTGTCCCGTGGCAGCTTGGAACAATACCAAAGATGCTAAATGCAAAGCTAGGGCAGGATCATCAGATACAGCATTCAGTTTCTCAATGAGGGCACCACGGTGAGCCTGCATCTGCATCCTGAAAGAAGTCAATTATTACTCAGGCTACAAAGTGACGATAATTAATGCAGTGAAACCACAACACATACCCTCCACAAAAATGTTTATGCACATTTTGAGGAAACTCAGGAACAAATGAAGGATGGCTTCAGACTCCAAATTGATATTAAACAATGATAGTGATATCTGATCCATTCAACATTAATCAAAAATGCAATTAATTAACAATAGAATAAAGCAATTAATCTGGGGCACATAGTTGGGTACTTTTCTGCAACAATCAATGTACCTATTACAGACACACTAAAGGCTGGGACACAATCAACGTGTACGTGTAACGTGAGCCGTTAACGGGAATACGCGAAAAGATGGCTGACGGGAAAGTATAGCGAACGGACACAATCAACGTGTACGGGGAGTGCGTGTACGCGAGAGATGGGCAACATTCATCTCTCCTCGTGTCCCGTACACGAAAAACCAATCAGAATAGTCCTACGAATCCGGGAATGGGAGCCATCTGTCGGCAGATACATCCAACTGTTGAAGATTGCTCTTGGCGAAGACAACTTATTTACTTCCACACTTGTTTACACCTGATCTCTTAGCTGCGCCTGCGTTAGTCAATTGTTACTCCAGGCCGCGTTAACGTTGATTATGACCACTGACTTGGGTTCCCCGTCTCCCATTGTCCCGTTTACGTCTCGCGTCACACGTACACGTTGATTGTGTCCCAGACTTAACAGTTAATGTGCCATTGGATGAACATTACATACTGTGTCATCAGTTTGTGGGGTTAAGATATACTTTGAATATTAAACTCTATTCCACCCTTCCCTGCAATATTACAAACAAACCTTTGGTAATTCTACATTCAAAATTTTATTTGCATGGGCCCAACACGTGTCTGTATTTGATGCCACAGCATCTACATTGTTGTTCATGCATCCATGATACAGAGGTGAATAACACTGAATATTACAGTAATTTTCAGGAGTTGTGGTAAATTACATAAAGTACCATAGTAATATTCAGAATGGCCAATCACTAGACAGAATGCATTAAGCAAATCAAGGAGGAATAATGACAAAATTAATGGGTAACCTGAAAGGAGAGATGACTGGAACACTGAGGCCAATCTTCATATTGACGTCAATCAATTATGATTACATGTCACACCCTACAGCAAGGTACCTGTAGTGCATACACTGAATTTGTATATACTATAGTCATACAGTCATTCTGCTGAAAACAAAGGTCTGAGGTAACATAATTTAATTTAATCCATCTAAGCTTATATGTATCAACATTATCACTTACTTTTCTTTCTTTTTATCCTGTTTCCTCAACACAACGTCACAAATGGATAACGCTCCTTCAGCAGCCGTTAGGAATTCATCAATTGAATTCCCAGACAGAGATTTGTGCAGTTTCATTAATGGCTCCCTCACTTGCGGAGTCACCTCATTCAAAATTTTAATTCTTATCTAAAAGAGAAAAGAATATAAACATGTTTTTAAAAACTTGACCACTTTAATTGTAATAATAAAATTGATTCCTTATCGAGAGGCCACAAACAGTTTGGAGATTGGGAGCACTTAAGAGACTGAAAAAAAATAATCCATATATGACATAACCTCCAGTTTATGTTACTTATTGCTGAAAATGTTCCAGTGGGTCATTGCTGTGATGGACAATGATTTAAAGGACATATTGACATTTCAGAACTGACACAGTATGCTGTGCAGGAGAGACCTCATGAAATCAGGCCTGATAGAGTGGAAACTATTAATATCCCTCATGAAAAAATCAAAAATTGATGTTTCCTTAACATTGACAGCTAACAATGAAAACATGCAAGTTTTTCCAGGCAATAGAATATCATGAGCACATAATCAAAATTACATACAGCTCATTACAGCATGGAAAATGTGAGCTCTGTCATTATAAACAAAAAATATTTTTAAAACACAAACGTTCATTCCTTTAGCATGAGTACCTAGCCAATGGAGTAAACTTGGATCAATAGCTTGTTGATGGTAAGCAGGTAACCACCAACTGCACTGATTACTAAACATGGACATGCATGGATGGCACTTGTTGGTAAATGATTGACCTTGATTCAAGTAATTAGCAGTTAAAATTTTTCTATCTCATAGCTTGGTGATACAATCCCAGTATCATAAAACACTTGCTCCAGTTTTTTTCCAGTGGCGATATTTTAGACAGAGATTCATATTTACATTATAGTAGGTTCACACCAGTAAAAATACATGAAAATCATCAATAGAAACATTTGCTTAAGAAGCTTCAATTCCTACTCCTTAACTCCCGGAAGTTGTCCACCAAGTGACCTTATGGACTTTAGGGCCTTCCATAGTTCACATATACAGAGGAGGCTTTGGAGCATCATGAAGCATTACACCCAAATGTGATAGTTGCAATCACATCAAACTACTTTCTGATCTGGGGGGAAAGTTAGTGACTTAACCCTCTTAGTGCCACCGAAATTTGGTGGTACCAGCAAAAAGTGCCAGCATGAATTTGGGAGTTTTGTAGCACCCTATGAAAAAAAAAACAATATGAAGTTACTATTTTAGATATGAATGTAATTTTTTTTATTTTTTGCAACAAAATTAGTTTGAAAAATAATTTGTGCTCGTGCCGATATATCGGCTCATGGCACTTTTAGCCTGTGGAGCAAAAGCCGATATATCGGCCTGCCACACTAAAAGGGTTAAATAAGTCCTTTGTCTCTCATGATGCCTAAACGGGCATTAGTGGATATGTATGGCATAAGCAAAAGATCCTGGCGCACTTCTGCATGGCAGAAGTGAAAGGTAAGGTGGAGGGAGTGAAGTGAATGGACGGAGGGGAAGGTAGAGAATGGGATGGCTGAGAATGAGGCAGGGGAGCCAAACTACTTTGCCAGGCACATACACACAAGGCTAATAAGCAAGTGGTTTTGCTTCATCAATGCCATGCTTTACCCTTGCACTTTGTCACACCTTTGCCACGAGCAAGGAGAGGTAGTGCAAATAAAATGCAGCATACCGGGCGCCTGGTAGCTGTGAATCATGGAATTTACCGAGGCACTAAGATTGGCAGCAACTAGAAAAGGTTTTAGCAAATCAGCAACTAGAAAACAACAACACTGACGCTCCACAATTTACAACCTCCATCCCCCGCCAGGCAGAGTTTTAAAAGTTCTGATGTTCATGTCCCAAAATTGTCCACGGCAGAGCGCCAGTTTCCTTTGCGACTGCTACAAAACTCACTTTAGAAATCATAGCGGCCACTGCTGAGCTCACCTCACAGCTTCACAACTTTTTTGTGCGGTAAGTATTGACATATGTCAAATTTTCCCACTGAGGTAATATGCACCTGATGTGAGATAGAGGCCATCAAAAATTGTGTGAACCTCAAGTGAAACCAAACTTCACTGGAGCAAAAACTGAGAACAACTTACGTGGAATTTCACCTGCATTTTCATCAACCATTGACAGTGTTAGGACTAGGGTTAATGATTGAGCAAAACATAAGCATCCTCAGCAGCTTAAATGATAGCCAACATTACCAACACAGTCAACTGTCAAGTAAAACAATGAGCACACAAGACTTTTGGCCCTAATAGTATTAGTTATCTCTCAAGGTTTCCAAATTTCTCAATGGTTTCTCTCTCACACAACACACAAATTTCTAAAATGAGAAAATATTAATGGTGCCAATATAAGTGTGGGGAGAGCTCAGTAGAATATAATACCTTAATAATTGATAACCATTCAAGGTTCATTGGGTAAAGAACACACCAGTGTGAAAACAAATTACCTCTGTGGTTATTTGAACACAGAAAATATAAATGATGCCAACACTCAGTGTGCAAAAAAAGTTGTAAAAGAGTGGGGTGAGCTTAGTGGAGGCTGCCATTTTGTTAGCTTCTATTATGCTGCAAGGGAGAAAGTTAATATTTCTTAACAGTTGACAAAAGTTGCAGAGCTACCCTGCAGAAAGGCACATTCATCTACCCCACTTTATAACTCAATAACTGACAACCAGTCAAGGTTCATTCTGGCAAGAAGACAGGTGAAAACAAATTAGAGTGAAGAAGAGTGAAAACAAATTACCTCTGTGGTTATATCCTTAGCTCCTCCTGCTCTCACAGATCCCTCTTTTGAGGCATAATCAAATATTTCATTCGCAATATCAGTGCACATGGATCGAAGAAGATGTTTACTGAATTGCCCCAGTGCGCCATCACCAGGATTGCCATCTATCAGCTTGGCTCCTCGTTCATAAAGACGAACATCAGTCATTAATGCAGATAACCTCTCCTGAAGTTCTGCATGAACTTTCCTTCGAGACTGAGCAGATGATGCTACTGCAGTCTCTAAAAAGTTACGAGCAGCTGCTTCAGCTTTGCGCTGAATGGACCTGGACAAAGTCAATTGGAAAGAAAGCACTGTCAGGATATTCATATTCTACAACCATCAATGCATAAAATAACTAGAATCCAACATCTGAATTTCAATGACATATACCAAAAGAAAGATTACATGAAAATGAATGTACTAGGTGGGAATTAATGAGCAGTTTTGATTGATGAAATTAAAAAAAAAAGTCGAAATACACAAAAAAAATACAACAGGATAAAAAAATATCACCGAGGTGCGAGAAGTGACTTTTAACACATGAAATCTCTTCATCAATTTATACAAATTATAAACAATTTATAAAAATTATTTATTATACGAGAAAAAAATCAAAATCATAATGAAACTGCTAACCACGAAATAAGGGAGTAATGGGATAGAATTCACAAGTAGTGTAGGGTAAGCATAATTTGAGAAAGATCACAAGTGATGTCCTTGAGAATTACAAGAGTTTTGTTGAAACCAAGGTCAGGGTGTTTCCATAAAAATTGTGAGGAAATTCAACAGTCTTTGTTACTTTGATGTCATGTTATAAGTATAAATTCTTCGGCTCACACAAAGCATGCAGCAATGAAAAGAATAACTGCCACACTCACGGTTGAAGAAAAGTTGCAATCTCAGAGAGTAGATCAGAAGAAGCATCTTGCAAAAACTCCACTTGTGATGCATCCTTGTTCTCTAGCTCAGCAAGCTCCTGCAGTTTTTCCTGCGCTTCTGAGAGCTTGAGAAACTCGAGCCCTGCTTTGTTATTCTTCATGCCAGTACCTTTATTGCCACCACCACATCTTCCCTCGTCTTCCTCGTCATCGGAGTCCCCACCTCCTCTCTTGCTTCCATAATGCTTCTTTTTAGTAGACTTGGTTTTAGTCTCTCGTCCCTGGAAAGACAATAAAAAATTCGACCAATACGGCTACCAATCAATTCTATATCTACCTTCCACACAGCACATACACACTCACAGAAAATTAATGCACTAACAGCCCATTACAATGGGCTCAACTTGAAAGTAGTGATAGCCTTCTGCTTTGATAACCAATTGCAACAGTGCCATCTGCGTGTAAGTTTTTAAAAATAAAGAGAGCAAGAAGAGAGTGAAAACAAAGAGAAAAATGCAAACAGCAATGAGCAGCAGCAATCACTAGAGAAGCTTTGAGAGCACCAAACAAGAGCCATATAGAGCTAATAGACTGCATTAAGCACTAGGGTGGGAGGTTCATTTTTTAAAGTTGACTTTAACCCTTTGAGTGCCACGCGACGATATATCGTCGTTTGCAGAATGTGCCAGAAGTGCCAACGACGATATATCGTTGTCTATGAGGAGACCTGTTAAAACAATGAGTCATTACAAAAAAATTATTTATTTCACATTCATTAGAAAAAAATATTCACTTTCAAATACAGGAATGATCATGTAAAAATAGTAAAAATAATAATTAATTAATTTGCCGTAATAAACAAATAATAATTTTATGAATAAAGGCCTTCAAATATATGAAAATACCCATGGCACTTCTGGGAGTACCCACCAAAAAATTGGTGGCACTCAAAGGGTTAAGTGAGCACCAACTTTAATGTACAATATTTTATTTATTCGGCAAATTTATAGTTTTCTATCTTAATGAGCAAGGAGTTACTGAAAGTTGAGAGAAGCTCACATTTTTATTATTACACATGAAGCTGTAAAATACTGAAAAATTATAGATTCTTCTGGCTTAAGGACTAACTCACATGCAGCTGGTAGATATGAGGAAATTGTACCAAAGAATCCAAATGGTATCATTGATCTATCCACCACCACTGTTTTTATCTCCTCACTCCAATTTTATTTATTCTCTATAAGTATTACCTGTGCTGTTGTTTAGATTGTGATAGGTTCTTAAATAACGTTTTGTTACTTTCAGGTGCCACTCAGTGGTCACACTAAAGGTCAGGTGCTAAGAAAGAAATGCTGAAGGCTACACAACATTGAGAAATATGCACCTTCCCAATGGAAATTATGATGAAAAGGCAATAATGGGAAGTTGTGTTCAACAGGGATAAATTATGTCTTGATGTTTCTCAGAATTATATTCCCACATAATTTTTCTTTGAAATTGGTTAACTTATTTAAATTGCTCATGTTTGACCTAATGAAAATTCTGAGGATCATTTTGAAACAGATATTATAGCCATTCAGGCATATCCAAGAGGTTGGTTTCTGTAACATTTTCTCGGTTCTGAATGAACATACTACAAAGGCCCCTTTGCTGAATAAGATACAACCCAGAAACTCATTGACCAGGCCACACCCATAATTTGCAGAAATACATGAGCACTATTTTAAACATTTCACACAGTCATATAAGTCTATTAATTTTCATGATATGAAAATAACCAGAGGGCATCAAGTGACATTTTTGGGGTGAAAGAGAGAACAAATTCTAAAGTTCAAATACATGCCTCTTAAATGTGTTTCTCCCAAAACTCAGACGAAATCAGCCCACTTATAACACTGAGCCTCCATATTAAAATTCACTTAAAGCCATGAAATACCATACGAAGAAACAACAAAAAATCTCGGAATAACATTCGACCAGCAACTTAACTGGAAAAAACAAGTTCAAAACACTAAGCAGAAATGTCTGAGTATCCTTCATCAACTATATAGAACCAAGAGCATCATACCGCACAAAGTACGCACTACCCTGGTGCAATCATTAATCTTTCCACATTTAGACTACTGCTCCTCTTTATTTACAAATCTCGACGAGGAAAGTAATAACAAATTACAAGTAACAATGAACTCTTCAATGCACTTCATCTTTAACCTCAAAAAAAGGGATAGAATTTCAATCACTTACGCCCGCCTAAATTGGTTAAAATTGAAACAGCATCGCTTGCATCATGTTATCTTGCTCACCTATAAAATCTTATCCACCGGGAATCCCCCTACCTGTCGAATAGGTTCACTAGGAGGAAAGACATATACACATTACACACTAGGAACCACTCCGACGACCTTCATATCCCACAACATAGCACGCTTCACGTCAGCAAATCATTCATCGTAACTGCTAGCAGATTATGGAATTCATTGCCATCTAACATTAAAAATCTGAAATCTATTCATAGTTTTAAGGCCAAGGTTTACAACATGCTATTAAATAATCCCGAACAGCTGCTCACAATGACAATGAGTAAACCTTGACAATGTTAATGGCGTCAAGTGTAATTTAGTACTCTTATTTTTTTCTGTCATTTATTCACAGTGGTATGAAAATGTATTTTAAGTTTTATAATTTTGAATATTTGAAAGAGTGACACTTTATTGTTACCATGTTATTACGTTGAACAATGTCATGTCCGATTCTGTAGGTACATCTTTATTATTATTTTCTTTTTTCTTTTTGAATTATTTTGTAAACTGATGTTTAATTCTGAAATCAAAGATTAAAAATAGAAATTAAAAATTTATATTCTTACGGCCAAGGTTTATGATATCCCATTAAATAATCCAGAACAGCTGTCTAGGTGACAGTAACAATGAGTAAACCTTGAAAAATGTTAATGGTGTCAAGTGCAACTCAGTTCTCAATTTTTTTTGTTATTTATTCGCAGTAGATTGAAATTGTACTTAAAGTTTTATAATTTAAAATATGTTAAATTGTAACGCTTTATTATTACCATTCTATTATTTTGAACAATGTCATTTCCATGTCAGTAGGCACTTTTTTGTTATAATTTTTTCTTTTCAAATTTTTTTGGTAAACTTATGTTTAATTCTGCTATGCAAAACTTGAAAATAGAAATGTAAAATTCTTATACTTTGTAATCTGCTGTTCTTTATTAATGTACAAAATCGTCTCCTGGGTATAGTATATCCTATGACAATAAACGGTGTTATTATTATTATTAAAGTGGCTGCATAGAATCTGTATCTGACCAAATGACCTTCACTGTTCCGAAATAGCATGCTGCTGCAACAGTAGCAGTACTCTTTTGCTTTCCACAGCATGGCATTACTTGGCATAATTAGATGTGAATTTCAGAATACCCCCATGGTTAGGGTGCAAGTCCCACTCACCTGTGTTCCACCACCTCCCTTTCCTCCAGTAGCCTTCTTTCTCCTTTCTTCCCTTCGATCACCTTTCATGCCAGCATCATCTCCAAAAGCTTCCCCTGAAGTCCCAAATCCCCCCTTTCCTGTCATCTTTCCACTTTCCAGTTGAGCTTGTAGATAGGCACCAGACGCTACAGACTAGAAAAAATAAATTATGTAGACAATTGGACCCTATAAATTAATTTTCACTGATCCCTAGCAATATTTCAAATATCTATTGGACAATCTCCAATCCCACTGAAATATCCTTTTTTTGTTAATCCAAAAAAATACACATGCTGAAATATTTAATTCTTAGGACATCATTTAACACTTCGGCTGCATGTGACGAATATGCCTCATCACTGTTTTTATGAACTTCTCCCTCTCCCTACACACAGATATAAAAATGCAGCCTATTAGCAAAAGGGTTAAAAGCACCCTTGCAAATTTTATACAAATGAATCTATATTAATTAGAGAAATGAGTATTTCTAGAGAAATAATAAGTTGGAAATCACAGTTTTACAGGTCAACAATTTGCTGACTTTTCTGGCTACATCATGGAAATCATCAGGGCCTGTATATCTTTTCTGAGCTCAAACTAAGGCTGTTAACTAATTATTCCAAATATAGGACCCAACAAAATGGATTTCTTTGCAATGAAACCCTCAAGATATGATGTCTCATTAAAATCATTTGAGTGATTTACAAGATGAATTTTACAATGTCCTACTCCGACTCATGAGAATTTATGAGAATGATGTATAAGATACTTAGTTTCAAATATTAAATAAGATTTGAACTGCAGATTTGAAGAAACATATCATACCTCAATGGTGAATGGCTTATTTACCCAATACACACAGCCATAAGTGTATATATATTTAACATTCATGCATAACGGGAGGTACTGTATGCCAATATTCAATCAACTTTGTACCTTGACTTTTAATAGACTTTGCATTCATTAACCCTTTAACGCGTAGCATGACCATATGGTTACAGAATGAAGTAACTTTGTAATCTCGAAACAATAAAATGTCCCAGGGCCGCCATCTTGTCTACACAGTTTTAAATTGTTGTGAAGGGCTTTTAGAAGAATGAATGGCAGTTTTCAAACCATTATTATAACGTTTGGTGCTGTCAAACTCGTGAGACCTTTCTGGTGCCATTGAGGCAAATCCTTACGGATTTCTGTGTAGTGTAAGTATCGTCTTAAAAAATACTTGGGTAAATGTATGTATTTTAACTAATAATATTAGCGTATGTAGGTTCATTTAAATGTATTTCTATATTATTTTATATGTATCTGCTTTAGTAGATATTTTATGAGTAGTTTTTCACAGGTGTGACCATATTGTCATGCTAGGCGTGTATGGGGTCAATTGTTTTCAAATTCGGGGATTACTATTTTCTTATTGTTTTCTGCATACATAAATATGATCTCTCGTAATTTGAATGTATTTACATACTTTTGCAAGTTTCAGCCATAGTTTTAATTAAATAAGTTTATAGTTTTTGTGGAGACGTGACATTGCAAGAAGCTTTTGACATTTTGGAGTATGAGGATGTTGATAAAATATACATCGAACGTCCAGATGTACATGACCTCACAAACGAAGATTCAACCATTGAGGATGATAGTGGTCTGAAAACTGAATTCCTAGTGATGTCCCAACTACTTTGGTAAAAAAATCTAAGTAGCCGGCAGCTCCGGGGCCCTACGGAAGTTGTACTTTCCAAAGCATCAACGACAACAGCTATCCCAAAACACTAAGTGGTCCGAAAAAGTAAGTCCATTATGAAGAAGAGAAAGAAAACGTTGGTGCAACAGGAATGGAATACAGTGGAACTGCAGAAAATAATCCCTATTTTTCCTGACCCCAATTACTCCAATGAGCGTACTTTGAGTCCAGTAGAACTATTTAAATAAATCATTGACGATAACATGTTGCGTTTTCTTTTTGCCGAATCAAATAAGTATGACCTTCAAAAACCTTTTTTCCACACCCAAATATAAGCATAGAAGAGATGAAAAATTTCATCGCTATATTGCTACTGTCTGGATACAACAACATTCCTTCTAAAAGAACATATTGGGAATCAAAGAGAGAGATACTCAATTATCTAGTTTGTAATGCTGTGTGTTGAGATAAATTTCTTCAAATTTGTAGCTTTGTTCACAGCGCAAATAGTACGAAACCGGATCCAAATGATAAAATGTCGAAGTTGAGGGCCTTCTATAATATTTTGCATGACACATTTGCCTAAGTTTAGAGAAAAACAGCATTTATGTTATGATGAATAGATGCTACCTTACTTTGGCTGTCATGGATGTAAACAATTCATCTGTGGAAAGTCTATCTGACTTGGCTATAATATTTGGTGCATGAACACTCCAGCAGGTTGTCTAGTGTCATATGACTTTTACCAGGAAAAGTCCCCTAAACCTAAAATTGAGTATGAAAGTGTTTTTGGTAAGGCTGCCACATCCATGCTCAAGATTCTTGAGAACTTTCCAGAAGAAATGAAAGTATGGCCATTTCAGCTTTACTTTGACGATTTTTTTACTGGAACTCCTCTCCTCACTCACCTCAAAAAAACAAGGATATGGAGGTACAGGAAAGACTCTTGAAAACTGAATTCCAAGTGATGTCCCAATTACTCCAGTAAAAACTATGAAGAGGAAGAAAAGGGGATCTCTTCATAAGATTACAAGCAGCGACGAAATCTCAACAGTACACTGGGTTGACAACTCAGTTGTGACAATCGCATAATCGTCGTATGGACAAGTCATTCAAAAATTTAGAAGCTTTTCAATGTATTTTCAATACTATTTTCAAACTTGTATTGTGCTTAATAGCCTTCATTATTTAACCATGTTCTATAGCGTTTTTCCAAATTCTGTTGCTTTGTAACGTGCACCGAGTTTACTAAGTGTTCTCTTGCATTTCAAAGAGTTCGAATTGAATTAAAAATTAAAATATTTGTGTATTTGTTTAAAAATAAGTAATTAAATGTTAATAAGTCACTTATAATTTAAAATTATATCGCTATTGATGTTTTTGTGCAAGATAAGTCAACCTCAAGATATTAAAATAAAAATTTTTCATTTGGAAAAAAATTGACTACACAACTGCCTAGCATGACCATATGGTCACGCCCTATAACTCTGCCATTTCTAATCTTATGTAGCTAAAACTTTGTGATATTTATATTTATGTGCGGCAAATAGTCATATGTACAAATCAAGAAGATTGGACAAAAAGTTTTCCTCGGCGTTAAAGGGTTAAGTTAATTGAACTAAAATTTTAGTTCCCATGAAACAGTAGCGAGAGGCCATAGCCATGAAATCAAGAAAGGAGAGTAAATTCTTGGGCCACAGTTAGAAATAACCAATACAAGAAAATCACATATTGTTAAACCCTAAGACACCCAATGTTCCGATATATTGGCCTCATCTGGTTGGCCTGAAAGGTGCCGATACTTTGGCTGTAACTCCAACAAGTGAAATATATCGCAAGACTTCTGGGAATGAAAAATGAAATTTCCACGAGAGCAAAAGGGTTGAAACAAGTCTATAGACTCTTGCCCCACAGGGCCTAGGTGAAACATGATCAATGTATAAATAAAGAAAACATAATATTTTCCATTATGTAATTTTACATGTCCTTATTTGTCTACATCAATATCTAAAGCACATATCTCTGAACAAAAAAATCCATTCCATAACAATCCATACTCACTTCTTCAGCCCTTTTCAGCGCCATTGCTTCCAGAGGTTCAGCCAGGGACTTAAGGAAAGACTCAGTAACAACAAAGGACTGACAAAATATGTGGAACTTTCCACTGTCATGGTTCTTCAGCGCTTTGGATAAGAGTAGGCCAACATCGTCCGAGGTGAAAACTGATGGAAGAATTTGCTGAAAAAAAGAGATAAAAACATTCATGAAATATTAATTTGGCCACTGAAAAGAAATAATCAAAAGGAAATACATATCACAACAGTTACATATCCGATCTATCAATTATATTGAGTATTATAGTTGAGGATTTGCTATTCAAAAAAGGGTTGTAAGAATCATGGCTAGGAAATCTCCATGCCCTCCGTGTCGACCACTTTTTAAAGAGCTTAAATCACTGCCTCTTCCATGTATACATATCATGCTTACTGTGTTTCTTATTTGGGAAAACAGAGATTCAATGCTGAAAAGCTGTCATTTCTACAAATCCACCACAAGAATGAAAAATGATATACATCTTTTCCCAGTCACCAAAAAAAATAAGACAGCAGAAGAGCCTAAAGTTATGGGTTTTAGACTATAAAACAAACTCCCCAAGAATTTTACAGATGCATGCAGTTCTGCTTCCTTTTAGCAGAAGCTTAAAGCATTTTTATTGGGCAAATTGTATCATTCTGTTAATGAATTCCTAATGGACAAAGAGTTGTAATTGAATATATTTTTTGTCTAAATTGTATTTTCTTTTTTGACTTGTCCCATTCAACATGTATTTGTTGGCACAGGATTAAATAAATTATTATAATTATTATGGAATTTGGGCCAGCATTTAATTAAGACGTATTCAAACAGTACAGTTGCCTTTGGAGTCCACCTAGTGATGCTTCCTTTGAGATGAGTACATTTGAATGCAACATTATGCAGGACCCTTGTAAGGTTGTGAGGCAAACACACCAATTGCATTTGGTTTTTTGGATGCGATTAATTGCAACATGCAGAAATAAGTAGGTTGGGAGAGGTAATTACCCACCTCAAATTACCTCACACTGCACGTTCACTAAACCTGACAGGGCCCATGATAAAGAAATTGCTAGTTATAACTAATAGATACGGAAGCTTTTTTGCTAAATCACTTACTTTTTCAACATTCTATTCTATTCTACTATTCAACACTGAACATTTTCTTCAAATGTTCAGTGGAAAATTGCCTCCTACAAGGAATCCCTGAACCATTATGACTTAATTACACCGAGATTCAGGTAGAAAATTCTCTATTGGCCTAAAATCTGTGCATCAAATTACGTTTACGTTGAATTCTCTCCAGTTGACCAGGAGAAAAATTATTATTGCAAGTATGATTAAGTAAATAGCAAAGTTGCCTGAGCAGCCTCACACACAACAATGGCTTAACCGCTTAACCAGCTTGGCTTCCTTGCCTCACTATCCAATAAAATTATCAATCCAAACATTAAGTGAGGCTACCATGATAGAGCAATGAGTGGCTTAAGAGCTCTGGCAGTTCATTAATTGAATAAACCTTACCATTCAAATATTAGTTGAGCTAGATTACATGGAAACACTTCCCTTGATTGCTGAATGGGTAAAAATTGAAGCAATACAACTTGTTAATCTAAACAACAGCAAAATAATGGTCTGTGGACAACATAGTGGAGACAAAGTCACTGCCAGATTTGAACAACAAAAACTGATCAGAGTTGAGATCTTTAGTACCACTTTTCCCACACATCACTTGTGTCTGGGGAAGCTAGTATTGACGTCTGAATATAACAATAACCAGTTTGTAACTCAATATTCCAACTTCAAGGGTATAGAATTAAATTCAAAGAAGAAAATACAGGTGATTGCTCTGAGCAATGCAAGCCAAATTAAGCTATGAAAATTCTAGCATAAGATAATTGTTTTCACAATTAAAAGAAATTTCCCTGTAAGTTGTGTTATTCTTTCAGATCTCTGTCTCTTGGTTTAATATAGATTTTGAGTATTCAAAAATTAAGCCTGAAGATTTAAGTCAAACAAAGATTTTGGATTCAAATCAACTGTTTACCCTGTACATCAATTCAAATAATGCATCATACAAGCCTATTCGATTTGGAAGCATTAGCTGATTCTAAGGAATATCTGGTTAATCACCTCAACATCAACCCAAGCTCCAGTTGTAATAGCTTCATCGACTGCTGCTTCCACGTGCTCTAACATAGACTTCCCTATGGCACATGTAGCCAAGCACTGGGGTTGATTTTCTCCCGGAAAGTTGTGTTTTTTCACAAATCCAGCAGGATCAGAGATGCCCAATCTCCGAAGAGCATCATACTCTAGCAAAAGAAATCATCATTAATAGAAAAGACAAATATTTATGTATTTTATTTATTTTTCTTCATTATCCCGAATACGGGCCAATGGGCCAATATATGTCTGGTATATAACAGTAACAACAGACGAGACACAAACACCCATGTTCTGGGCAGAAAATATTCTACCCAGGTGGGACTCGAACCCGCGACCCTCTGGTTAGCAGGCGAGGGCTTTACCCCGCTGCCACCAGGGCCAACAATGACAGAAAGAAAAGAAAGAAAAATATGACAGAAGACTAATGATAAATAGGCAGGACCAATATAACGTATGTAGCCAGGTATTAGGGTAACTTCCCAAAGTTATCTTAATCCAGACACTTTCTCAATCTCACAGTCCACTGGGACTCTCCTTGACAGAGGGCAAAACTGTACATATAAACATATACTGACTGAATATGACACTACTGGCACATTTTAAACATTAAAACATGGCATAATATCTTCTTTTCTGCAACATCCTTTGTCCAGAGACTAAAATGACTATCTTCTGATCTACAAGTTCTACAAGGAAAATAAGCCTTTCTTGTAGATTTCAGATTTTAGCGACTAAAACGTTGGGAATGTGATAATGCTGAAGCCCATCAGCAGGTCTCAGAGGAGTTGAGTGTAAAGTTCAATAGAACAAAAACTAATTATGTACAAGGCACATTGTAAACACATGGTCATTTGCAATTGGTCCATAATGAGTATCCTGGCTTCAGGGGGCTGTGAGGTCAAGACATTTCAGATTAAGACACTTTCGAGTGATGACCCTCTTTACAACTGACTAGCAGAGACATGGTCCTGCAGGGCAATAATGACCCAACTAAATATATTAACAAATAACTGTCTCGGACATGACATAAGGTACATGTTAACAAAAAGCCTCAAAAATCACCCAGTGCCTAATGTCCAAACATTTAAACATGTTACACATTTATGCAAATCTTTGTATGACTACGGGGACTACTTCAAGTATTACATAAGACGCTTTATGCCATTTTTGACCCCCTCCTCCCCCTATGTAAGACAATGTGAGATGTTACCAACCTCCCCTCCCTCTCAGTCTTACGCAAGACATTAGATATTTGTACTACTACTATTTGTATCTACTCATCGTTAAATGCTCGCTTTCTGCGGTTTCATCTTTCCATAAAAGCCTTTCCATGTATTCTATTCCTCATGAAGGCATGTAAACTGATTTAATGTTCCAAGGGACTTCGTCCCAGGACAATAAAATTGTTTTCTATTCTATTATAAAAGCCATTGTACAGCTTTGAGCACTGGATACTGTATAATTGTGCAGTGTTGGAGTACCACATTCATTATTATTACGAGTGAAACAGTACAACAGCAGATGAAGTTGTGAACAATCACAGGATATATGGAAAAAACAGGATATTTGGAAACGGTACAATGTCAAGACAGACAAAAATCTTACGTATATTGTAAGTAATGGTAGCGGGCGTGACTTCGTGGAAATCCTTCATAGTAGGAGCGTCTGAAGAAATTACAACTTGGCTGTTTCCACATAAGGTATCCACATAACCTTATGTGGAAACAGCCAAGTTGTAATTTCTTCAGACGCTCCCTTACGTATATTGGTTGCAGACTCTCTGCCCCCTTCATAAGACAAAGTAAGATGATTCCGACCCCCCAACTCCTAAACGTCTTACGTAATACTTGAATGTACTAAGTAACCAAAGGTTGAATATATTTGACAATCAAAATGTAAACTAATTGGGTTTTAAGCATACATTTTCAGCAAAGTGAAAGAATTTTGATAACTGTGAAGTGAGATCACAACTTATCGACGAACCAAGAAAGACATTAAGGACAGAATAGCCCAAGAAATGAGGGCCTTCTATCATCAAAAGCTAACTATCAACTACCCACATAGGTTTTGAAGCAATGAAGCATATCAATCAAACATACATCATAGGAGCACACTCTTACAGGTTTGTTAAACTGTAAAAATAAAAGAAGTATAACAAATGAATTGCAAGCAAGCAAAATGAGTTTTATGCAGAGGAATGAAGATCAAATGAACTTGAGAGATTCACCTTTGACAAATAACTAAAAAGAGTTAAGAGAGAGAATATATGAGAGGAAAGCTAATTAATGAAAATATGCTCAGTGAAAACTCTACAATGCAGATGAGACAAACCTGTGACAAAGTAGTCTTCTGCATAAGATATCCCCTCAAAAATAAAAAAATCAACATTAAGGAAGACCAAAGTAAGCATGAACTTAGCAAAGTATGAATGGTATCAAAATGAAGCCATGAGGTAGTTCTAAAAGGAAAATTGATTGGAGAACTCTCACTAAATGCCCTTCTGACTGATTACAGCTAATGGTGATATGAGGTTTATACCTAAATATCCATTTTGCCTGAAGAAACTGTTGACCCAATCTGACTGAGATTTTGAATACACGGATGGAACAAAAAGGCTGTTGGGTCCTTGTTTCCCACTCAGAGAACCAGCCACTTGCCTTTTTTCAAGCAAGCCCTCCACCACAGCTGAAAAAAGATTTTAAAAATTAATTTCTACCCATTAAATTAAAGCTGAGTATGTTTTCATACCTGCTCTCCTCCAAACCATACAGCAAAAGCATAAGAATGTACACAGCATACATGTGCTCTAAATTTCTCCTCATATCCAAAACTTTCCATTAACTTGTAGCACTTGGTATTGCAATAATCAAGTCATTGTAAGCAATTACAAAAACAAACCATACTTTTACCAGTAATATTGTATTACTGAGTCCTCTCCAAATTTGCTCATTGAAATAATTCACTGGCTAACAGGAGCATATGATGATCTCCTGTCCCTCACCATCATTACATTTATATCATTATGCTTTGCTAGTAGTCTACGTTACAGAGAATTAACATCATTCAGATCCATCATTCTGATTCAATTCTCCAACCATTATAGGCATTATATGTCATAGACACGACGGAAAAGAAAAATCTCTTAGTAAATTCCACACTTAAAACTTTTATTCCCGACCTAGGTTTCGTTTCGTTTTCACCTTTGAAAATGATTGCAATCAAAATCTAGGTCAGGAATAAAAGTTTTAAGTGTGGAATTTACTAAGAGATTTTTCTTTTTTGTAATGTCTGCAGTAACATTCCGCAAAGTTACACCTTCAACCATTAAGTTTAACTATATGTCATATTTCCCAACAAGGAAACAAAAATTTGATTCCACATTGATTGCACTAGAACTATTTCACAGCCAGCAAATCCAGGAGGAATGTGATAAGGCCAGCAAAGGCCATTTGCTATAGTTAATAATGTCTAGTTTAATACTTAGCATTAGATCAACATTTTCTCTAGTCTACTAAATTACTTTTTCATTTTTAAGGTATAAATTTATGAATGAAATAGCAAATAATAGCTTCATAATTGCATTTTCAAGGTAATAAAATTATTGCTACATATATATCTCTGAATAAAATTATATTCAATGTATCACAGCATTGAGAAGCTAGGATTTATCAGTCGAATAGTGGGACAGTTATCCAAAGAAAAAGTGAGAGAGAAACTACTTTGCTCCCATAGGGCCATATCTTGAATAAGCTATAAACATTTAGGAACCTGCATTGAGAGATTTAACTCAAGAGGTAAATATAGGAAAGCCACACACTTTGTTTATTACTGCCAGCAAACAGAGAATGTAACACAGTTGATAGAAGGATTAGGTTTGGTGCCCTCAGAGACTTGTAGACTACAAGCTAGACTATTAGACTACTATAGACTAACTTTCAGATCAGGCAAGTTTCAGAAAGATGTGCAAGATATTACTTAAATGATAGAGGCAACAAAGTATTAGAGATACACAGCTGAACTTATAGGTGCAAAACTTTCTTCTTTCCAACAATGAGTAGTGATTACATCAAAATCAACATGACACTAACATAAGACACATAGTTAATACATAATGCACCACTGTCCTCTCCCCCTCCATTTTCCTATTTCCTCCCTATTTGAAGTGGGTGTCCTAACAATCCCTTCCACATATATTCCATGGCTCGAGGCTCAACTATGTGGAGTTGATTTTCACTAATAAAAAAATAACTTGTTTTTCTTCCACTGATTTATTTTCTTGGTACAACATGTTTCGACACAACGGCAGCCTGATGCCTGAGTCATACCTGACGATGGCACCATTGTGTCAAAACATATTGTACCAAGAAAATAAATCAGTGGAGGAAAACCAAGTTATTTTTTCATTAGTTCCCTGCCACGTACTTCAGTGGCAGCTCACAGGGTAGAGTGCAGGAACAGTTTTAGGACTGGCAGTTGAGGCTGATAGAGCAAGCCACAAATAAAAAATTGGATTTTAAGACATGAAAACTCAGCGAATGGATAATCCTGAATAGCAAATACAAACACGTCACCTTTTTCTAAGGTTTGAGGGGATAATTTTTTTTACTTACAATAAAATATACTCTCTGGAATGTTACACTGGGATATGATGGATGCGACCGTAGTTGGACGAGTAACAGCACATAAAGCACCACGAACCACAGCACGATTCCTGGCAACAAATGCTTCCGTGAAAATTAACCTTGGATCTTGTCTGTCCTGTTTTCCATCTATTAATTTTCCAAGCTCCCTTTCCACAAGCTAAAAGAAATAATGTTATTTTAATTAAATACTTTAGTGATAATATGTATAATAATCATTGCCTTCAACTATGACAAGAGGCTTGTTAAATCTACATTACAAACATTAATAAAAAAGAATAGAAATTATCTAATTCAATGGAATGAGCTCAGATAGTGATGATCAGAGATACTTTCTTATTTTCAAAGACATTGTCTTAAAATGACGGAAAAAGAGATCGTTCATGAGTGGGGTCCCACAGTCCAACTTCATTTGCATCTCACCTTAAGTTAGCCTATGATCCCCACTTAAAAATAACTCCTTTCATGCCCTCCCGGCCACATCATTAATCACCTCCCCTCACCACAACCTTGATTGCTCAAATAAACTATTAGGATGCAAGTAATTAACCTAATGTGCGGTCATTAAACCTGGGTCCTGTTTCATCTGCTATCTCAAAAGATTGCCGAGAATTGCCAAGTGTATCTCTAATCATCATTCCAAAGATTGCAAAAAGTCAATTATGTTTCAACTAATTTAATTTTAAACACTACCATCTTTACCACAGGCAAAATAAACATAAGCTATGAGATAGAGGCTAAGAGATAAACTTAAAAAGCTCAACTGGTCCACTGAGAAAGATGGATTGTGTTAAAGTCATCTGCTTCTGACGTGATTTTAGATTGCATAGGAAAGGGAAAAAATGAATACTGCACCTTTATAACGTACAGACGGAGCAAAGGAAATTATTGGTTACATACCTGATACAAACTACTTACATAACCAGCAAAACAGTGACCACCACGAGAGCATCTTAATAATCATTAATACTATAAAGTAGAGTGAAACATTTAAAATATTATTTCATATGTTTCATAAAATCATATAATTAGTTAGGATGGTAAAACCAGTTAAAAATTTGATACACACTAATTAAATAAAAATAAATTATCCTGGGTGTCTGACAATTAGCAACCTGAATTTTGGAAATACATATATCATGCATGTTATAAAAAATATGAATTCAGTAATATAGAAACAATAAAACAAAATGTTGATATTACAGAAATAATAATAATAATAGTTTATTAACATCATTGGGATAATACATCCATGAGTTTCCTCAAGAAAATACAATATAGACTAAAATAAACAGGTGCAATACAAAGGTACATACAAGTTAGCCATTTCAAATAAGATAAATATACAAAAAGTTAATGAAAACCATCAGCTAGAAACTCATTTAAACTGTAATAACATTTTTGGATGAGCATGCTCTTCAATTTGGCCTTGAACTGGATGGACGAGGGAATGGAACGGATGTTGATAGGAATCTTATTGTACACAGTGGCAATAGAATGGTATGGACCTTTTAAACAGAGACTGTAGGAATATTGGAGGGTGTGTATGTCGTTTCTGGAGCGCGTGTTATGATTATGTAGGCTGGAGTTAACGGTGAAAAGATGGGGATAGTTTCTAAAAAACATGGCACAGGTAAGTAAGTAGATTGAGAAGAGAGTTAAGATGCTGAGAGATACAAATAGTGGTCTGCCTGGGATGCGAATAGGGACTCAACAGATAGCTTTAACAGCTTGCTTCTGGAGTGAGAAGGCTTCCATAGCGAATAGGCGACCATACTGACAGGTTAAAATTTTATAGCATATATAGTAGACCCTCGCTTTAAGATATTAATCCATTCCGGAGGACCGATCGTAAAGCAAATTCCATTGTATGTTGAATCGGCATTATTTCCAGACGAGGAATCTGTTCAAAGAGCATCAGTGCCAATCCATTCAGTGTACGTGACAGAGCCAATGCATACGAAATATCCTGGATTAAAATTATTAAAAATATTATTAAACCAATATTTAAAACACTATTAATATTCAAAACAAATTGCGAGAAATTTGAAAATTTAAAAAGCGCGCGCAAAATCAGCTCAGATCGTAAGTCGAACCCATCGTGCAGCGGGGGTCTACTGTATGTGAAACATATTAATGCATGTCCCTAAAAAGGCACAGTGTAAACAGGCAAGATTAGCAAGGCTGCCTCAAAAGGCAGTTTTCCATAAAGTGAACGCCTTGTGGCACAATTGGTACACAATGTACAAAGCAGCCTATCATATACGTGGGGCTGCCTCAAGAGTGAATTCACTCCGGTGGGTTCTCACACAATTATTTGGGTGAGATAAAAGATGCCTCAACAGAAGTAATCAAAGTAATTAGAACTCTTTGCATGAGAAGAATGCTATTAGCTGTAATGTTTACAAAGGATGACTTGAGCATCATCCTCATAGCACTAAGAAAGCGCCAGAATAATCCTCATTACAATTCTCAAACCCAGCACTGTTACAGATGTTTCAAAGGGCAAATAATCCAGCATCTCAAGAACAATGATAGATGAATCGCTCTTGGAAATGTCTGCAGCAATACAGAGTTAACAATTGACTAGATGGCAGAGGGGCTTTTCTGGCAAAAATTCACCTTCTGAAGAAGAATGATGAGTTACTTAATATGGTCCAGTTCTGAAATGACAGATTAACGTTAAACACATGACGACAAAGCCTATTAATATTAAAAGCCGTGGTGTCAATAGTTTTTTCTCTATTGCCTCAAACAAGCAGTTACCTCATATGAGCACAATCAATTGAGAAGCCATCAACTTCAGGTTTCATAGTGACAAAATATTCGTAACTAGAGATTTTAAGCCAGGCTTAAATATCAGGAAATGTAGAAAATGTCACTCAGTAGAACGCCCTAAAAAGTTCACCATAATGAGAAACAAGAGAGAATCGTCAACCCCAAGTAACAATTTCATTATCAATTAGTGATATATCAGCAAACGTGGAGAAAACATCACCACTTTAGAGGTCTGGGTAAAGCTGTCAATAGACAATACCAACGAAGAAGTTTGTAATATTTTTTTGTAAAACTCGTGGAGTTTATGTTAGCCATGATGTACAGAAAATAAGAGTGACATAGAGATTATAATATGCTCGTAGTGGGAGGATACAAACGTGAACGTACAATTTTAAAAGTTGAATTCTTCGAGGCTGAAATACAACCACATAAGTGGGTGAAGATGTTATCACAATATAAAAGCAAAATCTAACCAAAGTTATAGCTCTATATTATCTAAAGTTTAAATATTTACCTATTAAAGTGGCTCACATTAATAGAAAAATATTGATGCAAATTTAAACCCAAATAACAACTCCTTACTTTTCCCGACTGTCCAATTAATTCATAGAAAAAGATGCAGGAATGGGCTTAAGTTATTTCACTAAAATGAAAGGACACTAGAACTGCTCACCATTTGCAGAAAATCCCCAGGAAGATCATAATTCCGTGTCAGATTAGAAATTGAAACTTGTCCCTCCCGCTGCAAGCGATCGTTGATTTCCTGAGCAACTCTTGTTTGATAGTTTTTGTCGATCAACTGGCCCAATATCACAGTATATTCGCCTCTCCCATCCTTAGAAGAAAGCTCATTGACGCGAGCTTCCACCTGACTCAGATCCACGGAGAGTAACTTAGCAAGTTCCACCAAATTTATCCTCCCTTAAGAATAGAAGGACTCGTCATTAGTAAAAACAAGCATGTAAGAAAATGAAATATTAAGAACATATTTAAAACGCCCTTACCTCCATGGACATATAGCTCGTCCAAAATCTCCTTGGTGAGATGCTGAGGAGTTACATACTCTTTCCCATCCGTAGTAAATAGAACATCTAAAAGTTTTAGTTCTAAGAGTTTAGAGACGATTTCGATGCAGTTATTTTCCGATAGCCTGAGGAGAAATGCAGAATATAAATTGTTCTGGTTGCTTCATAGTGACATTAATGAAAAAGTATTTACTGGCTGTCAGTAGTATTTACTGGCTGTCAGTGGACATAGTAGTACTAAGCAACCGAAAAACTGTTTGTGTTTAAGTTTGGAGTGCTGAAAACACATTTTGTGTGTTCAGTAATTATTGTAGAAAATGTTATTTCATTTGTGACTGTGGACATTTGAATAGAGGGTTTATTGTGCCAAAAACTGTTGTGTGGAAAGTGTGAATAAAGAAGAAAAAAAGGAACAAGTAAAGAGACCAGTCCTGACAGATTCGCCATTCTTACTCTTATTCCACTGTTAGTACTCATCACATAAATTACTTAAGAGGATTAAGTATTAAAAAGTTAAACACAGACCCTCCAAGAAGCTAAACGCTAATCCATCACAATTAATTGTTGAAAAGATTAGCAGACGAAAAACTTGCTCGCAATTATTTTGGCCCGTAAAAGCAAAGTAAAGAAGAGCTTTTGTTTCGGCACACTAAGTAATAGATAAATTCGAGAATGGATAGTGAAACAAACCTCTGAACAGTACAACTTAATTGTGCTCTCTGAAAATCTGCGGCCAGCCGCTTAATCTCATCCCAGTCCACAGCTGCCATGTTGGCGGTATCACCAGGTATAACCACGGATGGGACACAGGAATAACAAATGAAAGCTATAACGCCCAAGGCTTGGAAGCGAAATTCCGCTGGACTCATTCCACAGGAGCATATCGAGACTTAAGGATTAACTAATTGAAGTTAGAGCTTAATTAACATTGAATGCTTTGATGAAATTCCGTGGTGCACATTCTGCCCCTGGTGAAATGGCCATTGAAAAATAGTTCGAAAACCAATGGCTATTCGCGGCCACCCAAAGAAAAAACAAGTCTTACATTATTCAACAGCCAATAGGTCTAAAAAGAGAAACTTATAAAAATGTTCATCCCCTTAGAAATGTCGATCCACCGGTAATGAGTGAATTAAGCATCGAAGGGCAATTTTGGTTCAGCTATAATCCGTCGAAGATCACCTCTGCTCCAGGTATTGCATACAGCCTTCAGGGTATGAATTTATATTCGGAAAATGATAATTCCTTGGCTTTTAAAGATTCCTAATAAACTGCTCTCGCCCAGCATAGCCTCTGGTTGTATTACAAACGGGCATTCTTACTACCACCGCAGGTACATTGTTTCAAGCCTTATATTTCGACTTGGTACTCAATTTTTGGAAATCCCATGTGCACTTCGCCCTTACCCAATCCATACACGTCCAACATTCTACTAGTGACAAATAGCTTTTTCTCCACCAAGGCTTAAGTTGCCTGTACAAAATCATTTCAGGCAGTGACCAGCCATTGAATTTAAATCTTCAACATAAAGATTACTTTCCTATCCTTGAGCACGTCCAGTAACTAGAAACTTCAAACCTTTCAATTATGCAGAGTATACCAGATAACTTTACCTAAAGATAATTTCCCAACAATAGAAGGAAAATAAGGTAGCATCCAATGAAACAATCAAAGTCTTTAGCAAGATTCATATAATTGTACTTGATCGTCACATGACATAAAATGCACTATGTTTTTAGTCCACTACTGCACAATGACAATTGCACAATAATCCACTTACGTGCCACCACTGAATTTTAATGCACACGAAATTCAATAGCATCTCTACACATTGCTCCACACAATAAGTGAAACTGAATCACACGATACTGACATTTACTAACATCACTGGCTATCATTACTTGCATTGCTTTACATGTAATAAAAATAAAAATGAGTAGTCGATCAACTACTCATCAGTGAAATACTTTAGTGAACATCATATTAGACATTCATCAGGAATTAAGTGCGATTGCTTCACGGTATTGTGAAATCTAAAACATCACAATTAGGTCCAATGTGTATTTGCAGAAGTTGAGTGAGAGCAGCATCTGCAGTCTTGGTACATCCAAATGACCTCTTCTGAGAAGACTTCAATTAAATAAAAATTTCATTTCTCCCTCTACCGCCCTTCGACTGAAAAAAATTATTTCTATTAGAATACTATATCCAATTGTTATAATCTAAAAATTGCCTCAATAATATTCAGTGAGAGAGTTCAAGATTCTTTCATCAAAAAATACAGAATAAAAAGGTTCATCATATTTCTTATCAATTTACAGCCAACAAATAATACTTACTGTAGGAGGATAGGTCAATTTCATCAGGTAATTCTGTAATGTTAACATCAAACCTATCTTGTACATCATTTAAAATTTTTGCATCTCCCTCATCACTGACAAAAGTTATGGCCAATCCCTGCAATAAAAAAAGACCCACATAAAATGTGTCATCCATAAGCAAGCAACCACAATTTGACTGCAGAATAAATATTCCACATACCTTGGTACCAAATCTGCCAGCTCGAGCCACTCTATGAAGGTATGTGTCAGAGTCTTCAGGCATATCGTAATTAAAAACTATGTTAACACGTTCAATATCCATTCCTCGACCAAAGAGATTCGTTGCCACAAGTATGCGCTGAAATTGAAATATAACTGTCACAACTATTTCATCAAGCATTTAGAGTTATCACTACTATCAAATAATTCAGTACAAGATAAATAATCACAATTATTCATATGTCCCTATCAAGTTTCATCATTCAAGGAGAACAGTCAACACACACTACAATAAAATCAAACCTTTTGGAAATCCTTGAACTGCTGATAACGAGATAGTCTCTCCTCCTGGGTCATTCCTCTATGAATTGCAATTGCAGGAAAATTCTGTTCAATTAATAACTGTGCAAGGGCCATACACCTTTGAACAGATTTCACAAAGATAACCACCTGCAAAATAAAATCAATTTAAAAAACTTATTGAAGAAAACTCAACCTATAGCCCACTGTCAAAAACTGAAGGTATACCTGATTGAATTCCAACACATCAAGCAATTCAAAAAGTTTTTTATTCTTCTCATTTTCCTTTAACTTCACGTAATGTTGCTGCAGACCATGTAGAGTTAATTTTGCTTCATCATCAACATAGACTTCCATAGGCTGTTCACCAACATAGGGAAGAAACAACAACAAACATGGCACATTTAAACAAACACCACCCCACCACTAGATCCCAGTTAACATTTAAAATATTCAAAGAGGAATATTAACTTCAAGTTAGAATAATATAATATAGAAAGCAAAAAATTAAGAAACCCTTGAAAAAATTTACTGCTTGTTAACTCATGAATTTAAAATCCCTAGAAACCCTGGACTGAGGTAGAATCTGCCTGACATCTGAATTTTAGGTTGTCTAATCAGAGTGATGCAATTAGGGGAAAATTCTCACCACCAATGTTACCTTCCCCAGTTTCTACATACGGTTTCGTTGGTAGAGGCTGGGAATTCCTCCACCACTGGGCCTCCATTCAAAGGGGTGATAGACGTTGGAGAATGTTATTGCCGATGGATCCAAACAGGCAGTTGCATTAAACCAATCCTTAACCTCTCTCATCACAGGCCTAATTGGCCACCATTTACATCCCATATCAAGAAAATCCTCAATCGGTCACAATCTCATGTTCTCACAAAAATGCCATTACTGTTGCAGCCTGACACCCTGACCAACCCTAAACTATCTTCGTCTCTTCTCTTCTCTCTTCATTTCTTGATATCTTCTGCTCTTCATATCTTCTCCTATCTAATTACCCCATGCCCAAATCCCATTTTAAACTCAAGCTGGTCCTAACAAGGTTTCTCCAATTGTGATTTTCAACAGTAAGATAGTGAGGTAAGGAAGTGAACTTATTACTTGGAAGTTGAACAGGAATTAAGTTGGGATCGATAGACGACTGGCCCAAAAATGCTATTTCAATTCAAGAAGCTAACAACGACTCCAGGCTCCGCCCCAACCGAAGAACCCCCTTAGATACAACACCGCTAGCCATAGGGCATCAACCTAATCCAACATATTTTAAACTAAGTGATGGGTATGTAACAATTCGGAGGATAAATTACATCTTGCATAAACTTCTTGCAAACAGGCCTGACGTCCTTGCTCAGAGTGGCACTAAACATCATGACTTGCTTTCCATGGGGGGTGTTGCGGAATATTTCTTGCACATCTCTCCTCATATCTGCAAGAACAAACAGGGAAAATATGAAACACCGGCTAAAACACCTCCCACACTACAACATGAATTGCACTAAATATGTTTGGTGGTAGCGTACTCCTTACCCACAAGGGAGGAAGCATAGAACCACCATCTATTACTATACACAGTATAGAAACGCCAGGACTGAAAATTACATCAAGCCTGGAGCTGGGACTGTGATCCAAAATCAAGAAATAATACCTTGTGTTTTGCAAAGGATTTGAACCCAAGTATAACCATATTCAAATTTGTATCAAACAGAAGTATTTCAAAAGTGAGAGATTGAGAGAAAGTGGGATGAGTTGAGTAGCATACATCACAAAAACCTAGAACAGCCCCAATTTTTTAAAATATACATGCACTATGAATTGATCTGGGTTTGTTGCTATCAAGGCTGAGAAGTCATCCCAGCATTTCAAATTGCTCTTAAAAATTCTTGTTATCATTGGACTAGGGCCTAAGTGCAAAAGAGAACTAGCAAACGGAAGATCACATGACAAAGTTAGGCTAATTATTTCATGGTGAATGAAACACATATTATTGATTAAATATAACACCAAATCACACAAACATCATGAATAATTAGACCATTGAAAATGATTAAGGAGATTTTTCTGCTGTCTCTAATCCAATAACATACCCTGACATTTCAGACTTGAAACTAGAGGTACTAATTATAATCATGCCCATAAGAAATTATAACACACATTAATACGAAAATGTTGAAGAATGAATGAACTGGTTATTGTCCACATTTTACTATTTAGACCCAAATGACTGGCATTTGATGCATTAATATGATATTGATGCAGTGACTGGATGGAGAGCAAGGATGTGGTGGTTCTGTTTACAACGAAGAATTAAACTCTCAGCATGCAACAATAATTTCTAATAAGATGCATATATAAAGTTATAGACTATGCTTAGAACAATTACCTAGTAGCTCCAACATTTTATCACATTCATCAAGAATGAAATGCTTCAAGTGCTTCAGCACCAGCTTCTTGGAGCTAACCAGGGCAAGAATACGACCTGGAGTTCCAACTACAATGTGAGGGCAACTATTTTTTAAAACTTCTTCATCCTTTTGGATCGGGAGGCCACCAAAGAACACACCAACCTGCAAAAAAATTACCCCATCAAAACAAAGCCAACAACTACAGGCATATAACATCATACAAGTTATTTGCAAAATATGCTTAGAAGTGGTCTCAAACACCTATATTAAGGGATAACAACTGGAGTAGTGAATGCTAATTCGAACGAAAATCGAAATCACCTACCTTAATGGCTGGCATGTACTTAGAAAATCGCTCATACTCCTTGCTGATTTGAAATGCAAGTTCTCTTGTATGACACATCACAAGTACATGGACTTGATTTTCAGAAATGTCCAGTTGCTGCAAAGTGGCCAAAACAAATACTGCGGTTTTACCCATGCCAGATTTTGCCTGGCAAAGAATGTCCATCCCAAGGACAGCTTGAGGAATGCACTCATGTTGAACTGTAAATTAAACAAGAAGTTTACTAGCCAGATCTCCATAACATCAATTACCAACATTTGTCATTAAATACTTCCATGAGATGTCAAGATTAACTGAATTAAATAGTTAAAGTAACAATCATGGATTCGAGAACCATGTGGTTGTGTTGGAGGCACAATTTTCCTAGAAAGTCACCTATGTTCCTCATGATCAATACAAAACGCAATCATGAGATTGCTTTGGTAGATTGCCATGTTACAGCAAGGGAGTATCAATCCTTTCCTCACAAGGGAATTTTAGATAGCTCAAGATTTCAACCCCACACCTGAAGAATATCTCAAACTATAAACATTAGCCCAACTCATTACTACACATGCACTCAACACAAGTGATGAACACTAAGAACAGTGAATGCACTCATCGATTGTGCCCAAACAATTCTATTTTGCTTCCAATAGATTCCTACACACATGATTCCCAATAAATGAGGAAAATAATTCAGATTTCATTATGTGTAAGTCACTCATGGAAATGAAAAATCCTCTCAATGACTTTATTAATACGACCCCAGACTCAATACTGAAACAGATAAAGTGTGGAAACCTGCATAATACGGACAATATACCACGATTTACATATGAACTTTTTCCTTGAAACTGGGATCATTCTCTTTTCCTCCATTATACACTCAAAACTGGCACTTTGCTACCCCTGTTAGATTTCATAGTGCATCATAGCTTTGTGAAATATAACCAATAAAATAGTCCAGAACAGATGTGTTAGTTACTACTAAAGGAGTTTTCACAATGATAAAAAATGGGAAGAACTGCCACTCCACTGAGTTCACTTACAAACTTCAATAGCTTGCGGCATTGGTTACAATACTCATGAAAAAGTAGGCCAGGAAATGACAAATTCGGCACTATGAAGTAGGGGCGTCTAATAATTACTGGTAAAACATACAATTGCTCTTAACAATAGTGGGCATTGAGAAGGTAATAAAAATTACCCGTAAGTTATCCGTAAATACTACGATAACCTATAGTCATGGGGACATACGAATTCAAAACATGGGCATTGACCAGGAACTCCTTACAAGACGACGATGCCATCATTTGTAATTTTTTCACTCCGAATTCCATGTTCATCAACGGACATACTTATTTTAGACATTACCGCATAGCACAAATAAGCCTCTGCATCTACGACCACTATGTAAAATGGAGCGTGATAAGAATGAGTGAACAGATTCCGAAGAATGCCGGGCAACATCGATGATAAAAACTTGCACCAATTGTAAGACCCCGACATGCTGCGGTCGAGTGAAATTATACCGCCTAACAAGCGATTGCAATTTGTTTCCTCTGAAAGATTGAGATTTAAATACTGGCCATTAAAACTTTCACGCTACTCAACTTCCAAGGCAGAGCGAGATGGTTCACGAGATGTTTTATCTTGTTATGGAAAAATTACACTGGGTAGCGGCAAGTACCTCATCAGCCCGTTCCCGCAATCTAAATGTCTTTAGGTACTGATGTATACCATTAAAACCCACCAAACACAGTATTAGCTAATTGCCCAGTCACACCTTTCGAGGTTTTCTAACTCGTATCTGACTATTATTCCGTTGGAAGACTTCTACAGGCTTCAACTCTTATGCAACTACAGCATTTCAAATATCTAGACTTACGAAATGCTGATTGAGTGTGGGGAGGGGGTTGACGAACTAATATCGTAACTAACACACCATGGCAAATGCAAAATCAACAGAGCTAATTCTGGCGAGACAATACAGTAAAGTGATTAATATTCCGTAAGAGGTCCTTTCTATAATTCCTCTTTTCGACACAAGCAGCCACCTTAAGCTGGCTACTATCACAAAATCAATAATGAATCACTTTATCGGACACAACATGATGATGCAATGCCTACGACGTTCAGCAAACAATACCACCGGGCAAACAGGGAAGAAACCGATCTAAAATACACGTGGTAATAAGACCACACAACGGCCATTTTGTGAAACCATTTCGGGAAATTACCTTCCGAAGGATGTTCAAAACCACAATCAGCAATAGCTCTCAAAATCTCCGGTTTGAGAAGAAAATCACGAAATCCGGAGCTATGGATGGAAACATAAGTTCCTTTGACGTCTTTCTTTGTGGCGACGTCGCCCGAGCCATCGACAACATTGGTCTCATTCTGCTCCTCATCCTCGTAATCCAAAAGATCGTCGTTGTCTGCCATTTAGGAGTAATACTTTGCTTAACTTGAGACACTGCAAAACATTAGAAGTAGAATTATTATTCCCGAAATATTGGCGTAAATTGCTCCTACGTCACCCAGGCAGTCGGTTAGAATTATCTACTTTATCCAAAAAAGCAAACACATATCGCGTATTAAATGAATATCTCTATGAAGAATTAACCGCTAAATCGATCACAACTTATTACAGTTATCATTAAACGTAAGTTTTCACGGATTGTGACTGATTCCACCGACCGAACAACTTACCAAAAGGAACGCTATGCCGGTAATGGACGCCAACAAGTAGCAATGGCGTGAAGGCGTCGTTGAGATCTCTAGTCAACTTACGGGATATGGTAGTATATTTTGATCTATATGCAGGTAATAAAACTTAAAGTAACTCCAGAATAGTATTTATATTTTTAAAAGATTAAAATTAGTATTACTTTTTCCCGATAGTGATTATAAAATATTTATATATTATGAACTTGATCTTTACCTTTTTCCGTTGCACGACGTTGCCGTTTCTACCCATAATCATGGGAGTCGACATTTGTCATTGTATTTTGGATTTATATAATTCCTCAATAACTGGAAGTTTTCATTTATGTGTATTATGTAATTAAGAAAATAATTCTCGATAAATTGGTTTTTACCAAAAACTACAAATATGTATCATAGGTTAAAAATTTATTTTTCAGCGGACTTTTTAAACACCTTTTTTCATGGAGAATCAGAGAAAATGTAAAATTCCGAGGCCCCAGCAAAAAATAATATCTAATACCACGATGTAGATAAAATAATACTACATGCAAATAAATTTGTTGATTTTCTTCATCTCAACAAACCCTTAAATAATTTTGGAAATTCGTGTCAACAACCACTTAATGAGAATGCCTTATGCTCTTAAGGAAAGATGTGACAAAAGAATTAAGGATGCAAATGAGAGCCAAATTATTCCAATCGTATCATTTAAAAAACTTATTTATTTTATATCATCTATAATAATTCAAATTCAACAAAATTTTCCCTTAATAATGAATATTTTAATTAAATGAATTACACTCCTCAAATGATGTAATTTTTAGGTTATCACACAAATAGGATATTAATTGTAGCTGTATTCAATAGCACATCCGACAAAAGCCACTGGACACAATCAATCCATTGAAATCGAGTCCATGAAACTGGCAATATACCTAGTCTCCCTATATCTCATACAAAGCATTTGGCTTGATATATTTTAAGTGCTCTGGAACGTGCTCGAATGTCCTGATCGTCTGTTTTTGGTCCCCCAATCACCTTAATACGGTAAATTATAATTTCAATATCTCAGCAAATTTTTATGGCTCCATTTCTTTTCTCCATAGGTTTTACAGTTAATGGCCATTCTTCAGGTTAAACTTTGAGATCCACTCCTTAAGGCACTCAATTTAGAGCTTTGTAAGCCCACACACTTTCCAAAGTAGCTTTTTTCCATTACCAGTGTAGTCTATTTAGACCAAATATTGAGGCAGGGACATATTTTTTGTTGGGCACACCCAGTTACACCCCATGGGCTCTGCAAATCCTCAGCTTTACACTCCTATACTTTGTCCTTGCAAAGGTTTTCTTGCATAGATATGATTCTCAATTATTTTCATTTTCCTCATTTTTCACTTCTTTTAAGGGACCCATAGGCCTCAACCGACCTTAATCAATAATAAAATAAGTAACTACTTCCTATTTAAATAGGAAGCTTTATTTCAAGCAAAGTTAAGTTACAATCATATATTTTACAAGTCACAAAATAGTCATAATAATTATCAGTAAATATGTATAATAATAGTTTTAAAATGGTATTTAAATACATTTTATTTACACCAAATATTTTGCACCTTACTATGGCTTAAAATTCTACTCTGAACCTGTTTCATCCTGAAATGAGGCCTAATATTTACCTGGGTGAAAAAATCCCCCCGAGTTTGGGCAGAATTTAACAAGCGTTTACTTTCTTCCAGCCTTGCATCACATGTGCCAGTAGAAGGTAAGCGCAGGATGGTTATACTGCAACATCAGTAAATTGAGGGCAAATGATCCCCTGTGCAGCAGAGTCATGTTAAGTTGGGACAGGTTAAGAGGCATGCGAATTGCAACGAGACCAAGAACGAAATCTTACGATGCCCCGGTTTTGAAATGCAATAACTTTTTAAAAATAATAATAACTTTATTTCTATGAAACATACATAGCTCCAACTCGTACAATCTATAGAAAACATATCTATCCTCCATTTACATAAATATAGTTGACATTGAAGATCTTGTGTTTGAGTTACAAAGTATCAAAGTCGGAGCTTTTCCCGCGCACCGTAAATAACTGGTACTTTTTACGTTATAACTGTAGTAAAAAATATAAAAATTCATCAAAAAAATTAAAATTTACTATTACTTAACGTAGAAATGAATGAGAAAAATGATGGTGTCATTAGTTTCTCTGTAAGTCTTTTCGTTACCTTTTTTTTGTACCCAAACTCGAGTGCACATAATTTCTGCGCCGACAGTAGTAAGCGGCCGCGATCCCCGGCAAAAAAACAAGAGAGCGTTCAGGGGCCATTCATTCATTCATGTATTACGTGAGACCTTTTTGGGGAAGGGGGGGTTGGGATCCTCTACCAATCTTACTTTTCCTTGTGAAGAGGGGAGACAGGGGGTCTGGAACTATTTTACGTAAGATTTTTGTCCGTCTTGAAACATTGCATCGTTCCCAAATATCCTGTGATTTTTCACAACTTCCTCAGCTGTGGTGCTGTTTCGCTATTAATGCTCATGAATGGAGTATTCCAGCACTGCATAATTATACGATATCCAGTGGTCACAGCTGTATCTATAGATTGATGAAACAACAGAAAGTGAGCATTTAACGAAGGGTAGATATAAATATCTAACGTCTTACGTAAGATTGAGAGCTGCCATAGGAAATCTTACACTGTCTTACATAGGGGGAGGTCAAAAATTGCATAAATCGTCCTACACTTGAACGCCCCTCAGGGCGTGCGTAGCAGGTACAGAATCCCGCCCGGGACAAGCCATGGTCGTTCAGGTTGTAACATTTTAGCACGGAAAAGGCGAATGAAACCAAAATTTTAAGAAAAGCAGCGCCTTATTAGTTATTACAATTATTTGCTTAAAAAAATTAATTTTTTATTCTAGTTACATGTCTCATACTGATATTTTATTTTTGCTTCTAGGGGGGAGGGGCAGCTGCCCCTCCCTGGGTACGCCCATACTTATATAGTAGTTATATACACCAGTTTCAGAGCAGTTACAGCCCAGTTTCAGACCAAATATTTGTTATTGGGGAGTCAAAGACCTTTATGAACTGAAAAATAAATGTACCTTTATATACTTTTCCTCAAATGCATTAATGAACTTCCCTAGTACAAAAAATATTACAGATTTTAAAATATCAAAACATTTTAAATATTAAATGTTGATGATCATGATGGAAATTCATAAAGGAGAAGTAGAACACAGGAAACTTGATCACATATGTAAAAATGTATATTTCGATTGTCAATAGCCTTGTATCTTGGCAGAATAAAAACTTTTTTCCTTTTTAAAACAACTGCCCCCGTTACCTTAGTTCAATCTTGGTGCAGATCATTTTATGCATTGGCGAGCATTTGCGGTAACTTCTTTTTTGGAAGTATGATTAATGGGAAATAGGAAAAAAACTGTTGCAACGTGTATCGGATGCTAATTTAAGAATTGAATGATCAGGAATTACCCATTATACGTAATGAATTTTAATACCAAAAGTTAGGAAATACCTAAATAAACTTCTATGACTAAAAACTTTTTTCTGAGTGTGGCAATTTTCCAAACTCATCAATTTTTTTCTTTTTATAGCACTCAGCATCAAAAACAAATTTGAGAGCTAGCATAATATTCTTTTAAGGACTGTAAAAATTAATGGGGAAATTTTTTAGAATTAGGCTAGTTTCAAGAACGAATAACTCTCATGGGCAGTTCTTTAAATAGCAGACATTTATGTAAAATGAATGACTAGACCCGGATAAAGATAATAACAATTTGAATTTTATACTCACTAAGTGACAATGTAGTCATTTAAAAATTCACAAGGACAGTTAGGCAAGTAAAAATTCACACGTAATTCTACGAAAAGCTACATTCCGATAATAATTAATGCTTAATTCATTACATTTAATATAATGATATAGTATCATTTTGTGGACCTAGAAAGTATGCCCCTCAGGAGATCGGAAGGAATTGCTGACCACAAAAACTACCAATGCTGTGAACACCCGAAAATGCAAAAACATTTCCCTCGACGCCACGGAAATTTCACACGGAAGAGTACGCAGACGTGAAATGTTACCATTCGGAGACGAGTGTCCGAAATTACGCAGGCGGGTTGTATACTTCTGACGCAAAGGTGAGAATCAAATGTCCGGAATCCGCCGCTTACATATGGACACTTATCAAGGCTCGTACCCGCACCAGAGGCATCGCGGTATGGATCTTCAAGCGTCCCGCCAGCTGTTGAATACGAATTTGGCAACGTTGAGGATGTTGTCAAGTTGTGAAATAAACGAAGCAGCTGACTTCTGGATGTCCCGTGTTGACGTCTATCGATGAATGATAACCGGGAGAAACTGAAAGTTGTTGTATATCTTTAATAGTAAACATAATTTAAATAGAAGGATAAGATGATAGAAAAGTACGGCGTGACAACGCCTGAGAAAGGTGATGGTGGTGTCTCTGACCACCCTATGGAAGAAAATAGTAATGATGACGATAATGAGGACATGAGCGATGAAGAGAGTGCGGATATGGTGGAGGAAGGTAACTCTATATGCTTCAACCTTGTTTTAAGCCTTAAATGGAATTCTTATTCCTGCGGCTCTTTGCAGAGCTGGAAGCATTGAACTCGCATTTGGATAAACTTGGAACTGCCCTCGACAAGTTGGAGGAAAAGAATGATGACATTCACGCACAGCTGGTCGAACTACTTGAGGCCAACCGACAGGTTAAAATGCTCTTTCAAGACGAAGCATCAACAAACGATGAACCTAGTAAACAGTAATCCCTCGTGTGATGTAATTTTCTGTTCGTGCCATTTGTTATTTCTGCAGTTAGAGCGTCATTGAGAGGAAAAATACATTCCAAACTATTTCGTATTTTATTATTTAAATTATGTCATACAATTCAGTGTCACCTTAGGGGTCAATTTAATACCACTTAGTTAGCAAGTGGAGCATGTGGTGTGGTATATATGTATCGCTTGTAAGAGTACATAGTTTTGTGGGTATGGTCCTTGCAGTATGTTAAAAGTGTAAATATATACATAAAGATAATGTCATTGAAACGTTTTATCATTTTTGTGTATTCTTAAGCCGCATCATCGTATGTACTTCTGCCCTTACTTGTTACAGCATTTACTATAATTATTTAAGGTCTATCCTCCTAAGACAACTGAGAACACAAACATTAATCCTTTTATTGCAACCCATGACGAACAGAGAAATAAACACAAATTTGTATGCTTTATGTAAACAAGTTGACAACATCAAATGACTAAACAGTAGGACCAGATAACTTTTGTGACTAAAAAGTAACACACTAAAATACTCAATTACATTAACTGACTGAGCCAACAATGTTTTCATAGAGCATATATTCCATCAGCCATTGGTGACAGAGCTCTTTCTGTTACACTGTAGAGTTAGTGTGTCTCATTAGGTTGTTAAATTATTGTGGCGAATATATTTTGAGTGGGCTTAGCCAATATTTAAGTGCAAATATGCCCATTTATCAGTTCAAGTGTCAGGGCTGGCTGATTTCACTCATGTGAGTTTCTAACGTATGTTACTCTCATACAGTGAAGCTAGGGGATATATGGCTCCACGGGAGAGATATTCTTTTGTAAAGAAATAAGCTCGAAAAATATGACTGATCAAACTTCGTTACAGAAGTATGAGGAGAATAACTCTTGCCTTGCCAAAGGACTGCGTTTGTGGTTTTTATACTTTCTACATAGCAAGCTGCCACAAGGTAGTATGTAGGGAAAGGGGGAGCAGTATCTAAATAGTGCAAAAGATCAGGAGGAAAACACAATTCAATGCAATTATATACAAGACTTATTTCAGAAAATAAGTTCTTCCTCAACAACAGTATAATGCCAATCTGATTCTTGAGCACTTACCACCTTTGTTCCCCCCTCACTTATGTATCACTGTCCATATATTTTCTAATAGAATATTCTCTTATTCCTTCAGTGTAGTTTGGTGAAGCAGTTCTTCATGTGTAACAATATGTCACACATAGTGGTCACAGAGGCAGACCCAAGGCTTAAAGCTGTTTTCATTTCCTTATGCATTGTGAATTGTCCAGGAGGAATTCATACATTCTTTGAAATAACTTGGGTTTTTACTATGGATGTGATATTATATCCAGTTAAATAAGGCATCTGCAGTGATGGTAAAGGCTGTGAAAGTGTAGATTGTGATGAGCTATCCCGGAAACCAAGAAGTTGTGCATGTGCATGGCTTTTGGGTTATTATCAGAAGCAATGCCTTGGGTTACACAGCGAGGTAAAACACTAACAGTTGGGACACCAAAAACACACTTCTGTCTGTATTTGAAAACGTGAATGCCAATGAGTAAAAATAACTGGGTTGTATTAAGTGTTCGAGATGTATTAGAGGTTTTCAAAAGCTCTCTCTGCTTGTGCATAGTAACTTATTAATGAATCCTCATTCACAATGGATAATTTTATAATCGAGATCTGACTCATGTTTCTGTAGTGAACATTTCTCATTTTTCCATAGCTTTAAAGGGTAAAAATGCAGCAGGGATGGAATGATTTCATGAAGTACAAGAAAGAAAACCTGGGAATAAAATAATAATCATCTGTAGTTAATGCTTATGTTTGCTGAATTATGCTCACAGTTGATAATTCTTACAAATTCTAGAAATTGAAAGCAACTTACTCCAAAGATTACAAAAGAAACCAGAGCCCTGCTACAGAGCAACTCATTTTTCAGTGAAATACATTGGTAATCAGGGGATAAACAGCATATTCTAGGCTGTAAAAATGAACTTTAATGGAAGTGATAATAATGAATAATAATAAATAGTCTGAACTCATCATGAACTGCCAATGCAAGAGCAAATTAATAACAAATCTTTCATTCCAGTTACTTAGTTATAATATTTTCTAGTAGAGTAAGACACCATCATCATTAGTTTTTGCAGAATGTATGCTACAAATATATATATTTTAATGAGTTCACGAATAATATTTGCCATTAGAGTTATAGCACAAGCTCTTGGTCTCAGACTCAATGTCTCAATGCTTGGTCTCAGAACCAGTGGTTTTGGATATACATAGTAGGTATAATTCCTATTGACTGATCGCCACAGAGAGAATGCCCTAGTACAACAGACAATGAAATTGGCCTAAAAAAGGCTTAAGAGGATACAGGCTAAAAGACTAGAAGAATGGCAGGAGAGATTGGAATAGGAGCCATGAAGGAGATGGAATGCAAGACTCATCAGAAGACAATTAACCGTCAGCAGAGGCAGATCTATAGGGGGGGGCTATGGCCCCCCCACCATTGGGTCGAACTTACACTAAATAAAATCTAAATTATTGGAGGGTACCACTTAGTACAAGGGGGTATTCCCCTTAGACCCCCGGTTTGCCCCCCCCTTGGAACAAACCTAGATCCGCCACAGACCGTCAGCATGGCTAAGTTAACTACTTCATTTCCCCAGTTCCTGACTGGACACAGTTACTTCCTCACTTACCTTCACAGAATGATGAAGACATGTGACGTAAGATGCCTCCACTGTGGCTATCAAATAGATAATGCGGACACATTTTTCGCCTGCAAAAAATGGTCCTCCTCTAAACAAGAATTAAAAGAAACGATCAGACAAATCACCCCAGACAATTTACTGGGGAAGATGCTGGAGAAAGGAGAGAATCAGAATGCTGTTGCTACCTTAACCAAGAAGGCACAGACAAAGAAACGCTAAAGCCTAGTTGGTGTCATGAGACTCACAGACTCTTTTAACATTTAGGGTTGGCTTTTAAGAATGAAATACATGAATACGTCACAGGCAACAAGTCATCTCTATTTTCGATGGAAGTAACAGAGATGGTAACTTTCTCTAAAGCACAGAACTCGACCTCCCACAGCAACAGCTACAGGAAGAAAGTATGAGGAGACACGAAAATTATTACCAATACCAATGCGAAGATACCAGCGTGTTGTAATATCAATGTAGGCCTGGGCTGGCCTTCCCTCACCCATCTGAGGTTGGGAAAGGATGAGAAAGTAGGTGGACGTTTTAGTGGGCAGTAGGAATGTGAAAACTGACGGAAACTGACAACTCTGACCCAAGTCCAGCATTGTATGGAGATACCAGTCTCCATACTTAGTTCATAAATGGATTTCCTCAGCTCCTCGGGTAAAAATAATTAGAGCTAGAGTAAAGCCAATAGGTTACACAAAATAATGACTAATAACACACCAATGCAATGAATCTTCACGAGTTTCCTGACACTAACTAATGCAATAATACATTCTTACAGCAGGGTGAACCAACAAGGAAAATTTACAAATTGTCACTGCCTGATTCAGTTTATACTTGACAATTTTATTTTCCAAGATGAAAAAATAAACACTATTATTTCCCATGGCCCATGAGTCAAGTTATTTCGACTTAAAAATTGACCATAGGCAACTCGTGTAACTTCACAATTATGTCACACAACTAACTGCTCATGAGAAGATAAAAATTTCATATGCTGTCAATAATGGGCATTCAGATAAATGATGCTGTTAGTAAATTTATACTTTTTAAAGCTTTATGCCATTTTTAGCAAGACTGCGCTGTTACTTTTTATCTTAAAACAGTATCATTACATAACATAAAAATGAAAAGAAGGCATATGAATCCCACAAACAGTTCACAGTAAAGATTCCTGATAACATTCCTTTCTGCTACACAATCCATTATGTACTGTGGTTTTCCCTTACCACAACTACCTCCTGGTATAGGCAAAATTAGAAGCACATTTAACACAACCACTAAAAAGAATCACCCAACATACAACAACTTGCCAACTATCACTCAAGCCAGTAATGAGAAACACACATGCCTAGACTACCTAAAAATGTGATGTCCCAAAATGATAAAAATCCAAAACATCTAAGAGAGCAGAAATTAGAACAAAAATTAAATGGCAGACATTTATCATCTCATCATTCATTCACCTTCTACAAATTCCTCTGAAGTCACTCAATAAGTTGAGAAGAATTTCTTCCTTAAGAATGTCTCCTGAGCATTGCAAGTAAATACTGAAATATACCAAAGTAATACAGGGGCTCAGCCTATGAACAATAATGAACGCTTGCACAAGGACAAATTAATATGTACTATTATAAGTAGTGACCCTAGAGCCTATGCCAGAGTGCTCAACAAGGCTAGGAAAAGTGATGTCATGGTGAAGTTGCAAAGGTTGCATGCAGTCACCTTTAAAATCAAAATATGTATATAATTCTTCACTAAGGCCATGAGGGCATTATGAATGAAATTTAAACAGAATTCAATGATTTATGGTGGACAAAAACATGCCACATATTTTGTCTGGTATTATTACACAAGCCAATTTTGGCAGGCAATTTGGCAAGGCAATTTTGACATGCACCCCACAGCTAAGATTTTACAGGAATTACAAGTTTTTTTGTGTCTGCCACAGCACATGCAGGCCTGTTTAAATAGAATTTACAGTCCCTGGTATGGAGGGAAAGGAACAGAAGTACAAACATAATTGTCAAGAGAAGGATTTTAAACCTTTTGCAGCCACATATCCAATCCATCATCCTTAGGTTCAAGGGAAAAACCTGCCACCATTCTATATATTAGCTGGCATTTTTTTATATTTAAAAAAATACATATTTGTTAATTTTCATTCCCACCATTCATTTCAATCTACTCTCTGTCACTCTAGAATACCTTATAAAAAATGCCTTATTTCTTGAAACAATATTGGTTACAGGAAAAATAAGGTTATCAGCTCATCCATAATTTCAACATAATTTGGAGTCAATTTTGGACACATCTGATGTACTTAAAATCAACCATATCAGAAAAATATTATATTCTTAAAATTGACACCAAGATGTAGCAAATTTTCTTTCTTAGAACAAAGGTTGTGAAAAGGGGTATGTAGAATTGCCTTCTTTCCCTACCTCTCTATGTTCCAAAGCTATTCTCATTCATTTCCACTAGTTTATTTATTTATCTCCACTACCCTCAAAACAGCACAGTTGAGCTTTTACACTAAGTGCATTAAGAATGGATGAACACAAACACCCAAGTCCTGATTGATGAAAAATCCACCCAGGCGGGACTCGAACCCACGACCCTCGGATTGGCAGACAAGGACTGTACCCCATTGCCACCAGGGCCGACTTCATTATACACATATTCCATCCATGATTTTTCGGGTGAACCATGTTTGTTTCGCCCCAATGGAGCCCACTGAAATATTAATTTGGGTATCAATTGCATGGCATTTGCAATAAATGCATCACTGTTTTTTCTTCTCAATTCTGCTATTTAACATATCTGTCATTCCCATTTAATTGCAAGTCTCCTCATGGGTAACTTTTTAGCATATGTATTTCAACAACTCTCCACCGTCATTCTAGGTCTTTGTTACTCACTCAGACTTGACAGCCAAAGTAAAGGATAGATTCTACTAGTGCTTGATTAATTCTTTTCTCATTATTCGGTGATACTTTCATCCCACCCAAAGGAATTTAATCAATTCCAAAGGTACATGATACATATTATGTAAATGCCATTATGTTAGAGAAACTATAAAACATGTGCTGAGGGGTATCGACTTAGCTGAGATAGGGGAGAGTACATTCCTATCATACAGATTTATACAATATATTTCATAAAAAGGACACATGAGAACAATATAAGAAAAGTATATTCATGATTTCCTCATAAAACAGGCTATCAATCCATCATAAAAATAAATGTACATAATGATAATAAAATAATAGATAATTCAATTTGCATGAGTTGATGTACACCTTTTCAGCATTGAACAATATGCACATTAATACACAAACAGGAGTAACAGTATTCCTTATCTTAAATTTCTGCACTCCAAATTATCAAATATTTATTTTGCTTTATTTGGAATTTTCTCAGGCTAGCCTTCATCAGAATGCCCCATGAGTAACAATGGCAAGATTAGAAATCTTCTGACAGAAAATAGTGGCTATTCATTAAATGCAGACGTACCTCACCATGAGCATCCTATAAAATGTTTCCATTTTTTCTGGCATGAAAGTTCACTACGTATTGTTTATATCTCTGGCAGTTCCAAAATTGACCAGCATGCATACATATTTGGTTCTTCAATGCTTTAGAAGTTTCTGAGATGCACCAATTGTGGAAACGATATATTTTCCACTAGGGTGAAGAAACACTGTGTAGGAATTATCACCAAATGCTCCATACCATCTGTGTTCACGTAATCCAGGAGAAACAGGTGCATCTTCATATCCAGCTACATACACAGAAGCCCAAGGAAATTTCCTAGTGCCAACATATGTCCTGCAAACAACATTATATTATGGTAAAAAACCAAATATCCTTTTTACATTTAAAATCCAGTCTATGATCCATGGAATATTACATTTCAAAGTTATGGCTGTCAAATATTAACGACTGAAATGCTGATTAGGGCAACTTAAAAATTTCCTCATCTTACGAATACCTTGAATTTGGCCCAGAGATCAGATAAAGAGCATGTTTTGACAGGATGATCAAGAAGAGCAGTTGCTCAGTGCAGATTGACCTGTTAAACATGGCAGCAATTCCAACGTAAAAAATCTAGGTTATAAGTTGAGAATGAGAGGGAAGTAGGTAAAATCAGAAAACGATTTCCACTCAGCAAAATGATTGCTAACTTTGCAAAATCAGCAAGAGGATAGCATTTACATTTTTTTAAAAGGAAGGTTTCATTTGAATTTTAATACATGAATCATGAACAATGATGTTTATTCATTCCACCAGTAAATCACCCTGGATTATAAACAATGGATTCCAATGTCTATGAATGAATATTGTTAATTAAAGAGCCTTGACACATTCTACCTTTTTAATACCATTTTTAGTTAACAGTGTACTAGATAGCAGAAATTAGAATGACAAGCCACCACTAAAGACATGGTGAAGGAAAAATAAGGTAGGTACTGGCATGTCATTGTAGGGGTAGGCAAAGGCATATGAGAGAATGAGAGTTGGCAGTTGGATGTTTGGGTGATCAGAGAAAGGATAATAAATAAAAACTAAAGAAAACTTATTTGGAAACACACCAGAGCAAGAGTCCTGTTGATAAAAATTTGACGAAGAGAAATCAAAGTAGTAAGGTTCATAAAAGCAATGAGATGATTAGCGCAACTGAAATAATTAATAAGGAAAGGTATCAGAAGATGGATAACATAATTAAATCAATTTAAGGAAAAGGATTCAGAAGAAAAGATCCAAAGAAAACATCATTCAAAGGCCATTGTAGAGGTTTGTTCACTTCCAAAAACCTGACCTTTGAGAACAAAAGGTCCACGCAGATTTTAGGATTTTCAATGGTGACAACATAGTATAGATATGGAATCAAGAATTAGGAAAAAGTGGAAAGCATATGACAAGAGCTCAATGACTTGTAGAGTAAAAATGAAAGTTAAGAACGCCCATCAAAGCAAATACGGGAGATGTCTACTCAATAGGAGCTATCACTCTATGAAATTAAATTGCTTCTATTGAATTGGGCCATGTTTCACCACTCAGGCAGCATAAAACAACTGGGGACAAAGGCTGATATCTCCCCCAGAGATACAGTACTCAGATGAAATGTTCTGGAATGACTCAAGAGAAATTCACTGGGCTGGACAGAGAAAATTAGAACTGTAACGAGATTTTCACATTTTATGAGCCAAAATCCTAGACATTAAAAAAATTGAATGATTTTCTCCTTAACAATACATCACTTATAAAAACTGAGGGCATATATGAGAAAAAGAAAACCTGATATCCTTCACGAAAATAAAATGAAATGATCAGCAATACAACAATATTTTCTATTTTTATGATTTTCTCCCACACAATTCGTCACAAAAAAATGCAGATGTAGATGGGGAAAAGGCTACTTGGTAGCCCAAACCAATAGAAAATAAAATGTAGCCAGAAATACAAAAATATTTTCTACTTATTGACTGAAAAAATTATAACTTACTGTAGATTTTCCAAAAATTTGATGATCTGGCAGGCAGTGTAAAACCCCTTATACTGAAGATGAGCAGTTTGTCCACATGTTACCGTGTGCTCCATTGAGAAAATACTTTCACTCTCTCCTTCATCACCATTGCTAAATATGTAGATGAACAAAAAAAGAAATAGCTGTGATAACAAGCCGTAGGCACACACCTCAAAGAAAACTTGAAACCAGCACATTCACATGCAACATCAGTGAATTAGACCAATCTCAGCAACCATTAAAGAGTGTAGGCTAATTTATGAGTTTGTTTCCAGAAAGTACAGAAACTACAATTGAGTTTAAATGCTACTCTCAGGATGAACTCAAACATACTGCTAAGCAGCCAAACATGAGAAAGAACCACCTTTCAGAGAACATCGAGGAATAAGAAATCAACAGTGAAAAATAATCCACAATTACTAAGTCCCCTGCGACCCTCTGTATGAGCATGTGTGGTGGGGTGTTAAGAACCAGCCGTGTAAGGGTGTGCAGAATAAGGCTTAGGGAGGTGAAATGGTGAGGTGTATTTTTGAAGTGTTTTCATTCGCTCTCAGCTTTTATTGAGGTCACTTATTGTGCGTGGAAAGAATGAATTGTTGGACCTTTCTGTTTGGCAACGTTCTCTAATTCCATCTCTCCTTGCCCTCTTCCGCAATGAGGGTACAATCCACCGCATGCAAATATTCAAACATGGCGGGTGAAATTTTTGAAGAAATTGCCAAGAGAAAAATTCAGCCTGGACTGGGAGTCTAACCACAGACCTTTGGTTTGCCAGACCAATGAGCAGACCACTATGCTATCCAGGCTTCCTAATTCCCATGGGAATTTTAGTGGGTACAAGGCGACTAGATCTTAGGCCCTTGCGGTCCATCAAAGATGGCAACGCAAGCTAAAATTCCCAAGAGAAAAATTCAGCCTGGACCAGGAATCGAATCACAGACCTTAGGATTGCCAGACCAATGCGCAGACCACTATGCTTTCCAGACTTCTTAATTCCCATGGCAATTTTAGTGGATACAAGGCGACTAGATCTTAGGCCCTTGCGGTCCATCAAAGGTGGCAACGCAAGCTAAAATTCCCAAGAGAAAAATTCGGCCTGGACCAGGAATCAAATCACGGACCTTAGGTTTGCCGGACCAATGCGCAGACCACTATGCTTTCCAGACTTCCTAATTCCCATGGCAATTTTAGTGGATACAAGGCAACTAGCTCTTAGGCCCTTGCAGTCCATCAAAGATGGCAACGCAAAGGAGAAGAGGGCTTCAAAGAAGTCACAACCAAGAGAGAGTATCCTTCACTAGCACTTATGGCTGAATTTTTCTCTTGGCAATTTCTTCAATCCACCACATGTTAGAACTCTTTAACAATAGGATTTCCGCCCTCCCAGCCCAGCTAACCTCGGGAGGAGTGACCCTCAAGACAGGACTCATTAACAGGCATCACAAGGTTTTCCTAAAACAGTACCTCAAAACTATTGAGCACTAGGATAAGCGCAGCCTCTGCTCTTCCGTCTCCTTGATTACGCTCTGCCACTGCCCCAGACCTTGGGGAACCACTATCCACTCCAGCTTAAGGATGGGTGTCGTCCCAGGCACAGGGATTGCACTGTCATTCCCTCAACCACCCCACCTGCATTCACACCCGAGCATGCCTGGGGCACCACATAGGTGCTGTGAGAGGTCTTTCAGGAAACGCCATGCCCCCCAATGCCTGAGATGCCCACACATCCCGTCATACAAGAGTGGATCTCCGCAACTATCCTCTCCATCTCAGGGACAAGGGCCTCCAGGAGGTCACTCTTCATCCTGCTCTTGAAGCTTGCTACAAACTGTCGTTCAGCCATACTATTCTACTGGCTTTATGATACTACAGTAATATTTGTTCGATTGAGTTTCTTAAAAAGAGTGAGATGGTACAGGTATCCTACATGGAAGTTTACACAAAGTTGCATGATGTAGTGTGTGACTTGAATGTGACTATTAGTAAGTAGCTTTTAAGGTACGAACTTACACTGTTAAGCAATTGTCACGGTATCACTGCACGAGCTATATGTATCTTTTAGGAAAAGCATAATGTAATATTATTTGATGGTAGCCTTAAACAGGTTCTCCTTCAAGGCTACCTAAAATTACTCTATTTTGCTATTGAAATGTAATTTGTTGTATGGAGTAATAAACTTATTATTATTATTATTATTATTATAATGGAAATGGTTGAGTGGGTGAGTGATAATTTGCCTGGACAGAGATTTGAACCCAAATTTGCACCAGACACTAATCAATTGGGGTACTCTTTCATCTTCTTCCACAGCGAATTTCATTGAGGTCTAAATGACACATTATTTGCTGCATGTGGGTGAACTCTGATTCACTCATTTCACAGTCTTTTTTCTGTGCTATTTCAATGTAGCTGCAACAAACCTTCATAAGTCCTGCCAAGGGGTTAGCTGTATCCCCACTATATATTGATGTTTTCTTTGGGAAAACCCCAGTACTTCTCGTATGATCCAGGGAAGAAACCAGTTTATCCAACTACGAGGGGCATTCAAATATAAAAGAGCCTTTTACTTTTAAAGTTTTTTGGGACTCTCAAGGAGTTTTACTCGTTGACTTCCTTAATGATCGTTGCACAATAAACGCTGCTTACTACTGTGAACTTCTAGACCAGGTTTGAGCTGCATATCGGTCAAAAAGGTGCTGTCAACCCATCCGAGACGTCCTGCTCTTGCATGACAATGCAAGACCCCACACTACAGCCCCAACAACCCTAAAAATTGGATGAAATGCATTGGACTACACTTGATCACCCTCCCTACAGCCCTGACCTTTCACCTTGTGATTTCCATGTGTTTGGGCCTCTCAAGGAAGCACTTGGAGGAGAGCTTTTTGCGAACAATCAACAGGTTGAACAGTTTGCGCGCAATGGGTTGGATACCTGCCTGAGTCATTCTTTGAAAACGGCATGAACCAACTACCTGTTCGATGGGAAAAATACATTACTAAGGAGGGTAACTATGTAGAAAAATAACTATAAAGTGTGTTTTCTTCTTAAATGTAAAATAAATTTCTTTTTGCAAAAGGCTTATTTACATTTGAATGCCCCTCGTATCATTATGCCTTTTATGCTGACATTTTGCCATGATTAGGACTAAGCATGAATTAAAATAAAAGCGATTAGAAACCAGCCTCAACCCGGTGTACTATGATACAATGTGCACAAAACTGGGCACATAGGGATATTGTGTAGGTGATTTCTCATTTGAACATTTTGCTCCTCTCAAACCTATATGAAATTCACATTGGAAGAAAATGCCTCAGTAGCATAAATGGCGATAGCATCTTGCTAATTTGGAAGATTTTGATTTTGGCCGAGGTTTAGGTGAGGACAATGACCTTGAAAGAACTGTTAAACTTCATTCTAAACTTATGAGATGATAACACTGATAGGTATCATAACTTACAGATCAACACCCAATGAAAAGGCTCCTAACCAATCCAAGACATCTTCTGGCAAGCACCCAGTGTCTTCATTCCTCCATTTCATTATGGGTATTTTTACATTATCAGCCCGTCGCTGGGTGAACTTTGGGCGGCATAACATGATGTGTACACCTTGCTTGTCAAAGAAAGCAGCAACTGATGATGGACATATATTTTCCCTTCCTAGTAATGATAATAGTAACCTCTATTAAGCATCGAGTAACCACAATACAACAGTCTGTGTAAATCAAGAGCAAAATCAAATTAACTCTTAGCTCTCCAAATGTGGCACAAAAAATAAAATGATTCCAAAAAAAGCAAAGAAAGAACTGAATCAGCATTTTCTGTGCCAGTCATTTTACAATTACCCATTAATGCAATCATTATTATCACTTAGAATGAAAGCTTGGATGCCATACACAATGCAGACTGTCCTCAAGTCATGACAAAAAAACTTTACAGCCGTTTTCCTTAAGGCACTTAATTGTCTAATTAATTAATGTACAGTCTGATGTACATATGGATATGCATGAAAAATTGGCAGTGAATGGCAAGAATACGAAAGTGCATAAATGACAGGTAGGATATTAGCCCAAACTCCAATTCCAAGCTCACACTTTCACAATTTCTCTGCAACATACTGTGCAAGAGTGCCTTGAGTAAAAGTCTCAAAACATAGTAAATGGTTCCAATCCTTTTTTCTGATTAGATTTAAACTTCACCAATCCTCTTAGGTAGAAGATTGTATTAAAATACAAATGATATCTTGGAACTGGAACTATACTGCCCAAAAAGCACTTTCTGAGAAGTGTAGTTTCAACCAAACAAAGCCAATTTAATTACTTTGACATGATTATTAATTTCATCTTCGAGTACAATGATTTATTCAATACAATATGGAAATATCTGCATATGAGAATAGTTTTCATTTTTTTGACAATACTGAGATAGTCATAGTCATAGCTTTAGTCATATATGAAGTTTTACACCCACAGAGGAGAGGAGGAATAGACCATGGGTTTCCTGATACCACTGAGAGACAGAATAGTGAACGCAACTTAATCAATAATTCTGAGGCACAGCAGCTGGCCATGAAGCTAATGAGACCCAATGCCTTGAATTCAAGCTCTAAATCTGTAATGATCTAAATTGAATGCCTTTAGAATGTATTTAAGTAATACCTTAAATAAAATAACTCACAGCTCATACCTAATGGAGGGTCCCATGCCAGGATCAGATCAAAAATATGCTTGGACTGGAAAACTGACAGAGCATTGTGAATCCTCTCATACCTTCTGGATTTCGGATCAAGGGTTTTCAAGTCAACAGAGACCACTACAGAATGAGTAAAAATGAATGTTTAGAAAATATATGAGTAACTTACATGTATAGCATTTACTTTAACTAATTACATATCCAGGATCTTACATAGTTTGTTGTTAGGGGAGGTGACCAATAGCCGAGGTCATCCACACCATTAATAATATGTAGGTAGGTTTATGAAGGTGGGAATATTTGGAAAATGAGGAAGGAAGGAGATAGACCAAGAATCAAAATAATCCTATGCTTTACATAAGTACCAAGGAGAACATCGTCTGAATCATCTGATCCATCCCATCTGAATGATGCTCTAATTGGTAATTAAAGCACTCCATATAGTACTCACGTAAGGACTGGGATTCCTTTGAAAAATCTTTCATAGCCAAGATTAGAACCCAGAGCCTCTAGTTTAAGCTACACACACCAACCCAATCCCTACTATTACAAAAAATATTGACATCAAAGATTTTCTCATATTCATCTTGGATACTATGTGCATAGATTCATCATATTTATCATACTTGATTGCATACAAACATGCCAAGGTTCCAGTTGCACATGAGCTGGAAAAAGTTTTAATGTAGTCTATGCCTCGGCATGTCGTCATTGCTTTTCAACATTTATGCTGAGGAAATGGTAAGACAGGCATGGGAAGAACTTGAGGTCGGAATCAAAGTAGGGGGGCATCTGATAGTCAGATTCGCAGACGATCAGGCATTGGTTAGAGGATCTTTACAGGCACTGCAATCTTTGGTAAATGCCTTAGAAATGCAGTGCAGGATATTCAGAATGAAGATCATAATAATAATAATAAGAAAGATAAATCATAAGAAAACAAAGTTATGAGATTCTCTAGGACCAAGGAAGTGAAGCTTGTGATTAAAGTTGGAGGACACACACTAGAGAAAGTAGAACAGTTTAATAACTTAGCTAGCACGCTAGAGGAAAACGGGTGTAGTAGCAAAGACATACGAAAGAGAATAGCACTAGCTAAGGAGGTGTTTGGTAATAGAAGAGAGTTGATGACGGGGACATAGGGTAAGGATGACAAGAAGAGGCTGGTGAAGAGCTTGTTATGGAGCGTAGCGTTGTATGGGGCAGAAACGTGGACCCTGAGAAAGGAGGACGAGAATAGGATGCAGGCATTTCAAATGTGGGTGTGGAGAAGGATGGAGAAGATAAGATGGACGGAATGGAAGACAAACGAGGAAGTGATTGAGATGGTGGGTGAGGAAAGGAAACTTTTGAATGAAATTCAGTATAGGCAGGGTAGATGGCTAAAGGAAGGGGAGAATAGAGCTAGCTAAGGAGGTGGTTAGTAATAGAAGGTAGTTGATGATGGGCACATTGGGTAAGGATGTGAAGAAGAGGCTGGTGAGGAGCTTGAAATGGAGCATGGCGTTGCATGGTGCAGAACGAGAATAGGCTGCAGGCATTTGAGATGTGGGTGAGGGGAAGGAAGGAGAAGGTTAGGTGGACGAAAAGGAAGACTAACGAGGAAGTGCTTGAGATGGTGGGCGAAGAAAGGAAACTTCTGAATGAAATCCAGGGTAGGCAGGGTAGATGGCTGAAGGGTGTTATAAAGGGCGATGGGTTGCTCAATAGTGTGATAGAGGGAAGGATGTTGGGCAAGCGGGGAATGGGAAGAAAGAGAATAGGTTTCATGGATGGGATGAAGAAGGGTAGATCATAGGCTGATGCGAAAAAGGATATACTAGAAGGAGATAGGCCCTTGAATGGGTAGGGGGCTGGGAGGAGATTCTCTAACATTCTGCGAAACCTACCTTAACTACTAGAATACTTAAATAATAATAATATTACCTCGGTATGGCATTTAGGGACAATGGTGTGAAATAACCACACACCATCAAGCAAGAACTTCCTAATTTATGTTGATTAGAACCTCAAACCGACAAATGTAGTATGATAGTTTGTGCTTACCTCCATTGATATTTCTAACACACTTAAACTGTACATATATCAATCCAAGCACCAATCATAACTATATTAGTTATAGTGGTAATAAAAAAAAGCCTTTTAAGTATAACAAAAATATAAGTATTTTAGAGTCAGGCTAGGTAAAATTTGCATATGGTAGCGAACATTGGGAACGACTTAAGCCAGTGAATGGACTTGTCTTCACAGAGAAGACTGGGAGGCAGTTTTTAAGCCATTTTTAGTTTAGTTAATTTAGTTTAAAATGTGCATCTTACATACCATCAAATATAGTAATTTATAATTACAATATAATCATTAAGTAATAATAATCTTTACTCATCCATACCATGGAGAAGTCCAGATGGATGTCATCAGTGTCGCATACATTGTACAACATGATGAAAAGCAAGCAGTGAATTGGCAACATTTAAATACATTAAAATTACAATAGTTCCAAAGTCAAGCTCAAAATACTCATTACTGGTTAGCATGTAACAATTTTAATTATATTTTTCACCTAACACAGCTTACAGAGCAGGCACTGCTAGGTATCTTATTAAAGAATTTTACTGCCAAACTGTAAGATGGATTGCAGGTCTTAAAACATCCTACACTGAATGATATCCAGATAGTTTTAATATTGTATCACGAGAGAATAGAATAGTAATACGATATTTCCTTTGACTTTAACAACTCCAAAAGGGAATATCATAATGTTTATGTATGTATTTAGGAACCATTAATTCAATTATCACTTCGGTGAATAATACTTGCATGGCGAGTTTTTGAATCTCTAAGGTTTGAGAGAGTATGCTCTAACTATGCTCATCACCGTAGCTACATTTGTTTTAATAAGCCAGCCGAGAGCGACTACCCACTGTAAGTACTTGTTTCATCTTGATTTTTTGACCATGTTCTATGTCATGTAAATGACCAAAAGAACAATAAATAAATTATATTAATAAATTATATGAAAGATAGTTAAGCTTTCATCAAACATCCATCACCATGAAAAAAGAGATAGTATATTTTCATCGACTTACTTATATGATGTGAAAAAATGTTCTAAGGTAATGCCCTCCACATTCCGGGCATGGATCTATCATTACTTTACTATACAGTTGAACGTACAATATCTTACAGTACACTTACAATATCTGGTAGCACGCTTTTTCATTCGACAGAACGCCGAGGGCTTCCCATCCAAGCCCAATTCCTCGTAGGTCTCTTTCAGCAGAGACAGAATTAGATAGCCGGTGGGAGTCACAGCCACACAATTGTCACAATCCACCCTCGTCCCAATTGTCAAGGCCGTAAACTGTCCTAGATATTTCAAGTTTAACACAATGTCAAATTTTTATCAAACGTTCTACGTCAAAAAAGTTAACCAAAATTCGAAAAGAATACTCTGCATTTAAAAACATAATGGAAGTGCCTACATTAGAATGCCAAATCGTTACCCCATTATGCTGACGGAAGAACACGCAGCATAAGGGTACCCTGAGTAGCCAGTGAGGAAATCTTGTGTAGGCACTTTCTCTAGATGCAGTGTTCATATACAAAAGATGTTCAAACCTACCAGATTTGATGAAAGTTTCTATGAATACATCTTTGATAAAAGCAGTAATCGGGAAGTCTGGAGCTCTATAATAATCACAGTCATCTGAAAGCAACTCTATCAAGTTTTGCGGTACAATTAAAGTATCGGGTAGTACAACAGAAATCTGTGAAAAGAATATCACAATCACACACACAGTAAACAAATATACGACATTGATACATAACACTTATGTAGGTAGGCTTACTAAATGGTTATAATAACGTTTCTTGGCGACACTTTTTATATCATTCGATGTTTTCCAGTTCCCGGCAGATAACGTCGAACTGTGCTCAGGAGGAGAAAAGCGCCAAACTTCGGGGCATATCATTATTCATGAAAAAGTGAGGGTTATAAGAGAGCTAACAACAAATAAACACATCTAATTTTCACACGAAACGCATATTAAAAAATTCTTGGAGAATACAATGTCGAAAAATGTTCAATTGAAACTCGTAACACATTTGAAACAGGACACACGCCATGCCGGATTTCCCATCCGTAAATAACATTCGATTGTTTTTTGGCGGTATTCAAATGTAGAGAGGGGGAATCCTAAATTCACTCCACGCTTCCTAACATGTCCTATATACTCAAAGTGGATAAAACTGGCGGAAACTTTGAATTTGCCGGATAATCACTTATTCTTTTCTATGCATAAAATATCAGCTGAGATATTTTTTCCATTCAACTCCATGGAATTGAATAAAGTCAACAAAAAGTAGGAAAGAACTTTCAATCTCTAGATGACTGACATAGTACATGTATATACTCTCATTCTAATAAAATTGAATCATTGACGTACATGTTTCATCTTGAAGGCGACGTCAAAGGTACAGAATATAATAATTATTCCCACTTGTACAACTTACCAGGTTAAAGTAATGGAATAAAAAAATATTGGATATGGACACTCACCTCATTACACAGCCAGTTGTATTTGCATGAGTGACCACAATTTGATTTTTGACGATAAGGAATAGCCATAGCCACACTATAAGGCCCCACAGATGGAATGGCTGGAGCCTTAACACGAATATTCATATAAATAAATCTATTTAATGAATTTAAGCACCTACAAGGGGCTCTCAATGAGAGCAAAGCCTAATTTTCAGATGTATGTCCATGGAGTTTCACAGATTGTTGTGCTTATGTGATGGATTTTTAGAGTGACATACTTTCACACATTAATGGGATAATTTTGGGAATCATTTGCCATTTTTTTTAGAAGATATTATTACATATCCCAGAGCAGGCAGTTTTGAGACCAGCTGAATTGATTTCTGAACTGCCAAGGCCTTTGCAGTGCTTGGGCAGTCTGATCATCCGGAAGATCAGACCAACATTAGGGCAGTAAAAATAGCATTGCGTGATGTACGACATGAAATCCAGTGAAATTGACGTTTATTATTGCCAAATTTCATCAAAGAAAAAGCTAAACAGTCCACCTAAAGAGGCCATTTTTGAGTCCACTAAAGATAGTTCTCCGGTAAACCTCACTCAATGAGTTTTGATTACTAACAAGAGATGAATACACTAAAATAGAACATAGTGCCCTTCATGTAGGAAATTATATAAAAGGGTAGTTTGTTATGGACCATACATGTGAGGTTTCCCTTCCCTAAGACTACAACCTAGTTGCTGTAGAAGCACTTGAAAATAATAGACAGGTAAGAGAAAGGGAAAACGGATACTTCAGGGCTGTGCGAGTTGAGATGGAGGGATAGCAGGACAGTTGGAGAGATAGCCACAGGATAATCTATAGTCTGGGAGATAAAATTCAACATGAGGTACCTCTAGAATTGAATGCAAAACTAGGGATGAGGATAATAAACCTTGAGTAAATGAGCATCAGGACACTGCTGGTAAAAATAAAAGGATAAATTTTACATTAGTCCAGGAGTACATGCCTAAATGTGACCATTAAGGAGAGGAAGATGGGACATGCAGACAATGAGGAGAGATTATGAGGGAAGTCCCAGGGGAGAGAAACCTGATAGTGATTAGCAACTGGAATGTCGTGTTGGGGGGAGAGAGGAATGGATTTTGAGGTGGAATTATAAAATAGGCTAGGGGCAAGAAATGACCGTGGTGAGAGTGCTGTTATATTTAATAAGAAAAATAAATTAGAAGTGACAAACACTAGGTTTAACCATTATTGCAGGCAGAGATACACGTGGAAAATGCCAGGTTGAACCAGGAGATAGCAAATTGATTAGATTATGTTAAGGCAAAAATTAAGAAACTTAAAAAAACACATTGAGCCATCCAAGGGAGGATGCGTACTCAGATCATTACTTATTGTTAGTATGTAATGACGAACTAAGATGTTAGATTCAAAAGGCTTTGTAAAAGTAGAAGTTTAAGAGGCGGAATGTGAAGCATTCAAATGGTTGAAAATGAGGAAATACCAGAAGCTATTGGAAAAGAACATAGGCATAGCTATGCAAATGGGAACAATCTTAGGAAGATGAGAAAGTGTAAAAGCAGGCCAAGTAGGAGCGGAAAAGAAAATAATAGGAACAATGGGAAAAAAGACAAAGAAGCAATGGGTCACTGAAGAAATTATTACAAAACTTGAGGAGAGAAGGATGAGGAAAAACGTCCAACACCAACCTATGCGAGAGGAAGTACAAGGAATAAATACACAAGGAACTCTGCTAAAAACCAGTCAGATGAAGGAAAACTGGTGGAAAGGACAATGCAAGGAAACAGAAAAGCTATAGAAAGGTTATATAAAATATAGAAAAGCCATAGAAAGTGGTAGAGCCATTCGCTGAAGTGAAAATGATATTGGTGGAAGTAGAGGGCAAACAACACCATTGGTACAGGACAAAACATGAAAATATTGATTGAACAGGAGGACATCCAGCATATGAGGAGAGAATACATGAGGAAGCTCCACCTAAAACAGTGATAATAGACCAGAGGACCTCAGTATTGAGATTAAAAGAAAGATGGGAAAGGAAAGAGATAGCTTACCTGAGGTCTTCCGGATATTTAACCCTCTTAGTGCGGCAGGCTGATATACCAGCTTTTGCATCTCGGGTGAAAAGTGCAGTGGGCCAATATATCAGCTCATGCATCAGTTCAAATTTAGTAATTTAATATAATTACAATTATTTTTTTAGAACTAATAAAATTATTTTATGATTATTAACAAATTCATTTTGTACACAATAAAATGAATTGCATATGGATATCTTGAACAATAACTTCATATTTTTTTCCCTGAGATGATACATTACATTAAATTACCCACCACATTTCTTGCTGGTACCACTGGCTGGAGTCAGCACTAAAAGGGGTAACCTAAGAACACAAAAAATCTTCACATCTGATCACATTGCACGTTTTTCGAAGAGAAAAAAGAGGTACATTTGTTTTTATCAAATAAAAATGTATTTCACATCACTTCAAGCATGATCCAACAAAATGATAGTTCATTTCATTCAACAGACAGAAAGTTAACAAAAATAAAGTCATTTCAAAAAGAGTAAAATAGCATAGAAATGCATATCTATCCACAACACAGGTATGCATCCAATTCATCTATAAATTATATGGCAAATAACCAACATAATGTAATTCAAGTTACTTACAAAAACTAATAACACAGCCTTGCATGACTAGTTCGAATTATTTCACAATAGCTACTCTGAGTATTCAAAGCAACTTCAGATATATTTGCAGGCCAAATAAATACAGGACCAAAATCAATTACATTGGATATTAACAAAGTATGAGTTCATTACAATATGTGGAGTAACAAATAATTTACTACTTGGCAAAAAAGCCATTTGATTGTATGTATGCATAAATAACACAAATCAAAAAGGGTTACACTCATTGTAACACAACCTGATCAAGAGTAACCCTGCTCTGGGCCCTTCCATTTTACATACTTTCATATGTATAAACAATCTATTTCCTCTAGTATTCCCCATTATTTACAAATACTGGAAAAGTAGTTAATATATATTTCTATTTTTAGGATAGACAATCCTTCTTTTTTTATTTTTGTTCTGTGTTCCAAACACAAGAGTAGTACCAAGATAAAACAAGCTGACAAAAACTTATCCTTCAAAGCTTTTCATTTGATAGTAATCCCCTAGTTAGACCCTTTCAAAAAGGAAAGCAGGGAAAACTTCATGAAAGTGCATCAAAAGCAATGATCGTGAGACAGCTTTTTTTCAGTTTTCATGCCGAAAAAGCTGATACATACATCATTAACTACACATGATGGGTGAATAAACTTTAATATGAAATATAAAATCTGCTTGTTCCAATACGACTAGTGCAGCAGCCAAATGAAGTGTACTTTACTGGAATGTGATTTGCGTTTTTGCCACAGGATCTCTCCCGTCCATGATTCCACCACTGTAAACACCTAAAGAATCCCGGCCTTTATTGTCATCGTCATCCTCTTCATTTCCACCAGGTGGATCCACAAACATTTGATTCAGCCTTGAAGCGAAGTCCACGGACCCATTTAAAGCTAAAGCTTCTGCGTAGTCTTCTATGTCCTGGCTGTACCTAAAGTGATGAGATAAACTCATAATAATAATAAAATTTATTGATGGACAATTGTCCTTTCACAAGAATATGATCTTATCATTCATACAGAAATCACAATCGATCATTTACGTGCATAGCTCACAGTAAACAAAATTATATTTATAAAAGCCAAGACAATATGATTAAAAGAAAAGAATACAAGAAACAGTATTGCACCATGTGAAATATATTTCACTTAATCAAGATTATAAATAGTCAAGCATATGTTGCATTAAAATTTTTTTTTTTTTTAATTTTTAAAGTTTTAGTTTTTTAAAAAGTTAAAAAGTTAAAAGTTTTAAAATTTTTAAAACAATACAAATATGAATGAAAAATGTCCACAGCATTACAAAGATTATTATACATAATATCTTATACAATCCCTAACATAGGTAAATAATATAAATAATTACAGCTATAGTAGGGAAGATGGAAGAGCTTGTGACATATACAGTGCAGAGAAGGTTTTTGATATTAATTGAAGATAACAACTCAGTACATTTAATTTGATTGTTCAATAGAGAATGTAAGAATATAACCCTAGACGTTTCCTCCTCGCAGAAAGGTAACTAAAATTAAGCAGTAGTAACATGTCAGCATAAGAGCCTTTTTCTCTTTTAATATTACATCTGAGAGCAGCCAACCTTAAAAAAAATTTCAAACCCTTTCGATAGCAGCATCATATTTCAAATAATAAGGATTCCATATTAATAAGCAATAATACTACTGAAGTCTTTGTAGTGTCAGTAAATGAAGCCAAGAGTTTTGTATGCCTTAGATACCATGGAATCGATTATAATTCAAGAGTTAAGCAAGAATCAAATATTACTCCTAAGTCAAGTTTACAGTACAACCTATTAAGTGTTTTCCCTGACAATTTGTAATTATTTAAAAAAGGAAGTTTGCCTCTGCAAAATATTAATATATTACATTTATCAATGTTTAGCTGCATTGAGTTATTGTCACACCAAGTGGTGAGTGCCTTTAAGCAGGCCTGCAAGGCCTCGGTCAGAATCAACCAGATGGAAAACTTTTAAATCATCTGCATAAATTAGATGTATTGTGGAATTTAGGGAAGCACCAACATCTTTATATATATAATTCATCTGTATGCATGTATGTCACTGAACTCCTCCTAAAGGGCTGGACCAATTTTGATGAAATTTTATGAGTGTTTGAGTGGTTACTTGGATGGTTTAGATTCACAAATGGACCCGGTAGGTAGTGCTGCAAACGGGTTCTAGGAAATTTCTCTTTTATTTTTTAAAAAGATTTTTTGCATATTAGAACACATAACCGCAAAATTTTACCCCCCAAACACCTCCCAATATTTTTTAAAATGAAAAAAATCATAAGTTCATTAATAATTGGCCGTTTAAACCTTCTGAGAATTTCATGAATAATTGACCATCTGAAAATAATTTATAGTTATGTTTGTGTACCATAGGTGACGCTGATGTCGAATTCTGTGGTATTTGACGTATGCATTAATACATCCGCAAGTCGTTGCACTGGCGTCGTAGCTTGGCATTGTTTTGACAAAAGGAAAAGATAGCTAGCAAGCCATCGTTTAGGCAGGACAACGTCTGTTGGGTCCGCTAGTCATTTATAAAAACTAAGAGAGATGGGGTCCAAAGTGGGAGCCTTCGGAATCCAAATTCAAGCATACATAAATTAGATGGTAGAGCCTAAGTTTCGATTTCGATCCATTTTACAGTCAATTTTGACCGTGAAATAAGACAGGTTGGTTACATTTAGGTACCTTCTATCAGTCTGCACAAACTAGAATGCATTCCAGATGGACAAATTAGGAATAACCTCAAATTTATTCCTCGGATGAATTTTCAGGGTACACATGAAAAGAAAAATTCAAACAACCTCAAATATCTAAGAATAATTTTCAATTGGTACACCTTTATATATAATTTATAAGTTATAATTTTCAATAGGAACTCCAATTTCTATAAAGGAATGTATTTGTAAAAGTGATTATATACACTCACGATAATTCAAACATACATCAATTAGATGGTAGAGCCAAATTTTAGATTTCGATCCATTTTACAGTCAATTTTGATAATGAAATAAGACTTCCCGTAGGCTACACTTAGGTACCTTCTATCAACCTGGACAAACTAGAAACACATAGCAAATGGAGGAAGAGGGAAAAGCCTAAAATTTATTCCTTGGATGAATTTTCAGAGTTCACATGACAAGAAAAATTCAAAAAACCTCAAATATCTAATGATTATTTTCAATTTATATAAGGGAACTGTACAAAAGTTTGGTAGGTAAAAAAGTGATAACAAAATTATTTGCTCAGAGGCAAGAGCAGTTTTAAATAAACGTATTCCAAAGCAGTATTGTTGTAAACTGATTTGAACGGCATTTGTTTGTTTAGTCCATTTCAACCAATATCCTTTTCAAATATCTCTGCGAGTGAGAGGCAGGTGTAGGTTGATTGGGGTGAGGAAAGAGAAAGTCGACCAGCACGTTGCTTCATGAAAACCAACTAGAATGCAATAGGTGGGGCTTAGCCTCTCAGAAAATTCAGTTACTCTCAGACCTCCATCATGTACACTTTGTGAATCAGCTGGCTGTATTGCCATACCTCCATTGCATTCATTTGCTTGGTGTGCTGTAGTGATCCTCCTTCGTTCTAGTCTAAGTGGGATTATTTTTAGCAAATATTGTTTGGCTCGCTGGCTGCAATTATTTGTGCTAAGAAAATTCTCTCCAATTATGCCACTAATCATGAATATCATAGTTATAATTATTTCCCAAAGGTTTTTTTTGTCGCAACGTCATAACTCCCATAATTCTTCATCAAAATTAATGATCCAAACATCGTTTTAAAGCTTATGTTCACCGCTATTGACGAAAAATATACAAATGGTTTAAAATTAAAGTTTTTGTCAAAAAATCAAAAATTAAAGATTTTGTTAAAAAACAATACAGTGCCATCTATATTGGCTATGGTTACGTGCTTAAAAGACTGTAGGAGGCGCCATCTATTAACACATCGTTTAGTTAGATAGTTTACATTCTACATGCAATCAGTGTGACCGTTTACGTTATGTATCTCTAACACAAACATAAATAACATATTATTGTCCATGGGAAGAAACAGGTAGAAGAACAGGAAGAACGAAGGAAGAAACAGGACGAAGCTGCATACTGTGCGAAATATTCGCATGGGTCAGCTAGTCATAGTTATAATACAAGGTCATCTGCTGGCCTCCACCAAATTCAGGTTAAAATCAGAAACTCTGGTTATGCCCCGATGCATATGGGCCTTTTATTATAGAGTTTAGACATCTCTCACATATATTAAATATCACTTTTGCCACAGTTAGCTACTGAGATTAATGTAATATACACACTTCAGGTTGGTCTGAAGCCTCACATCGCCAGTCTTAATCACCCTCAAAGCCACTTTACTTATGACAACAATTATCGCTACCTTTTGCCACAATGCTACCACAAGTGAATTGACTTTGCCAATTGGCAATCATGAATCTTATGTGTACTTACCTACTACGAGGTCTTCCACCAGGAGCATTACTGGATGAGTTTCCAGATCTGGAACCATAGTCAATGTCATCTACTGCCTCTAATGAAATGTGAGAACCTTGAAATAACAAAAAAAACTATTGCTAGTTGACCAACAAACAGAATTAAAATTGGAATTAACAGCACTTGGAAGAATAATAAAATATACCTAAGTGAGGGTGGTAACAAATAAGGATCTGTTGGGATTAAGGGAGGAGAAAGAGGTGAAACAGAAAAACATACGAGCATTTGGATCTCTTGCTGCAGCAGAGTGAGAGGAATGGCGGAAAAGGAAGGAGGGGAATGATAACATTTCATAAAGAGACCAAAGGCAACAATTGATATCTTGTTTGGACAATGGTAATTACTTTTTTGCAGTTCACTGTGTTGTAAGAAAGTTCCACCTTAAGGAGTAGTACATGATGGGTGGTGTAGTTGAGCTTAGTGGACAAGCTCTTTAAATTCTACAATTTGATCAAAACAGAGCTCTCTCTACCAAAAGCTTTGTGATCAAATTTTGCAGTCAACAATCACTCATCAATCATTTAAATTGTGAAATATTCAGACACACACATATACTCTGTGATATTAGTAGCAATTAACAATGAAAAAAAATCATACATCACAGACAATGATAACACCGAGAAGAATGTTTTTTACTTTTTTAAACAAACTTAGGATGAGAAAAAAAACTTCTTGATCTGAGGTGAGAGATAGCAAAATTCTTAGCAAAAATAATAATTTTTGATTCATAAAATAAAATTCTTGCTTGATTCTGGGAGACTCCCAGTAAATCTTTAAGTTGGCAACCCTAATCAGAATCCTTGGTTCCTTCCCACCCTTACTCTCCCCACTAGAACTCCTTTTCAATCACAGCTGAGTCAATATTATCAGTCCCAACTTTCTCTGGTTCCACATTACCCAAGATACAAACAGAGTAACACAATTTTTGCAGTATTTGATTTTGTTTTCCCACAATTCATATCATTTTTGCAAAATTCCAAAGTGGCATTTTGGACAATAAGAAATAATTGTGACATAGCAACTGTGCCACCTGCACAACTGAGGTTCGACACATGTAAGTAATTGTGAAAATTCTCCTTTTCCCACCATTTGTATTTTCCCACAGTTAGCACTTTATTCCTACAGTCCCTTAAAAATTGCAAATAAGAGGTTTAACAGTTTTTAGTACATATAGACACTGCATAAGTAAACCAACTATGAATGGACTGCAGTTCAATACTTGGCTATTTTACCAGAATTTGGCTATCTTACCAAAGAACAATAATTTAAAAATAATTAAATGTAATTCAAATAATTGGACAGAAGAGGATGTACATAAAAGATTGGGAATACTGCCAGTTGATAAGCTATTTAAGAATGTGATTATTATCGAAAATCATTTTTGTGAAAAATTAAAGGTTTTGGATAAGGTTAAAAAAATCAACACTGAGGGATAATATAAGGTTGTATAAGGTAAAAAAAGTCTCACAATGCACGGGGAGAGAAATCTGAATGAGGAAGTGTAAGTACCTACCATATTCAATAATATGCTCAATGAATAAACAAATCTAAATAAAATAAGTGAAGTTAAGAAAGAAATAAAAAATGTTAAATAATATGGATTAAAAGGTTATGTTCCTAATTTTTTCTACCCTATAAAATTATACAGACATGACTTTGAAAGCAATCAAGATTGATGAGAAGAAAATAGGAACCTGCTATATAAATAGCTTAGCAGGACCTAAACTGGACTGATAGGTAGTGTTGTTACTTGTTGATAGGTCTTTGTGGTTGATTATGTTGATACAATGTAATGATAATAACATACCATTTGATTTACGAAGACGATTTTCTATGTTATATTTATATGCATATGAATCTAAATGCATGTATGTACCTACGACTAAATAAATTGAATAGAATTATTTCAAAAAATTAAAATGCTTGTTTTATTTGATTCAAGAGTTGGTAGTTGGACACCATTCCTGCAGGTACCTGCAGTAGATATGGCTCATGGTAATTGGAGAAAAAAGTATGAATTGCCTATGGACAACTGACATATTTCAAGGAAGAAAATAGAAATATGTAGTCTAAAATATTAATTTCTGATGAGGGATCTTTTACTCATAAGGTATGAAAATCATGTTTATTTGATACTTTACTAATGCCAGATGGCCTTAATGTGTTATCTGAGTTTTCAGTTACCTGAGGTGGCATCAGTCAAGATTAACTCAAATAATCACGACTACTATAACTGCACAAACAGTCAAACGACAAAGAGGAACTTTTAACATTTCTTGCTAAATAGTGAATGAACGAGCAACCTGAATTTTAGTCTGGGGAGTGAATTCACCTGATTGGAAAAGTGATTCGGAAACTAGTAGGTTGCGATCCAGAAACCCAGATGCCAATCCTGTGCCACCACAGCCTTCATCCATATATGAGCCATCCTCCATTTCACCGGCATAATCTTCGCCCCATGGATCAGAAGCACCATCCGCCTGGCTGCTCACCATATCAAGCCACTGTGTGTTGTGATGCCTAAATTTCTCAACTTGGATTCGCTTTTTCCAATCTTCCCGATGTTCCTAGAGAAAATAAAAATTTACTCAAAATGGGGTTTCCTGGGCTTCCAAATTCCTGATATTTAGGAATCTTAGGATATCAAAAGCAACATAATCTCTATTAATTTTCACTGAGTCCATTTAAAAATACATAAGTGTTGATAAACAATAAGGCCATAATGATGGAACAGCCAGGACACTAAGGATGCCTGTATCTGCTCACTGGCCTTTCAAGCCAGATCCATCATTTGATATCAGTCCTGGTGGATGTATTCTCATTTAACATCAATATTAACCATTAAAGGACTAAGGTACATTTAAATGTACACTAGTAAGATGTATCAACTGGTTGTGCATACAGAAAAACGTACAGCGAATGCGGTTTTTAGTTTATGATGTTTCAACTAAGAACCCAAATTAAATCAGGCCAACAGAACCTGCTGTGGAATTTTTTAACCATGTGATAAAGGTTAACAGGAAAAAAAATATGAGCTCTGCCTGTCTTTTTTATGACTGAATCTCATCAAAAGGTTTGTTGACCTTTCTGATGGACAATACAAATTGTAAATAAGCCCATCTGATATGCAAAATTTGAATTGTTCCTTTAAATAAAACTATCAACTAATTAGAATTTCTATCAGTGTTCTGAGCTCCAAATCCAAAGTGCATTGAATATTTTTGAGATGGAAAGACATAATAGCATGCAGAGAATAAAATGACAGAGAAAATCCTTACAAGAATAAAGATTAAAAAAAAGGATCAAACAGATTTGTTATGGATAAAACTTCAATGAACGGCTGTTTGTTATGGAAGCACATACATTAAAAGTATATGACATTTCATGAAAATTACAAGAAGATTACCATAGTTTGCATAAAAGAAAGAAAAAAAGAACTTTAAACATCTGTCTTCATACTTACAGCAATTATATCCAGAGTTGCATCACATACTTTGGTTATTTGCGTATTCTTGTCGTGCATCAAGTCAAGCAAATATGCCGGAGCATCTAATGATTTAGCTAAGGACATATTTCAGGTAATATGGAAATAAACATTTTTACTTAGTATTAGAGTCAGAAAGAAAGGTAACAGTTCACAATGCTTATACCTATTGCGGGGAGTCATGGGCCTTCTGATTGGTCCTGGCCTATTTCTTGCCTTTCAGATACTTCTCAGTACAGATTTTCAAGAATTGCAAAGAGAATATCCTAAGTCCATGTTAAAGTAATTCTCCTTAAGTCACATCTCTATGCCTTCCTTAAACAATCTTTCCCTACATTTATCCTCTTCACAAAGAATTTTCACCTGGTCCCAATTAACCCTTTTCCTAAATTCACCCTCGGTTCCCACTGTTTTCATAACTTTTAGTTTTTTATTGTTTTTTATCTTATATCTCATTGGAAAAATTGAACTTTACAAGTTGCAATCACTTAATGTGTTACTTATGTGCAGTAAATTGTAATTGGGCACTTGCCCATAATAATTATAATTATTATTAATGGAATGGTCTAAGCTGATGCTGTGCTTAGCAATTGTTCTCTCAGTCTCTTCCACATGTACTAGTCTGAATTCCCATAGGATCTAGAGTTATTAGGCTGCCAGGGTCTTTTTATTCACTCGTTGGCCTCTGAGCTTGGCACAAGGAGGGAAGTAGCCATGCCATATCTCCCACATACCCTGGAGATACCCAAGAGAGAAACCTCTAGCTTTGGGAGGACAAATGTAATTTCCAATGCCAATTGTTTAAATCTCAATGTTTAAATAAGAGAGAGAGAGAGAGAATTTAGTAAAAAAAATATGAGTGTTAGTTTGAGACGGGAGAGGGTAGAAGGGTGGTAAGGGTACGGCATAGTGAGAAAAATTGAGGTAGAAAGAGCATTTGCCCATTTTCTTCTAGTGTGCCACCTAAGTAATTAAAATGCTCTACTCGCCCTAACTTGTGTCCTCCTACAGAAGGTGCCTTACCAAGCTGAAATCCATCAGTTTGGAAAACTTGTGATAAGTACGAAGTTTCATTACTCAAATGTCTATATTTCACTTTCACGAAGTCACACCTGAAAAAATCTAATTTATTTTTTGAAATCAGTCAATGTTAGAATAAAACTCTAAAAAAGGCTCTACCACGGATACAGTAAATTCTTGCTCAAACTACCTGAAAGAGACCATCTACATTGTTTTACATCATTGTTAAGCTTTGACTTAATCTCTGCCAAGGCTTGACAATGATGTTGGCCACCATAAAAGCCACATTAGACATTAATCCTTGGAAAACTTTAGAGAGTTCATTCTCATAAAATTATTTATCCCAAAACATACCAATCCTGCTTGGCTACAAAATGAATTTTTTTAAATCAATGGCAATTTTCCTTGTGTTCAATAATTGCAAAACAAATGGTCTTCCCTGTGGCACTGTTACAGACAACAGTGCCACAGGGAAGATCATTTGTGCTACTAATTCATTATAAATATGATAGTTGCGATATCTTCGAGACTTATGGGAGCAAATCTATTGGGTGAGGAAATTTTCTATTTTTAAGGAGTACATCAGCCCATTATATAAAATACCTGAAAATTTTATCATTTGCCTATGAAACTAGAGTGCAAACACAGCCTGCCAGCCTTTATTTTTAATAAAAGGATACCAGTTTCTTGAAGAAGATACTCCCGTGTTGATACATGCTTGCTTAACTGGAAGAACACATATACAACTTGCAAAACAATTTCATCATCCTCCTGCTTGGCTATAAAACAAATGAATGAAAATCAATGGTAATTTCCCTTGTACTCGATAATTTCAAAACAAAAATTATAAAAGCACTCTTCCTAATTTTATGAGCATGTCAGTGTGATGAGGAAAAAAATAGCTACCTTTTAGTAACTCTATCAATGAGAGGATAGCGTCTGCTTTGCAAAGTAGCATTGCACAAGCATCATCAGCTGCCACAGTTCCAAGAAAGTTAACGATTTCTAGCACTACATCATCCTCAGCTACCCCTATCAAAAGAAAAGATCAGCATAAGTAGTAAGTGTCTATCCACCAAATTACTGCATAAGCCACTAATTCAAACTCACACATTACAGAAGCTAATTAAAACATCCTCAAAAATGTGATGAGAAAATGATGACTAAAAGAACTTCTATGCATCACTATGAGAATGCAGAATAAAATGTACCCATCACCAGTGGAGTAAATTTATATATCTTGAATTGGAAACATACCTATATAAAATTTATTTCTCACATATGAGTACAGAATAGAAAAATCTTCAATGAACACACAAAATCCACACATTTTTTCACATCAAACTGAGAAATCTATAAGAAATTTGTAACCATAACAAAAAAAATTAATAAAAACATTAAGTTGAAAAGGGAATCCCCATTATCTGACTTTACATTCAGTATCACTACTCTGGTCAAAATTTATTTGAATTGGAATCAAATTGCAATAGTACATTCCTTCCATGAAGGAAATAATTTTTTTGTCAAAATTGGAAAACCAGCTCCAATTTACATGGAAAGACATGACAAATATGTAATATTACTGGCAATCAAAAACATCAGAAATTGTGATGCTAGTTGACTAACTGGCCAGTAGATCACATGCTAGAAGAGTACCTAATTTTGAACAAAATCATGCCCGGAAAAATTATGTACCATCACAGAGTATATTACTCTATGGTACCATGTATGTCTCCCAATATGACCATGCTACACATTGTTTTCTAGATATGATGACACAAATAAAGTTCCACTAAAGGAATTCTAAATGAATTGAAAGACTTAAAGCATAATTATGTGGGTAATTCTTCTTCAGGGCTAAAATCTCATAACAACAAAAACCATTAATTAATCATCAGATGATCTTATACTCTTTCAGCAGCAAGAGTTTAAGTCTAAAAATCATTCCTATGTAATGAAATTCCTATCTCCTGAATGGACTAATAATAGAAGACAATATTAATAAAGAAAAACAAGCTAAATAAAACTGAATAGTGGTGTCAATGAACACATTCTTACCTGGAATGAGTTTGCTTCTAAACCACGAAATGAGATTATACTGCCGTAAAAGCTTCTCATAGTCCAAGTCAGGCAGACTAAGGTTTCCTAACACAGCCAAGCATTCAACAACAAAGTCTTCACAATCTGCCTCTTGAACAGCATTAGCAAGGTCACCAATAAACTCCTAGAAATCAATATCCAGGCTGGTTACTCAAACGAGATAATCTTAGAAAAATAGACAGAATAAATTAAAACATTCCTGCAGCTGAGTGGGCTATTACCATCATATTTTTACCACTCATTCTGATATAAAAAGAAGTTAAGAAAGCATTCATGACAAAAAGGCGACTACTGAGTATAAAAAGATAGGACTACAAATGAGGAAATAGAATGTGGAAAAATTGTGTGGATCAGATATATAGACCACTAGAAAAGTAGTCTAGAAAAGATTGAAACCTGGAGTAGGAGGTGAACGCTGAAAACCAACCAGACAGTTAAAATAAGAAATGACGACATAAAAAGGACCATATGGAGCAATACACATCAAATAAAAACAAGATGGATTGAGCACACGCTAGGCAGCACAGATTTATGAGAGAAATGTGTACATAACTGAAGGAAAAATGGAGGGGAAAGTCCCATTATGAAGGGCAAGGGATAGAAATATACACCATATAAACAGTAGAGTATGTGAAATGAAGTGTTAGGAAGTAAGGGAACTTGCAACAGATAGGGAAGGATGGAGGGCTGCAGTCAACCAATCATGACGATTCCGATAGTTTTCAAAGTGAAACCAAACATATTTTTATGCCATTCAATCTATTGCCTAGTTTTAGAGCTATAGATGATGAAAATGGATGAACTCCAAAAGGGGTGCAATGAAGTGTATTTAGGTCACAACCAAAGTCACTAGCCTTTCAGTAAATAACAGTAACTACAGCAAAGCTCTAGCTTTACTTGAAAGATTCATAGTCAAGTCTTCACTTGGCTAAGAGCCAATCTCCGAGTTGTATGGAGAGCCCTAAGTAAATACATAGTTAAGATATCCAGGAGTCTTTGTGATGTTTCCCTTAAGTAGAGAAAAAAATTTTGGAAAAACCCACTAAATACTTTGCACGATAATCTACCAAAAAGTTACGACTGTAGCCCTTTTTTTTATCGTTAACCCTTCCAACACTAAGGCATAAATTGTGATACCTTCCCGGTGATGAAGTTCAGTTTTTTGCATATTTACATTCAGCACGATGAAATTAGACACATGTCACTAAAAAATTTAATTTTTGAAGCCTATTTGTTGTAATTATAACTGTTTAAACTTTGGACGTTCTAGAACGTCCTGCGCCACCGGCATAATTGTTGTGCGGGTTGCATGTATTTTCAGCATTTCCCCTTCGTATATTTTACCTCTAATAAATGAATAACAAACCTTAATTGCCGTTAAGCTCATAATTTCACGAGTATATCCAGTTTGTAAACTCTTCTTACACTTTGCACTCATTTAATCCTCTTGGTTATAAAATATTGCGCTGATATCAATAAAATTTTATAGAATGCGATTTATTTTGAAAACTTCAAAAGAAAATTCCTCATTAGGAAGTACAACTGTCTTTTCGCTCATTATTTTGATCGTTATAATACTGAATACAAAATTTTAGTCCAGGAAAGGGATTGCTAGCATCTTTAATTGAGAATTACCATAGTAAGCCATTGGCTGTGTTCATAAAAGTACAAAATTCCTGCAGTCATTTTTAAAACTTAAAATCACCGACGAAAATCATAATCATAAAAATGCATCTGCATAGGAATATGTTTTTAAAACTACAATCAATATTTACATAATTTCAGTATTTGATGTTCCTGTGATAATTTATGAAGCAAAGTAGAATGCATAATTACGGGTTTCCCTCACAAGCCGCGCAATTTGTCGGATTGTCCGTCCTAATCCCTCGCTTGGCACTCTTGGCATTTTCGATTTTGTGTTGTCTATTTTATTGATGTGGATAATGTCACCAGATTTTCAGTGTTCTACAATTGACAAAGGTATTCCAATGTATCCACACCGCAGAAAAATTGTCCTCAAGAAAATATATCGTATCATCCATCGATCGATGGTTGGCAAAGTATTTTTGGGTGGAAAGGAAAAGTGGACGGAAGGAGATGGAAGGGGGAGAGAGAAGTTGGGTTCGAAGGGCTGCCGGCAGTTGTGTGAGACTCCCTATGGGGTGAGGAATGGGGGGAAGGGCTCAGAGCATTGACCACGCACTGGTCACAGAGAGAGTTGGCCGATGGTGGGGGTGTATGGTGGGTCTCCATAAAGAGTGGAGCGAGAGGAGGGATTAGCTCAGGAGAGGCCTTGGAGAAGGTATTGCGATGACTGAATCACTAGGGCTGGCATGAAGGAAGGCTGGGTGTGTATGAATGGCAGGCATCGGCGAACGGCTAGCACTGAGACGGAGGGTGGGGATCCCTTGGTGAGGGGTTAGCGGAGGTAAAACGGAGGAAAGTGCATGGCAGAACAATGTCACGGTTGGGGGTGAAAGGCTAGATTGGAAGATAGCTGAGACAACAGAGTGGTTAACAGTTTTGAACAAAATAATCATGGCATAGATTCATTCATTCTTAGATTTGCATTCGGAATGATTCATGGACTGTCCTTATCAGCTGTTGTAGAGTATCAACAGTACTATTGAGAAGAGAAATGTCGAATATAGAAATGCGTTCATGAGTAAAAAAGGGAAGTTGAAGTTTCTCATCAAAGTGCGCCCTGATTTGTTGATAAACAACTGTCAATGAACACTATGGAACAATCTGAGGGATGACACGTTTTCAAGTTATCTACAATGGCAGTTCTACAATAAAATGAAAATTTTAAAAAATACAACAGAGTAAATGGAGTTGACTATATTCATTTTTGCAGGGAAGGGTTTTCCCTGTATTTGACATAAGAGTAACTTAAAATGAAATGACTATAGTACCTTGTGCATTAATTTTTTTGTTTCTCAAAGACTTTTTCACTCCACCATTACAGTTAATTCTTTCATGTTTAAATTTTAATTTACAACAGCTAATTTAGCATGTGCGGCATTTATAGTGGTTGTGAAATTGAAGGTGCACCACTAAGAAGTTCATTAAATCAAAAGATCAATATTTTAGAAGAATAATGAAATCCCCAATAAATGTACTAGCGAATAGTTCAAACTCGATCCTCTTTATCAAAAAAGTTAGTATACACTGACAAATGAATCGCCAATCTGCTACGAGACCACGGTGAAAAAGGGCTTTACAATTGCAAAGACGAAGAAAATAAAATATTTGGAAGACATAATGGTAAAAATTCAATAAAATTTAACAGTAATATCCACATTATAAATAAAAAATGAAATCGCCACCTGAAAAGCTAAAAAATTATAACTGGTACTAGAAACCTGACGTTGTAATACATTGGAAATCAGGGAGCAACTGACAATCAACCGTCAAAAGAAAGATTTTTTTACATTTTATTATTTGTTATTATTAATAATACATTATATCATTCACTATATTGTAACTATTTGCTTTTCTTCATTAATGTATAGATTCCATTAATAAGGAATATATGTGTGAATAGATTGAATAAAAATTGTGGACGTAGAAAAATACATACATGAGCAGATGCTATAGCACCCCCTACCATACACCTGAACAGTGGCTGCGAGTGTAGTAGAAATGGTATATCCAAGTATTGTAGAATACTGTAGATTTAGCTGCAGATTCAAAAATCTTAATTTATTTTATAGATTGATTTATATGCACCAACGATATACGTTACATCGAACTATGACATATATCGGTAACATTACAGCTACAATATATACACTCGCAACGGGATTTGAACACACGGTGTGTTAGTAAAAGGCCAATATTTTATTAATCTGAATCCCGCATCTGTCGAATCGATATTGTTAAATCTAATTAGATGAATAAAAATGATAAAAACAACCAAGATACACTTCTAATCTAACATATCAAACCACAAAAATTGAAAAAGTTTAAAACATAGCCTTTATGCAACTAAACATCGCATTCCAAAACGCAGCCCACCGTAGAGAAGGTTTGAAGCCTAGCTATGATGCCAGCGAAATTGCAACTGCCTTACGAGTGACTTGAGTCTGCTGGCCAGTCGTAAAGAATGGCTTGAACAAGGATGTTCTAGAATGTCCTGCACCACCCGATAGCACCCACAGGACGTTCCAGAACGTCCTTGAGCGCTGAACGTGTTAATAAGTCATTCATTTTTGCGGTCTTTCACATAGCTCAATGAATCAAATAATGAATTTGGGCCAGCATAATGGAACTCATTACTTACCACAAAAAGGACTTTAGTAGGACCATCATGCTGCGATATGTTCCTCACAATTTTCATGACGAGAGAATCTTGCAGTCGAAATGCCCTCTTCATTAAATCTTTCAGACCCACAGCCTCACTTTCTTCTGAATCCAACTCACCATTCTCATTCCCTTCCCCACCACTCTTACCACTGTCATTAGCAACACTGTGGACATTTGTTGAGCACATTAGTTGGGCATTCCGGCGATTCAACGCCAAATTAATCAGCAATGCAGCAGCTAAAGAATCCGTTTGCTTTTCAGGCGGTTCCAGTAGCATCTTCATCACCTGCAATTCAAAAGCAATAATAACTATGATGGACTAGGACACATACCATATCAGCACCCCATATATGTAAACATATTAGACCTCCAAGAGGAAAATGAAGGACGAATTCTGTCCAGTATCTATTCTGTGAGCATGTCCAAAAATGGTAGTTCCACAATGTCTGATTGGAATCTATACATGCCGATATACAAAGTAGATGTCTGGGTTTCTCTAAAATTTAGCACCCAAATGGCACTACGCTTAATTGCAATTTCTTCTGAATGTGGATTTAGTTTCACCTTTTCATCCTTCATATTAAAAACTCTTATACCTTGCCACCATGTGGTGTGATTGCTTCTTCATATAAGGAAATTTGTATCAGTGGAACAAACAGTAAAATTAGTAGTGCAAGTACACAGAATACATAATAAACATGCGGACACAACAAGGTCTGCTAGTTCGATCATGTCAGAGTCAGTTGCGCATACTCACACCCCATTTCGTCCAATTGACACTGATTCCACATAGAAGATTCCAATCCAGCCACAGTAGTCTAACAGGGAAAGTGCTAACTCTAGCCTACAGCTAAGTCAGTCAGCTGAACTAGCAGCATTTTAAACTTTAAGGGTTCAATGAATACCTGATGCAGAAATCTGACATTAACACATTTAAAAACTCACACAAATACATTTTAAATGACATATTGCAAAGATATAACATCATTATATATCAAAGCAAAACATTCTGATGATGTTCACACAATATACACTAAAATTTACACACAACTGGCACAAACCATTCAAATCTAACCATACATTCATGCCAGCAGTGTGTATGGTGGTAATTTCCTAAATGATGTGGATCTAAATTTAAACAAAGGCCTTTTATTTTAAGAGAGTTGCATCCAATTTGTAAAATACTGTAAGCTTTCAATCAAAGCTATCATAATCACTAAGCACTATTAAACAATAAAATCCAGTTCCATGAGAGTACACATACCGATAGAATGAGGGCATATTTATCTTTTGCCATTAATTTTGTAGAGGCAGTAATACAGCAGGCATACACATACAAGCCTGCATGAAATATATTTGACAAAGAAGGATTCATGTAGAACTTGCTGGCAAGCTTATTAAGTAGAATAGGGTAGACCTTCACTCATTAGTTGGTTGATTATTTTGGGAAGAAATCAACATTAGCAGTTATACTAGGGATGGGCAGATTCAGGTTTTTTTTGGATCCAAATCCGGATCCAGATCCTTCATTTCGGATCCCGGATCTCAGTTCTTATTTTCGGATCCTTGGATGTATTCAAGGGTATATACAATTCACAAATGATAATAGAATTTAAGCCTTGGAGACTTTATTGAAAATAAAAAAACATCAAGTTTAAAAATGTAAAACTTAAATATTAAAATAAAGACAATGTCGATGCCAAAATAACACTGATCCTTGACTGTTGTCACGTTTATGCAATGACTGTTGTCATACCACATCTTGAGATTTGATTCTTGAGAATAATGAGATGGATAATAAAGGGTGAATTTGATTTACATTCAGCAAAAGCCGGTTGTTGAATGAAGTACATCAACAGCATTCTATTTGTTCGGCAAAAAGCCGCCGATAGCCGGCACTTCAATCGCTTAAAACTCTCTGATGCATATCTGATTTACTGTAGTATTTGGATCCGATATCAGTATCTCATCCCATGTAAAGATCTACATTTCTTTGGATACGCAGATCTGATCCGACCATCCCTAATTTATACCATAAACAACTGTTGGGTGGATTGTTATAGGAAAGGGAGCTGAGGAAGAGCGGAGAGAAACTCTAACTTGGCATCTTCCCCTTAACAAGGAGGCAATAATATTAACTTAATTAACTGAATGTGAGCTCTTTTAATTATTATCATTGGGAAACTCACTGTATATTTCCCGCTACATAAAAATCAAAAACTAGAAAGGCAGAGTAATGAAATAAGTACTAACAATTGGGATGCAGTTGGTGTACGTGAACATTGACTTCACTCGGTCATCCATTGACAGATGGTACAGGATACTCATAGCTGTGTTATGTTGGCGCACATCACTGGCAGCAAGTACAGCCACCAAACGTGGCAGCATGCCGACACGAATCATCTTGCCTCGAAGACCACCATCAAATGAAAGATTCATCAATAGCTTCAAAGACAAATGGGAAACATCAAACCTGGGCCATGACACCAATCGAGGCATTTTTTCAACAACGTTGTGCTCAGCCTGTATAAGAAATGGAAACATAATTTTAACAATACTTAACGGATGCAAACTCAACATCACAGGCACCACAGCAAACAAGACTAACATACCATGTCATCCTTGTTTTCTCGAAATATAGATAATTTTTTCAAAAATGTCAGCACTAGGACTAGTAGGTCAGGGTTATCTCGGTCGAGACACCTAATTAACATTCCCACAACATTTCGTCTCCTCATTTTCTCTTCCAACTTCAATGACTCAGCCAAATTCAGCAAGAGATAAAAAGATACTGAAATATGAAAATCACCCATTTTAATACTGATAGTTAATAGCACACTGGGTAAAATTAAACTCTTCTGGAGAATCACTTTTACAGAAATCTTGATATACTGGACAATAATGGACTACATCCTTAATTCCCTCTCATTATGTTTTTAGGAGAGATAATGAACAAGCAACAAATGTACCATGATCATTCCACATTGTATTCATGATCTATGCAACACAACTTTTGAGCTGAGAAACATACAAAATATGGATTTATAGGTCCTAAAACATGATATTGAATTTAAAACTCCTTGTTTTTCTAGATTTATGTTCATTTTTCACTGAAAATCATATGTATTTACAAGCTTCAATGGGACCAATGATTCTATTACAAGCACATACCTCTCAACAACTGATCCTGTTTCCGAACAAGAGAATGGAACTTTCTGAGGCTCCTTTCATACTCCAGACGTGATCTGACTACTGGTTTAGCAGGCACTACACCATCTTCTGTGCTGTCACTGGCATCTGGACTAATTACTCTCTGAAATTGAAAATTCTATTCTGTCAGAGAAACAGGCGATACACTTTTAAAGGTATTTTGTACTTAATGATACATCCACAAATAGCAAAAGGAAAGTACAAGCAAATCAGTCCCTCACCCATTTATCAGAAACACTAGTATCCTATAATTTAAGAAGGAGGTGGTCTACCAAAGGTCAAAATTAGCTGATTATACATCTTAATTGTAGATAAAGACCTTCATCATTCTCATTGGATTTTAGTAAAATTCCTGCTTAGATTCTGGGAACTCTAAATTTTAAAGTGATAAAATGGGCAACAAATACACAGAAGCAGTAGTGAAAAATATGCGGGGTGCAGACATTTTTAGATAAATAACACTCAAAATCCAGTATTATGAGAAACTTCACAAAAAATAAAACCCAATTATTGCATTTTCTGGGCATGTCAATCAAATTTTAATTTTTAAATCCAATAAGATAAATCATTCTTTCAAACGATTCCTTAGAGAACACCAGAGGCCAAAGATGGAACTGAGAACATATTTCCACCATAATATTTTCATCGGTTCATCAGATATGTATGCCACAATCAGTCAGTGAATGAGGGCCTTTTAGTGAACTTTTTTTTTTTAGAAATAGACACTAAGCTAAATTAATATAAATAAAACTTGTCCAACCTTGGGAAGAGAAGATGATTGATTGCCTTGATGTCTGGGAGAAGTGGTTCCTTGGGAAAGTGCAGACAAATTAGAATCTGAATTTCTGGTTGGCCTCCTCTGTTCAAGTTCATGTTCCCACTGCTCATACCGGCGCAATTCATGTTCAATGACCTCTATACATAGTGATCCCACCTGAAACCATAAAATTCAAACAACGAATTATAGTAATTCTAAGTCACAAAAATATGAGTAACTGAAATCAACAGAAAGCAAATAGTGAGTGAAATAAAGCATGTAGGCAGGGAGGATGGATAACAGCCGAGGTATGTGTGGTGGTATGATGTAGGCCACAATGAGAGAGACAAAGCGTTAGACACCAAAAGCCAATATCGAACATGCATTGAGTTAAATTAGATTCAAGAAGTGCACAAAGGAGCGATTTTTCTTATGAACTCATATAATCCACGTCTGTCACATGCAGCCATTAGCATGTAGTAGCCTTTAAAAAGTCATATGATAAAAATTAATTGCTTAATGCCACCTCACGACATTGCTTTTATTAACTCTTATGTATATCAAAGGGAAAGATCTTATCCAACAAGTTGTTTCCCATTACAAGGTGTAGTAACCACATGATGGACTTTTTTTCAGTAAAAAAGTGGTCTAAAATCAGCCTGAGTCTTAAGGGCCCATGGTAAAGTTACATTTTTACATGAATCTGATTTTGCAATTCTATACTTTCACCAAAAACTATATTATGCCAGTGAGGTTAAGAAGCACTTTCCATTGTCCATTATTTGAAGGGATTTCACCACAAATAACCTTAATGAAGCAGCAGTTTTTCAAACTAACAATTCCATTTTCTGCTAAATAAACTTTTACAGTTAACAGATGATGACTACTGCCTTTTATTCTAAAATCTAACATGAAAAATCACAATGCATCAGGTAGCTGACTTGTCTTATGGGCCAGGAATTAAGGTTAAGCATCTGAACTTAGAAACATAAAGTGTTACTGTTGGCAATATTTTTCCAAGACATAACAAGCTGTATTCTTATCAAGAACAAATCATTTTTAATGAGCAATTTTAACTGTGTGTCAGAGTGTGATGCTTGTACACCATATTTTGATGCTCTCTAATTTAAAACATGTAGTACCAAAGGTAAATGTTATTTTTAAAAATAACATTTGTTCCATACTGCTTAAATGTACCGATGTAAAATTTTAAAAAGTCGAATGGACTTCTGAGAGCATAAACTTAACCTAATACCTACGAAATAGTTGAGGACTAATGCCAACCAAAGATGTTGACCAGACCAAACCAACAATTTTGAGCAATTACCCTAACTTTGCAAATACCTATCATTAATTTATATGAGAATTTTTACCAGAAGTATGTGACAAAAGGAGATAAACACCCTAAGATGACAACCAATACAGCTTCAGGGAAAGAAAGAAATAGGTCATGAGAAGCTATTTAAGCCCAAAAATTTCTTTTACAGAGTAGTAGGCAAAAATATTACGCAGCATATTTCCACGATAATAATTTTCAGACTCTATTAAAAACAGTAGTTATTCATAGCATTCATAACACAAGATTCAAAGATAAGGAATGTGCTATGGCTAGAATGTTCTTTGTCATCCACTGAAAAGGCAAAAACTTATTCAAAGAAGTAATTGAAAGATGAAAACACATGAAAATTGCCACAGAAGAGAGATCTGACAAATATGCTGAACTGCATTGTTATGAGGCTAACAAACAAAGAGCAGATCCTAGATACTAAAAACATTGAAGATGGTTAAAAAAGAATCAGGAAATAAACTAGAAATTGCCATTTCTTTATTTACCATCAAAAAGTTCCATGAAAATAAATAGCTCACCATTACATTGCCTAGTGAGATGTCCTAATAATAATTATAATAACATAATCTACTGTTCTGTTGGTCATTTACATGACATAGAACATGGTCAGAAAATCAAGACGAAACAAGTACTCACATAAGAATATAAAAATTGTAACACTATTTGCATGATTACAATTTCTCACTAAGGAACTCATTGAACATATAATAGCATTTCTGGAGCAAGAACTCTTTTAGATTTGTTTAAAAAGTAGCCACAGTGGACTTATTTTTTATACTAGGAGGCAGAGTATTATAAATAATAGACAAGGAGTGGTGTGGGCCTTTCTTGGATATAGCAAGTGGCTGAGTTCTTGGGTAAACATTCTCTCGTCCACAAGTAAGGTGACAATGAACGTTAGAGTTAGGCACAAACAGAGATGGGTTCATTTTTACATAAACAGCAGCATGAAGAAGTCATTACTTGAAGCTCCTTAAACAGGGGCCTTCCTGGAGTCCTAATGGATACATTAACCATTGCCTTCACTGACCTCTTTTGCATGGAGAATGCCTTAATTGCTGCACTAGAGTTACCCCAAAAGACAACCCCATATGCTAAGTAAGAGTGAACTTTGGCATAGTACACAAGTTTTACAATTTCCACTGAGGTGGTTAGGACAAGCTTCCTAATCACAAATGTCCCTATGGCCACTTTTTTCATGGTTTCTTGAATGTGGTGATACCAATCGAGGTTCTCACTTATAGATATTTCCAAGAATTTTATGGAGCTGGAGGGGATACATTTATTTGAATTCACCCTAAAAATAGGCGATAATACTGGTGGATTAATTTTATTATGGAACTGCAAAAAATCAGTTTTACCCTCATTTATTACTAAGTTGTTCATCATACACCAGTTTGACATTTTAACTAAGGTTTCACGGGCAGAATTAGTAGCATCAGAAAAATTACCTCCCATACTTAATGTAGATGTATCATTAGCACATTAAGTCCCATAACAGTTTGGTAAGTAAGTGGGAAGGTCATTAATGAAAATGATAAACAGGAGTGGGCCCAATATAGAACCCTGAGGTACTCCACAATTGGCTTCATCAAGCTTATACTTGTTTGTGCAAGCACCTGCTTTAATTTGGACCATTTGCTTACGGCTAGACAGGTAAGACTTAACCCAGGACAAAGCAATACCACTTATTCCAATATTATATAATTTAGAATAAATCTTATTAGTCATTTTAATTTCATCTTGAATTTTAATCATCAATTATAAATTAATTGAATTTCACTTTATTCAAATTATATGCATTGGATGTTGCTACACCTTTCTAAATCTGATGAGTAAGTCATAATATTTGGTTATAATGTTACACTGATGTTGATGAGATATCCAAGGGAGATACTTAATCAGAAGATGGTGTAATAACAGATTACAAAAGTGTTCTTCAGATGATGCAAGCCCAAAATATAAGTCACTCTTTGCCAAAGGCATTAGGATGAGAATTTGAATTGTAGTGAGACACAATGAATGCTATACTAAAAACACTATTTTAGGCTCACTAATTTGTGAAACACCAGCAACAACATGAATAAAGGTCTCAAGAAAGTATTAAATCTTGCCAGAATAATTAATACAGTATGCATGCATAAAATTAAAGTTTTGGACTACTCCAAGTTGAAAACTTCTTCAGGCTTAGTATCAAAACATTTAATGCATCATTACACTTGAGAGCCTGAATGAAATATGAATTTACACTCAGTGTATTTTCGTGCACTATTTTATACCAAACAAAAATTATAAGAGCAAAATATACATGTATGAGGTCTGTTCAAAAAATTAACCAAACTTTTTGTAAAAAGTTTATGTTATGGCACTTTTAACTTATTGGACCTTCAAAGGGCAACAGAGAGCTTTCTTCACACAGTAAAACTGTTTTTGAGCCAAACCTAAGAAAATGACAAGGATACCATGGGGTAGAGCTAGGAATGAGCATTAAGTAAAGAAAAAAATACCAGTGTGATGTATAGTTTTTGAGAAAAAGCATTTGAAAATGACCATAGAGTAAGTTTTTAGGATGATTTCAATGCAAAACTACAATGTTTTCAGAAGAGTCACTAGAAGGACAATTAGGAATTTCACCTCTGAAATATACTGTTATCCAACCCCCCAACTAGCTTGCAAGCTTGCTAGATTGAAACACAGGTGCTAGGGTGGGAAGTGTAGTGTTCTATATTTATGTGTTGGCAACACTGTGATATTTCGATATGAGTTACAAAGTGTAACAAAGGAGGTTCAATAAAGATGGCGAGCTGTCATGTATTAACTGGGTATGACTGTGAAGTTATTGAGTGAGGATCGCTACAATTTTGGTGACGAGGTAGAGGATGTATCACGTAATTACTTAAATGTTGTGGAGAAGTCGATTTGAGTACTCAAAAGTAGCTTAAATGCTGTTGAAGTATTTAATGAGGAGTTGGCATAAAACTCGCTCATGTGGTACCAGTTAAGTGGCTAAGTAAGATGGAGAAAGAAAGAGAACTTCCCAGATTTGATCCTCACGGTGATAAATCCACTAGAACCGAAAGATGGAGAAAGTGGCTGAGGGCATTCCAGTTTTACATGGACTCAAGAGGTATCACTGTGGCAGCCAGAAAAAAGGCAGCGTTGTTACATTACGCGGGCCCCGAGGTGCAGGATATTTTTGAGACACTGACAGTACCTGCTGCTCAAGTAGGTCAACAAGCGGAAGATGAGTATTTAGTCGCTATTAAAATGCTAAATGATAAGTTTTCCGTACAAGGGAATGTGACTTTTGAGACAATGAAGTTTCAAGAGATGTATCCTGAGCAGGGTGAGATGATGGAAGCGTTTATTGTAAGGCATCATCAACAAGCAAAGTTATGTGGTTTTGTGGCAGAAGAAGTAGTCAGACACATAAAAGACCAAGTAGTTAGGAAATGCCCTGAAAAGGAATTACGACTTAAATTGCTTGATGAACGGGATGCTCTTAACCTGGAGAGAGCTGAAGAAATTATACTCATTTGGGAGTGGTCCAGAGAAGAATCAGCAGCAATGGGCACTCCTGAAGGAGCAGTTGCAGACCAAATCAACAGGTTGCACGTGAGTGGTCGGCCGAGGAAGAAATTTCTGGAAGCCAGAGGACGTGATAGCACACGAGAGAAAAGGGACAAGAGTTGTTGGAAGTGCAGGAAAGTAGGTCATTTATCTAGTGACCCCGACTGCCCAGCGAGAAATAAAGTATGTAATAAGTGTGGGATGAAAGGTCATTTTATAAAAGTGTGTTGAAAATCACCTAAGCAAGGTAAGAAATATCGTAAAGATATTAGAGCAGTGAACAATCAATGTGCAGAAAACTTGTGTAGTGGAGTATCATGTTCAGAAAATGAAAATTTACCGGTAGAGAATAGTGATAAAGACAAATATGTATTCTCTGTAAAAAATGAGAGCATGGTGAATGCAATGGACTGTTATGTTTCTATTGAAGTAGGGAATGTAAAGATGTCTATTTTAATAGATTCAGGGGCAGAGTGTAATATCATATGTAAATCTGAATGGGAAAGGCTGAAATCTGAAAATATTGACTGTAATTCTTATCTGGTTGATAGGAAAATATTTTCTTATGGGGATAAGAAACCTCTTAAAATTCTAGGAGCTTTCAAAGCAAAAGTGAAGCTCAGAAATGGTAAAGAATTGTCAAATGTCGAATTTTTGGTTTTTGATGGAAAAGGTGCATTATTGTTGGGTAAGACAACGGCAATGATATTGGGAGTGTTGAAAATAGGGATGGAAGTATGTAAGAAAGTTTCAGTGAATGGTGTGAAGGATAATGTTTGTACAAATTATGATGAACTGTGCAGGGAATATGGTAATATTTTCAATGATGTTGGTAACCTTAAAGATTTTCAGTTGAAAATACCAATGAAACCAGATGTAAGAGAAGTGGCACAACCACTGAGAAGGTTACCTTATAACTTAAGAGAAGTAGTAGAAAAACTGGTAACTGAATTACTGGAGAAGGACATTATAGAAAAGGTAAATGAGCCATCCCGTTGGGTATCACCAATTGTAGTCACACCAAAGAAAAATGTTAACGGGAGAAAATGGCATTTGTGTGTAGATATGAGGGTTGCTAATTTAGCTAACGAGAGGGAAAGGTTTCCCATGCCAACAATTGAAGATGTGTTAAATGATTTGAATGGGAGTAGCGTGTTTAGCAAACTAGATATGAAATGGGCATACCATCAAATTGAATTGGAGGAAGAGTCTAGGAAAGTAACAACTTTTAGCACACACGTGGGATTGTATAGATTTAAAAGACCCATGTTTGGGGTAAATTGTGGACCTGAGATGTACCAAAACGTAATGACTCAAACCTTTCAAGATTGTGAAGGTGTTATTTGTTACATGGATGACATGATTGTGCATGGTAAAAACAAAAGGGAACATGATAAAAGATTGAGAAAAGTCTTTTGTACTTTTAAGGAAAAAGGGTTAACATTGAATGGATCAAAATAAGAGTTTGGTTTGAAAGAGATTCAATTTTTAAATCATCACATTAGCAGAAATGGTATCAGACCTACAGATCATACGAATGAAGAAATCAAATCTTTTAGAAGGCCGGAAAATCAAAGTGAAGTTAGGAGTTTTTTAGGACTAGTGAACTTTTCAGCTAAATCCATTCCTAACCTAGCTACCATTGCAGAGCCTCTGAGAAGATGAACGTGTAAAAATGAGCCTTTCGTGTGGGGTTTAGAACAAGATAAAGCATTTGATCAGTTGAAAAATAGTATGGTAAATCCTCCAGTATTGGGTTTTTTTAGACCAAATGCAAAATGTAGAATTTATTGTGATGCCAGTCCAGTATGTTTAGGAGCAGTGCTAGTACAATTTCAAAAGAATGAGACAAGAATTGTCAGATATGCTAGTAGGGCATTAACCAAAACAGAACAGAGATATTCGCAGACAGGAAAAGAAACACTGAGCTTAGTATGGGCATGTGAAGATTTCCATATGTCAACTTGTATATGGTAAGGAATTTGAACTAGTAACTGATCACAAACCTCTGGAAGTAATTTAGACCTCATAAAAAACTTTGTGCAAGAATTGAACGTTGGGTATTAAGATTGATGAGCTATGCATACAAGGTATTGTATACTCAAGGTAAAAATAATATAGCAGACCCACTTTCCAGGTTGCTAGATTTAACTAAGAAATATAAGCAACATGAGCTAGAAGAGGAGAAGCAAGTATTAAGCATTTGGAGGCAACTGTGCCAGTAGCAATGAAGCTTGAGGATATAATCAAAGCAACAGAGAAAGACAAAATGTTATGTGATCTAATAACTAGTTTGAAACAAATCGTTGGTCAAAAGAGCAAAGATGTTTTGAATTAATTCAGGATGAGTTGTGTGAAGTAAATGGGATATTATTAAGGGGCACCAGAATAGTTAGTCCTAGTGAACTGCAAACCAAGTGTTTAGATATAAGCCATGAAGGACATTTAGCGATGAATGCCATGAAAAGATTATTGCGTGGCAAAGTGTGGTGGAATGGAATGGACAGAGATGTTGAGAAATGGGTGCGAAATTGCCATGGTTGTCAACTAGTAGCTATTCCTAATCCGCCGGAACCAATGGCAAGGACATAATTACCGTCTAGCCCTTGGGAATATACATCTATGGATCATTTAGGACCTCTTCCCACAGGAGATTATCTATTAGTAATAGTAGATTACTATAGCAGATTCTTTGAAGTTGTGATCACAAAATCATTGTCAGAAAAAGTTTTGATAGAACAAGTTGCAGAAGTATTTGCCAGGTATGGTCTACCAAAATGTGTAATGACAGATAATGGAGGTACATTGGTTGACAAGAATTTTAAAGTTTTTCTAGAGCAAAATGGGGTGACACATTATCACTCCACGCCTTTGTGGCCGCAGGCTAATGATCAAGTTGAAAGAGAAAATAGGACCATCATGAAAAGGCTTAGAATTGCGCACAATACAAAAAAGAATTGGAAGGAGGAATTAACAAAATTTCTGTGAGCTTATCGGACTACACCACACTCCACGACTGGGATTCCACCAGGAGAATTATTGATGGGAAGGAAGATTAAACGTTCATTCATATCATCTAGATGAAGAATCAAAACATTGAGATACATTTCTGAAAGACAAAGGAAGAGAGTATGCAGATGGAGTCCGTAGAGCTAAAGTTTGTGACTTGCAAATTGGAAATCAAGTATTAATGAGTCAGCACAGGGAAAACAAATTGTCAACTCCTTTTAATCCTATTCCAATGGAAATAGTTGGCAAAACAGGGAACTCTGTGATGCTGCAATTACCTAGTGGAAAAATATTTTCCTGAAATTCAACTTATGTAAAAGAATACAGACAAGACGAGACAAATTCTGTTCTGACTGATGTATGTGAAACTGAAAAAAGGTATTTAAATACAGGACAATCAACTGTAACTGGTTTTCATACAGATAGTCCACAGAAATCTATTAGGAATGAAGTTGTTACAACTTCAGGATTACAAGATAATCATAGACCAAAAAGGTGTGTACATAAGCCCTTGTGGCATGAAGAGTATATAATGGAAAAGTAAAATGTTGTATGCTTTGAGTTGATATGAGTTGTCAAATATTAAACATAAGTGGTTTATTTTTATGTTATTTAAAAAAAAGGAGAAGCAAACATAGTGTTCTATATTTATGTGTTGGCAACACTGTGATATTTCGATATGAGTTACAAAGTGTAACAAAGGAGGTTCAATAAAGATGGCGAGATGTCATGTATTAACTGGGTATGACTGCGAAGTTATTGAGTGAGGATCGCTACAGGAAGTTTGTAGCATTAAAATGATTTAGATTAGAGAAATTTAAAAAGATTTAGAGAGATTAGAGAAAATGGAATTTCTGGGAGATGAAAAAGTAGACAGTTCAAATTTTCAGTAACATGAGAGAGAGGTAATGGGTATTTTGGAGGTGGCAATTCTCCATTGTACTTCTTTAAGGAATGTAATCCTTCTTCTCCTCAAATTTTCCTCCCAAACCTAATCACCTCCACCTACTTTCCCTACCCTCACTTCTCTTACTTCCTTTGAGTGTTTTGAAAGCGACTTTATATGGTGTTTCAAGTTATTTTCAGGGCTCACAAATTATCATGAAATTGCCGGCTTATGCTTTGTAAACATGAACTCTTAATACAGTTACCCTTTCATAAAATATAGTGTAAAACCTCTAATGCATAAGGAATGTACATTGTTTAGTTCTAGGATGAAGTAGTGGTGAAATCAAAAGAAATCGTTCAGAAGATGTCGCCACGAGGCAAGAGTTCAAGTAGAAGGCAGGAAGATAAGGAAATATGGATATAAGGCAAAAGGAAGCAACTGTACTACCTAAAGGACAGAAGGTGACTTAGCCCTTTTATTACCAAGATGGCACAGGGGATAAAATGCACTTCTGAGGTTTAACACATTGTTGATTCCAGGAGAATGTGCAGAATGGTGTAGTGATATTTTTTCATAAATGCACAAAGTTAGCATGGTGAAATTGGAGGCAATGCGTAAGTTATAAGTGGTCAAATGAACATATTTTAGTGTATGCAATGAAAGCTCATATTTTCCCTTCAAAGTACTCTCCTTGATAGAGGTACAATTATTCCAGAGGTGTTTTTACTTCACTACAAAGTATTGGTATCCTTCTCAGGGTATCACCTACATCTCCCACACAGAAATATCTTTATGTCGTCAATAGTGTCAAGTGACGTCATTGAAGCACTGACTTTAATATGGGTACTGAAAAGAAGTCACACAGGGCCATGTCTGGTGGGTAGAGAGACTGGGAGATTTTTTAGTTGAAATTTATAATTTTCAGCACTAAACTCATGAACTGATAAAACTGAGTAGGCAAATGTTGTCGTAGTTGAGGAAGGTCATTCTGCTTGGCTGTAACCCAACGAGAAACAAACTTTGCAGCAACCTGATGCATGTTCAATTTTTCGGAAAAATGCCATGATATGACCCAATCAAGATATCAAACTCTCCAGCAAATTTTCTGAGAGTAAGACAAACGTTGGCACAAACCAGATCTATGATTTTCTGAGTGTTACTTCCATCACATCATGTCCGCGATCATTCAGGTTTATGATCATCTTGTACTTAATAATTATCAATTTTGAAACAGGTAAACCATTCATAAAACTACATATGACTAAAACCATCACATCCTTAAGCCTCATTCACAAGTTCAAAGCTTTCCACTAAAGATTTTGGAAGTTTAGGGCAAAATTTCACATTGCAACTTTGTTCCCGTAACTTAGACACATCTTTCAAGTAAACAGCAATAATCAGAAACTAAAAGCAAGGCCAGCAAGCAGAAAGCCATGGTTAGTTGAGAGGTTGTATAGAATGCAATACTACCAACCAAACATTGAATCCATGCAATAAAAAAGTTTGGCTATTTTTTGATCAGACCCCTAATGAACTTTTAAAGTCTTTATGATTTCAACAAAAATAACTGTGAGACTAAGCTGTCTTCCAACAAGGTCACATCAATCTTAACCCTTCAGAGTCTTTACTTGAGTCATGATGATTTACATCTTTCAGACTTCTTTTGCAATTGATTAATGAATATTTGACTCCATGTAAAATTCAATAGTTTATCCACAATCATCACATTTATATAGCATGCAGGAAAGACTTTCTACAAAAATCCACACTAATACAGATTTCTCACAATCAGATACCAAATTTAAACTATTATATATACAAAAAGTCAAGAATTCTGAGATTGATAGACCATATCTTGATAACCAAAGGATTGATTACAATGAAATAAATGAAAAATTAAAGGATCTTACATTTATAATCCCCTATTGGCAAAAGAAAATTTTTATCACTACTACATCTTTTTATGTGATTACACTGTTTCATCTTTTTAAGGGAATAAGGGAAAATAGAACAATCTGAATATTAATAACTTAAAAACCACACACAATAAGTGCATGTCCTATCAGAAAAGTTATGATGCATTTATTATGTAGAAATGTTTTAATGGAACTATAATATCAATATGTATACTGAATTTAACATCCAATCTTGTTAATTATTTCAACATTAGCCATTTTCATCGTGGTCTTCTTAAATTATTCTCCATCAATTTCTTAAGATTTTCTCAACCAATAGCAGAGTATAAACATGGATTATTAAAATTATGTTTATTTTGTCACAGCCGATTTTTTGGTTACCAAAATTTTACATCTTAATCCTTTGATTATCACGATATTACATCTCAAACTCAGGTACTTAGATTCCTGGAATGTATATTACAAAACTGAAATAATGTAATAAGTATTCCAACAGTAATCTTCACATTCATCAAAGAATTACAAAGTTCAGCACTGATTTAAGGAAGAATAGTCAAAGAAAAAAAAGAAATGAGTAGTTACTTTGTAATGGATGACAATACGATGAAATTGAGTAAATGAAGAGAAGCAGAAGAAGATATAGATAATATTGGTGCTGAGTTCAACACTGCGCCGCCACTCCTCTCGTAACACCCTAGACAGAGCTCCAAGCACGGTCTCTGAAATGGTTTCCATGCAAATTGAATTTTACTACTTCTCATGTAAAACACTTTTTGAGCATTGAAGTCACATAACACACAGAATTGTTAATGAGCCTAAAGTTACCTAAAATTCATGAAGCTTGGCAATATTTTTGAAAGAATTAGAGGATGTGTGACAATCACTGAATTATATACATAGGCTAGATTAAGTCAGAATTAAGAAGAATCAATAAATGAGACAATGAAAAACCCAAATACATCCATAAAACATAAGCAATTCAAACCCACATAAAAGTTATGCTACATATTTCTGATACTCCATACTTGCAATGACCTTGACAGCTGGATATCCCTAATCAACTCCCTAAAACATACTCATTACATACATACCCATCATGCCATTCACTTTCAGAGTGGTCAGTTACTGCCACGAGGCCAAGAATACTAGCTCTCTTTTAATAATTTTCTCCAAAATGCACTATCCTTGCATACTTATTTATCTAATGACCTTTACTTAGTAGCACATCAAATTTGATTGTAACTTTTCATAATGCAGTTCAAAAATTTTATAAATCTAAGATATTTTCTTATTCTACTCAGTGCAATTATTCCGCAGAGGAAAAAGAAAGCATATATTGCACCAAGAGCATTAAACACTTAAACTAATAAGACGTGCTCCTCACCAGGGGAATTTTAAGTGTTTTAAAGGAAATGTATATTCAAATTATCACATTTATGAGCACTTGAGGGTGACGCTACTAAAATACTACTGCAGCTACTTTCACCATCCTCAAAAATTGCGTTCTACTGATGTCAATTTTTCAACAATTTTTTTTCATTTTTGACCCAAATGCTCCAGAGTATTAACTAAATGCATTTGAAGGCAAAGAAAATAATGCAGTAACAATTATACACATACAAAAACATGTGAAAATACTTTTCAAAACAACAAGTGGCAATTTTTCACACATTTACTGAAGGCTGATACATAGATCCCTTGACAGCATTATTATTGATAAACACCAAAGATTTATACCCACCCACAAAATGTATAATAATATTATGAATATATTTCAAACCAATGCTTTGTTTGGCCTTATTTTGGATCCCTCCCCCAGAGGTTATCCTCCACGTGGTTACCTAGCCCTTGAGTCACCCTAGCATGAAGGGTCACATACTTTACAAGAATACTAACCATTAGTAGACAGCTCAAGGAGATTCTCAGGCACTCGGGCCAGCTGAAGAATCAGGGCTGACCCACGGATTTTATCAGATGGCCCCTCATACATGAGCTCCATGTATTCCTCTAAGCGGGACATAGACGCAACCGTTTTAATCTGCTCTCCACCTCCACCACTTTCTGTCGGTGTGCTACCTTCACCGCTACTGCTGCCTGAGTATGGGCGAGGCATTGCAGTCTCAGGTCTACTATTGTTACTCACATCCCTTGAGCGCTCAGGAGTCCCTGAAATTCATCAAAGCAAAGACAAGAGGAGAAAAGGGAAAGAAATAAAAAATTATAAGCATAAAATGTTCAAGCATACAAAAATTTATTCAAATATGTACAAATGCAAAGCCAAAGGAGTAAATAAATGTATAATATACAACATTGTAAGTAATTAGCTTAAGTGTTATTTAAAAAAAACACAAATATACAACATCAATTATGCTAATTCATTAGGGTATTCCAGTCATTTGGATATGGGAATAGCAGCTGTGGCTGCTTGCACATTTCCCTATTTCTCCACATAAAATCTTACATTAATGAATTCCCTTTAAATACTGACTATCATAGTTACCATACAAGGGCAAAACATAATATTCATATAACAGGATAAGGACAAGGGCCTTGAAATTTGATCCACATGAAATGGGAATATGCCTCTCTGATAAATTCCCACCAAGAATAAAGGAATTAAAAACTTTTAGTTCATTGAAAATACAATTGAATCACTTATTTGCTAGCAAGTTATATTGCAGTGTTTATGACTTTATAAGTGACATTTGTTTGCAGATATACGTTATACTTTGTACAAACATTGTAAACCTTTGTAATTTTTTTGATTTGTATAAGCTGATGAATCATATATCATACCTTTGTAATAGTCTACTGAAGAATAAATGCATTATTATTATTTAACGAGTAAATGGGTGCTTGCAATTTGCAAGCAGGGGGGAAATGTAATATGATGAGACTCTTTAAATAAGGAAAAAAACAATGAAAGCTCTAAAGTTTGCGTGCTACATACAAGCAAAGAAAATTATAATTCCCAAAAATGAAATACATGCTCCATGAGGTATGGATACCAGACAGTTCTAGTACAAACTTATATTGTATGTCATCCAGTTATTAACGACATTTCAAAATACTATAATCAGTATACGGAAACGAACGTGGAACCACTGGAAGATAACCTCATTTGACGACATATAAGACGCTTTTACACTTTCCCGGCGAATTAAATTAGTGTAAATTTCTCGGGCTCGCCACCGGGTAAGATTTTTATAGACAGCCGACGTTTCGGGTTCCGACTCGTCACCCATTCTCAAGGCTAATGAGAATGGCTAATTAGCCTTGAGAATGGGTGACGAGTCGGAACCCGAAACGTCGGCTGTCTATAAAAATCTTACCCGGTGGCGAGCCCGAGAAATTTACACTAATATAAGATGCTCTTCTACGTTAGTTATTTCATTTCAGTACAGCATACTTAATATGAGCTCACATGAAGAATTTGACTATATTAATTCGATCGGAATCGAGATTTTTAATATACTAATTTTCATATTCAATTTTTCTCTTCCAATCTTAAACATGGGTTTTTGTAATGAAAACTACAATATCGTGAAGTTTGGTTGGTTGAAATTGGTCATCAAAGCTACAGTAGAAGCCAAGAAAAAGTTGAAGAAATTATACCCAGTAGGTACTTCACAGTGCGAAAAATGGTATAAAGAAGACTAAATAACATGCACTTAGGATACCTAACTCATATATGTAAAGCTATCGATTGCAATAACTCGAAGCCTATTCGATTTTTTTAACTTTTACACAATATCGACACATAAATCTAACCCTCCCCTGAAACTGGCCCGCCTCGCTGAGTTCCAAACCTCGAATCGACACTCGGCCCAGTGACAATGGAGAAATATATCCATAGCAACGAAAGTTAAAAAATTTCTAAAATCCCAGATATAAGATGAAAAATATCAGTTTAACGGTAGGTAGGAAAGAATCGATTGCAAGAAAAAGATTTTTTAAACAGTCAGCATCATATTTGTGAAAGAATCAATCTTGTAGCTCAATTTTTTCATATTTTAATGAACAAAAGAAAAAAGGTCTACAGTAAAATTTTTCATTTTTCCCATATAATCCCATGTAAAGCTATCAATTGCAATAAATCGAAGCCAAATCGACTTTTTTAATTTTTTTGATTTTTTCCCAACTTGACACATGATTCTAACTCTACCCTGAAAATTTCACCCACCTAGCTCGTTTAGAAATGCCCAGGAATTTTGATGAGTCAGTCAGTGAGTTATGTAGCTTTATATATATAAACAAGTAAATGGGTGCTTGCTGTTAGCAAGCAATGGGGGTTTGTACATTATTTTACACTTTAAGTATCGAAAAATGAATGCATCACCCTTACAAAACCAATGAAAGCTCTCAAGTATATGTGCTACATGCAGGCAAAGAAAAATATTATGGGATTCTCGAAATGAATTTCACGGTCCATGAGGTACCTGACAGTTCTAGTACAAATCATATTATATCTCATCCGGTAATTAACGACATTTCAAAATACTATAGTCAGTGAAATGAAAGGAATGTGGAACCACTGCAAGTTCAACATAACTTTATTTGATGGCCTTTCTACGTTAGATATTCCTTTCAGTACAGCATACTTAATAAGGTCTAACATGAAAACTTTATAATAGAACTTCGATCCGAATTGACAATTTTAATATGCTAATTTTCATGTTCAATTTTTCTTTTTCAATCTTCTACATGAATTGCACATGTTTTGAATGAAAACTAAAATATCATTAAGATTGGTTGGTTAAAGTTGGTCATCAAAGCTACGGTAGAGGCCAGGAAGAAGTGGAAGAAATTATACCCAGTACTTAGCAGTGATGCATTAATAGCACCTGTCCATTTTATGATGCCTATATGGGTCACAGAACAACTCTCATCATTGTGCACTATTTTTTTCTATTTTCCAAGGACTCAGGGGAATTTGGCTGTCCCCCCCTTTCATCTGCCTGCATTATTTTTGTGAGGTAAGAATTCATTTTGGGAATGGAAGAAGTGTGGAGAGACACCTGGTATAGGTATTAGCCTACTCTTGATGAAAGGCAACACCTTCATCATTAAACATTCTCAAATGTCCACAGTTTGGTGAACCATCCAAAAGAGAGAGAGGCACTTTAAGTGATCTTCATATACCACCCAAGTAGGAATGTGGATTCCACAGTTAAATAACCATTAAAACTAGGATTCAAACTCATGTAATTGGGTAGGAAGCCAATGCTATAGCCAGCATATACATGATCCTTAGGTACCACTCCATGGACACAGGAAGAGAGAAAGAGGACCTAGCCACTGCCTCTCTGATGATGGTCAGGGAAAGAAACAAGTTCATGACCTCCGAATGTGAGATAAAGGATCTCCCAGAAAGGGATAGAAAATGAACTGGTACTAAACGGATTTACTGGAGCCAGAGAGAACTGAGGCAAGCTGATTTATCAGCAAAATACTGAAGAGAGAGATTGGTTGTTCTGAAGGTTAGCAAATTGTCTGAGTGGCTAAAACAGCATTGAAAAAAATGGCTACTTAAATAGGAAATGGATCCCACACCTGACACCAAAATATTTGGCGATTATTAGACAACTGTATCTCAAGGTGGGAGGTGTAACTATTATACATCTAAAATGGAGATGATTTCTAAGCGTTATTTTTACTAATATGCAGGTAGTAGAAAGTGATCATTACGACCATGAATATACATTATGGATTCTCGACTGGTCGCCAAAAACTGTTGCCCAGAATTCCGTAAACAAACAACTTTTTCAATTGAGCCGCCGTCTAGTGATGAAAGACAGCCATTCAAATGTAAGTACAGTCTACTGATCGTAAATAATCACGTCTTACCGGTTTTACATACCAGTAATCTTAATGCAGTGGATAGAACTTCGTGAATATTGTTCTACGGCAATTTAATAATAATAAGAGGTGAAAAAGTGGAATGAATTAGAAGACAGATACAAATACTATAAGGATTTCAAAACCAAGATCTGACAATATCATCTACGGATTAGAAATTGCGCCAATAACTATCATTTTAATAACAAATTAAGGAGAGATTGTTGAGCATACTCCGAGGCCACACATGATAAGTAGGTTAACACATTAACATCCACATCAATCTACCTAGATCATACCTTCTGATTCCTAAGGCTCTCAACAGGTAATAAACCAAAAAAAATGTAGCTGTAAATTAACAGTACAAGATCCACAGAGCAGAGAAAAGACTCATGATGGAAGATTCATATCTCTCTTACACACTTCCTGTAGTAGATATTTCCTCTCAAGCATTTACAAAGAAACTGTTTGGTCTCAAAAATAGTAAGCTATTATTCACAGTATCAAGTAGTTCATATCTTTTCAATCGTTATTGAATTTTCATCACTGTCTCATGTTAACAACAATTAAAAATGGCCATTTACAATTCAACTGAGAAGACTTTTTTCTAAGTAGCGCCAAGGACTAAGTAAACTACAAGTGGAAATTGAGGCAACACATTACCTAGGCAACAATTCCAAAGATTTAAATCCATAATATATATTCATGATTCTGACGTGGAGGATGAGACTAGTTCAGATGAGGTTTCCAGGAAATTTCTCGGTTAAGCCCAAATTTAACCGGCTAACATATTCATCCATTGATTTTACAAGTGGGGCATTTCATTCCATCATTCTTTTTACGAATCCTCTATCCTCCAGGGTTCAATGAATCCATACAAAAATTCATTTTCTTAGGGTGAGCCACGTGGTTTTCTCCTCACCTTTTCTATAGAATTGTTCCTTGCTTCCAATTTTATTCATCCATTTTGCCAATAGTATATGCCCTTAACACTAGGTATTAGTATATAATAGCTAAATATTAAGAAAGTGGATTCCTTCACTTATCTCGGAAGTACCATCATGTAGGATGGAAGAAGTACAGTGGACATCAAGCGGAGAATAGTCCAAGCTTAAAAGGCATTCACGGGAAAAAGACAACTGTTGTGCTCAAAGAAGATGGGACTACAAACTAGGAAACAGTAAGTGAAAACATTGGTGCAGAGTGTGGCACTCAATGGATCAAAAGCACGGACCATTAGAAAAATTGACCAGAAAAGATTTGAAGCCTTTGAAACCTGGTGCTAAAGCAGAATGCTGAAGATAAAATGGATGGAAAAAATAAGAAATGATGAAGTGTAAAAGAAATGAATCAGAAGGATGGACCATTGGAAAAATTGACCATAGAAGACAAGAAGCCTTCAAAACCTGGTGCTGGAACAGAATGCTAAAGACAAAATGGACGAAAAAAATAAGAAATGATGGAGTGTAATGAAGAGTAGAAGAGGAGAGGACTATATGGAACACCATACAGATAAGAAGAACAAGATGGATTGGACACACCCTGAGACACAATGAGTTTGTGAAGAGCACAATTGAAGGCAAAATAGAGGGAAAAGTCCCCAGAGGAAATCCAGGAATAAGTTCATGGACCAATTAAAGAGGAAGGTGCATAGGATGGGGTACCAGGAGGTAAGGGAACTAGCATTTGATATGGATGGGTGGAGGGTGGCAGTCAACCAATCTTAGGTTTGAATAACCAATGAAAGCTAAATATAGTCTAATACAATCTGGGAACAGTAATGATACTCCTGTCCTACTTGAGAGGAAAATTACGATAAACTTAATCAAGTCATAATAAAGGGATACACCAAAGTGAGTCGAAATTAAATCGATCATTCTAATTATTCAAAGGAGAAATATACAATGTTGCTATGACACATTCATGAAGGCTCGGGCATATATCAATGATGATCTTGTAAATTAAGGAGGTAGAGCACTCTCCAATATCCAGGAAGAGTATGCACTGGATTCTTAAGTGCCATCATTAATGTGATTTATCATAAATCCAGAAAAAGGCTAGCAGAAAAACGTATCAAAGCCTGAAATAACAACTAAAAGGTTTTGACTCACCTTTATTTGATTGTGAGGACCCCTTTCGATTTTGTAAATAATATATCAGCTGTTCGACCTCAGCCAATTTACTTGGGTGGATAAGTTGGCAACGGTCAACCACTTCTTTAGCAAGAGCTGATATGTCCGTCGAGGAGCTTAAGTTTTTGAGCCGGATGACCTTTTGGCATTCCTGGCATCAATGACAAAGAGACATGGCATTTAGAAAGACTGCAAGTATTCATATCACGGACTTTAAAAATATGAAATTAGAAAGTTTCTTTGCCATATGACTCTTCATTAAATGCCTAGGCTCAACTCTTGAATTATGCTAAAGCGTTAAAAACTCTTATGCGTTGTTGGGAAACTGACCTTTTTTTCACCGAGCATAGCATCTCCAGTTTCCCCGAGGATTGTGGCTTCTAGATGATAATTAACAACTAAGGCCTTTTCTGAGGGGTGGACATCTATAGAGCCGCCTTGAATTTTTCTGTAATGAAAAGGGGCAATGGGAACTGTCATTCAGGGCCCAAAATGCTTTATTTACAAAACATTAATGCTACACCACATATCAACCCACAAACTTAGGTTATGGTTACTGTACTACATATAGTAGTCAGGATCCGCATTTCAAGGACTTGAAAGGCTTACTTGATATATAAAATAGCGATATAACATTTGATGGAAAAATGTCATTGAACATTGACAAATAGTGAAAAATTTACCGTTTAATAAATTTTGCCTCGTCCGTCTGCATTTTTGATAGGGGCTATGCGACTTTTTTCAGCATTTTATGATATTCCTCGCATGGTACACAACATTTGGGGAACTGTCAAAGCTGTCAAACGTACACATTCAAAACAACTTCGCACGCACAGCTTCCATATTGACTGATTTGTTATGTTTGCTTGGGTTACTAGTTTTCGAATGAGTATTTCAATTGATTAAAGAGAAGAGGAAAGAAAAACAGAAAAATCTCAAATTCCCTTCATATGACCTAAGCTTTAGGTTTTTCATTATTTTTCAGTATCCGAAAAGCTGGATCAAAGATTACTACCCTTCTGGATCATCAGATCCAATCAGATCAATATCCTCAGCTTGCATTTCGATTCATCGAATCCGTCTCCGATAACTGATATCCCGGCGCGAAAAGACAAATCAGTCTTGAAATTGACCATTTCAGTGTTGATTAACTCATTTTAAAACATTCCGGTGACGGGCCTTTAATTTGCAACAGTTCTACATCTGTTTACTAATAGACGACAAAATGCTTAAAAGGCATCCTTGAAGCCCGCTGCATTCCAAACAAACAGGCGAACACCGCCGGACCGACGTTTCCTCTTCCAGTGTCGTCTGGACGTCCACGCCGTTTCATTCCTTAACGGAAATATGATTGCTTCCTTATTTGGAAAATCGCTTGCGCAATATTGGATAATGCCAGCAGGAAAAAGCATGAGAGGAGCAGCGCAAGATCTAGGGGCGGAGCAATCCAATATATTCGAGCGTTGGTGTCGATCCATTGCCATTAGCAGCTGAGTGAAACAAGGGAGAAGGTATCCCTCAACTCGGGAGTAGGCTAGTACCACTGCTCATTATCTTTTGACAATGATTTTGGGAAGGTACATGATTCCAACAGGCTGGCTTGTCATCTGTTTCATATGGTAACGTATTGGCTTTAGTATTAATATATAGTAGACTATTTTATATAGTGTTTTTAATGCATATTGACTTAATATAATGGAATCAATGCATATTTCACGAAGATAGTAGATTTATTAAATGCCCTCCACATAGCCAGTGCAATGATAAAAAATTACCGGCAGCACTGAAATTCATCATCTGCATCATAATGTCATGCATAGGATTCGAATAGATTCATGGTTTATTAAGTTCTCGATTGAACCTAAAGGCGTGGAAGAGTTATCAAACCGCATCAAGTGTCTTTTTCATGCTTTTGGCGTTTATTTATTTTAATTAACCAGCATACTCAGCCCTGAAATGGAAAATAGTTTAATAGTAAGAGGAAAAACGCAGGACTGGGAAAGCGTGATTCATGCAATTTTTCAAATGTTACAAGGGAGCTCGAAGGGCTAAGTGAATTCCTTGATTTAACGGAGTAATGTAAAATAAAGTTAAAAATCATGAAAAAGAGATCGTTTTATCGCAATTTTAAAATGAATATAATGTGGATTTCAATCGATTAATTATCAAGGCATTATATGTGACTAAATTTCGTGACGATACTGAAACTGAAAGTGGGTGGAAAATTTTCACTGACGGGGTGCAATTCCTCAGTCACTTGGCTCTGAGGGAAAAAAATATGGCAAAGATAGCAACAATTAAGGCACATGAAATGAGAAATGTCCCGTAATTGGTCATTCATAGCTCATCAATGAAACGCCGCGTAGCATTTCACGCATAGTGAACATAGAGTGAGTCTTATCAGTAGAAAGCCGTAGTATTCAACTTTCGATGACTACAAACCAAACCGCTAAGCCTAAGGCTATCTTCATCTACTACCTCCACCGTTAATGTATCCTCTGCTAATTGTAAGAACTTACCGACAAATTTTAAGGTCTAATACACAAGTACTTGTACACATTTCTATCATGACTTTCCTTTATGTCCTGCTAAAATACTGTATGCTCTGTTAAAAGAGCTAAATTATTGAACATCGAGGCCTAAGAAACTGATTTGGTATAACAATTTCGTTAATACTGCCCCATAATTTATACTTCATTTGCTTCAGTTACTGTCATACATTGCTTCATACACGCTCTCATCTTCCAAAAAAATGTTATGGCGGAGAGGAAAACACATACTTCACGGTGTAGACTGCTTCCCATTTATAGTAGAATTGACTTAATAGTAGAGAAAACAAAATGCAAAAATTCGCAAGGTTAGCTTTTAAATGTGGTGTGAATTTTGTGGCGTTGCGTTAACTGGAAGTCTGTGAAAAACATTTTTTCGACAGCAAGAAGGAAGCGGACGTTACCTCTAGTCTCCATATAATCCTCCCCTCCTCAGAATCTCTTCAACTAATTCTCCCGAAACTTAATCGGCTCACCCCTTCATTCCACGCCATTCATTCTTCCATCATAATTCTGTTTCATAATTCGACTCTCATCTATGTCCTCAACATGACCAATTTAGCTTAGAGCGCTTGCTGTGAATGGGAGTAAAATTTACCTGAAAATTTAAATTAATATTTTCACCAACATGGGTCACAATGACAAACTTAACCTTTTAATGAGTTTGCCTCATTTCGCAGTCTCATAGGGATGACACAAAAAACTCCACGATAACTTCTTTATTTTAGCAAACCTGCTGATGAATACTTTAGAAGAGAGCATTCCCTAAACCATTAAAATCTATCTCAATGCCCTAAACCCTCGGAAAATAAGCATAATAACCCTTTCTCGATAACAAAATGTAGGTTCAAAAATAAGGCGAGTTAGCACGGTAAAACATCTTTAGTTTATCGCTTCGGTTCACCGTAGGAAAACCGCAAGGCTGTTACGTTGTCAATAGTTACCGCGACGTTTATTTTCCATTAACTAGCGAAGAGCTGCAAGCGCTGGAAACTTACCTCTCGTGTTTTCCGTGCTGACAGCTAATTTGAATTCACGACTTCACGGTTCTAGTCAACGATTAGGTAAATGTTAAACTTACTATTTTTTCAGATTCGGAGCATGGGCCTTAACAATACTCCGAATCGGTAAGAAACGGAGTATTGATTCTCTGACATAAAAGTATCACTAGATAAAATATAATGGCTGAAACCGGTAATTCAACTAATCATACATCACGGTAAAATAAAACAAGAAAAATTACGCAAGAAAAGGGAGTACTTTTTTAGTGGTGAAGACAATGCCGCAGGTAGACGCGCAGTGTTATCTGGTTGAAGGATGTGGTTCGGAGACCCGGACTTTTGATGCAACCCGGTCTGTTTCATGGCTCTCCGCCACAGAAGAAGCCGGGTTGGTTGAGGCTCCATTTCCACGCCTACTTCCATTGTGCGGTGCTGGACTTGTAGGCTTTCGTGAACACCTATCATTAAAAAATTACAGTAGTATATAAACTCACGCTTCTTCCATAATATAATAATCCAATAATTAAATTAATTAATTTTAACCAAACACTATTCATTCAAAATTTACCGACGGAGTGATAAACGGACTGTAACCGAGCGATTAATCCAATGAAATGCTAGGCAAAATACTTTGTAGAGGTTCAAATACAGCTATGAAATCTTATTGAAAGCAGGACGGGTAATGTAAACAAAAGGTATCGGTAGTTGGATATAGAACTCGCAGTGACGTTCGCCAAAAAGTATAAACCTTCAATGACTTTCCCAATACAAATACAAATCCTTTTTGAGGCTATTTAGAATTTGAACGATCAAATCAAATGTAATATAATTCACAAAACGTAATGATGATCTGCAAAACCCTACACATACGTTTGATCGTTTCCCTGACAACCTCTCGGCCCTGGGTTGAATCCTGGAGTAAAATTGTTATGGAAGCTTCCGCGGTTTTCTTGTAAATTAGAATTTTTCGGGCATCTTCCAACGTTACAGCATTTGAATGGACGACCGTCTCGCCGACATTTCAAACTGGTCACCTGTCAATTTATTTTCAGTCAATAAAACAGTAGAGAGCCCAGACGAATTATTTTTCTTCAATTAAGCGTCATAGTGAAATTATTAAGCTGAACTCAGGACAAAAATAAATATGTATGCCGGCGAATTACATTTTTGAGCGCCCCTTTTTCAGTGAGATAATTATACACATTTTGGTTAGGGAAAGATCCATCCTTGATTATTTTATTTGAAATAGGAAATTCAAAAGAATAATAAATTAGAGGCCATTCTCTCCCTGGTGCATTATCAATGGTTTTTAATATCCCCATGAATAAAACGAACAAAATGCGAATTTAACAAGAACTTAAAACTTTTGTATGTCTGTAATATAATGTGTCTCTATGATAACTTATTTTGCTATTGATTTTTTAAAACTGGAAAATGTCCACTTGCATCGTTTGTTACGCAAGAAATGTTATGCCATTGACATAAAAAGCAAGGTTGATACCTATCACAACTGCGATGAACGGCTGATGATGCTTGGGTAATTGTTAAGTTACTTAGGAAGTCAGTGGCTCGATTATCGGTCCACGGAAGGAAACCAAAGTTGCAAGGCCTCACTTGACGGCACCATTGCATTATTGAAGAAAATATGAAGTGGTCTTTGTTGAGTTCCACAAAACATAGTTGATTAAAACTGCACAACCTTTCGTCGACCATGACATAATCATCAGATACTGAAATATATAGAACACGGGGTAACTCCAGTCAGAGGAGTAATTAGCTAAAGAGTTAGCTGTCACAGCAACGCACATGTGCCTAATGATGATATCACAGTAGGCGAACCGTTTACCTAGTTTTAATACATTTTGTTAAGTCGTCCTCTTAATTTCTTCAATAATCGTCCAGGGGATGCTTTTAATTTTCAAAGCATTCTTAACTGTTCATCGTGGCATCGGAACAAAATAATGCATTGAACATCTCGGCGCGAATTTTGGGTTTTCACTAGTTCAATCCTTGTGGACTGAACCTTCCTTGAAGAATGACAGTACCTTTCAAGCACCATCTTGAAAAGATCTTATTAGTTCATTACATCTGGTTCCTTAAACATTGATTTTGAAATCGGGAATCCCTGGTAAAGTACTTGTCTGCGCATTGACCGAAAGCCGAATATCTGTGGTTCGCTATTCGCTCCAAAAAAATGGAAATCTGCGCTTGTGTACTTGAATAATTACAAAGTATGTCATGCAATTTATGGCCACGTGTTAAAATGGAATTCAGTTTCCAAAAATTATAAATGGTTTGACTGATTTTTTTCACTTTTATCTATGGATATTACTTACGACAACCTGTACGTAAATTTTTGTAACTATGTGTAAGCGAAAATCCCTCCTTGATGACGTAAATGTCCTTAGTTGTCGGTTGCATCCTCAAATAAACAATTAACGAATTAATGTCCACTGCAATTATCACTTTTCGCGAAATGAAACGAATGTAAAGAACAATGAATACGTTGGATAAATATCTCGTAAATCATCAAAAACGTGCCATGTATCATGTGAGATTCCCGAGCGCAATACTCCTTCCTGGTGCACACAGCCACGTGATATAAATCTTCCAACGTGACACTACTGACATTTGAATCGTGCGCTGCGTTTTGAGGTCGCGTTTTTTGAAGGTCAGGAGACTCCGTGAAACAAAATAGCACTTTCAAAAACGTGATTCTCGTAGTAAATACTGCGAATTCGCCGCGAAGGAGTTGCGTCGTCATAAACGCTCGCCCATCTTTGGTCTGCTTCAGCACTGGATTTCCTTATCAGTTGATTATTTCATTCGACGACCCTAGTAGATCTCGTGCGTTGCCCGTCTCTGGCGTGCCTCCCTCAGTCCTTCCTCGTTCTTTTCATTATTTTTTAAGGTGGTTCAAGCGAGATTTGTTTCCTCGTCATAAAAGGGACAATATTCGAACGTTATTTTTGAATTTCAGCATCTGTAAGAAGTATGACGTAAATGCTATAATGTTAACAGTGTTAGAATATCGTTTTTCATGACTGTAATTCTCATTAATTAACCCAATATCCATACAGTCTTTAACTTGACTCATTTTTTATGCCGTAAGCCGAAAACACTTTCACAACCAAAGATTTATTGTAATTCTATATAAGTTAATGTGATTGAAACGATTTTCATTTATGTTCATATTTGCGTGAAAATTTGAAAACGTGTAGATATTTATTAGATACATGCATAAAAAGCGAAAAAATGTCACGTTACCGATTTGGTTTCTAGGCATTTGATACTATTTTAACACGTGGCCTTAAGGCTCTGAACATATATTTCGAAATAATTCGATGGCATACGAAGATTTTCTAATGAAGGCGAAAACGTACGTTACATAATATTTTAACGATTCTGAATAACCAAAAAGTTATCATGCCGAATAAAAACATGTATTTACATACGATTTTTCGCTAAACTTCGATTTCCGAGCCGTGAACTTCAGGGACTGGATCTTTGTTCAATTTTTGATTGGTCGGCCAGGGAATATGGCGGAGCCAATGAGAATCGAGCATTTTGAATGAAGAATGGCACAAATATTTGTGAACATTGCTTACTAACATCATTGACAGCGTAACCTCCACTTTTATGGGAGTGCCATTGATAATTAAGCATTGAATGAAATATTTCATCATGAAAGATACTAAATTAATTATTTTATAGTAAAATACTTAAGGAATTAAATAATTGTTTGATTAAATTAAGCACCCGGAGCGGGCCATCCAACATGGACGATTTCCAGTTTCTGACTAGAGGGTCTCTAGTGAACCCTGGTCATAACAATGCAATAATGGAGACGAAATTTTAGAAGTACAATTCTGGTATCATTTATGCTACAAGAGGTAGATATGGATGTTTCCGACGTATAAATAGATCTGCTAGCATGAAGTACGGTCAAAGATTTTTTTTCGTCTTACTTGAAAAGTTATTAAAATGTGCTCTCAAAGACTCACTATTGGTGCTCTGACCACCTTTATGCGATATTTCTGAGATCCCGCTGACACATTTTTCTTGATGATGAGACCAAGTTCATTGATTTGCTAGTGAAGTAATACCTCCGTCAAGCCACTATGAGAGGCTGTTCGTCTCGTACGATGTCCAGTTATTTTCTCTCTCAAACGTTGCAGAATTTCCGTCGAGGAAATTTTCTCCCCAAAGCTTAGCATGTCCTCTACATCGGTGCTTCTTTCCCGTTCATTTGAATTTCATCATTCTTCACAAACACCACTTTTCCTTTGTTTCCATCACTCTTCTTTTTATGATGTTCTCGTCTTCGCTACATTTCCATCTGTAAATCATTCCCATGCATATGTTCCGATGAAGTCCGTACTTATTTGCGAAGTATTGCTGTTCACCGCGTGCAGACTATTCTTATGATACAATGCTTTATTTTCTTGGCTTACTCTTGAATTATCTGATAACTTTCATCCACCAATTATTTTAGTCTTGATTAAATTAATCTTCAAGTTTTTCGTCCTCGTCTTTTTCAATCAGTTCGGCATGCTCGTCGAAACGTCTTTCCTCTACGTCAAATGTTCAAGTCAACGCCGATTGCCAATCCAAGCACATATGTATTCTTAAAGTATAAACAAATACAAACATTAGTCTTGTTTTACATACATTATTAACAGAATTTATTTAACAGAAATGTTGAGCAATTATTTCCTTTAATTTAATGTTTCCTTTTTTACAAATACTGTCGTTCGAAACATATACTCATAAACTGTATGCACAGATGATTTAGAAAAACATCAGTGACTGAGCTAACACCTAATAATGGAAACTTTTGAGCCAGTGTATGAATTTAAACCATGCCGACATTTCCGATAGAGTTGGAAGTAACAAATAACAAATACCTGCTATTGAGTAAGGTGTCCACCGGAATCCAAGAGTGAAAAAAGAAAAATTATTTGCGTATGTTAAGAGAAATCGTGAAGTAGTCCTCAAAAAGTCTTTGGTGTTTACTGCCTTCAGGAGTCGCTATGACAACAATAAAATTGGAAACAGCATTCTCCGATACCAGTCGTTGCAACTTTTACTGTGGCTTAAAAGCGTTGCAGGCTATATTGACCATCTTGATCCTGTCAGGCGAACTTTCACCAAATATTTGTTTTCGGAACAAAATGAGGTTGATAGAGTGCATGTATAATTACGCTCGCGCCAACCCATCGACAGCCTTCTCATGCTCATCATCATCGGTTGTTCAACCCTAAGATTGGTTGACTGCAGCCCTCCAACCATTCCAGTCTAATACTAGTTTTCTTACTTCCTGGTAACTCTTCCTATGTACTGTCTCTTTATTTGGTCCATGACCTCATTCCTGGGTCTTCGTCTGGGAACTTTTCCCTCTATTTTACCATCACTTATGTTCTTCACAAACATTGTTTGTTTCCCATTGTCCAATCCATCTGGTTCTTTTCTGTATGGTGTTACATATGGTCCTCCATTTTTCTACTCTCCTGCACACTTCATCATTTCTTATTTTGTCCGTCCATTCTATCTTCAGTATCCTGCTCCAGCACCAGGTTTCGAAGGCTTCTAGTCTTTTCTGGTCAGCTTTTCCAATGGTCCATACTTCCATAGAGTGGCACGCTCCACACGAATGTTTTCAAATACCATTTCCAAGTTTGTAGTCCTATCTTCTTTGAGCACAGTAGTTGTCTTTTTTCCATGAACGCCTTCTTACCTTGGGCTATTCTCAGCTTCATGTCCGTTGTACTTCTTCCGTCCCACATGGTGGTACTTCCGAGACAGATGTACTTCCAAAGAATCCACTTCCTCTAATTTCTCTCCTCTCAGGGTGACTTCTACATTCAGTTTCTCTCTTCCGCTTACTAGGATTTTAGTCTTCGTCTTATTTATTTTCAGGTGGTATTCTTGGTGAACTTGGTCCCTTACGTTTAGTGACCTTTGAAGATCATCGTGATTTACAGCTATGACTGCGATATCATCTGATGTTATACAAGCAAAATCCGAGCTCTCAGATAACATCATGCTAAAGAAAAGACTACTTCATCTAGCAGGCAACGGTTAACTTCGCATTATAGATGCTGACCCTCAAGCGGGGCCGCCCCTGAGGCTTGCGCGGCCGTGGGCAACTATGTCTTGAGGCGTACGCATGCATGGGGAATGGGACATCTCGGCGCAGGGACGTTTGGGCGCAGGCCGTCTCGGAGCAGGGTCGTCTCTGAAGTTAGCGGGCCCAAAAAACATAAATATTGGAGTTACGAAGGCTTCCGCTGTTTTCTTGTTTATTAGTATTTTTCGGGTTCTAACCGCGTTGCACCATTTTTGTCGATGACCGTTTCGCCGGCATTCCAGAAGACTTCATCAGGTCCTAAAATGATGCAACATGAACATAACCCGAAAAATACCATTAAATAATTATTCGAACCCTAATTTATAAAGTAAAATTCTAGTAATTTATTATTATTTTACAACTCATATGTTAGTTATAGATGTATGTTTCATTTTGATAAAAACAATTAGAGGTCCCAACAACAACCCGAAGGTCGCGGGTTCGAGTCCCGCCTGGGTAGGATATTTACACCTCCATAGGCATGGTTGTGTGTGTTCGTCCATATATTAAATATCTAGTAATTGGCTTCGGCTGTTAGATATAAAGAAGTTATTATTATTATAATTAATGTGGCGGTCACACCAGATTTTCATCGTAATATTTTTCCCTCGTGTGATAACCGAGTCCCTTCAAAATGCGGGGCTCTGGGAGACGCGGGACCCGGGGCAATTGCCTTGCGACACTGTCCACACGTATTTCTTCGCGAACCAGCGAATCCACCGCCGAAATCGCACAGCTTTGGATACACCAGGCTTTCACATTCATTAATCCGAAGGGCGAGGCCACCAAGGTAGACGTGAAAACACATCACCGTTGAATGACTTCGGATTGACTTTTCCGCTTTCGATGCCCAGCCGTCCTTGACATTATCTCCCTACAAATGACGCCTTGATGAAAAAAACGTGTCTCTAGCGGATTTGATTGCCCAGAATTTCGACGAGTATCCACCGGAAATTTTTCTCACCCTGGAAAATACTGACCGCGGGTTTAAAAATATTTTAGTTCCCCGGAAGCCGTCAAGCAGTTCGCAGTCACCAGGGTCTCATAATAAAATACGGAATACGACCTCAGCGTTCACGGAACATTCAACAGCCATGTCCTGACGCAACGCATGTCTGCCGCTTTAGTGATATCGGACCGGCAGAATGGAAATTCGAATCTGCTTCATATGGTAACGTTGGCACCAGCAAAATTAATTCATCATCTCATCCCCTTAATACTTGAGATAATTCCTACTCTTACTTTGAGGCATTTGAGAAGTGGGTGTGGAGAAAGATGAAGAAGGTGAGGTGTACGGAGAGGAAGACTAACTAGGAACTGATTGAGATGGAGGGCGAGAAAAGGAAACTTCTGAATGAAATTTGAGATCGGCAGAGTAGGTGGCTCGAGGATGTAATAAAGGGGCGAAGGATTGCTGAAGAATGTGATAGAGGGAAGGATATTGGGCAAGAGCGGAAGGGGAAGAAAGAGAATAGTTTCCTAGTTCGGGATTAAGGGGGGTAGATTGTATGCTGAGGCGAAAAAGGATATTTTAGAGCGAGATAGGCCTCTAAAAGTGTAGAAAACCGGGAGGAGATTCACTGACATTCAAAAAAACCTGCCTTAACCGATAGAATACTTTTTTTTTTAATCTCTATTAAGCAATTAGTATTCCTCTCTATAATATATTATGTATATATAAAATCTCTATTAGCAGTGCTTCTCGTTTGCATTGATTCACGCGGTGATAGGTTTTGGCCGGTATGTAAGTATTCTAGTTTGACTACCCTATGATCGTGCCTTATTTTTGCTTTATTTGAAATGCATTTTGTTATAAGTGTAGTTGGAATACGATCTGCGCTTTCCATTGTACGTGTGATTACCTTCATAGTAGAGCCTATAATCGCCACAATTTTGCCTGCAAGTAGTATATCGATTCTGCGATAACATCGCATCTTATGTGGTAAACTATTGGTAACATGACAGCAAACGGAGATTAAAATAGTAAAAAACGAAAAAATAAGTAGGAAGAGGACTCGTTGATTGCATTCGTCAATATTTATTAGTACTTGAAAATGTTTTAAATGTTGAAGAACGCAAGGGTAAGCTTTATGAATTTTCTCATACTTATCAATGACTCAAATAATCACTACGTTTACAAATCGATCTCAGATCGATCTGAGCTCGGACAGATCTGAAAATCCCAAGCCAGCCGACTCATATCACATGGTTTACCGATTGGGACTGAAAATACCGATATTGAACGATCGAATCAATCAGTTGAACCGGTATGTAAACCAGTACAGAATTGGAAATAATTAGTCACATACCAAGTGAACAATATTGCCCAATTGGAGGTAGAATTGCGATGAGCTACGATATCATCAATGTCACATCACTCGCCATTACTCCACTATTCCTTAATTGTTGCTACTGGTTAATACTCACACCTTCAATAATAACGATTTTATTTTGTTTCCTAATGACAACCAAAAGAATAATGAGGAGCGCCACAGATCCGCTGGTTCAGATCGCTCTGAAATCTCAGACTGACTGAGCAAGCGGGGCGAGTCGGTCCGCTTCCCAGATCGATCCCACTAGCCCGTTGCGTTTACCATACCGAGCTGATCCGGTCAGATCGATCTGAGATCGATTGGTAGACGAAGTGAATGTCATTGAGACGCAGAATCTCCAAGTATCCAGCGCCTCCCAACTTTAGGACTGCAGTGTACGCTACTACTCGTTCATACGGCGATAGCAAAGACAAATGAACTCATTCCGTCCAACGGGAATAAAGAAAGAGGGTATGACGGATATACCATTAACAACCATTCCGGTACCAAACAAGTATAATTGTCAACACCCGAGCTATCCAGCACAATGATGGAAGTGTGAGAACTTCGAAAGGCATCTTCGACGGTCGCTCATGTTATATTTCCGTTTCCATTCCAGGCAATGCTTGTGCTGGCTGTCGGCGTCGGGGGCCATCATCGACCGGGGACCAAGTGGGATCCTCCCGGTCAACAGGAAGGAACTGTTCGTGATAGACGTGGACGCCGGCGCTGACGACGCCTTGGCCATCATGATTATGCTCTCGAAACTGGCCGCGGTCGAGAAAGGGATCGAAGTTTTGGCCATAACTTGCGTCAACGGGAACACCCATTTGGAGAATGTGGTCGTCAATGTGTTGAAGACGCTGAAGACCATCAACCGTCTGGATGTATGTATCATACCAACTGCTCTTTTTCAAATTTGGTCTCAGGGGTCATTCCATTGAGATAGATGGAGAGTGCATACTATTGAGATGTATGGAGAGGGCACTTGCTATGCTGGCCGAAGCTAGAAGTTGAAGCCAGTCCGCCATCTTCGTTGACCCTAATTTTCCTGTAGCGTTTGCGGCCTAACGCACTAATTTTTCAATACATATCACTATGTTTTCCATCGATAACTTTCGATAAATCAGGATGCACTTACTTCTTTAACGTGGATTCTCCTTACGTATTTTGTTTATTTATATTGAAAATCATCCGCATTCTCGATAAAAACTATTGTAAAATAGAGTATAATCAATACCACTAAGTAGCCAATATATGATTCATGAGTAACTTGCCTTAAATTTCAAACAGATGGTTGATATTCTCGCTATAAATCCGCTAATTCGTCCATTCCGTCGTGCTATTCATAGGAAAGTAAGGAGAGAGCAGGGTTGAACAATATGGTTGTCATTTTGGTTGTCAGGCTTCAGTTCGATGATGTAGTACCCTCTCTATATATGGAGCGGGGCATACCGTCATCAAGCTGTAGCCTGGCAACAGAAATAACAGCCATATTGTTTATCGTCATTGGTTAACCCCGCTCTTTCCTAACTTGCCTTTGGATAACACGACGGGATGGACGAATTAGCGGATGTAAAGCCTGAATATCAACCATCAGTTCGAAATTAAAGATAAGTAACTCTCGAAACATATATTGGTTACTTAGTTCTAATGGCTCTACTCCATTTTACCCTAGTTTTCACCGAGATTACGTATTATTATTCATTTAAATAAATAACAATGCATATAAGGAGACTCCATCGCAAGAAGTAAATGCACGCCGAATTCTAGTAAGTTGTCGATGGAAAACATCATAAAATTAGTGCGTCAGCCCGTAAGCGCTAATATGGAAAATCGGGGTTTACAAAGATGGCGAACAGGCCAAGCCCACGTCACAGCTTTTAGTATTGACAACCATAGCAAGCGCCCTCTCAATCTAAGTCAACATGTCATTCAAGTATTGGTTATCCTTCAAGTACGTACGTGTTTCATCCACATACTATCCCACGGGGCGTCGCATGGACACCGGCAGTGTAGAGATCTAAAGGAAAAGGTTTTGGGAGTGTCTTGAGTTGGGGTCGATTTTTATTACAATCACTCACTGCGGGTAAAAAGAACAAAGGTAAACTTCGCTCCCGTCACACACTTAGGGTAAGTCGAGGAGAGATGGCCACGCTTTTGAACAATTACTCGGAATCGAAAGGTTTTACCTAAAAATTGTTAATTGCATGTGAACCTAGTCCTTTAGTTATTTTAGTTTACGGTTTCTTGAATAAATTTACAAAATTATTATCATAAAAAATGTAAATAAATATTTGATAAAATTGAGTAAAGTGGCCATCTCTCCTTAACCTCGAGGAGAGACGGCCATGGGGTCGAGGAGAGATGGCCAAGAGGTAAAATTGGTTTGAAATTAAAGTTAGATACGTGGTTTTAACTACAATTAGCTTTAATAATATTAATAAAGTAGTATTACATTACAGTATTACAAAATAATAATTGAAACAGATACAAAGTTGGCTAATTGGATGTTTTCTAAGTGGTTTAAACATTTTTTACTATGGCCTTGCCACATGGGTTGCAAATGTCATTGAATGAGGAGCAACTGACATGGAGCCACTTCTTGCACCTCACACACTCGAACCAATCATCAGCAGACTTGGTTTCTTTGTAATTTTCCCCACATCCTACACAGAAATATTCAAGGTCTGAAAAGTCTTGTGGAGATCTTGAGCCGTCGTCCAACACCATTGCATCAATTGATTCGTCACTGCTCCTAGATGAGTCTTTGCGTTTACGCTTTGACTTGGTTTTTCCAGCTGGTTGAAGGGCAGTTTTCTTAGCTTTGGCTGGCTTACTCTTCTTTTCCTGCTTCACTTTATTTTTTTCAAAAAATATTTTCAAAAAAAAAATTTTTCTAAAAAAAACATTTTCCAAGAAAACTGTGAGTTTAAGGGAAATGACGCCGACAGAGTGAGAGAAGAATGACTTCTATGACAAACATAGTTTCATAGAAATGTAAGATAAAAGCTGTGGAAGCAGTGGTTTTTGGGACATTTACCTTAGAAAATGACCAATTTCCGTCATCCTTCCCGACTTTTTCTACACCATTTCCTTAGTTTCACCAGAGCTCAGTAGGTTGGCAGTGTATGTGACGTAAATTTCGTGGCAATATATGAAATGTAAATGGTCGACAAAATTTTTTTAAGCGTGTGACGGAATCGCAGTTTTACCAGAACAAATAATAAAGCCCTTTAAAAATTAATTTTTATTTTGGAATTGAAGTTTTCCGTTTAAGTTTTCGTTTCGCATTAAGATGTAGATCAGTTACTTCTCCCTGGCTAGACCTTACTAGGAATTTGCTGGCGTTCGGAGCGCTGTTGTTTAGAAACTATAGTAGCAGCCAATGCGACTTTAAACTAGGTTAGTCGTTACATAGTGTTGATGATTAGTCAGTTCGCTCCCTAATGTCTGTTTCTTAATCTACAATTAGACCTAACCTCACGTTTTGAGTGTTTCCTGTACGACTCTTGCATCACTGTGGGTTTATCTAGTTGCCAAGTACATGAATGCAAATAGCTTCCGTAGCTTTAGTAGCATGTCTATAGTGTAGTGATGTTAGTGAAAGTTCCACTTTCAACAAGAAAATGCATATGTTTGCTCCTGCATTATTAGTCGTAGTTTCCTTAGCTTTATTGGGGAAGATCATAATGCTTGTTGGTGTTTACTTACCACATGCCACTAAACCTTGCATGCAAGGTACTATGCAGATGAAGGTAGTTTGAGGTAGATATGACTTCATATCATAAAATTCCATTAATTTGGCATCACTTTCAAGAAAAAATATCTTAAATTTATAATCGCTTGCTTCCTCTTGAAGATGTACGTTTCAAAACTCAAGAGAGACAGCTTTCTTTAATACAGGAATGAAACAAATTGCCAACGATTATACCAAAAATTTTCCATCAGTATATTTTCCGAGGAATAATGGTCTTTTATATAATTGAATTTCCGTCTTCTCGTCCTTGACGAATAATATTCTTAGGTTGAGTTCCGCTTGACCTCGAAATATATAGGATAAAAATTCAGGAATGATTATACCCTTCGCGAATGATTTGCGTGCCCTTTCAAATGGGAACGGGTTTTTCAATCAAATGAGGGCCACAGTTCAAGTTAATCGATGAAGAATTTCTATCATATAAATGAATTCATTTAACGAATTGTACATAATTGCCAAATATCATTGAAAAGTTTAATCACTAGGTATTATAATATGCCGAATATCACAAAGAAAGCATCCCATAATCAAAAACATCTACATGAGCAACTAGAGAGGTCTATTTTGAATCACTTTGTGGAAATGTAAGTATTACTTTGCAAAACATGAAGATATTAATTCGAACACAGGTTGGACTGTGACTGACCGTATCCTTATAGTCAAGCTGCGTTTCATGTAGAAGAGCCGTTCATGAAATATTTTCGTTTATGTCCAGATGCAGGAACGACACACATGTATTCTATAAAGTTATGGGGCCCATAAGCCATGGCAACCATTCAATAAAATGATGCCGAAATATTCGAAAAATTTATTAGTTTCATAACTTATTGCATGTTGCTATGAGTTCCATAAGTGGTCAAGATGGCTGATGCGCAATGAACCGCTAGGAGACTTAATAACTAGACAAAAGGGTTAATTGAAACAAATGACCAGTTAACTTACTCTTACTGACTGATTATTATGAGTATTAATATTATTCATAGGCTAAACACACATAAATTTTGTCTGGCGGTAGAAGATTACATCGAATATTCGAAAATATCATATACTTGGAGGTAAATGAGTTAAGTACCTAGTAGATCTGTTCCTTCAACTCGAATATATTTATGAGATCAATAACTTTATGGACTATTGATTCCATAACTAAATGTTCTTCCAACCGGCCATTTGTCAAGTGCAATATTTTATGGAAGGATAAAGCGGCAAGCTGAAAAAATAATAGAGAGAAATTTTTCAGACTATAGACCATTAGGGAGGTCCATATTTTTCGAAAATTCGAATTTATTTTGGGAAACCCCCCACATTTTTGCGATTGGGTTAGAAAATAAAGTATGCAGCAATAAGTTAAGAGCCCGGCGACTTGGGCTCAGGAAAGCAATAATAAACGCCAAGAGCTCCGTAATGGTCAGAATTGGCCGAAAGCTCCCATTAACAGTGAAATAATTTACGCAAAACCTAAAAATAAATCTATAAGATTTGGATGACTGGGTATTTTGCCTTCACTTTGGACAGGTAATCAGTTTGTTCATTTATAAATGTCACACCACCGAATTTACCAGCGCTTCTCTGTAATTCGCATGGCTGAATATTTTGCCCGCCGTTTATGACAGGTGGTCAATTTGTTCATTCTTGAATATCGTTACATAATTGAATTTACTAAACCAACTGATTACCTGTCAATCTTGACAGGTTATCAGTTGGTTTGTTTTTATTTTTTTTCTCTTTTTAAAGCATTCTACCGGTAAAGGTAGGTTTTGTTGAATGCCAGAGAATATTCTGCCGGTTTTCTACACTTTCAGGGGCCAGCTTGCTCTAGTATATCCTTTTCCGCCTCTGCATACGATCAACCATTCTTCATCCTCTTCATGAAATCTATTCTCTTTCTTCCTTTTCCCCGAGGAAGTGCTTGAGATGATGGGCGAGGAAAGGAAACTTCTGAATGAAATTCGAGATCGGCAGAGTAGGGGGCTGGGGGATGTACAAGGGGCGATGGGTTGCTCAAGAATGTGTTAGAGGGAAGGATGATGGGTAAGTGGGGAAGAAGAAGAAAGAGAATAGGTTTCATGGACAGGATGAAGAAGGGTAGATCGTATGAATTTTTAAACATCGTCACAAAAATGAATTTACTTGTTTATTAAGCAGCTTTCCGATCGGTACTCGATCTAAATCCAGCGTTAATCCTCATGCATTAGGGAATAGACAAATTCACACGATTTCACGAAAGACTACGACCGAGGAGGTAAATTTTCGGTGCTTGCCTTCCAGGTTCCTGTATATCGTGGGTCACCGAAGTCTCTGCAGCGCACACCAGAGACGGACAGCTTCTTCGGGAACGACGGTTTCGGTGATTTCCAATTCGAAGGTGCTCCGTCACCGAGGGACTACCTGCAGAAGGAACACGCCGTTAGCGCCCTCATCCGTATCGTGAATGCAAATCCAGGTGAGGAACAATATTAAGTTAGTTTGAGCGAAATATCATTTTACCTAGAAATCAATGAATTTGGTCTCATTTTAAAGAAAAATGTATCACCCTTCGATTGACATAAAATTCAACCCCTTACCACATTGCTTTCCGAGGTATATGCCAAAAAATACCAGCCCTTTTACATATACATCTAAGAAATACCGTGCAAGCCACCACTAGGGCGTGTGGCACAGGGTGATTCCACACGTGGAAGGGAGGACGCCATCTTGAAGTGTGTCCCAATTCGTTAGGCATCATGGGGAGGGGATTTAGGTGCCTTTCTCGGGGGTGAAATTTAGGGTAGATCGAGTTTATCCTAAATCCGCCTCCATATTTAATTTCCCATCATGCAAAGCGCTGCATGCGTCGTACAAGGAAAATCGTACACAAGGAAGTAGTTGAAAAGTGGCAAACATGGCCGACAAGTATTTTGTCTGTAAGTGAAAGATTTCTCTAATATTTCGCAACCCAACACCCGACTTCAAAAGAAAAATTCTACTTAGTACACTTAAAAAAAACTAATTTAAATCCCAGAACATCTACACAAACTTAAATACCCCGAAAACGAAAAACTAACGAATCTCCAAATAACGGAATGGATGAAAATAATGTTATTTCACTTTCCAAACCTCACAACGCATACGAAGGTAGCCATAGGTGCCAAAAATGTCTTAATTTCGGGTTTCATTTGTTTCATTCAGTCCTTTATTAATTACTCATATGTTTTTCATTCGTTTCCAGCTCGGTAGACGGTAACACTAGCTAAGGATGTCCCAAATCAAGCTCCCTTAGCGAAAGGTCTCTAAATATTTAGGTAGCCAACCGCATCCTCCCTGATGCCTAATAATTTGGGACACGGCTTTAGAAAACTGTGTGTTACCTACGGTCCCTTCTACCTTTTTTCCCTTCCTCCTCTCCCTCCCTTCCCGCAGCCCGGAATTTCCCTACAAATGCATGCGATGTACTCCAAATACGACACAAATTTGGAGCGAAGGAAAAGTTACATATTTCATTCATTTTTTCGGACGAGGAGAACATACAGACTTCAGATCACAAATTCTCTACATTAAATGTGGTGTTTCTCACAGGTATCACAGCGGAAATGGATAAATTGTTCAACATTTAACCGCAAATCTATTTTTTTCTAGGAAAAATCAATTTGCTGGCAATTGGACCATTGACCAATATCGCACTTGCTACGAGGCTCCAGCCCAATTTTCTCAAGAACCTCAAACGCCTTTATGTCCTTGGTGGCGCCACGAATGGTAAGTGGTCAAAACTCTTCATTTGAGGCGATGCAAGAAATCATGACGGCAATTCATATATGCTTGAAAGCCCATATCAATAAGTAAAATTTCCATTTGCTCGAAATATTCCACGATCCAAAGATAAACGACACGATTACTGAGACTTCGAAGATAATTAGCCTTTAATTATTCCCATTTTCTTAGCAATAAATTAATAGCTTAACATCTCCAAAAGTATTTAATGAGAATGGTGCATCGCTAATATAGCGGAGGGCACAGTGGAAGGGAGGAACTATAGGGGTAGGCCTAGACTGGAATACACTGGATAGATTAGAAGAGCTGGGATGTACCACATTCCACCTGATGAAGGAGTTGGCCCAGGACAGAGAAGAATGGAGGAGGATTGCTGCTGCGAACCAATCCAAGGATTGTCACCAAGAGAAGAAGAATAAGAGTCTCCTCAGGGGACGCCGCCTTTTCGAAGGCACTTTAGGTAGCTTGAGCGAAATATCATTTTACCTATATATCAATGAATTTGGTCTCAATTTGAAGAAAAATATATCACCCTTCTATTGACATAAAAAATTCAACCTCTTACCATATCACTTTCCGAGATATTTGCCAAAAAATACCATCCATTTTATATGGGAAATGATACGTGTATGCACCCCAGAGAAACCTTATATTAGAAATGAGGTATTCCCTAAACGTAGATCTCGCCAAAAAATCAACAATGTGTAGTTTGTGTGTTTTCTCAACTATTTTTGAAAATCAATCATATTGTTACCGCAATAGATTTCTTCGGGATCACAATAAACCTTCCGTTTTGATGGAGTTTCAAACGAACCGCGTGAAAAAAAATGAGTCAAGTTAAAGACTTATTTAGATATTTTCATTTGATTACTTACAATTTCTGCGATGTAAAACTATATTATTGCACCATTAATAATGCAATATTTTATTCATGTGTCTCACAGCTGGAGAAATTAAAACGTATATATCGAATATGGTCTCTCTTATGATTAGGGAACTATCTCGCTCGCACTACCTTAAGTGCAGGGTGGGCAGGATTGGGTGTGGTTATGATGTCAAGTGCTATGCCGGCGGTCCGAATTTCAGACCTGATCTAAAGATGTGGCCAGCATTGGCCACGAAACGTCATCAACAAGATAACGCAACGCAGCGAAACCCGGAAACAATGGAATAACCCATACGTTGAATGAACCCATACGTGGAGATAAAAGGTCTACTTAATGATATCATGAGACCAATTAGATGTAGTGGAACCAACATGGGAGAAACCCGGGTGCCTTACCGACATGCAAAAACAGTCATTGCATGGACAGATGTTCATACAAGATTCATATGGCCACACAAGGTCACGAGACATGCACAGCCTAGAGAAAAACAATCGTCTCCCTATCACATTACGCACCCAGATTAACATACTAATCTAGCCCAAACTCGTCTAAAGAGAGAGAACAGGTATCTCATAACTTGATGGCACTAGCTAGTGGTGTAATTGATTTTAGGGTGGGGCGAATCAAGCTTAGATTAGCACAAGCGTGCAGAGGATTTGGAGGTTTTCTATTAAGAGGATTCCTTGCCGCACCACAAGAGAATGCTTTTTTCCCTGACGCTATGCGCTTTACAGGCGAAAGGCACTGATCATTGATATACCAACGGAAGTCTTCCTGAAAATCCACTTTCTCTAACCTAAGAACGATAAATACATGCGTGCAATGCAATTTAGTGATTTTGAAGTTTGTCTTTCTAATCAGTCATTCCAGCTCCTGGAGGGAAATTCTGTCACTCGTTAAGGCATGGTAACGACATTTGTTAGTTTTTATCCTTCTTAAAGACGATTTAGCAAATATTGCTTTCTGTAAGTAGCTTTTATCTGCATTCATCAGCAAACTCGTAGGTAGGAAGGGACAAAGCGTGATAACCAGTGATAACCCGTCGCCATTAAGCGAGGTATTGAGATACCACGCCCGAGAGGCCGAGAAAAATAGTTAACTAAAGTTAAGGTTTAGTTACACAATATATTAACCAGCACGTTAATGTGCAAATGCACGAATGCGAGAATGAACGTGAAAATCCACCGAGTATCCACACTAACTTGTATGAATGTATGAATGCGTGAACAGGAAAATAGAACCTGCTCTATTAGGTTCATTTTTTCGTACATGAACTTGTACATGACCACGTACGGGTTAATGTACCGAGCAACCAGACCTTAAACGTTGGAACACATCGGAGTATTTTATTTACGGATGAGCCAACGACGATTCCTGAACGACTCATAGAATAACACCACAATGTGTCCCAAGTCTGTATTCGCTAAGCGTCAGCAGACTTTTAGCATCTGTGGATCTTAGCGCACGGCTGAGCAGGAAGTTTCATGAGATTCTCACGCGCTGTTGGATTTGAACAGTGACATGAGGTGCATTTTTAGGCGTACACTGTACTCATTGTGGGCGCAATCACATTTTTCGCTCAGACTCAGGGTCACTTGAACCTCTATTCACAAATCGTCCTGCCGGAAGTCACTCGAGAGCAACTCTTTAAATGTTTGTGCACGGTGACAAAGTGAAACAATTGCACAGCACTCGAACTATTTCAAAAGAAATCATTGCTTTGTTACAATTCACGCTGGGCCAGACGGGGTGGCTCAATAGAAGCACGACTAGGAAGTAGCTTCAATAACGACAGTATATACAATTTCGAAGGGTAACTTTTAAACGCATATTTACGCAGCGAGGATTATTTACCCTGTTTTCAGTTTCTGGAGGGTTTCTGTTCTTGATAGAATTCACAGGCAGTATGAAGAAATTCGAAATGTAGGCGGAAATTCTGGGTAAATAAGAATTTTCGTATCAGCGTGACACCTTTGATCGGCGTGACACCGTGATATTTTTTTACAAACCATCATAATTACATAGAATATGTAATCCCGCGTTTGAAAGAAAATCTGTAAGGATTAAATGGAAAAATTTAATAAAATTATAATGTACAAAAAATTGTCAAGAGGCTACGTATTTAAATAGTATTGAATTGTCAAAAATCCAAATCCGTAAGGGGCAATGTTTTCAACTTTAATTCATAGAATCATAATGATTACACGCGTCATACAAAGCGGCTGCCGAAAGCAACGTATTTTTTCCCTTGGTATTCGAATTTGAGATGTAGGACGACAACCCACCAATCATCGTCCAGTTTTGCAATTGTTTCGTAATCAAATAAACAAACTAAACCCACATGAGACTAGCCCATAAGACCACTTCCGTGCACCATGACGCCATCTAGAGTACATTGTGCAAAAAATGTCATTGATAGAGAAGTAGAATTTGTCACGGGTCATGGCACTTTTCACAGCTCATGCTAAATGTGTCAAGAGGCTACGTATTAAAACAGTTTTCAATTGTCAAAAATTCAAATCCGTAGGGTGCAATGGGTTTAACTTTAATCCATAGAATCACAATGTTTACACGCGTCATATGTACCTGTATCAATAGTAAAGCTCTTTTGCTTGAAGCGGGGAATCAGTTATTTTTTACTTTAGGAGATGAATCACCATTTTTTCACATGCCTTTTCAGTTTCCCCTTAACATCTTTCCGTGGTCACATCTGACAGTTTACAATTCCATTTATTTACCAACGTCAGCAACAAACACTACCCACATATATACCTGCCCCAACGGGCTGTCATATGCTGTTGGTTGTCATGTGATGTGGAGAATTCGAGGTTCGCAAGCGAGAAGATGCCTCGTCACTCGCGTCAAACGCATGAACTTTTCGTCACTTCTCACCACGTCCGCGGGCGTATCCGGAAACCCACCTGAATTTGCTGCTTCAGTTTCATTAAAAATCACGGTCTCGTGCGGCAAATTATTTTTCCAATGTCTCGAGTTTCAACATGAAGGGAGTGACTGACTTTAAAACTTTTATGCTGCGATTTCGAGTCAACCAACTCGAGAGAGCATATTGCAAATGGTAAACATAGCAATGTTGACTTCCGTGATGTTTTGGAGGCCGACTTATTTCATTATTGTCAGATCATTGAAGCAGGAGAATGCGTATTGTCATCAGTTCATTGCAATTCGTCGTTTATAACCGTAAAAGTTTCAGAAGTACATCTTGATATTAACCTGCAAACCACCATAAAGGTGTTTGGCAGGGGGCGATTCATCACCAACATGCACTATTGTGCACTAGTAACTTTCATCAACATTCACTAAAATGTAGGTATCCTAACGATTATAAAAAAACTATTGGATTAATTTACAATGCAACCACAAAAACGTGACATGAAAATCATGCAGGGATGATGAAAAACATGAGGTTAGTATTAGTTGGTAGATGAAGAAAAAAGCATTAGGCAGCGAATCAACTAATCAGGTAGACTGACTATCGACAACTTTTAAGTCTCATTGGTGGAAATTATCTCTCTCTCTATCATCGATATCGAACTTATGGATTTCGATCTTATCGGCCTCTTATCGATCGCGGAAAAATGATATTATAACCCTGCCCGTTCGGCAGTCTATCCACCTAGTTTTATTCTCATGATATGATCCATCGTAGTATGTGGTAGTTCGTAAGATAATAATAACTTCGTCTGGAAATAAATTAGTTTGGAATTAACAACAAAAATTAGACCCAATATTGAATTGGATTTTTGGGGAGGCGACCGACAGCTAAGGTTATTTGCACCATAGGGGATAGGTAAGGGAGAAAGGATGGATAGAAATCCGGCGTCGGCATTAGCCTGCTCTTAACAAAAGGCGCCAAGTGGACCACGGCCCTGCTAAAAAAATCCTTGGAACCTGTTCTGTAGAACGTAAGGAATTCTGCAGAAATTGAATCTTTCTCTTCAGAACTAGTTCCTTTTCTAAGGACCTGTACGGAACAGGAGAGCCTGACTCTACAGAACAAATGTTCTGTAAAGTTATTTTCTCCAGAGCAAAATATCTCCTTACAAGCTGTTCTGTAGAATTTCAGTAACTCTACGGAAATATGTGAGGTTTCCTTGAGCTTGTAAGGGGTTCTACAGAGCGTCAAAGGGCTTCTGTAGAACGTCCTAAGAAATTCCGCAAAACGTCCTAAGGTATTCTGCAGTATTCTGCAGAACATCCTAAGGTTTTCTGCAGAACATCGTGGGGAATTCAGTAAAATGGCGCTTCAATACTTTAAGGAATATCTACAGAACCTTTTAAGAAATTCTGTAGAATTATTTATAAGGAAACTATACAGAATTTTTAGCAGGGGGTTTTACGTCTAATCCGACAGACAGAGAACTGTACTTGAAGTGCCCTCCACAGCACACTCAAGTAGGGATCGGGTTCCCTCTGAAAAACATCCTCCTCTGCAGGGATTTGATCCCTGGCCGACCGTATGGTTAGCCAGTACTCTAGCCTTCACACCAACCCGATCCCCAGACCCAATATTTTGTTCCAAAAGAATTGTTCCGGACCTCTCGCAAAAACTATGATGGGAATCGCTTTCTGACCGTCGATTAAAAAATTAGACCCAATCTTTTGTTCCGAATACTCCGATTTGGGTAATGCAATTGCTCCGCTGAGGGTTAAAATAACGACGGTTAGGAAGATCGTGTAAAATTCAACGTATGCTACCCTTCGTTTATGAAACTAAATATTGCAATGAAAACATTATAGGGGAAAAGTGATATTATGACCCTTAATCAACCGACCCTGCTTGATAAATATTTTTAAAAATATGTAAGTCACTAGTCCTATTAATACAAAATTAGAAGGTCATTTCTTCTTACATGATCTCGTGGGATTATGACTACTGCAGCATTTTCCATTCGTAAATGGAAAGTTTAAGGCTATAAATTTACTTTATGTCCCTCATGTAGTTATTCTTGACTGTTTTTAATATAATGTTGCTGAAAGTTGTTAATCAATCATGAATGAAAAAATGATTAGATAATATCAGCGTGATGAAGTTATTATATTTAGTATACTCTGGCAAAGATTACATCTAGTACATCTACATACTGTCCTACCAGCCGCCACGTGAGCGTGTGGCAGGGAGTGTTAGGACACCAGTCGTGTAAAGATGTAAAGGATAACGTTTTGGGAGGTGAAATGGTGACGTGAATTATGGGAGTGTATTTAGTGGAGCTCAGTTTTTATTGTGGTCACTTATTATGCGCGGAAAGAACGAGTTTTGTACCTATCTATTCGGCAAGGTATCTCTCTTATTTTTTCGCTTTTGTCAGACCTAGAGATGTAGTTTTGCGTAATGATAATATTCTCTGTGTCACTCTGAAACACACCAGTTCTGAATTTCTCAAGCAAGATAAGCCTAGCGTGTAGCCTCCGAGCCTCTAAGGCCTCCACCTTAATCCCTCTAAAAGTTTTTGAAACCCTATATGTTCCCTGGTAACAGTTTTTAACGAAGCGTGCAGTTTTTCTTTGCATTTTGACATTTTTTTGGTACACGAGGGGTTTTTGGAACATTAATCACCAAAAATTAAAATACCGCTCATCAAGCATACATTTGCCTTATAATTTTAAGTTCCCTTCGCCTATGAAGCTATGAAATAATGATTTAATCTTAGTCTATTTTGGAAGAGAGGCCACAGAACTACGTAAAAAATCCATATGATTTTTTGATTTACAAACAATTAAGCAGAGGTAATATTTGATCCACTCCCTAGCTCTCGTTAATGCTTTCTCGTAGTTTGAACCGTTTGTGGAAGCTGATCCTCGCTTACCGTAATCAGGCGAATCCATGCAGATACAGTTCACCATTTCCACGAGATGAATGAGAAACGCTCCCCTAATGGCGGTTCTAATTTTGAAAGGAGCAAAGGAGTTTTCTTTAGCGTGAGCCGCAGCTTCCATCAAAACACCCTGAAAAAGAAGTTTTTCATGTTACAAAACTACTTTAATGTCGCGAAACTCTTCTATCTTAGACACCCCGTTTACCCATCGATCTCAGATCGATCTGAGCTCGGACCGATCTGAAAATTCCAAGACAGCCGACTCACGTCACCTGGTTTATCAACTGGGACTGAAAATATCGATATTTAACAATCGAATCAATTATTTGAAGCACGACTGGCCCGGTATGTAATCAAGAGCAGAGTTGGAAATAATTAGTCGCATTCCAAGTGAACAATATTGCCAATTGGAGGTAGAATTGCGATATGCTACGATATCTTCAATGCTACATCACTCGCCAATACTGCACTATTCCTTAATTGTTGCTACTGATTAAAACTCACGCCTTGAATAATGGCGATTATATTTTGTTTCCCAATGACAACCAAAAGAATAACGAGGAGCGGGCCGAGTAGGCCCGATTCTCAGATCAATCCCACTAGCCCGTTGCTTTTACCATAGCGAGCTGATCCGGTCAACCGATCTGAGATCGATAAGTAAACGTAGTGATAAAAGAATATTCTTTGTGGAAAATGCACGTTTTATTTCGTCATTTTTTATAGAGAAATATAATGAAAGGGCAAAGAGAGTCGAGGACGAGCGTTTGAACCCTTCAGGTTAATGGTAAGGGCAATATATCGTCCAATTGTTGCCTGACAAACGAAATAACAACCATATTGGTTATCCCTGCTCTTTCCTCACTTTCCTATGGACAGCACGACGAAATTAGCTGATGTATAGCAAGAATATTCACCATCTGATCAAAATTAAGGCATGTAACTCGAGAAACATACATTGACTACTTAGATCTATGGATTCTACTCGATGTCACCATATTTTTCTCTAGGAATGTGGATTATTCTTAATTTTAATAAATAAAAAAATATATTGAACGAAAATGCTAGTGAGAGAGGTAAATTAATGCTTATTTGTAGTAAGTCATCGATAGAAACTTCGTAAAATTGCAAAAACAGTGGGTTAACCACAAGGCGCCAAAGGAAAATCGTGGTCAACCAAGATGGCGGAGTGGCCTAGACAACGTACGGGCTTCTAGAATTGGCCACCATAGCAAGTGCCCTCTCATTCTACCTTAATGGTTAAAACTAATCCCGACATCGCGCAGTTGACGAAGAGATGCCCATGAAATCCTCAAAGCAATAGTGAAGAATACGGAAATGGATGAAAAAAGTATGATGGCGAGTTATCGCCGTAAATTTTACCTTAGACTTGGCGAGGGAGAATGGCCAGTAGAAGTTGTCATTGCTACAAATGTCGAAAGCGACTAGAGTTGCTTGTGGGAGCACGTATTCACGCTCGCAAAGTAATTATTTGATTCATACGATCAGCATTAAGAACATCCTTCGTGGTGTGAGACAGAGCATACGCTGAGTTTGCACTTCGTCGATCATGGGCCTTGAATTCCATCAATAGCGCTCCAAAGCGTTCGTGGACATCCGCGTCGAGCTTGCATTGCATCGCGAATTCTTGTAATTGCACAATGGGAACAATGTCGTTCGAAGTTGTGTTAGTGTTCCGCCCATTGAGGTAAATATAGAAGGCGGAACATGTAAATGCTGGCCAACGTTAGAGGCTGAACTCGGTCCACCATCATCGTTAACCCTCATTTTCCTCTGGCGCTTGCGGACTAACGCCCTAATTTTGCAATTTAACTATGTTTTCCATCGATAACTTACTAGAAATCAACATGTACTTACTTCTTAAATGTGGATTCTTCAAAAATATTTTGTTCCTTTATTTGAATTAAAAATTATCCGCATTCCCGATGAAAACTATTGTCAAATTGAGTAGAATCCATAACACGAAGCTGCCAATAAGTGTTTAAAGAGTTACTTGTTATTTTATTTCAAAAAGATGGTATATATCCTTGCTTTACATCCGCTAATTCGTCCATTCCGCTGTGCTATCCAAAGAAAAGTAAAGTCAGAGTAGGGATAACAATATGGTTGTTATCTTTTGTTATATCTCTGTAGTTTCACTGATTAAACCAAGTTATCTATTCAGTAACTAGGTTTAATCGGTGGTATTAATTTATTTTATAATTATCCGCATTCCCGATGAAAACTATAGATAATTCGACTAGAATCCATACCACAAAGAAGCGAATACATATTTCAAGAGTAACTTACCTTAATATTTAGAACAGATAAGGGATATTCTGGCTTTACATTCGCTACATAGTCCGTCCTGTCGTGTTATATATAGGAAAGGAAGGAGAGAGCAGGGAAAAACAATATGGTTGTTATATCCGTTGCCAGGTTTCAGTTTGATGACGCAATGCTCTCTCAATCTACCTAAATGGTTCCACCAAATAATTGGTGGACCTTGGGTAATTTCTGCTTACACCAAAACCCGTTTAACCTTTTCGTTTTTTTAGCGGCCATGTGCGTTTTCTATTTACATCTCCAAGACATATTGGAGAAAATGGTGCTGGAGGAAGAGGTAGCAGGGTGCAAATCCCTGCAGAGGAGGGTATTTTTCAGAGGGATCCCGATCCCTACTTGAGTGTGCTGTGGAGGGCACTTCAAGTACAGTATTCCATCTGTCGGATGAGACGTTAAACCGTGGTCCCCTAGGCGCTTTTCGTTAAGAGCAGACTAATGCGGACGCCGGGTTTCTAACAAACCCTTCTTCCCTTACCTATCCCCTATGGCGCAAATGACCTTATTAGTCGGTCGCCTCCCCAAAAATCCAATCCAAGGAAGAGGTAGATCGCAAAAGTCATTGGTGAATGAGGTGGAAGACACTCCAAAGGGGAGGAATACTAGGAGTGCTAAGATTGGGACAGCTTGTATGAAACTATCGAGGTAGGAGGAGAAGGTATTACGTCATCAAACTTTAGCATAACAACCGATAAAACAACCTTCATTTAATGAACTCTCCATCAACCTCAATGAGAGCTAATTAGTTAACATAAACTATGTTGTTAAATTTCTAGACAATTTTCGAAAAAAATTACGAAAAAGAAATTCGGATACTAACATTTTCATAAAACTGAGCTTTTCATACAAATACTTTGCTTTTCAAATCAATTGAGTTTAAAAGCAATCCAATTGCTGAAATAATACTGTCAACAGTGGGCAGCATTTAGATTGCAAATATAATTCCTTGAGCCAGGATAAAAAACATTAAAAGGCACCCAAACGATATGACCATCCTAATAACATATTCCCTTTGGTTAAACACTCAGTACCTACATGAGGCTTCTAGTGGTTACCTTATGTTTAAGAAAAGAAATCAAGGATGTGATGTATTTTGGCCAACACACACAATTTTTAGTGATAAAAAGGAAAAAAACTAAAAGCTAAGCAAAACATGACTTTGCATTTCACAAATAGCTAGTCAGCGAGGGTGAGTGAAGGCCTTCATACGAAATGTTACAGCTAAGGAACGTTGGCAGCGTTTCAAATAGCATTGAATGTTCACTACAAAAAAGATAACTATTTCAATGTGTTTGACACAACTGATCTAAAAGTCAGTAGATCAGAGAAAAAAATTGATTCCATACTTTGTAAGACGACAAGTAGCAACTAAAATTTAATCTCTGACCGATTTTCAAATCGGTTCACAGAGTTAAGGAGGAACCTTTATTTAAGGCATGCCTGATAACCTACTGGACTAACCTAAGTCTGGATTTAATAGATAGCAAACTAAGATTTATACTATCCAATAATGTAAAAATATTACTAGATCATCGGTTATTAAACAAAGATATATTGGTTTAAAATAAATAAATTTTTACGCTGAAATACCCTGTCTTGATAGCAGAGCGGTCTCTTCACAAAGCTTTTCTTGTCCTGATTTCCACCCGAATAATACTGTTCAAAAACTTGTACAAAATGCACTAGATATTGAGACACCTAATATATTTTTTCAGCTCGGGCCATCGATAAATTTACACGCGTATTCAGGTTTAAATAAAAGACTTCCGATTAAACGAAGCACATAGCCGACACACTGTGATGTCTGTTGCAACGTTGCCAGGGGAAACTTCAGCTGTTTACATTTTTTACCGAATTTCTTTGTAAACTACTTCAAAATTATACCTTTAATATACATTACTAATAGTTTTAAACCAGAAGATAATTATACCCGTCCCTCAATTCGCTAAAAAAATCATGTTATCAAATCCTACAGAAAAGCAATGGAGGCTGGAGGCAGTGTTCATCATGTATTATCATGGCTTTCGTTACGTGGTAAAAGTTACAGTTTAACGTCCATAATTAGGCCATTATGAAGGCCTTGATAATGATATAAAGAATCGGAACCATGGTCAGTTTTCATTAAAACAGAGTGGAATTTACTATTTGTATTTTATTCTTACCAATATGAATATTCAATATCTCCTCAAAGTTACGCTGAAACTCCGTCAAACGTACGGTTGAACGCTTAGTTGAAAGAGATTTTACCTAGAGTAGTAGTTACACGAAACAAAAAATATACAACGCAAAACTAAGCCAAAATTTACTCATTTCAGAAAATTTTATACACTTACCTCAAGAAAACAGTACTCCTCCTTAATGGCCAAACTTAACATACTCCATTATATTAACGCTAGCAACCGAAAGTAATGCAAACTCAACCGCTGATTTATCGTCGATACCGGACGATGATCAGCGAAACACCGTATGTGAGGGAGAAACGAAACTGTTTTCTATTTAAAAATGAACGGTGAGCATAATTTTTCTTTCGTATGTTTTCATTACAGGAGTCGGAAATATCAAGCCTGGGGTGGAATTCAACTTTTACATGGATCCCTTGGCAGTGGACATTGTTCTCAACGAAACCGCTAAGCCCATCTGTCTAGTTCCTTGGGAAGCAGCCAGGATACGCTCCAAAATAACCATTGTAAGTTACATCGCTCTGCGGTTGTGTTTGAAGCAAAGTAAAATGGAGCTGGTTCTAAAATTCTCCTAAGGATGATAAAAATACTTCGAAATGACCATACCATAAAATGACTCACGTAAATTAAATGGACGAAGAAGCAGGCTCTGATTTCACAAATGCGTCAATAGAAATAGCTAATTATTAGTGTAAATTATGGAAAGTATGTTTCCACATGTCGACCTCCTGGACTCGAGATCTACATTTATAGAGCCAAGATAAAAGGAATGTCTTCAAATCGTCTATTAAGATTTTTCAATTTACCTGAGTCCTGTACAGTGAAAACAGCACCAAAGGCAACTAGGCCAATCTTTCTGACTTATAATCGCAGTATTTAACAGACTGACAGCACTTCCTCACAGTTTTAGTATTTAGCTACAAAACTAAATGAAATTTCGAAAGAAAAATTAACCCAGTCCAGGACAATTCGATCTCATGGCAATTTCAACATATTATTTTGCATTCAGTGGAAAAGATGTACATGAAAAATCGAACAATTAAATATATGATGTGCCATAAGGATGAAGGTTCGACAAACCAATTCGATGTCATTTTTGTCACTTTCGCCAAAAGATATCACAAATGAGAATACGTGTGCAAATTTTCATGCAAATGTGTACAATGACAAAAATCGCTCCAACCACCCTTAGGTTGATTGATCCAGATATCATTTCACATATAAATCGATGAATATGGTCTCGTTTACCAACTTACCACCCCCTTACCGAACTACTTCCCGAGATTTTGGCCAAAAAATACCACCCATTTTACATGGGAAATGGAATGTGTATGCACTCCAGAGAGACATATTTAAAAAATGAGGTATTTCTAACACTTTGATTGCATCAAAAAATAACACTCTGTAGTTTGTATTTTTTTCCCATATTTTGCTCTTTGCATATTTGCTTTTTTTTTGCTTTTTTGCTTTTGCTTAAAGCAAATATGCAAATATTTGCTTTAAAAAATGCATGATATAGTCACCGAAGAAAGTTTTCCAGAATCGCAAAAACAAACAATCCGTTGCGAAGGAGTTTTAAACGTGCCGCGTGAAAAAATGAGTCAAATTAAAGGCTTACGTAGAAATGTATTCATTTAATTACTAAGAATTTTTGTGTCATAAAAGTGCATAATCGCATCATTCATGGCGAAATATTAATTCACGTTTCCTACAGCCTAATACCTACCTAACACCTAGATCTCGTCAAAGGTTTAACTGTGTATAGTTCATACATTTTCTCAAATATTTTTGACAATAAATCATATTGTCACCTCAGTATTTTTTGGAGGATCACAAAAAAACTTAGGCTGTGAACGAGTTTGAAACATACCGCACGAAAAAAATTTGATTCAAGTTAGAGACTAATATTGATCATTTTAATTTATTGAGAACTACAAAATTAGTGAGAATTTCAGTCACATGAAAGTATTTAATTGCACCATTAATAATGAATTATGTAATTCACGCTACCTACAGCTGCAGAAATTAAAACGCAAAATTCGAATATGGTCTCCATTAAGACTAGGGAAATGGCTTGCTCTGACTTCCTTAAAAATCGCCGCATGTTTTTCGAAAGTATTCCGCCGTTAGGTCTGAAGTCCGGGATATTTCCAGACTCCTTAATATTAATCCCTCCCACTTGATATCAAGAATGAGAGATGGGGTGCGTTCTGTTTCACGCTCCAAACGCATTGATGCGGTCCCGGCCGCTCCGTTTCACACACGGGAGGACTTCAATGCGCGATGGGGCCACGCATCGAGCATAATATGCGCTCCAAACGCTCCACGGAAAAGCTGGCGCAGTTGATGCGGTGACGTAATTTTGGCGGCTTATCTACATCTACATACTACCCCGCAAGCCGCCTCAAAAGGCGTGTGGCGGGGGGTGTTAGGACACCAGCCGTCAACAAAAAAAATCAAAGTTCCGCCTAGCATTTATTAAAGTCCTTAATTGTTCGGGGGAAAAACGAATTCCCATACCTATCCGTTCGGCAAAAATATCTCCCTTAATTTATCGATTCTGTCGGACCTGGAAATATAATGTGGTTCTAATATGATGTTCTCCGTGTCGCTCTGAAAGATATTCATTCTCAATTGCTCAAGCAATCTAAGCCTAGCGCGTAGCCTCCGAGTCTCTAGCGGCTCCCACCCTAAATCTTTCAAAATCTGTGTAACGCTTTCTGTACGGCCGTAGCAGTTTTTCACGAATCGTGCAGCTTTCCTTTGTATTTTATCAAGTTCATGGACTAGGTCTTTCTCCGCCGGATCCCATATGCTCGCTGCATATTCAAGGTGTGGCCGGACGAGTGCGAAATAGCACCTCTCTTTCACTTTATCATCCGATAATCTTCCCACAACACGCTTGACAAATCCTAACTTCTTCAGGGCTCTGCCACAAATATTTCTTATATGTGTCCCCCACGATAGGTTCGAAGTTATCTTATTTGTTATGGTAATGCATGCGAAATGGAGAAAATGAATAATAAGAACTCTTCTGCGAAGGATAAGCTAAAAATAATAATTGCATGTTTTCCCTTTCGGTTTCCACTGTGGTTGTTTCCTTTCCGAAATATCTCATCAACAACCCTTAGCAACGATTCTCCGTCGCTATTCAAACTTTCCGCCCGCTCCAAAGACGTTCCGTTTCACTCTGCCACATCAAAAGCTTCAATGGGAGAATGAGATACGGACCGGCCACTGATGCGGTGGCGCATCGTGTGATTGGAGCGCGAAACGGAGCGCACCCATGATCACCCTGTCGTCTATTATTACTGTTATTTTATTTTATAGTCTTAATTGAACAACTTCAGTCATCCACTGGAATCCTTCTGTTTCTGTTATCCCAGCATTTCTTCATTCGCTCGGATCGTAATTTTCTTTCTTCATCTGGGGTTACCCTTCATATTCTCTGTTTATTAACCTTGGTTTGCAGTCTGGTCTTTTTGTCGTTGAGTTTCATGATTGTGTCTGCATTTTCTTTCAAATCTTCTATTGTAGTTTGTAATTCACTCACATCTTCCATAATTTCTGCAATCCATCTTATGCTGGTCTTACTGTTCCTTAGTTTTTCTCTAATTTTTTTTCTTATTCTGTTTTCCGGTGTCTCTGATTATTCCGGTGTTTCTGATTATGTGTCCAAAGAATGAGATTCATCCCTATTAAACAAACCAGTTCTGAATTTCTCAAGCAACCTAAGCCTCCGAGTTCTTGGGGCTCCCACCTTATTGCCTCTAAAAGTTGCGAGACTATATGTACGGTCGTAGCAGTTTATAACGACGCGTACAGCTTTTCTTTGTATTTTATTAATTTTTTTGGTCAAATATTTATTACCAGGGTCCCAAATTCTCGTGGGGTGTTCGAGGTGTGGCCTAACTAGAGCGAAGTAGCATCTCTCTTTCACTTTTTCATCCGGGGACCTTCCTATGAAACACTTAACAAAACCTAGTTTCTTTAATGCTGTTCGCATATGTTCTGTTATCAAGGTATTTGAATTCATCCGTCTCCTTTATAATAATCCCTCCCACTTGATATCAGTGATGATAGATGATTACCCTATCGTCTATATTGCAGGACTGGAGAAAGAACGTACTGGGAAGAGTGAATTCAGCCAAGGCCAGATTCCTGAACCTCGCTGAGAGGATGACTAGCAAGAAGGACAACGAGCAGTGGATCAATTCAGACAGTCTGGCGGCTTGGACGGCGCTCAATTTCAACTCAAACATGCGACCGGGGTCAACGTGCGGCGGGTTCCCGATGTACGCGAACGTGGTCACCGGGTGCGGCGACGCGGCCGGCGCCCTCATGGTGGACTACGCCAACAACACGGGAATGCCGGCGAACATTGAGATCACGGAGTCGATCGACGTCCCGGCCTTCAAAGAAACCCTGTTGCAAATTTTCCGCGAAAAGTAACGTTACCGCAGGACTGCAGTACGGGCCGGAGGCGTGTGACAATGTGTACGAAAGCCATCGGAGGCCGGACGTATCAGGGCGGCCGATCTGCGAGTTACTAATGGACGTGGAATAGGGTTGCAGAAAGTGTAAATAAAATTGGGAGACGTTGCTAACTTCCAGCTAGCATTTCTGTCAAAAATGGCCTACCTTAATGCATCGTAAAAGTGACTGACGCTAACGTAACTAACTTACAAAAGAGAACAATGACACGTACGAATTAACAATTACCTTCATTGGCATACTTGTCGCAAACCCGCTGAAAGGACCTGTGGCAGAAATTGCACAACAATACACGTTCAAAATTACACCCGCCATCAAGAAGTAGGGACATATAAACAAGATAAGCCCTGTTTCCAGTAAAACTCGAAGCTTGGAGATATTTTATAGATTTAAAAATGAGTTCCTGGCGGGAAAGGAAGCGTCGTTATAAAGATAATATTTCTGTAAACGTCAGAGTATCCCTCTATAAATTGCAATCTGTATGTACTATGCATAGTAAAACGTGGGCCTTATCTAATCAGCGCAAGGGAATTGTGAGAAAGATACTGGATCAATTCCAGACTTTATCTATGAAAATCCATAACAACTACGAACATACTCTTTTGGATACGCGGATTAATTCCACTCTAAGTTGCGCTGCGATATTGGAACCAACTTTGCAAGTCGCAGCATTTCCTTTCTCTAACCTCGCCAATTCACGCACCTACATCAACCATCGAATCCTTTTGGGAAAGTGTGTAATTCCTTGAAGTGGCTGTTGTGGAGGCAAGGTATTCTCGATCAGGTCCCGACGCAGTTAAATCTGACATTTCGCGTCACAAATGGCGTATAAATCTCCAACAGATCTCGACATATATGTATTTGCTAGCGCGAGGAGAAATATTTCGAACACAAAAGTACATTTCTTGCATTATTATATGATATTTATTCAAACATATTCATTTTTGGCGCAAAAGTTTTAACTGTGAAGGTAAGGAGGAGAATCTCTCTTCTACCTCTTCCCTACTAGCAACGAGTTCAATATAAATCCGTTGTTCGAGTCACTACTTGTAAAAAATAAGCACTTCTGAATATGTTTACCGGATGATATTGGCAGAGAATGAAAAAAATGACCAAAGCAAATAAAGAAAAATGAGTCTTGTATACATTTTTGTTTCCTTTAATTGAAGAAGCCTTCATCCTTTCCCAAGTTCCGCCACGGGGCTAGAATGCCGAGGCTAGACTGCCGAATACTCTCGAGTCGTTTACGAGACCAGTAGTACAAGTCCCACCCCGTCTCTCTACTCTGAGCACCAGGGATGTCATCCGGCGCGGAACAAAATGTTGCGCACCGGATCAGCACAGTAATGCACCACGGTAAATGTACCACAGTACACTTATTGCGAAAGTCATCACACAAATTCCATACCTACACTATGGGTGGAGTAAACATAAAAATCTTCAGATACAGTTAAATATCTTGAAACTTCTGATGTATCGAGGGGAACACACAACCAAGACAAATGCGGATGGCGCTAGTTGGCAAACTTAATGGGACAAAAAGAGAATTGTTCGAAAAAGGCGCAAATATGCGCAACAACTGCTGGATAAATGTGTGACTATAGAGACTTTCCTACACAATACAGAAGATTTTGTAACTATATCTCAGCATATATTTTTTTAAAGTCAATTTAAATATTTGAAGGGGGAGAAAAGAGGAGGTTCTGAGACAGATGGAATAATATTAAAACCTAGGACTCAAAAGTGCTCGTATTTGAACAAATATCACGCTGTGCTTAACCACATTTGCTGAAATATCCTGTTAGAATTTATAGTTCCTTTCTTTTCCACTTTTTTGCGGGTACTTTTAAACACTAACGGATCAGACATCTTCTAGATCTTGGCGGAGGATCGACAATTTCGATGCATAACTTTAGGATAGTGCAACATTGTTATAACTTAATTGACCCTTGCCAAAGATATAAATCATGATAAAGAAATTAGTTGAGGATATACGTAGATTTGTAGTGACTGTTTTCCCGAAAGTTACAAAAGTTCCAGACTGAATGAAGTTTGTCCCACTAGATTAGCGATTGAAACCACCGTGGAGCGTAGAGAAACAGAACGAGGATTGGAAACCAGTGACAGCAGAGAAATGGGCAGTGACAGAGCAGTGGGCTAATAGAGCAAAGTGGAAGGGCTTGTATACGCAGCAGACCCGACCAGTGGCTGGAAACTATTATAGATGATTACCATGATGAAAAGATGACTTAGCTACCGTTACTACGGTGTCTATTGTTGAAAGGGAGAAGAATTTAGCTGTTGAGACATTTGATTGCCCAATTTTTGAGTCTATTGAAAGCTATCTCTATAAATTACAAGTAAGATTACTCATATGTAACAAATTTTAAGCTACCCGGGACTAGCCACGGAGTTCCACTATTACGGAGTCACCCGCAATGCACAAATGTGCGAATTTCCACAGAGAAAAAATCATCCACCTTGACCGGGATCCCGGTCAAGGCGGATGATTTTTTCTCTGTGGAAATTCGTACTCATATGTAGTTGTTATGCTTATGTTCGCGCACGTCCGTACAGTTAGGATCCGTATTGAGTACAAGATATATGTCAAGAATTTTACCGTCTATGATAAAGTAATCTGAGGTATGAAAGACCTTGATAATCACAGCAAGTGTCGAAACCACGGTTGGTTTTCATTAAAACAGTGTGGAAATTACTATCGAGTTATTTTAACTTTAGCAATATGGATAAGTAATATGACATTATAGACGTTAAGTAACTCTGATTTGCTTTCTCCGCTCACCTCTTTAATAGAAGTATCAGTTCAATAACCAAACAGAAGATGTGAGTTAGCGTGGAGAAAATACTTCCTGTCACTCCGAAACTAAACTTTTCAGTCAAATAAACCGGTTCGAAACAAAATGGGAAATTCTAGTTCCGTACCTCTAAGAATAAAGTGCCTTTTCGATCCGCGCATTATATCGTGCTTCGAATTTCGTCCCTGTGCCGTACCAAGCACGGTTTAGTGAATGAGGCACGAAACCGAAAAGTATCGTACTTTATAAGCGTCTTTCGCATCGGATCACATCCTTGGTGAGTACGCCCGAGTCAGCCGGCTTAAGGTGTTTGGAACGATGGTCGTGGGTCATTGAGTGCACATTTCAATAACTTCTCAAGAACGTCGAAAAATAAATTCTCAGAACACATTCCGCTCAAGTACATTTGTTTATGCGATTAAATAACCATCCATGAATTAATATGACTGACGAAATAATTATATTTTTGAAATTTCGTCTCCATTAAAACATAGTTATGACTTGGATTGACGGCACACAATTCAAAATTTAAGCGAAAATGATGAGAAAATACACGTTTTTATTTGGCATGATACCACAATATTTCTTAGCCACCATTGTAATTACGATACATTTATTATTTCGAGTTTAGGAGAAATCTGTTAGCGTGTGATCGATTTATTTCGGTGTGCATGTCAAGTACTATAAGGTTACGTGATAAAACAGAATTGAATTGCCAAAATACCAAATCGGTGCAATGTTATTTCTTTTCACTTTCATTTAAACCTATTACTAATAAAAAACACCTACGCTAAGTTTCTCGCAAATCAGTGCAAGACCAAAATCGCTCCAAAAAACTTAAAAATCATCAGAGAATGGAATAGGTCTTTTACAGGCCGCGCCGGGAAATACGCGCTACCAGTAAACCTATCGTATCTGCAGACGTTGAGGACGTACCGGAGTCAAGGAAATTCAAAATGTAAGCAAAAATCTGAAGTAAATACGAGATTTTTTTAGTTGGCATGACACCATGATATTCATTAGGAACCATTATAATAATGTAAAACGTATGCTTTCGTGTTAGGGAGATAATCTGTTCATTTCTAATCGAATGATTTAGATACATAATGTCAAGTACTATAATGCTCCGTGTTCAAATAGCGTTAAACTGCTACGGAACCAAATGTTTAACAGGCAATATTTTTCGCGTTAATCTATACATATTACTAATGAGTACACGTAACCAAAGTTTCTTGCAAACTTGTACATAAACAAAAATCGTCCCAACCACCTAAATGGTCTCGCTAAATTCGCCCGATGAAGAACTCTGATCCTTTCTCCACAGTTTCTTTCCGCTATGACACAATGTCAATGTTTTAGCTAAGGCCAAAGCGGGATATTACGAAAATCGGTGTCACAAGACAGTGAGGTACCGTCCAAGGATTCTCTGGCAACCTCCGAGTTAATCTCCCTTTCACCAGAGGGGAGATACCAGTAATCCCCCATCAAAGCCTCAATGTAAAAAACAATATTCCCACATCATAACATTCGTGGAACTTCGTACTACCGTAAGGAAAAAGGTAAAAAAAAGTGTGCATTTTGTTTCGAAAATCAAACATTCGGGCGATCCTTTCATCATCATAGAGGACTGTTAATCCATATAAATGCACCAGCGTTGTGGAAGATAATTCACTGATCACGCAAGGAGCGCAGCAAGAGGCGACTTAAAATTCGGTGCTTATCGTGACCTATTTTTCTCGTTTATCTTGGTGACTTATCTTAAGATCTATATTGCCATGTGCTAATAATTTAATGGCAAAACGAAGACGTGCATTCCACCTTTTAAAATTCATTTTTCCTTCCAAGAATGCTGGATGCAGACAGAAAATTCCTACGAATGCCGCTATCACGTCATTCAATATTTCTATTCAATATGTGGATAGCACGTCTTTGAGTATTGGATATCGCGATATTAATAAGAAAAACTTGACGAAAAAACATGAGAGACTTGCAAAGATTGTGCCTGCACTATTTCTGGCTATTAAGAGTTCCTAGTTAAAATATTTGGTCTGTTACTGGTCTTTCACATTAGTTACAGACTAGTTTCAGAGCATTTGCAGACCAGTTACAGACTAAATATATTTACCTGGGTTTCCTCATCTGCGACGCATTCAAAGGGAATAGGATTTATAAATAGAACTGCTAAAGGCCCCACGGATGAATATATACCCGACAGAGGTAACTTAACGCTAGTGTATAGTACGCCTTTGACTATGGGATAAAGCGAGTTCAATAATAAAAGTTTAAGTTTTTTTTTCGTACAAAACTTTTAAGAGAGTAAATATTTTAATAAGAAAAAACTTGGCATAGCTACATAGATTAGCAAAGATTATGCCAGCACTATTCCCGGCTATTAAGAGCTCCTGGGCAAAAATATTTGGTCTGTAACTTCTCCTTAAGACTAATATTTGATCAGTGGAAGTTGTCGGTAACTGGAATGAACTGGTCTAAATTTGAAAGATGTTTCAAGATATTTCAAATCCGAATCAGTTACAGATTACTTCAAGATCAGATATTAGTGTTTCAGATCAGTTACAGAATAGTTTCAGAGCATTTATAGACCAGGTGTAGAGCAGTTGCAGACCAAATATTATACCTTGGGTTGTCTCATTTGCGGCGTAATAGAAGTAAAGAGAATAGGTTCCATACTCAAAGAATGCAATGTTGTACTTTTCCTCAGAATTTTATTTTGGATGGCACGACGCGTTGCATCGCACCTGATGATGCCGCAAGTCGGTGAAATGCGTTGTACGCTCCAAAATAAAATTTTGTTGAAAATTACTAAACTGTACTATTTAAGATACTATTAACTTCCACGAAGTCAAGCCTGGATATGTAGAGTGTATAAAAAGAATAGGATTTCTAAATCGAACGGCAGGACGGTCCAGGGATGAAAATGTGCCCGACAGAGGTAACTTTGCTCTAGCAAGGCCCCATTTTGAGTACGTCGCAAGCATCTGGATCAAAGGAGAGAGAGAGAATGAACCCGTTCAATTAAAAACACAAGCAGAAAAAGCATGATTCGTGGAGACCTGCTACAAGCGAATGAAGCGAGCGAACTTCTTGACACGTATGTTAAACGTTAGCTCTAGATTACTTAGAAAATAAAGATCTCGTGGGAGTCATGACTACACGAACGATATAAATTTAACAGCGTACGTCTCCGGAGCTGGCAGAATGGACAAAATGGAAGGAGCACAGTTTTGAATAGATATGTATAAACATTATTCTTCTCACGCAGCATTGATGACAGCAACAAAAATGAAGTGGTCCACTAATTCTATGGAAACATTCCCATGATTTCTTATTCCAGTACCGCTCCTTTTCATGGCTCGTGTCGTAACAGTCTTGGCCGGCAATTGAAGCAGGTCGCAAGGTAGATTTACGTTGTACCCATAGGGGTAGTTGTGGTAGGCATTACATCATCAAACTGTAGCCTTACAACCAAAATATCAATAATATTGTTCAACCCTGCTATTTCCTTACTTTCCTATGGGTAGCACGACGGAATGGACGAATCAGATGTATAGTAACAGTAGGAGTAGTACACCACATGAAGGACACCAATTATTTCACTCTCATTGTGAACAAAGTCTTAGATCAATACATGAATACTTAGTACTGTTCAGTCTCGATTAACCGAGATAATACAGACTGAGGTCACTTCGGAGAGTCAAAACCTCGGGAAATACCGTAAGATACATTCGTATGAGGGAAATGAAATTTTTTAAACGCATCTAAGTGTGTGGCTTTGCAATAATAAAATTGCACATTTGAGTCTGTATGTAAATGAAAACATTTTTTTTACCAATTCCAGTATTCCTTTGCAAGAGCTGAACTGAACTAATGCAGCAGACACACAAGTATCCGTAGTTCGAATATTACACAACCTAAGAAATTAGGGACTGGGGTAATCGAGACCGTACTTCATATTACATTTATGAGTTTACTGGTGCTCCGCTGCATTTTTGTAGTCGTCCCGAGTCGCGCGAGGAAAACGTAAGTGGTTGAATCCATAAGTTCTAGAGTCTATCGCCAACATTTTAATTGAATTTTGAAGGGAAATTGAATCTTTCAATTCTATAAGGGAGCCTAGCCACCTCGTTAGGACCAGAGACAGGATTTAACTCTAGTCTACTCCAAAATCCTGAAAGTTTCAACCATAGACTCGTCTTAATTGCATTATTACATTCATTAACGTGCGTATTTAGTCGAGAGAACAACAATACATGAACAATTGTTCGCGAATCTGAACGAATTGCCGCGTATACCTATAAACGACGCAATTTCGAAGGAAATTCACGCATATACTCGCACTGGTAAATGCATAGCGCAAACAAGCTTGAAATCTTGCTTGCTCCATTCGCATTCGAAGGGATGAACTCAGGTTATTCTGCTTTTTTTCTCATAGAATTTCTTTTGTGCAGATATAATTCTTTCAGGAGATATAGGTCAAATCATCGATAAACTATTTTATCACTCTTATGCCGTCGTATTACATATTTATTATAATTCCTTAGGGCTGAGGGTTCCTTCTGAATTTTCATTTTTGATAAAATGATGAGTTCGCAGTTAATTTTTGATTGTTCTTAAGTAAAATTAATTGAGGCTCTCATCCGCGACGAAATCACAATTATCATTAAAATGAAGTCGGAAGGAACTCTCAGCCTTGAGGAAGCATTATAAATATCGTCGGCCGAATCAACAAACCACGTGACTCACGATTTGTTACTTGTTCAGGAGGAGAAAAAAAACGAATTTCTTTACGTGAAAGGCGATTTTATTATCTCTTCTATGACAAAAAGGAACATTTCTTTGTATTTCTTCCTATCTCACTCATAGAAGGCTGTTATAGGAGCTGCTCAGGGTCCGTAAACCAATAGGCACTATTTGCATTAAAACCTAAAATCGTACTTTTTGGAGTTTCGTAGCTTGTTGATTAGTCCGACGATATTGAAAACATCGGAATTAGAGGAATATAATAATTCGTATATGATTAGACTTTTACCTCCAATAAAATTATATTTCGTACGAATCCGAGGGCTCTTTTTTAAACGTCTTCTAATTTATTGATCACCTCTTTCTCTGAAGAGGCCTCCCTTTAAGGAGAGGTGGAACTTTTTAAACAGTTGAATTATAATGGAAAAAGAACTCGCTACACAAGTTATCAAAAGAAAAACAACCCTTTGACTCAGGTACAACGTTGAGAAAATTCAGCAGCTCGGGGTATTGAAAGCCGCCCACTCAATTCGCAGTTCGCACTTTTGCCGCAGCCGACGCGACGCCGTCAAACCCCGTTTGTCGCCGCGTATCTCCTCGCAGACACCAGCTTTCGCTCGAGGAGATAATTGAAGGTCACGTGCCGTTTTGATGAGACATAATTCAAAACAACCTTCGTCCCGCTAAGATCAACACCCTGAAAAAAATTACGTTGACCATGACCTAGGTTTACGTGTCAATCAATGAGGAATCGGTATTGATAGCTAAATCAAAAGGAAACTCGATCATATCGTAAAGGAAAAATCCTATTCCTCGCATTTCTCAACATCAGATACGTGTTCCGATTTCCCGCGCCAGTATGTGAGTGGCGATATCGTCGGATCAACAGAACTTTCGCGACCGTTCCCATCCAGAATGTATCTCTTGATTTCTCTCCTGTGCATCGCAGTTTTCAGGTGAGACTCTCATTAAGCATTCCAAATTACTTGGATACATCAAAAGCTCTCTACATTACGTGATTTGTTTGAGAACGTCGCCTGGGAAGGTCTTGTTTATATGAATCATATTCCTGTTGCGGAGTAAGATGTGGTTTGCGGTGAGCTCTTTCCGGTATGGACGTATTCAGACTCGTTAGATGTGGGCGTGGTTATCTTTTCTTCAGTGATTAATGGTAGTAATTTGTACTCACGGTGGAATCATCTCGCCTCCCAGTGTTAAAAATTAGCGAATGAAGTCTCACATAGATAAGTTCCTCAGTTCCAAGCAAAGTGGAAGCGTAGACAATGTAGCTCGAGGGCAGCTGATGATAAAAGCTACCGACTGCTGTTACATAAGGACACGCTTATTTGCCACGAGTGTAATAAGCCCATGACTGGTGCATTTATCGTTGCTTTAGTGGGAGATAATAGAGTGAAACTTCATCCGTAACTCATTTCTACATTAGTATCGAGCCATTGAGTCGTTTGCAACCCGCTAGTTTTCCTATGAAGAGGCTGGGAAACATCTCTTGCTCAAATGAATAAGCATTTATGCATGATTCACATGCGCAAACTCACAACTCATCTTTTGCGGGCAACGTCAATGATGCTTCCCTCACGGTCTTGACTCGCGACCCAGACGACAGAACGCCCGGTTGCATGGCAACGATCTAATCAGGTCAGTGCCACAACGCTGGCCTTCAAATTCGGGAAAGATTATCGATGCCTTCTCGCCCGCTCTAATATTGCCTTAGAGTTCACGTTATTTCACGCGATTTTCGGATAAGAGACAGATGTACACAGTGCGAGTGGCATTTCACGGAATGAATGCTTGTTGGAACGAAATTTTCAGTGAACACAAGAGTAATTTTAATTAGTTAGACACAAGAGTTAATTTTCTGAATTTTTCCCCCTTCATGGCATGCATGGCAGTGTTACTCAGATATGGCAGCATAAGAATGAATGCTGGGTGAACGTATTGGTTATGGGTTATTAGAGAAATTTTCTCGGTAAAAGTAGGAATGGGATAGGGTTAATGAGTGTTTACACGTACCCGCGCAATTACGTGGCCGGACAGATGCATGGAAAAGTGCTCCAAATTAGAACAGGGGTTATTGATTGCCAAGCGTTCATGCATTTGCGCAATTTTGGGTGTATACACGGTGTAATTTTAATGGAGAATATGTTCGTGCATCTACCCGTGGATCGTGTAACTCTTGCTTTAGTTATAAGGCGGCCATGAAATCTGTGAAAGTATTAGAGATAGAGGCTCCAGAAACGGGTATTAAAGAAGAAACGTGCCCTATAGGATTTTCCGTGTCGAGCGAGTGGATGAGACACGAATAATGTCACAGCTCTGCGATATTGCAGTAAATGGTGTGAGAGAAAGGGGCGGACCGAGAAATACGTCCGCGAATTGCTTTTCTATTATCTCATACTGTGAAAGCCATTTAAGAACTAGATCAACGTAGATGTGTAGATCACAGAAATGTCCTCTGTGGTAGAGCACTGAGTAAATCAGTCGGCACCGGGGCAATTTAGAGAGAAAAAATCATGAAGCCAAAAACAAAGTTTTTCATACAAAATAAAAATCAAATACAAGTGCAATATTTTAAACAGAGAAGGAAAAGAAAAATATTTGATAGCATACAGGAAGACCATTGTATAATAGTAGCAAGAGATGTTATGAATTTCTTGAAAGGCATTAATAATATTTTTCACTATCTCTACGGCTGAAAAAGGGCTAAGACCCGAAACGTCCAAAGTAGGACTCCTCTCTATTCTCTTCTTTCTACAGCCCAGTCAAGTTCTTTTTATTATTGTGTCAGTGGCCGCGAAGTTTTCGATTTGTATATCAATTTTTGTATATCAATATATATGGATATATATTGAATCTGGCACAGAATTCCATAGTTTGATAGCACCGACCAGAAATAGCTATCCATAAACTATCTTTTATGTGACGAAAGATAAAACGGGTGCCTTTGGCTTAGAATTTGATAGGAAAATTCCGTGGGGACTCTTTTGTGTGAATGGAATGGAAGAATCTCTCGAGAGGTGGAATATTTGGAGTCTTAAGAACTAAGTCTTGGCAAAGGAAATGATAAATGCAAGGATGAGGTAGTAGGGTGTAAATAATTAAAACAGATTTAGAACCCAAGGCCTAATACTTATAATAAAGTTCTTCTGACTTTTCTGTACTCGAAACAGAATGACGAGATGGGCGTCAATGTATTTCGAGATCCGATTATCTTCTTTAATATGGCACCGACTAGGCTAATGTTTAGCTTGGCTGGGATAGCAAAAAAGAAAAGATATTAATAGGAACAAGGGCTTGAACGCCGACCTCGATTTTCTTAACAACCTCATGAGTTACGAAGTCTCTGGGCACCGTGTGTCCGGGAATCGGTGTATATTTAGCATATAAGCTGAGATACAGAAAACTAAAAATTTATACACTAACTTGTCTGTGTATATTACACTCGTGGTCTTGTATGTGTGTATCAAACGTGGGTTATGTCATCGAGACATCCATTCATCAAATTTAAAGCTAAAATAATTGCACCGACAATGAAATGCGAAGTTAGGTAGGGTGAAGCAAATTCCTCTTTCGCCTCTGACAATGGATCAGGGTAAACGCTTCCCAAAAAGTTTTTTGCGAGCATCGAATAAAATATTCTACAGTAACTCTATGAAACAAATTTTTATTTTTTCTAAGGTTTTTGTGGAAAAGAGCTCTATTCTGCACGCCGGTTAATGGAACCATAATTTGAAAAAAAGGCTTAATCGCAATAAAAAAGTTTCCTTAAATTGGAATTTTTGCAACTGCCTCTTAATAAAACGATATATAAATGCGAAAATCCCCAATATTAGAAGCTTTCCAGGAGCTTTTTAATCAAGGCCGTTTAGGTGACTTAGGGCCACACTTAACACTAACGTGTACTAGGCATCTCTTTATTTTGGCTGAGAAGCCAGCTTTCCGATCGTCTGGCTAATAGGCACCAGTTCCTTTTTTCACGGCCAATGGACAAGGATCATAAAACTGAATCATTATTCGGATTCAAACGGGTCGATTTGGGATGGTGGTATACGACTATAAACACCTCCTATCATAAAAAGTGAGCATTATTTCTGAATTTCAAACCGCAGCAATATTTTGACAGCAGAACATTTCCAACGTTAGCCCCAAGAAAAAATATTGATATAAAATTATAGCGCGTAAGTTTCCTTCCATCGCAGTCATTAGAAGGCCAAAGGACAGCATTGAATGTCCGATAGAGTAACCCTGTAGCATTCGCGTGACCTGTTATCAGACTCGAGAATGTCTTTTATGACTCATACAAAATCCCTTTCCGCCTTATTGATCCTCCCTCGCATGAAATAACTTTCCTTGGATGGTAATGCACACACAAGGGACTTTCGCGCAGCAATGTGAATGCTATCTGTCAAATACAATGCTCATTTCAATGGCGAATTAGTATAGAATAGAAGCGAATAAGTTGATTTTTCACCTAAATTTTACAATAATACAATTGATATTTATTTATTACACTTATATTGTAATTAGACATTGTCTGGTGGCAATATAACATCTGTTTAGGTGGAAATAATAATAATCAAATATAAAAAATACGTACGTACATAAAACATCATACATTCCTCTCGTTTTCTATGCGTAACATTAAACAAATATATATTTACATTCCTTGGTAAGGGTTTTGTGAGTTCTTCCGGTAATTGATTCCATTCAAAGATTTAAGGAGGAGTATTTGGCAGCATTCGTTTTTTACCTCCTTAATTTGAGCTTCAGCAGGTGGTCATTTTTCCCCACTAAAGTTGGTGGTTCCAGCCTCTTCTCCAATTCCAACCAAGCTGGGTGTTATGAATAGCATTTAAACATTCCCAACAACCTATTTACTTTCCTTCTATCTTGCAATGGATTCCACCCCAATTCCTCTAACATGCTGCTCATACTATCTGTATTTCAATGTCTCCCCAAAACGTACCTTGCTGCCTTCCTTTGGACCTTTTCCAAGCTCTTTGCATTCCCCTTATCATGGGGATCCCAGGCATTCGGGGCATACTCAAGCACTGGTCTAACGATAGTCAAATATGTCAGCTCTTTTAGCTCTTTAGAACTTTTTTTATGTTCCTCATTACGTAGTGGAGGTTTTAAACGCTCTCCCAGTTATCTTTTCTATGAGTGTTATTTTAATGCTTTGGGCACAAAACCCCTAAAAGCAATAGAGTAGTTCATTGTGACGTACATGAAGTTTGTACATAATAAATAACAGTATTTTTTAAAAAAATATTGCAATAATTTTAACATTTAAACAAGAAAACGGATATGTTGCCATTTTTAATGTATCTGCGATACATAGCTTATTGGTGGAACGGGAAATCATAACATTTATTCTTAAAATATCGCAAATCATTACATTTTTTAACTCACTAGGCATAGCGTTTCATATAACAGTAGACCTGACGACAAAGGATTTGTGAAACACTGTGGTTCTGTGTACGGGTAAATAAAGGTTGGGTGGGTCACTTCTAGTTAGCGTGCTTCTAGTTTCAGGACGACAAAAAAGTTCAGGGAGATATTTCGGTTTTTTCTTTTTAAATAAAGAAAATAAAAAGGCACAAAGCAGATATTTCCGCCTAGAAAAGATATGCAGCCATGCGACGAACAAGAAGTTTAGTTTGCTGCAATAAAATCCGTAGAGTAACCTTTTTGTTCGCGCAATGTTGCCTACACAAGGGAAGAGTGAGTTCTGGAAGATTCCTATCAAGGTCCTGATAATGGTAATTGTTTATCGCGACCGATAACGAAGAGGAAACTTTAATTTCTCTCGAAATGAGTGAGCGATCTGATGAAATCAAATCGTCCAGTTTGATAGGCGACTATGTGGAGAGCAAACGAGTTCCTGTCGCCTCAATTTTAATCTCGTTTAAATTGCACAAAATATTGTGTAACACTCGTAATCCCCGTATATTATTTTGCACAAAAATTTAAAAATCCAACTGTTTTTAACTTCTTTTAACCAAAATTTCAATTCATGTTCATTCGCAACTGTTTTAAATATACAGTTTAGGCCCCGAGCAGTCACAGAGCCGCCCAGGGCTGGACGTGGCTTCGGACCGACCATTGCCGACTTTCGTTTAGGGAACACATTATACAATTAAACCTATTAAAACTACAAAATTTAAGATTCGAAAAAAAACTTAAGAAAACATACTTTTAATTCGTACAGTTGGTTTTTAAATAGGTAAATAAAAAAGGAAAACAGTCTTTTCCCTGCTTTTTCATTGGAAATTTTTAATGATATGATCAAAATGTATTTCTACAGTTGATTAATGCTTGTTTTATGAACAATTATTTGTTTCAGAAGTTTAAATGTTTATGAAATTCATTGTAGTTGCTAATTATCGGGGTGGTTCTACATCTACATAATACCTAGCGAGCCGCCGCATGGGCGTGTGGCAGGGGTGTTAGGTCACCAGCCGTGCAAGGATGTAAATTTTTGGGAGATGAAATGGTTACATGTATTACAGGAGTGTATTTAGCGGAGCTCAATTTTTATTGTGGTCACTTATTGTGCGCGGAAAGAACGAGTTTTTGCACCTATCTCTTCAGCAATGTATCTCTCTTATTTTATCGCTTCTATCAGACCTAGAGATGTAGTGAGGCGTTGTGATAATATTCTCCGTGTTGAGCTGAAACACACCACTTTTGAATTTGTCAAGCAATCTAAGCCTAGCGTGTAGCCTTCCAGTTTCTAAGGGCTCCCATTTTAATCTCTAAAAGTTGTGAGACACTATGTGGTCGATCGTAGCAGTTTTTAACTAAGTGCACTACTTTTATTTGTATTTTATTAATTTTCAAAACTTGAGCTTTTGTGTGTCCATTCAAACTAGAAAATAGAAATCTTTTTATCACGTAAATTAAATATCCCGTAATCATCCTCATTTCTTTAACCGAGTGAATTAATAGCTATGTGGTATAACCAAGCATCAAGGTATGCTATGGATGATTCCAGGATTCATATTATATTTTGGATTGCATCTACAATTATACCCCAATTTATAAAAGTGGAGATAGGGAACAGCCATGTAATTATAGACCAATATCATTAACGTCACTATCATGTAAAATTATAGAGCATATAATAGTTACATCTATAATGAGACACCTCGACAGCCAGGATTTATTAATAACAAACCAGCATGGGTTCAGAAAAGGACGGTCTTGCGAAACTCAATTAGGTCTTTTTGTTCACGATATTTTAGTTTCCGGAGAAGGTAACGTACAGGTAGATGCAGAGTTTCTTGACTTTAGAAAAGCTTTTGACAAGGTTCCCCACTGTAAGTTACTCGCGAAGTTAGCATCATACGGAATAGACAGTAATATAGTAGGCTGGATAGGAGATTTCATACATGAACGCGTTCAAAGGGTGGTATTAGATGGTGTCAGCTCCGGCGAAGTAAAAGTTACATCAGGTGTTCCCCAGGGAAGCGTGATAGGCCCAATTTTATTTCTTCTGTACGTAAACGACTTAAATACAGTAGTAAAAAATAGCAAGCTCCGTCTTTTTGCCGAGGATGCAGTAGTGTATAAGGAAATTAGAAATGAAGAGGACATCCAGTTTTTAGCTAAGGATTTAGATGCGATTGATGATTGGTGTGATAGATGGCAACTAGAATTAAATTTGAAGAAATGCGCGATTATGAATCTTTGGAAAAAGAATGGCTTTCCCCGGAATAATTATTACATCAAAGAAAACAAAATATGTAACGTAGAATCAATTAAATACTTAGGCGTCACCATCAGTGAAGACATGTCATGGGGGAAACACATCAGGGAAATAACTAGTGTAGCAAACCGTAGATTAGGATTCGTAAAAAGGGTTCTAGGCAAATGCGATGAGAGAGTCCGAGAAAGAAGCTATTTTACACTTGTCAGGCCTCATTTCGAATATGCCGCTAGTGTATGGGATCCGTACGAGGAAGGTTTGATAAAAGAATTAGAGCGCGTGCAAAGGAGATCTGCTAGGTCTGTTAAAGGCCGTTATGATAATTGTATTAGTGTTACGAGGTAAATAGAAGAACTAGGATAGGAATTACTATCAGAACGCAGGTCAAAATTTAGGTTAAACCTTTTAAGTAAATTCGAAACAGAGTTGTTCACAGATGACGTTAGATATATATTGAGAACCCCTGCGTATTATGCTAGGTTTGATCATATTAACAAAATTAGAGAGATAGATTGTCGTACCGATAGATTTAAAATGTCATTTTTCCCTCGTACTATAAGAGAGAACAATAGGCAGCGTAGCAAAGGGATAGGTAGGTGAAATATAGTTAGAGTAGTCTGTAGTGCATGATGCATGTAATAACAACCAATAATCCATTTCATATTATGTAGATACTAACCATCTAGCTGCATGTGACCATATTATCAAGCATGTCTCCATTAAATATCCTAGTTGCATGTCAATAGTGCATGTTTGGTGATCTTCACCCCCTGCCACACACCCTCGTGGTGGCTCGTAGGGTATCACGTAGATGTAGATGTACAAGATCAAGTGCCCGTGATGCTATATGATACATGTATAATATGATATTTATTTGTATAGAATGGTACACTTGATTTTTAATGTTCCTGATGCCAAAAAACTTCACCGTGATTGATTTTCGAAAATCAGTAATGACAATGCTATCAAATAAACGCATTTTTACATATGTGAAGTTTAAACGTGATATCATTCCACCTAGAAATCAATAAATTTGGTCTTATTTTAAAGGAAAATATCTAACGCTTCCAAACAAAACAAAATGTCAGGCCCTAATTGCACTTCTTTCCGTAATATTTGCCAAAAAATACCAGACATTTTACATGGGAAAAGGTACGTGTATGCATTCCAGAGAGATATTGTTTAAAACCTGATGAGTTTCTGACACCTATACCTCGACAAAAAATTAACAGTGTGTAGTTTGTATGTTTTTCAGCTATCTTAGAAAATAAATCATATTGTCATCGTAGTAATTTGTGAACTCAGAGAACCTTCCGTTGAGAAGGAGCTTTAAACGCACTGCGTGAAAAATGAGTCAAGTTAAAAAATTACTTATAAAGATATTTTCCATTGAAAACAGAGCATTTCAGCAATTTAAAAGTACCATTAATATTACAATACAGTAAGTCCTCGACTTACGTCGTTTCGATTTACGTCTGTTTCGATTTCGTCTATGCCAACAAGGGGCTTCAGAAAACTTTTCCCAGTATTGTGCTAATAAAATAGAAAATATATGCATATTTTTGTGTATTTTGATAATATTTATATATTTATCTTATCCCATACAAGTCCTTAAAATTTATTTGAATGGAGGCAAAAAAACGAACGTAGAAACGGACTTAACACCTTGGTGAATAATGGAATCAAAGTGGTCACGAATATCTGGTTCCGTTTTACGCCATTTCGATTTAAGTCGCACTTCTTCAGCTCGCATCTCCGACGTAAATCGAGGACTTACTGTATTTACTTCATACTTATAATTAATGTAATCAATTACTACGATTCCGTGTCGCGACTGACTGAGAGACGAATAGTGACACAGATTTTCTGCTTTTCAATTTTACATTCATTTATGGGGCTCCATGGTGGAGATCTGGGTACAGTTGCTGACATTAATATTTTTCCAGTATTACTATTACCTACTTTTCCCATGATTCATGAACTACCATGGAGTAATAGTTTTATGGTTTTTAATATCAGTTCCAAAATTTAACAATTCCTTATTATTTATATCACGAATAAGTACAGTTGCTGGGTACAGTTGCTGACATTAAAACGTACAATTCGAATATGGTCTTTAATATGACAAGGGAACAGTCTCGCCCAAACTACCTTAAGTAATTGGCTGCTGCCAACGTTGATTCCCGGAAAAACATGCTGTGACGGAGCATAGCCTAACCGAAGACCTTGTAATCCTTTGATGATCCCCAGCATAGGTCCAAGGCCAATGGGTATTGGAAAAGGTAGATCAAGGAAGCCATAGAAATCCGTCGTGACCCGAAAAACATAAATCGTGACTCTGGGTTACGCTTTGTCAAGGTTGGAAACTGTTACCTTTTAAAATAAACGCGGAAAGAAGGAATAGCAGTCACCAATCAGAGCCGACTTGACCCACGAGCACGGATATATAAGCGAGGACCATGACCCTATACAGGGTGTGACAAAAAGGTACGGCCAAACTTTCACTTCACATTCCTCACACGTATAAGATGAAACTGCTCGACGGAATGGGTCCGGAAACGATTTGTTTCCATGTTAGAACTCATTTTCTACAACTCATTACAGTACATTAATCATGGAAGACACTCAGGAAAAGAACGTAACGCCGTACCGTACCTTATGACATCAAATGTACAAATGCTCTCCTTCAGAATTTTCTCTAATAAAGCATCGTAAGTTTGTCCGTTGATGACCTACATCTACATAATACCCCGCGAGCCGCCGCATGGGCGTGTGGCAGGGGGTGTTAGGTCAACAGCCGTGCAAAGGTGTAAGTTTGAGGAGAAGAAATGGTAACATGAATTATGGAAGTGTATTTAGTGGAGCTTAATTTTTATTGTTCGCGGAAAGAATGAGTTTTTGTACCTATCTGTTCGGCAATGTATCTCTCTTATTTTATCGCATCTGTCAGACCTAGAGGTGTAGTGATGAGTCATGATAATATTCTCTATGTCACCCTGAAAAATGTCAATTCTGAATTTATCAAGCGACCTAAGCCTAGCGTGTAGCCACCGAGTCTCTAGGAACTCCTACCTTAATCCCTCTAAAAGTTGTGAGACACTATATGTACGCTCGTCGCAGTTTTTAACGAAGCGCGCTGCTTTCCGTTGAATTTTATTAATTTTTTTGGTCAAATCTATTTGACCACGGTCCCAAATGCTCGCGGCGTATTCGAGGTGTGGTCTAACCAGAGCGAAGTAGCATCTCTCTTTTACTTTCTCATCCAAGGATCTTCCTATTATACGCTTAACAAAACCTAGTTTATTTGATACTGTGCCGCATGTGTTTTGTATTTGTGTTCCCCACAATATATCAGAAGTTAAGGTAATTCCAAGATATTTTACTATATTCTTGTGATACTTGTGATGGATGGTTACATGTAGAAATACCGTATGACAGACGTCATTTTTACCCATGGCTAAATGAGTCAAACCGGAAGAGTCGTTTCATTCTTTTCAGTGTGACCTCTCTCCTGCTAACACTCTGGCTCGTGGATTGGAAAGAAAGGTAATGCTGGACATGGAGTGCAGAACTCGTGGTAGGACATGCATGATTTCAGCTTTTTTAACGCTTAAGAAACTGCTTGGAAATAGTTTGGATGAGCGCAGGGTAATGCTTGTGGTTTTTGGCGATAATTGATGGGACCAACTCAAAATTAAAATGAAATAATTGAGCTTGGTAATTTCAACATTTCGATGAAGCGCAAATGAAAGTGGCAGGCTTTGTCAAGGACGCTTTTCATGGTACATTTTATTGTGCAAACGAATGTACCATAGTATGTATGTACAAGAAAATGAATGTAATTAAAGCAAGTTCTATTTCCCGTTCAGTCATTCAGACAATCATACAATTTGTCGCTTTGCTAGGTATAATTTTCCTCAAGAAAGAGTTCATACATTCGTTTGTACAATAAAAGGTATCATGTAAAGCGGCCTTCACGTAGTTTGAGCGAAATATCATTTTCCCTAGAAATAAATTTATTTGGTCTCATTTTAAAGAAAAATATACCACCATTCCATTGATATCAAAATTTCAACCCCTTACCACATTATTTTCGGAGATATTTGCCAAAAAATACCAGCCCTTTTACGTGGGAAATGATACGTGTATGTACTCCAGAGGGACCTTATATTAAAAATGAGGCATTCCCTACCCTAAGATCTCGCCAAAAGATCATCATTGTGAAGTTTGTGTGTTTTCTCAACTATTTTTTTAATAAATTATATTGCCACCACAGTAAATTCTTCGGGATCACAATAAACCTTCTGCTAAGATGGAGTTTCAAACGTACCGCGTGAAAAAAAAGAGTCAAGCTAAAGACTTAATTAGATATTTTCATTTGGTTACTTACAATTTCTGTCATGTAAAACTATTTTATTGTACCATTAATAACGCAATTTTTACAAATGAAAAAACGACTTGATTCCACTGACTTATTTTTTTGGTACGACATAAATCAGTGGAAGAAAAAAATAAATAAAAATAAAAAATAAATCAGTGGAAGAAAACGAAGTCGTTTTTTCATTTGTGAATATCAACTTCCACATAGTTGAGCCTGATACCATTGAACGTATAACGCAATTTTTGATTCGTGTGTCTCACAGTTGGTGCAATCAATACGTATAATTCGAATACGGTCTCTATTATGATTAGGGAACTATCATGCTCGCTTTACCTTAATACTTAAATTCTAAATGGTCGCATAGCTCTAGGATAAGTTCTTGATTCCGCGTAGACTCAACTTTCAGAGTCTTGCAAAACTTGTAAGGTTGTTCCGTAAGGAGCCTTTCTAATTGCTGCCAACACAAGCGCTTCGAGAATTGGGATGTACAATATAATGTATCTTGAAAAGCGATCTTTAAATACTGCAACGAGCGAGCAGAAGGTGCCATAAATATGATGGCAGGGTAATGTTGGTATTCGTTCGGAGACTACACGCTAGGCTTAGATCATTTTTTAAAAAATAGCCCTGGCGAGTACAGCATGATAAGGATGATATCATTTTAACGCCACGATGTAGATTTACATCTACTATCCTGCCAGCCACCACAAGGGTGTTTGGCAGGGGGTAACTTGTCACAAACATTAACTACAGTGAAGAAATTTACTTTCACCAGCAAGCACCACATTATCGGTACTACAAATGCTACAGAAACTACTAAAATAATCCTTTAATACTAATAACTATAACTAAACTAATAACTAAAAAGTGACACGAGAGTCATGCAGGGAACATGCAAAACATGGCGTTAGCAGTACTCGGCAGATTTAGAAACATGCATTAGGGTACATATGAATTAATCAAACATTACCAGTCAACTAACCTAATTCAAAGTCTCAATCAAGCCTTTATGGTCTTATCGATCGCGGGAAAGACGATATATAAACCTTTCTGTTCTACAGTCAACTTCTCTTATTTCATTATCATGATCTGATCTACCGTAGTATGTCGGAGTTCGTAAGACATTCAAAACTTAGTCTTAAAATAAATCCGCTTTAAATTTACGTGAAATATTGAGTCTAATTTTCAATCAATGGAGATTGAGATGAATGAAGTGAATCGATTGAGATGAATGAAGTGACAAAATAATGGAGATCCGCTGCCGAGCTGATAGTTACGACAATTCCTACTTTCTCGCACCACTTATTAACACGTAAAAACGGCCTGACAACAAAATTAGACGTATTTTTAGCATAAAATTCACTTCAGTCCTCTCCCCCTCTTAAATCCCATTCCCTCCCCTCCCATGGCTGGTGTCCTAGCACCCTCTTCCACACGCCTCTGCGGCGACTTGCAGCGTGGTATTTAAACGTGCTTCAAACGAACACGGCACGGACTTTGTTGAAGAACGCCTTCTCCCAGGCGACGTTGAAACCCAGGTCGTGCTTTATTTCTTAATTAAACCACGTGGAATCCCCAGTTAAAGTGTTTCTTTTAAGAATGTGTTGTGGCTTTGCTAACTTGGAAGCAAGGGTAAATAAACTGAATTAGCGTAAGGTTTCTGGCAATTAAGAAGCGAATGAAGAGTATAAAGATGGGTTTAAACTGGTAATGTCAATTTCATGGTAACTTATGGCATAATAAACGAATGCATACGGCTCTGAAATTTTATTCTGCAAGTTATAAGCGGAAGTAACGAGTGGAACTAATCCTGCGAAACATTTATCGTCCTAACATTTATTTAATGTAACTTACCTCCCAGATCTTGCTAACCAAAAATTGCGTGAGTAAGTTGCCAGTGTAACTCTCTCTCTTTTCATGGCGCTACAGCCTTTGGTGGGCCTTGGCCTCCTCCACAATTTGCCTCCAGCCTTCCTTATTTTTCACCCTACTCCTCCATCTCTCGATGTTCATTATCTGCAGGTTTGCAGTAACGTCATCTATCCATCTGATTCTTGGTCTGCCTTTCCTTCTGGTGTGGTAGAACTTTTCCCTCATTATTATTTTGTGCATCCTCTCTTCCGCCATTCTCTCTATATGACCCAGCCACTTCATTCTCCGAGCTTTCACATATCTAACTACGTCTTGGCCTTCAATTAATTTATCCAGCTCTGCATTATACCTTATTCTCCATTCATCATTTTCCTTTACAGGTCCATGTACCTTCCTTAATATTTGTCGCTCAAATACTCTAAGTGCATTTTCATCTGATCTCTTCATGGTCCATGTCTCAGAACCGTAGGTGACCACTGGTCGGACCAACGTCTTATATATTTTCATCCTTGTATTTCTTGTAAAGAGTCGGTCCCTGAACAATTGTTTGTTTGCAAAATACGCTCGATTTCCTGCCTGTATTTTGTCCTTTATTTCTCTGCTTATCTCATTATCATTGTATACCATTACCCCTAGATATCTGAAACAGGAAACTCCTTCAAACTTCTTCTCCTCTATTGACAGATCCTGTACCACTCTCCTAGCCTCCTGTTTGGACATTATCATATACTTAGTCTTCTTTTCATTTACCTTACCTTCCAATTTTTTCTGCTTCTTTTTCCATTCGCTCATAGATTTTCTTTAAGGCTGTTCGTTGTCCTTGTTATAATTGCAATATCATCTGCGTACGCACATATCTGACTTCGATATACCGAATATTGTACCCTTCTGATCAATCACATTTATCACCTTGTGCAGAGCCGAATCAAATAAAATAGCCGGTGTAACTAAGAGTCAGAAATTTACTGAAATAATCTAAATAATTCGAATTTAAACGTGCATCTGATCAATATCTTAAGTTTGAAGCAAACAAACAGGAAACGACAAGTGGTGTAATGTTTTTAAAACGTCATTCACACAATTCATTTGCGAAATTTAGCATAGACGGGGTCGATTGGAGGTTGCAAGCGGAGGAAGTTGGAGAAAAAATTCGACAGACATACTTTTCTTGCAACGACGTCATATGTATGTCAACAAATACTTAATGGATAGTAAAATTACCGGATAACATCTGGGTGAAAAAAGGAATAGTCCTGGGCCAAGGTAGTTCGTTTTGACGCAAAAATGAGGGAAAGGTGAAACTATGTAGTGAGAAGAAATTGCGAATTATGGTGCAAGTGGACGATTTCGCTTCTCACACCGCAACGTTTGCGTAAGATGATATGTCATAAGAAGTGATTACTTAGCGGTCGAATGCCAGCAGCCTGAGCGCAGCAACAACTGAATACATGTGTAGGACAGCAAAAACAGCGGTGTTTTCATAAGAAAACAGCGGTGCTTTCTAGAACTAAATCTTGGTATATGCACCACAGTAATTTCTTGCAGAAGTTATCACACTAACGTCATTACTACAATTTGGATGGAGTACACATAGTCTTCAGAAAATGTCAAATACCTTAGAATTACTTTGACCTCGGATATATCGTGGGGAATACACATACAAAATGTATGCGGCACAGCCTTGAAGAAACTACAATTTATCAAGCGTATAATAGGAAGGGTATCGGATGAAAAGGTAAAAGAGAGGTGCTACTTTGCTCTGATTAGGCTACACCTCGAATACACCGCTATTATTTTGGACCCTGCCAGAAAGAATCAGCCAAAAAAATTATAAGATACAGCGGAAACCTACGTGCTTCGTTAAAAACTGCTACGAGCGAACATATTGTTTTTCACAGTTTTAAGAGGAATTAGATTGGGAGCCGCTAGAGACTCGGAGGGTGCAAACTAGGCTTAAGTGCTTGAGGAATTCGGAACAAGTATGTTTCAAAGCGACACAGAGATTATCATTTTGACGCCACATTACATTTCTAGGTCCGACAGAAGCAATTAAATAAGAGAGATATATTTTGCTGAACAGATAGGTAGTCCAATTCGTTTTTTCCACGCACAATAAGTGAACATTATTAAAATATTATCTCCCAACACATTAGCCTTTGAACGGCAGGTGCCCCATAACCCCTGCCAAGCGCCCATGCGGCATATCGCAGGAATGCGTAGATATAGAAGTAAACCTCCCGAACTCAGTACAGGAGGGAATTTGTTTTTGACGTCGTGAGCATTAATCTCAACTACCACAAAAGTCAACGTCGTGATTGACTCACCCAATTATCAACGTCCAGCCCCAACAACTCAGTTCCTAAAAATTTTAGAATATTCTCATTTAATTTTCAAAGTGTTCACTACAAAAGAAATTATTTTATCTTCGCTTTCAATTACGGTTGGACATTTTCAATAGTGTTCTTCCAATTTCCGCTGTTATTTTCAAATGAAATGAGATATCGACCCAATTCTGTTTTAATAATCTTCTTCACATAAATATTTTACTATTATAAATAATAAAACTTCAATCCAAAAATAAATACTTTCTGAGGAATATCACCAGTTCAACTAAGCCTCACTATGAAAAAGCACTTCAGTTTATGACGTATCATTCTGAACTTAATGATTAAGGATAGCCTATATTTTTATTTGTTAGGGAATTACTACTATAAGTGAAGTAAGAATGCGGAATGCGATATAAATGGCGCTGCAGTCGCCTCCTGTGGCTTTGAAAAAGTGCCAGTTAAAGATTTATTCGTCTAATAATCTGACATATTTTATCTTATTTTTTTCCTAATAGTCCATTCTCATCATGAATAACAACAAGATGTAATCAAATAGGAACCTGCGCTTCGCAGTACTCTTTTCTTAAGATACATAATATTTGCTGCAGTGAGTGAATTTTCGCTTAGTGCTGCCTTCTATATTTCAAGTAATGAATCCATTGGGTAAAATCTAATACGACAAACCTGAAAATCGTAGCTTTTACTACGTCACGAAAGCCAGTAATCACGCTGACTCCACACTTCATTGCTCTTTCGGCGGGAATTGATATCATAATTTTTGTACGAAATTGGTAATTTTTTACGAAGTTGGTAATTAATCTATACTCATCTTAAGGCTGAAAGAATTTAACAATGTACATTAATATAATTAAATAAATTCTGCCTCTGAGGTGCAGGCTCCGATCCATCCCATGTAAATCAGCCTGCCTTTTCAGCCAAATTGCTCGAAAAGTAGTCTGGTAAGTGGTGAATATTATGATAACATTGGAAAGATGAGTTTTTTCTTTAAAATGAGGTAAAATCCATCAAAATCTAAGTATAGTGATTTATCGCTCAAACTGCCTTAAATGCCTAATTTTTTACACACATAACAATCACGCCGTTCCCTTCACAATCACAAAGTTGCACTCATAAATACATATTCGCACACCTAACTCTGCTTCAATAATTTCCTGACCTATCCTTTCAAACCTCTTTTGCCTCATTTACCCCCATACACTGCTTCATACACACCCTCCTGTTTTTAAGTCTCCTAATATTCCTCCTCCTAAGAATTTCCTCAACCACATTCAACCGTAACTTTCTCGGCCTACCTCTACCTCTCGCACCATTCATTTCACTCTTATATATCTGTTTCGTTATTCGACTCCCATCCAACATGGCCAAACCAACACACTCCTTTCATATATGTCCATTCCTGGAGTATCTAACCCATTTCCATTTATTACCCACTCATTCCTGACCCAGTCCATCCTACTTTTGCCGCAAATACTACTCAGATAACTCATTCCCACATCATTTAGTCTACTCTTATGTCTCTCCTGTCATACCGACGTTTCACTACCATACAACAAAGTGGGGAGAAGTACACTTTTGTACACGGCGATTTTCGCTTCCTTAGACAGGCACTCATTCCTTTATATGCTCCACATGCTCACTACCACTTTCCTTCCAGCATTCGCACGTCTCTTTATCTCCTCATCTATCTCTATCTTTATCTCTCCTATATTTAATGACTGATGATTTTAGGCATGTAAAAATAAATCAATCCGCCATTATCATAACAAAATTCACGTCAGACTTCTCATAGTTTCTGATATTTAAAAAATGAAATTATGATAGGGTCTCAATTATGAATTTGGAAAAATCTTTCTTAAACTACTTCTGGCCTCAGGGTCACTTATTCCAGGTTTTATGAAAACTTTAATATTGCACGTTTGAACTGATTTTTATCAACTAAAATGAAAATAAAATAGGGTTTCCGCGTTAGTTTCAGCGCAATTCAGCCTTGGAATAGGAAATTTTAACCATTGTCCTCAAGGGGATTGCTCATATTATAGCAGAAAAACGCAAATTTTAGCTGGAAAATGTCCAAGTTTTTTTAAAGACTCGAAAAGTCCAGGTGAATGAAATAAAAATTCAATATAAGCATCTCACTAAAATATTTTTTTAAATTATTAGCTAATTACTGCCGTGACTGAGGTCAAAATGCAGTAGTTCTAAGCAAATGGCGCTGCAGTTGTCTCCTATGCACAAATGTGGTCATTTAAAATATATTGGTGGAATAACCAGCAAATTTTGCTCCTTAATTTTGGTATTAAATGGGTTGCCCATTACATCAGCGAAAGCAGGATTATTAAAATTAAAATAATTAAGAATGTGTAATTTAGTATTTGTCTTGACTCACACAGTCAAGCCAGAGCCCTTATTATGCGTGATTTATTAACTTTTCGGAAAGGACTTATGCCCAGGATGCTGCCGATACGTGTCCCACGAGATTCGAGTGCTGGGACCAGCGACCCGTCGGCAAAATCATCATGGACGTCGACGTGGGCAACGACGACGCGTGGGCTATCATAATGGCGGCCTCGCAGCACGCGTCCTCGACGCTGGGCGCCGAGGTGATTGCACTGACCTGCGTCGACGGCAACACCGAGGTGGACAATGTGGTCGTCAACGTCCTCAAGCTGCTCAAGACAATGGGCCGACTCGACGTGAGTGACTACCGTAATCTCTAAATGTTCATTCCTTTTACGGTGCATGGACGGCTATGGCATATTTGGACTTGAGGTAGTTTGAGAGAGCTGTCATTCCAACTAGAAATCAATAAATTTGGTCTCAGTTGATAGAGAAATATCTCTTCCTTCCAAAAAGTACAAAAATATCAGCCCCTTACGGAACAACTTTCCAAGATGTTTGACGAAAAATACCTGTTCTTTTACATGGGAAATGGTCTGTGCCTGCAATCTAGAGAGACCTTATTTAAAAAATCAGGAATTTATAACACCTAGATCTCTTCAAAAAATTAAGTGCGTAGATAGTAAATTTTCTCAACTATTTTTAAATAAATAATATTGTCACCTCAGTCATTTTTTCAGGATCACAAAACCCATCCGTTGAAGAGTGTTAAGCGCATCGCGTTAAAAATGAGTCAAGTCACTTATATAGATATTTTTATTCAATTACTTAGAATTTCAGTCGTATAAAGGTATGTTATTGCACAGTTACATACATACATACATATCAAATACGCCGTTCCCTTCCAGGGTAGGCAGAGTGACAAAGTTTCACTCATATTTGTACACCTAACACTGCTTCAATAATTTCCTCCATACTGACCTATCCTTGCAAACCTCTTTAGCCTTATTTAACCCCATACACTGCTTCATACACGCCCTCCTGTTTTTAATACTCCTAATATTCCTCCTTCTAAGAATTTCCTCAACCACATTCAACCACAACTTTCTCAGCCTACCTCTACCTCTCGCGCCATTCATTTCACTCTTACATATGTGTTTCGTTATTCGACTCTCATCCATTCTCGCAACATGGCCAAACCAACGAAGCGCACTCCTTTCATGTATGTCCATTACTGGAGTATCTAACCTACATTCACTTTATTTCATTCATTAATACCCACTCATTCCTCACACTATCCATCCTACTTTTGCCGCAAACACTCCTCAGATAACTCATACCCACGGCGTCTAGTCTACTCTTATGTCTATCCTGACATACCCATGTTTCACTATCATACAACAAAGTGGGGAGAAGTACACTTTTGGACACGGCGATTTTCGCTTCCTTAGACAGGCACTCATTCCTTGATATGCTCCACATTCTACTTACCACTTTCCTTCCAGCATTCGCTCGTCTCTTTATCTGCTCATCTATCCGTCCATCTTTCGTACACATCTTACCTAAGTACACAAAACAATCCACTTGTTCAATTACTTCACCTTTCGCCCTCATCAACAGTTATTCTCCCCATTCTGTATGATGAGGGCGAATTGCGCAGTTAATAATGCAATATTTAATTAATGCATCCCATGGCTCATGAATTAAAAACGCATAACTCTAATAAGGTCTCCATTATGACCAGGGAACTATCTCTCCCAAACTACCTTAAATCGCATCACTTTCTTACAAATGTTCGATGAACACCGCAAAATTACAGTTGGAAATCAGCCCTTCGAGGAATAGACGGCAGCCATGTCTCTCTTCTCGGTTCTTATTTGAGAAGCCTTCTGTCGTAGTTTGATTTACACACTGGTACACAGCACCTTATAGGCATTCAGATAATGAAATAAAGCATTAATGATAGTCGTTGAAAAGCCTAAATTCTCACGAGCATTTGTAACATTGCTTATCGTCTACGTGCAACCTCAAGTCCTACCTTTTCAAAGATCCAGCGAAGGTGAAAGATCAATAAAGCTTCCAAAGGGAAGTTTCCAGGAGTAGCAAAGGTCAAGGATTATAGAATTCTAGACGAAATAGAGGTCGAAATAATGGAAAATGGCCAATTCGCACGCAAACACACGGAATCCCACAAGTACAAACTAAATACTGAGAGCCGCAACGCGCTTAACGTGGTCTCAACGGGTTCACATGGATTACCGGGACTACGAACTGGTCTACAGGCCATGATGCCAAAATTCAAGTAACGCGGCTTGTAAGTCTTAGAGGGCATGGCTCAGTGCTTTCTGTGACGATATGGGTAGCGGAACTTGGTGGCATTTGCAAGTGAGGAGCATGACGCAAAGAATAGGAAAGAGAACGGGGATAAAGCGGCCGAGCCCTCCTATACGGGTCGCTCCGGGAGTCCTTCGGTATCTTTGCCGTATCCCGCTCATCGACAATTTATTCACCCTCAGTGAACTCTTGGGCCGTTTTCGAACTTGGCAAACGCCTAGTTAACTTGATATCAAGTTAACTTGATCCCAAGACCGACCGGGTAGAATCTTGACTTGACACTTTCGTAGCCCTTTTACGGTGGAAGAGACACCATGCGGCCTTCATTTCGTAAAACATACGAAAAGCGCTATCCGTGTCCATAATTATTGTGGGTGATTGAAGTGGATTACTTCTTTAAAATGCTTCCCAACCTTATACGGCAAAGTAACAGAGAATATTATTTTTAACATCCAATTGCTCATGAATAAAATAATTCTCATATACCATAATGTGGTGATTAACTAATATGCTTCGATTACTTGGGGCTGCGAAAGTGGGCGACATATCGCTCACTGTATTTCACCACAATCAACGTCTTTATGCATAAAAAGGCATCATAATATTTTTTGCCTGTATGAAAAAACACGTAACAATATATTAATGCATTACACTCCGAACTAACTACCTATGATCTCTGACTGTTGACTGATAAATACGCGCGTTGTAACTAACATAATTAAGCTGAAAACAAATTACATTTACTCTAAAGGTTTATTGTCCCATTTCTTTGATGAATGCTGTGAAAACCTCTCCAATGTTAACGTTATTAGCAATTATTATGTTCGTTAGCTAAAAATAATGCTGCCAATGAAATTATGGCTACCTTAGAGTACTTTCCATCGGACCATAATTCTTTCATATAATTTCTTTCATCATTATTTCATTTCTTTTCCTTCCACAGTAAGGAAGATAGATTTTGTAGGTTCAATGAAGTAAACAAGGACGGTACATTTACAATGTATGGAATTATTCACACAACTATTAGGTCTTACTACAACGTACATAAACAACTATCTTTTATCAGTATATTCACATTTGAAAAGCCTTTAAATATAGCGAATTCATCAATTTTTCCGCAAAAAAAATTAATAAATATCACACAAGTATACGTAGCAATGATAAAATAGTATCCATTTGAAAGTTTCTTCACTTCTATTTTCCATACAAGCCCATATTATAACACCCCGAGTTCGAACTTAAAACCTAGCAAGCATAGCAAGTCTCCTTTTTCGTTGACTTGGTATCTTTCCTCGATAGCTAGTGAACAAGAGCAAGGTGATGAGGCGTCCATGAAGTCATAGCTTTCGATGCGTACTAGGTTTCAAGGCAAGATGCTAGATTTGGCAAGTTCGAAAACGGCCTTGGTCCTCCGCCGGCGAGTGCCAACAAGTTTTGGCATACCTGTAGGCGCCATGCAGCTCTCTTTAATATGTTTAGAGAAATTATCAGAAAAAAATGTCATCTTATTCTATGCCTAGCATAACTAACAACCTTTCTGTGTTTGCAAAGTGCTCGAGTGCGAGAGCCATCGAGATTTTTCAAAGCCACTGTCTTTCTTTATTTACTCTTGTTGACTTTATCCAATGGCAAACTTCCACAAAGTCCAACTAAACGACGTAACGTCCATTGATACCCAGCCACTTCGTAACGACACCTCGTAACCGACTTTCGACAAACGGACACTTCATTACCGCGGCATCTCGTAAACATGGCATCTCATTACCAGATATTTCATAACTAGCTATTTCGTAAACGCACATTTGACCACTTGATGTGAAATCAACGCGGCAGCAGACTCGGGACCCAAACGCGGAGAGGACACCGGCAAGTGGACTAAATATTACACATTCAGGACAAAGGACACGGAAAATTATGTCAGTTTCAACAAAAAAAAGTGTGTTCGGCACTCTCCTACTCCATTTCTAAGTCTGTCAATATATTTGCCTGGGTTAAATTACGTTAAATACATAAAAAATAAAAGTAAAGATTGTTTTTTGTTGAGTAATCAATAAATGGGGCCTCAACTATTAAATGCTTCACGCCTCGGGATCTCATAATTTGGAACCCTAGTCATAAATATTTAACCAAAAACATTAATAAAATACTAAGAAAAGCTGCACGCTTCATTAAAAACTACTACGAGCGAACAGATAGAGTTTTACAACTTTTGGATGGATTAGGGTGGGAGCCCCTAGAGACTCGGAGGCTATACACTTGGCGTAGCTTGTTTGAGAAAATCAGAACTGGTGTGTTTCAGTGCGATAAATTGAATATTACCATGACTCCTCAGTACTTCTATAGCTCTGCCAGAAGCGATTAAATAAGATAGATACACAATCGAACAGATTGTGACAGCAAAAAACTCGTTCTTTCGCGCACAAGCGACCAAAATAAAAACTGAGGTCAACAAAATACACTCCCATAATACACGTCACCATTTCACCTCCCAACACCTTATCCTTCACATCTTTACACGGCTGGTGTCCTAACACCCCCTACCACACGCCCATGCGGCGGCTCGCAGGGTAGTAGGTAGATCTCTTAAGTCCGGACCTTGCTTTACCCTACAATCTATCAAAACTTTGTTAACAGCGCCAACTTTCCTGTGGCACCGAGCCGTCCATGTGAAGAAGCAAATGAATAAATGTGATATCGATATAGTGGAACAAGTCACGTAGATTGGGAGTATTCTGGATGATAATTGGTATTGTGGTTACCAAGGATTGCGTCAACAAAGAAAGCTCCAACAATGAGGCAGGAAGTGATAAGGGGAAATTTCCTTAAAGAAATTGAGAAAAGATAGGTTAAAGGTCGAACCTAAAGCATTATTTGCCACATGAGTCGAAAAGATTAATGTATCAAGACTTAGCTGAGGCCGTAATTCGTTATGGTTTGACGATTTGGGGTAGCACAAACTCCACCTTGCTGAATAAGGTTATTACTTTACAAAATAAAATGGTTGCGCATTTGAGGGTCAAGGAAAACAATGTGAGAGAAGTATATAAGAATCAATGTTTGTTACCATTGAAAGAATTGTATAAATATGTGTTAATTTGTGACAACTTCTTTGACAGCAAATTAATAAAGCAACGTGTGATTAATACTGACATGCAACTGCGTCGAATAAATAGGTTGTCTGTACCTAAGTATTTTAACCTCCATGGCAAGAGGTCTTTAGCACGTGCAGTCCCAGTGTTGTTAAACAAATTACCTATGTCAATGCATGATATAATTAGCTTGTCTGTTCTTAAAAAATCACTAAAAGAGTGGCTCATAGGCTAACATTGTTAAGCTCTTAATTGTCCAAAACGCTACACAGCAAAAAAAATATTTTTTAACTAAAGGCACCTGCTGACAAGCCGCTTTGGCTTAGCAGGACCTTAACTGCACTATTATTACTTTTTTTCATTATTGATAGAATATAATTTTCTTTGTGATTGCACCAAAACATGGTAAACTTGGAACCTGCTGATAAGCTTCAGCTTAGCAGGACCATGCTGGATAAAATCAACCATAATGACCAGAAAATGAAAGTATAATTGTAACTGTGTAATTTGTAATATTTTTTGTAACCCATCCAAAGGGAAACTACAGCATGTAAGCTATTTGTTAAATGAAGTTATTATTATTTAAAAAAAACTCTAATATGTAGCGGAACCTTGCGTGGCTCAGAAACTTGGTCGTTGGGAAAGGGAGACCCACGTAAACTGGAAGCTTTAGAGAAGTGGGTGTGAAGAAGATTGAAAAATTAAGCTGGTTGGAGAGGAGGGTAGATGAGGGAGTTTCGGAAATGAAGATTGATAAAAACTCTAATACCGAGCCGGCCTTGCATGATTCCGAAACTTGGTCGCAACGGTAGAAAGAAGAGACTATGTTGATAGCATTCGAGGTGTGTGTGGAGAAGGATGGAAAGAGTAGGCTAGAGTAAGAGAAGAAGGATGAATGTGGAATTTATGGATATGGTGGGAGAGGTATGGGAGCTGATAGGAGAAACCTGTAGGCAGCTACATCGGTTTAAGGACGTATTTCTTGGGTAATAAGAATCAGGAGAGGGTGATACAGGGAAGAAGGTTGGAAAAGTGTTTGGGAGGGAGAATAAAAATACGACTTAAGTTCTGTATGAAAGAAGTCAAAAGATGAAAACAGTTTAGAAGGTAATTGATACTGGTAAAGGGACAGTTTTGCCAAGCTAGCAATAGAGAATAATCCTCAAGGTCGGAGAAGTTATGAGCAGGGCTGCCCATGGACCAGCCATACATTTGGCAGAATATCTTTAATGGTCTTCTTTTGGATTAAAAAAAAATATAATCTATAAAAACAAGTAAACGATAGAGAAAACTCCTCGATGTCGGAGAAATTATGGGCAGAGCTGCCCATTGTAATGGGTATCATATCCAATTCCTTCACGAATGCCAGTCTTTTGCGTGTTTATTGGCGTTTGTTGCGTGGCGTCTTTGGCTGGAAGGTTTTGGGTTGGCGGCCCTTGGAATGGTTCGTTCGGTTGGCGGCTCTGCGGGAGGGGTTTAACTAGGAGTATTGTTGCGATTTGAGCATGGAGTGTGTGGGGGAAGTAGTAACAATGAGGTGGAACGATTTTGTTGTTTGAAAAGGGGGAGAACGAGGGGAGAGTGTGTAGAGCCAGGATGTAAAAGGTGGTGAAGGTGGTGAAAGGTGTAAAAGGTGGTGAAATGGCGTGTAAGGAAAAAGAAGTGGGTGAAGGCGTGTGTGAGGAAGGTGATGTACCTGCAGGTGCAATTGAGTGTAATACGCGACGCATTGGTGCTGTCAGGAGTCTCCCCGAGGGATGGTGGATTTGTGTGTAGGGCTCCAGAGGGTCCATTGTCAGCGGATGTATTGTTGTTGTTCCGTTACCCGGGTGGAAGTTGGATTGCTGAACATTTAACTTATGTCATTTATAGGTTGGTATCCACAACAAGCATTATTAACCTCTAGAATAGGAGAACGAAACTGAAGATTTGCAACTTGCAAATTGTATAATAGTGTCAATGCATAGCTCTGATCTTTGTCGAGTGTTTAGTCACAGATTGTCCATATAAAAATGCTGAGAAACTCAAAATAATACCTCAAATGTAACAAAATGGACCCGCCATATATTTGGTAGAATATCTATGATGATCTTCTATTGATATTTTTCAAAACATAATCTAAATGTGACTATTGAAAAGATGAAAATGTTTATAAGCTTACACGAGGATTAAACAGGAAAAATATTAAATAGAATGTCGTAAAGCTTGGTAGTGAGACCAGCTATAAGAGAAGTTTAAGAGGAATAAAAGGGGAATAATAAAGCACCAGTCGGGACAAGGAATATTCGCCATATGGAGGAATGCACTTGCTATAAAGAACACCACCCTTCATAGCAATCATAGGAACATTGCAAGTCAATTTCCAATCCTGACGTTTCAGGAACTGACGTTTATTTCTGGCAATAGTTATTGAGGGTGGTTTTTCAGACACTCTGACATGCAACTCTGCGGGGAAATGATGTGAAAGATACGGTGATTTCTAATAATTGTCTTTATCACTTAAGGTATTGCGAGCGAGATAGGTCCCTAATCATAATAGAGACCATATTCGAAATATACATTTTAATTTCACCAGCTGTGAGACACACGAATTAAATATTGCATAATTAATGGTGCAATAAAATAGTTTTACATGACAGAAATTGTAAGCAATCAAATGAAAATATCTAAATAAGTCTTTAACTCGACTCATTTTTTTCACGCGGTACGTTTGAAATTCCATCAAAACCGGAGGTTTTATTGTTATCCCGAAGAATTTACAGCGGTGACAATTTGATTAATTTCCAAAAATTGTTGAGAAATCACTAACTACAAACTGTTGATTTTTTGACGAGATCAAAGTATTATAAATTCATCATTTGTTAAAAAAAGGTCTCTCTGGAGTGCATACAAGTATCATTTCCCATACAAAAGGGCTGGTATTATTTGTCAAAAATCTCGTTAAGTAATTTGGTAAGGGGTTGAATTTTTGGTGTCAATGGAAGGGCGCTACATTTGTGTTTAAAATGAGACCAAATTAATTGATTTCTAGGTAAAATGATATTTCACTAAAACTACCCTAAAACATCGGTTAATTATCGGCCATTAAATCGGTTAATTTGGGGTGCTTAATCATTTCTATTGCCTTACCATATCACAAATTTGTCCATTATTTCCGCCATAAATGTGATGACTAAAACCAAAGATAATATTTTTTTAACCGTCAAACATTCTAAAATATTTATAAACTCAATGAACGCGTTTGACTAGTTTAGCACCAAATTAAATATGAACAGCTCGTGTAAAGCTGGATGTTCACGGAGAGCCATTGTAAAGGCTTCGTGACTGCATCCCAAAATTTTTTATTGGTTGTAGTATTTCTTTTCTACAGCCTGGATTCTCGGACAAATATTACGCATTAAATAGTGTAAAAATCGACCAAAGAAATGTAATCATACAAAAAAACGGGTATAACTTTATTCGCAAAATTAGTCAATAAGGCATGTTTGGCACTGGTATAGTGACTTTCTTACATTAACGACAGCTTTTAATGTGACAGTTAAAGGTTAATAATTTTTTAAATATTCTCTTCTGGTTCTCTGGCCCATCTGAAATTAATCCCGTGTGGATCTATGACGACATTTAGGCGAGATTAATTGATCAATGTATCTTTTTTCTACAGATTCCCGTTTACCGAGGAGCGTCTCGGCCGATTCTTCATTATCCCGAGAATGACTTCTACTACGGCAAGGATGGCTTCGGCGACGTTGACTACGACGATCCTCCAAAGGTTGATGATTACCTGAAGAAGGAACATGCCGTCAACGCGCTCATTAGGATGGTGACAGAAAATCCAGGTGATACGCACGTACACGGCCAAATACTGATAACGACGTTTTTTCCAAATGCGCCCATCTTGTTCTTCCTCGTACCTAATTGATTGCCATAGATTTTCCCATGAGCAACTATTCGGAGGACAGCATATTTCCGTAATTGGTGTACTCACCAGGTGTTACATTCACTACGTTTACCAATCGATCTCAGATCGATTTGGCTGGTTCAGCTCGGTATGGTAAACGCAACGGGCTAGTAGGATCAATATGAGAAGCGGGCTAACTAGGCCCCCTGTCTCTCCCAGTATGTGATTCCAAATCGATATGAACCGATTCAAATCGATATTTCAATCGATTTCGCATTGGTAAACCAGGCGATCCGAGTCGACCGGCTTATGATATTCAGATCGGTCTGAGTTCGATTGGTAAATGTAGTGATTGTCGCTAACTCAGCATACAAACTCGTAAATGCTGCAATTAGAGAGTGTATTGAGAAAATTTCGTCGACGTTTTAAGAGATGATAGTTAAGTTTCCCTCGCAGGAGGTTTACAAGATCAGTCAAAGAGTAATTTAAATATTTCATCGCCATGACATGATTTTAATTATATAAAATAAGGTCGTATACAAGTTTTGAAACGCCTACTTTTTTAAAAATTGCACACGCTTTCGTCTTACAATTAGATATGAATCTAAACTCCGAAATCAGGTTTAACTTCCACTTATGAACCAAGCATGACGACCCCAAACGAATCTATCATAAATGATTTCAATAAAACGAATTAATCGTCAAAGTTCATTGTACGAAATCGAAATCGTCGAAACAGAGTCGTATATTCAATAATCGTACTGTCCTGATTCGTACAAAATATGAACTTGATAATTAACATTTAGAAGAATACAATCAGCCAATTTAGGGAAAGTAGTGATAAGATACAGACAAACAACATGCCTTACAAAATAATTAATCAATATTCCAAGAAGAAGCATTAGTCAAGTTCTTTTTCTGAATGAACTAAGGCTTGAGTAAATGAGTAGACAATGCGTTCCGCTCTAATTTCAGTATTGATCAGAGAAGTAATATTTTTAGTAAAAGCTATAGGGGAGTGAAGGATAATCAGGGAATTACAGCGATTGGAAAGTTTTACAGTAATTTTTTCGGACTCAGAAGATATAAAAACTCGCGAAAAAAAAATCACGTTCTTCTATTTTATGAATCCCTTGAAAGATTTTCTTAATGCTCAATTCACAACTCTTGAAGGTATGCAATCATGAGTTGCAAGAGTTCACTTAAACATCACTCTTGGATGTTTTGTTAAAATTAATGCCTTTAATAAATTTTTGAATACATGTACGTTAGGATTTAAGAATTTATGAGGTCTGAGTTATGAGATGATGCGATGCTGGCGTTTGATTCGAAAACTCGCCACCAAAGTTGAAAAAGGGGGTAATAGTGATAATTATAACGTACAGTGTAAACGCACGCATTGGCCTGAAAAGCATCAAAAACTTGTCTGCAATTTCGCCAACAAATTGTGAATTCTCCCTCGTAATTCGACGATGCGGTTAATATTTTTTTCCATTTATAAGGGTCTAATGTGATCCTGGAACTCAGGCAACCATTAATGGCCAACCAAAAGTTTGTGATGCCGGCCAAAATGGGCTGGATATTTGAAAAATGTATATCGTCTACTGTAGACCAGAGTTCTGCATTGGGAGAACTCATCCGGACCCGCCGGACCTTAAATTCGCTAGTATATGCTGCCGAGCTGGCTGGCTAGCAGAGCAGTAGTCACATGCATGCATTTCGCGTCATTGACTAGAGCCAAAGGGTCGGATTCATCTCCTCCGGAATCGGAGCTGCGCGTGTTAGAAAAAGGGAAAATTCTCGAAGCGTCAAGTATCATGAAGATAGAACCTAGTCGTTTAGGAAAACTTTTATATTTCACAGAATAAAGTGAAAGCGCCTGATCACACGCTCCCCGCGTTAATGGGGGCCAACGTCAGCTGTGGCGATATCGCAAGATGTAGATATCTATATACATGAACAGGCATAAAATATTCCTTCAAAATTAGACATTCAAGACAGACGAACTGCAGTAAACGATCGGATAGGTAGCACTCCGCTCGTTATCACACATGGAATTTCATTTAGCTTAAAGAACTCAATCTTACACGAGGACTGAAATAAATGGAGTGTTCCCAAAACTCCAGAATCAGGTAGGGAATGTATGTACGGAAATGTATGTATCTACTTTTAAGAGATGCGGGATTATCGATTGCGCATGGAAGTTCGTACATGTCCGACTGGCGAGTACGAGGACATTTCAGCGACAACTGGGGGGACTCATCAGTGTATTCCAGTGATAGTGATAGCATGGGACAACACTCAGTATCATGGTTAGGTAGGTGCTCGGCAGTGAACTCCAGTTAAGTATGCCCGATGTAGGACAGCACTAGAGACTCTCTCACCCTTAAGTAATCCCGTGCAGGAATAAAAAGCAGATTTGTACACCTATCTAGAACCAAAGCTATCCTTCGTTAGTAATGACAGGTATTTATGAAAAAATAACCATAGAAGCTGATGATCGATGTATTCAAAAATTTCGTCTTTTCTCCTTGTACAGGTGAGATAACATTGGTGGCCTTGGGACCACTGACCAACGTGGCACTGGCTACCAGAATGGATCCAAACTTCTTAGACAAACTGAGGCGGCTGGTGGTTTTAGGCGGCAGTGTGAGAGGTAAGTATACTAATGAGACACAGGACCCGGCATCCCATAGTATGCCAGTGGTTTCTTTCATCTATTAGCATAAGGTATTTCTAGACAATTCGGTAGAAACTGCAGCAGCAATAATAATATACTGAATAGAAACTTTTGCAGTTCATGGATTTTCAAATAAAATTTATTCATACATACATACCAATCACGCCGTTCCCTTCCGGGGTAGGCAGTCACAAACTTTCACTCATAAATACACATTTGTAAACCTAACTCTGCTTCAATAAGTTCCTCCACACTGAACTATCCTTGCTAACTTCTTTTGCCTCATTTACCCCCATACACTGCTTCATACACGCCCTCCTGTTTTTAAGACAAATATTCCTCCTCCTAAAAATTTCCTCAATCACATTCGGGTAAATAAATTTAAAAAAAAATGGATAAAAGACGGATCTCCTTACAGATAGGTGATAGAAACATAACTTAGATTTCCAAATTTCCCTCCCAATGACCGTATCGTCCTCTGTTATTACCATTTGAGCATAAAATACATTAACTAAAGCTCAGGAATAAAGTCTCCTCAGAAAGTCAATGGTAATTAACGATGAAGATTCGATCATTTGGAGAAAAATTAGGAAAGTTATGACAAGGAAAATATCCACTAAACAAATCTGTTAAGACTTCCACCGGATTTTGAGGTTTCCTTTCTGTTGACGGGAATTTCGATCTCGTGATCAAAGCGCTTTTCTTGGTTTGGTCTTATCAAGAGAATGGTTGAGAATCGAATAACAACACAGATTTATGATTGAGGAGTGAATGGTGTCAGAAAAAGGGGAGTCATGGGTCACTGCGGTGGAAGAAGGTGTTTAGAAGATGAGTACAGAACAAGAGTGCGTGGGTAACGCAGTGGTGACAGGAGTAATTTATTTATTTATTTATCCTCACTATCCCGAATACAGCCCAATGGGCCAATTTACGTCGGATAAATAACAGTAGCAACGGACACGACACGAACACCCATGTCCTGGGCAGATGATATTCTACCCAGGCGGGACTCGAACCCGCGACCCTCGGATTAGCAGGCGAGGACTATACCCCGCTGCCACCGGGACCGACCTACGGGGCCGGGGCCGTAATGGAGGTGAGGACGGTTTTCCGCTAAACGCAAAATCATATATTTCTCATCGTTAAACGAGTTGCCGAGTACAATATTCGAGAAAAAATATTCTGCAATATAATTTCAACTAATTTTTACCACTGATAGTTCTAATCATAAGATAAGTCCTTCCATTTACGAGAAAAAATGACAATTTTTGGGTCACTTCAAGCACTTCCCATGTGGTGTGTTTCTACGCGTAAATGGTGGCACTAGAGTTAAACGTGGTCGAAGCATTTTTTTTTTACTTTAAGGTGGTTGGAGCGATTTTTGTTTATGCGCAGATTTGCGTGAAACTTTTTATACCTGTGATCATGCAATTAAATGCAATTTTAACATTATCCCGATGGCACTTCATGTTCATTTCGAAACAAGTCGATGGCATAGCTACAAACGCGAAAACATACGCTGGTATCTCTCTTATATATACCCTTTTCCCCAATATATAAGAGAGTTCCCGACCTTCGGTTGCCCTGATTATGATACTATGTATTGAAACCCGGGTGGTGTTTTTGTGTTTTATTTTTGTAGTGAAGTAACAGTCACAATCAAATATGGCTGAGGCTTTGTTAATGAAGATCAACTGATGTAGTACACTCCACATTAGTAGGCGTATTACATAGCCATCATCAGGCACAATTGGTCGTATTACCTGAAGATGGCAATGCAATGCGCCAAAACACGTTTCGTAATTTCATAACAAAGTGGACAGTACTATATCTGTTAATTTTCATTTTCCATAATGCTATCAGTATCCATATTGCAAATAAGATTAACCTTTACGTCACATAATATATATTTCTTGTCGCAAAAAGTGTTGCAAACAAATATCAGCGCGCCAAGCCGAGCCAATGGCAATATTGCAGTCACTACTCAAAAGACCGTCATATATGGAAACATGGTACTCGCCCAACAAAGTGGTTATAAATAAAACCACGTCTTCTTTTATTTTTTCCATCCTACTCAGAAAAATATTGATTACAGCCCATACATTGAATCTACAAAGCTAGGAAATAAGCCATTCAAATGGTTACATATCCTTCCTCTAACTTGTATATATATCTACTATGCAGTGATGTTCATTGAAGGATTGGCCCAAAGTTGAATGTTAGGTTAAATCATGATATTCATGATTATCTTACAAGAAGCAGACATGATTATGCAATGAGACAGCACAACCTTACTCTTTACAGCACAAGGTCTATCATGAGTTATATCATATATATTAAATTATCTAAATCTCTCAAAGATGAAAATGTACCCGGCAAGTTTAAAACTGATTCAAAAAGGTATCTTTTGGATTATTGTTTCAATTCCATTGATGAATACTGTAAAGATGCTTCCCTAATACTGTAATTTTGTATTGTAATATATGCTGCATGTGATTTATTTTGCTTTCCATGTAATCTTTCTGACAGGTCCTATATATGTGCATACATATCCTCTGTTCACAATAAATTTATTTATTTATTTAGTCCAATATTCGAGAAAAAACATTTTTAATACAACTAATTTTAGTAATTCCTTCTACGAAATGACGCCTGATATCGTCAAGTTTATTCGAGAAAGCTGTTCTACTACATCTCGCCAGACACGGTTGACCTTTCTTAGCTGTCATCGGGAAAGCACACGCGGCGAGAATTCTCGGAAGCAGAATGGAAACTTCACCAAAGGAGTATGTAGTCGTTTTTTAATGTGTTAGAGGAAAGAGAAAAGCGTTAAAGCAATGACCTCACTATACTTACACCGAGCATTCTTCATTAGATACAACACCGACGAAAAACTTGAGAAACGGAGAGGATAAAGCGTCACTTAGCTATAAAAATGTGAAATGTATCACTAATAAATTCAGGCTTCACTTTGTGGAACTTCTCCATATCGGAAATCAAAAACTTTTAAGTAATGGTCCACTAATATTTTTATTGTTTACAACCCGGGTTTCGTCACGTAATGACATCTTCAGGTACAAATATTATCCCACATGAGTATATATACAAAATCAGGTGCAGAGGAAGGCGGGGAAGGGAAGGGGGAGGAGAAGGAAAAACCGTTGGAGTATGGTGTAAGGGCCCCCGCGCACTGGTAACTTAAATCACCGGCAACTAAACAGTTTACTCACCCGTGAGTTGCCCGCCACCGCGCACTAGCGGTTGAATAGTTGCCTCTCAGCTCAGTTTACAATGGATCTCGGGGAAGCTACTTGTGTTGTTGCGCGCATTCTGAGACAGCGAAAAAATAAGCAAAGGAACAAAAAGTTTTGGGTACATCCAGTAATTACTTCCACACTTCTTGATGGGCAATTTATAAGCTGTTTGATAGATTGAAAGAACATCCAAATAAGTTCTTTAATTATTTTAGAATGAGCATAGAAACTTTTGATCAACTGCTGGTTACCCTTGGACCTCGAATAACTTACCAAAATACATCATTACGACAGGCTTTACCACCTCAAGAAAGATTGGCAGTGACTCTAAGGTAAGGAAAATATTAATACCACTAATAGTTTCAATTATTTATTGCAAAAGAAATGGAAATACGTTTTTATTGCTTTATATGAGTAGTAATTGCAGTACTCCGAAAAGCGCTCGGAACAAGGGCCGTCAAGCAACTCAACAGTTGACAGTGCGCAGGGTTGGGCAAAAACCTACGTGGTCTATTCCTGCCGGCAACAGTTTACTCACCCTCAGAACAGGTTCGGACGCAATTATTTAGTTGCGGCAACTAAAAAGTCGCCCGTGCGCGGGGCCACAGTCAATACCGTGTGTTTCATTGGAACTTCTTCAAAGTAACTAATAGTTGCTTTGAAGTAAGTAATATGTAGTTGCTTTGAAAAAATTGCCAGTGCGCGGGGGCCCTAATGGGTAAGGGGCAGGTAGGGAGAGGTCGGGGAGGGGGGGAAGCGTTGGGCTGATTGGAGAAAATTTGATCACATGTGAAAAAAATATGATCATATGTGAAAATATGATCATATGTGAAATGTATCATTTTTTTAATGGTTTCAGCTGGAATAATCGAATATTTTCATGTTTGAAACATTGGAAATAAGAATAAAACTTAATTACTGAAAACTTTGTTCATTGAAGGTATTGGAAACGTGCTCCCCGGAGTTGAATTCAACTTGTACTACGATCCACATGCAGCTAGCATCGTCTTCAACACGACCAACAAGCCCATCTGTCTCTTTCCTTGGGAAGCTGCGCTGGACTCACAATTGACAGCGGTGAGCACAATGGTTTGACTCGAAAGAATATCTTTCACATGGCCTTCCAATTATTCGATTCCCCGCTAGAGGAAAAATCCCCTTGAGGAGGTCAAATAAAGCCTTAAAGTGTTTTCATATTGCAGTATTCAAATTTCTCTAAAAATATATTTGAGACAGTGACAAGAGGAGTCAAACCTTATGTCTAGACTGGAAGGTTTTATGAGTAATTGAGACAGGTATAATTACCATAAATAGCAAATAATGGATTAATAATGAAATTTTCATTGAATAATTTGATTAATGAACTCAGTAATGATAGATAAAATTTCCATTCAGAGGTACTTTCACATTTATTGGAAAAAAATTCTGAAACGATAATCTGGGTAAGGAGAAGAACTATTCAAAACAATATCTTTGGATTACCGTTGAAGTTTTGTACTGCCAAAATTGTTATGTTCCGTTCAACACTAATAATGTTTGGTTGCATTAAGGATTATACGACAATTGCATTCATTGAGAGTGATCCCAAAAAAATATCAGCATCATTGTTTATGGTTTAAAAGCTGCCGCTTGCATTTACGCATCACCCTATAATTGATGTCCTTCTATACTATGACTTTAAAAGCCATAATATTTGATTGGTCTCGATTCTATCTAAAATGCCAACCATCCCATGAGTAACGTCATGTAGGTATGCACATACTACACGGCAGGAGTAGTAAACATAAAATCTTCAGATACAGTTAAATATCTTGGAATTAACTTAACTTCAGAGACCTCGCTGGGAAAACACATACAAAACACATGCGGCTCAGCATTAAAGAAACTTGGCTTTGTTAATTAAGCGTATAATAGGAAGGTTCCCGAATGAAAAAGTAAAAGAGAGACGATGCTTCGCTCTGGTTAGGCCACACCTCGAATACGCGCGAGCATTTGGGATCCCGATCATAAAGATTCAACCAAAGAAAAGCTCCGCGCATCGTTAAAACCTGCTATCAACGAACATATAGCGTTTCACAGCTTTTTGAGGGATTAAGGTGGGAGCCTCTAAAGACTCGGAGGCTGCACGCTAGGCTTAGGCTGCTTGAGATATTCAGAACTGGTGATTCAGAGCGGCACTGAGAATATTATCATGACGCCTCAGTACTTCTATAGCTCTGCCAGAAGCGATAAAATAGGAGAGATACATTGCCGAACTGATAGATACAAAATCTCGTTATTTTCGCGCACAATAGGCGACCACAGTAAAAACTGAGCTCAACTAAATACACTCCCATAATACACGCCACCATTTCACCTCTCAAAACCTTATCCCTTACATCTTTCGACGATGTCCTAAAACCCCCTGCCACACGCCAATGCGGCGGATGGCAGGGTAGTATGTAGATGTATGAAACATGCAAAAATCAACGCAACGATCAAAGCTATGACAAAAATTTTCTCACTTGTGCCCTCTGAATGACAAATTCAGAAGACCGGTTTCTCCAGTTATGCTTTAATTTGTGGGTGCAGAATATTGTACAAGTACCCAATCCAAATAGAGATGCGAGAAAAGTTAGTTGACATGTGATTCACTGCTCATAAATTTACACTTCCCTACTTTCTCCAATGACCGTTTCAATGAAATGTTCCATGGCTGGAGGAGTTAAAAATCTTTCATCCCTACTTTATGAATACAGTAAGTCCTCGATTTACGTCGGAGATGCGTGTTGAAGAAGAGCGACGTGAGTCGAAACAACGTAAAACGGATCCAGAACTTGCCTTAATTTCCAAATTCGTTTTTTGCCTTTATCCAGGAAAAAATAGCTATTTCAGATAGGATGATTATGTCTCAGTTATCAAAAAAAGCAAGCATATACGCATACGGTCTACTTTATTAGTATTAAATAGGAAAAAAATTTCCGTCAACCCTTGTCAGCATGGACGTAATATCGAATCAGACGTAAATCGAAACGACACATACTGAGGATTTACTGTGCCGTATCATCAAATCGGTGGCCTTATCGAGCATGCCATCATATGTAGAGCCCGTATCGATGGTTGGGATCGTAGTTCTTCATTGCGTCGAGTAAAGTTCACAACAAAATATAAATAACGCACCTTATCGAAGGCGTTATTGCCTGGCCAATACCATAGAGTTTTAATTAACAAATTAAATGCCAAGAATATGGATCAACTTTGGTGAAAACCCTTGCAAAAAGGTGACCTCGGAAGAAATAACACATCTAATCATGTTCCTAATTGGTCCAAACACCCCTCTAAAAACGCGAGGAGTTATACATGAGAGAAATTCACCAAAAATGGGCTTCAAGAGTTTGAAAATCACGTTCTAAGGGATAGAGCAATTTACCCAGAGGGGGATTCAGGTCGGATGAGGCCCCGGCAGAAGAAAATATTGGGCCCCTAGGAAAAAAAAGGGAAAATAAAAATACATATTTTCCCCTTTTTAGCAGGAGAACATTCGTTAGGGCAAAATAGTAAATGCTATTCTATAGTTCCGATGAATGTAAGCATATCCGCGTGGGACTTACGCAGGGTAGAGAGTGTAAGGAGAAATATATAGGTAGTAAGTAGCGTAGCAATGAAACATCGAAAATAAGCGAATTTAAATGTACAATCAGGTTTTACCCTCCATCGTAAATTGTATATACGTAGTCAAAATACCCCGATGAGCCCGTCGCTACCCAAGTGGCCATCCAATATTGGGCCATTGTCGGCCCAATATTGTTTGCCGATGAGCAATATTGTACAAATGCCGAAATGATAACATTTTACAGTATTTAGCCAATATTGGTTTCATCTCGTTAGCCAATATTAGCTTGATATTGTTTGCCAAGATTCATCCTATAGGCCACATAAATTGAAGTTAAGCATTAATTCAAATTTAAATGGTCAAAAAGCTGCCCTAATGGAGTATCATGGCTCCTTTAATTGGACCAATGTTGGCTAAATAACGGCAATACCGGGCCGATGTTGTCAATGTAGAGCCAATATTGGACCAATATTCAGCCATTATTCATGGCTGCTAGGGTGAATCCGACTCTTCATATACCTGGGATTTGCTATTAATGGTGGATCTCGTGGATTTCTCAACCTGGATCCAGTACCCAACACACTGCAGCCGAGTGCTGTCTGCCTCCATTTGTATTAAGATAAATTGATAGTAAAAATCGGAACGACAAAGGCCCGAATTTCCCATGCTAGCTTCTAGGTTGCTCTTAGGGGTACTGATTACCAAGTATTAATCTCAACGACATGTAAAAAATTAACTTGAAGGAATCAATCTTCATCCATATTTCGGCAGAGGTTTTCCTGCAGAGGAACTAATTATTCCTGGAACATATATTCATTTCTGGACACAGTCATCAACGTAGAAGAGTTCTAATTATATAACCTGATTAGCAGGAAGGGATTGAGAGAAACAAAATGGGATGGAGAGAACTCAAGCCTTTGATCAATGTCATAACACCCTATCCACTGTGCTATCATACCATCAAACTTGTATTGCAGCTCACATCAGTCGCTCGTAGAACTGCCATTGTATATACCAACAATATCAACTTATGAATTGCTAACTAAGCATCGAATGGGATAAAATTTCAATTCAGTAGATCTAATGCCTTCCTTGTTTATTCCTCATACCATAAAAGACATACCGGCCCGGCACTTTTGATTACCTTGTGACATTTAAATTAGCTTCAAAGTTTTTCTTTGAGAAGAATCACGCTATTTATTAAAATTTACTATTTTAAACTGCTACCGTCACATCTGTCGTCTTATGTGACCAACTCGAAATACAGGCCAACACACACTCATTTTATGCGCAATGGTGAACGCATATTCATTAATTGTGCCATTCAATCTATCGTGTTCAAGGAAAATGAACAAATGAGGATTGAGTTCGCTGAATAGTATTTAGGAGAACACGCCGTAAAATATTATAAACCTACTGATTTTGCGCATCGCAATCCGCGCCTCATTATGACCTTGTTGGTTCCTCCTTAACATCATTCATCTTTAACCATCAGACAATATCATGGGGATTTTCGGTAAATATCTACTTTTCGATGGCATCAAAGGAGGAAATCACAAGCAAATGCAATCGCAAACTAAATGCTCAGGTAGAGAGCACAATTGAAGGGTGTAATGTCGTAAGCTGAAAACATAGCCATTTTACCTCATCCTCTGAACCAGAAGAATACCTATTTTCTTTTCCATAACCGATTTCATCCAGGAGCAGAAAAGCAATAAATCTATGTTAAAATGTATTGATACTAGCTTGTATTCTTCTCTATTTCAGGACTGGAGAAAGAACGTATTAGGAAAAGTCGATGATCCACGAGTTTCCCTGCTGAACAAAACGGAACACATTGAAAATTTCACGAAAGAGTTTTGGCTGATTTCTGATGGATTTGCCACCGCTTCAGTCCTTCGTCCTGATATTATATTACCTCCGGTATCAGCTTCAGAATGTGGGAGCGGAAAATACTACATTACCGTAGAAACAGATGGGCTCAACACGAAAGGTGTAGTAATAGTTGACTATAAGAACAGTTCAATGAAAATGGCTAATGCGGAAATCGCTGATCGTATAGACCGAGAGAAATTTAAAGAACTGATGATAAGTAGCGTAAATAGCTAGGAATGATTATTATTCAAAATTCAAAGTTTTTATTTAGTGAAAGAGAAACTGTGAACATACCTCTCCTCAAACTTAGATGTACCCGAGGAATAGGGGGCTGGATTCTGCCGTAGGAAAGTATCCTCACATAACTCCATGAATACAGAGGCATTGAATTCACACTTAGTTTCACTCATTCTGGTCCTTTTTTATCCAATAGCAACAAATATTTAAAAAAAATATAAGTCGGTGGTTATAGAAATCTGCTAGCTTACGGCAGAGCCTTCTCTAACTGGCGCCAATTTAACGAAAGAGCCAATCACATTCATTTGATAAAGCGCCGCAACGGCCGCAACCTTAAAGGCATAAAAATAAAAATATCTTCTTTAAATGTAAAAATATAAATTTATAAAATATATATGCGATAGTACTGCTGCAGGGAATTATTTAGCCTTTCCAATCAATTTTATTTTCAAAACACCAGCTGACATTGCGCATCGCGAGAGCGCGCAAGGTAAACAAAATAAAATGAAACACGAATTTTTGAAGTGAGCGGGAACAAGCGAAAAAAATTGTATTTTCGGCTCCGTTTGGCGAAGTAATTCTGGAAATGCATTTCAATTAACTCAAGAATGTTTGGAGCTAACAATTTGGAACGTTTTTGTCGAATTTCCTGTTGTGTCAAACTTTCATTTCGTAGATTGCTCTGCGCTGCGCCCTTTGTGAATTCTTGTCCAATAAGTATAAAATCAAGGAAAATATCCAATACCTGGTAAGTTGGAGGTGTTTCGCATACAGATTTATTTATCCTTGTTTGAAATAAGTTTTTTTATTCGCCCCTCGATTTTCTCCCAATGAGTATTCGCCCCGTAATCGTTTCTTTACTTTCGGTTTATTTACATAAGAATTCGATATAACTTGTCGCGAAACTTGAGAAATATTTACTCTCTTATTAAACTTAAACCTACAAAAATCTTATAACTATTGATTTCGAGGTGTGGAACGGACGATAGTTGGCAAGGTAATGATTATACATTTGTATATTCATGGGCAAGATGATGATTACTAAAATAATCTGCCCCCAAACTTACCGTAGGAGGTCTCAGGCAACATTCTCGATGATTGTTGATTTACGAATAGATACAGGGTGGACGTAAGTAGTCCTTTTTTATTATTGGTTACAGCAACCTGGCTGCCCATCCTATGAGTAAATTTTCCGAGGTATGTTCATTCTGAGCCGGCATTTTTTTCTGTGATTAGTTTTTCCAAGAGCTAAAATGTTTATTAATAGCCAACACTATTATCGCTATTGCATCATGTTCCCAGTTCTGTGTCATCCAATCTATGGTGATAATACATGGCTATTTGATTCCTTGTTAAAGATGCAGTATTGTATCCTTACTTTATTTGGCCTATTGGAAGGTTGTTATAGATGATATTTCAACAATTTTTTGTATTTTTTTGCCATTTTTGCTGAATAAATAGTTTTGCTTATTTTACCTCTTATTTATTGATTTGTTTATTCCTCTTAGGTTAAGATTCTTCTTGTGACAGCCACTATTTCACACTAGTTGCCTGAAATTTGTTAAAATAAAAAAAATGGCTCCTCCAAATATGGTGTTGGTGGACTTGGATGCTGGATCAGATGATGCACATGCATTGCTCATGCTGGTGGCTGCGGATAAGCGAGAAGAAATTAAGCTCATGGGAGTAACATGTGTTAACGGAAACACCTCATTAAAGAATGTGTGTGTGAATGTTTTGCGGATATTAAGGAGTGTTGACCGACTTGATGTAAGATGTGGCATCAGTATTATCCTAATAGATTATTAGAGTTAGTATTAATGTCAGAGGAAGCCAATGCAAATGGCTCTTGCTGTAAGAAAGAAGGGGTAGCATAAGGGAAAATGTCAGAAAATGACAAGTGGCTGGCAGATGTATCAAAACTACTTAATTCTCATGGGGATTTCATGACAATTAGCGTAACAGTACTCTCAGACACATACTGTAGATATTCAAGTACTATTATCACTGGCTATCTGATTATGGCTATCCTTCCCCGTGTTAGTCATTTCTCCTCTCATAGATCACATTATCCCCTAGTCTCCACTCTCCAGCATGTGAGAAATGGGTATGAAGGGTTCTTGTCTGTTGTACATGACTCCATGAGGCAATGAACCTTGCGCATCCTATTGGTTCATTGGCTCTTCAAACATTCTGTTAATTACTTGATACTATTTTTATGAAAACAGAAATTGCTCATCCTAGTAATATGATGGCTGTGCCCCACAGTGTATGATGTTCTACTAAACTCTGAAGCCAGTAGTTGATGCTCCCTAAATTTACCATTCACTCAATATAACAATGGTGGTCAATGCCAACTCTTTAGTGACTGTGCAACCCGTTCATTTCAATCCAATACTTTAGAGTTAAGCATTCATGGAGACAGTTTTTATTCTTCAAATCTTAAAAATAGGGATGCAGCTTTTTTTACTTAAGAATATGAATTACTGTCATATGTTGGTATCAGAGAACGTAATATGAATGTGTTTAGTTGTTATACCAGCATGTTAAATCTTGACAATTGTAACTTAGGATATGACACTCCTACAACTGGATACCTGTGAATACTACATCCAGAATGCAAGCTCCTTTTGACTTGTCAAAGAAAGCAAGTGCAAATTCAGAAAAAAGGCTTATTGTGAAAAAATGTTTGACCTGAAATTATTTTTGTCCATAACTCTCACCATTTTGTAGGCACGTCATAGCATTGCACAAGCTTATGTATCCCCTCTTCATAAAATGGCTGTGATGTTAATCCAGTAACAACACGTTATTTGATCTCATCATCATTGTTGAAGCTCTTGCCACAGTACTCTATTTCAGGTGCAAAACAAGATGAAAGTCACTAGGAGCAAGGTCTGGGCTGTACCAAGGGTGGTTGAATTGTACTCAACAAAGTTTTGTAAAAGTTGTAGTGTCAGATGCACAGTGTGAGGGCGGGTTTTGTCATGAATCAAAACAATATCTCTGGGGAGCATCCCTCTGCACTTATTCTGAATTGCTCAGGGCATTTTTTTAGTGCATCACAGTAAATATTTGCATTGAATGTTTTAGCTTGTGGCAAAAACTCCTGCAGAACACCGTGTCTGTTCCCAAGCATGTTGCACATGATCTTTAAATTTGTCAAGATTCGCATTACTTTTTTCTTTGCTGCTGACGAAATGTGCCTCCATTTCAATAATAGTCATTTTGATGTAGGGGTCTCATAAGGTACCCAAGTCACATCCTCAGTCACTATACTGCCAAGGAAGTCATCAACTTCATGAAAAAATGCAAGTGCACTTCCCTGAGGCTTTTTTTTAAGTGGACTTTCCTGATGCCGACACATGTTCCTCAGTAAGTTTACGGCACCCAACTAGCTCTAAGTTTTTGAAAACCCAGTTTTTCATGAAGAAGTGATCTTCAAATTTGAAGAAATTACATAGAGAGAGCAGAAATTGTAAATCTTTGGTTTTCCTTGATATTTTCTTCAACTGCATGTACCAGTTCATCACTAGTCGAAGATGGACACCCACTTCTTTTGGCATGGTACCCATTATCACGTCCTTCATTGAACTGTCTCACCCACCTCTTTTACCATGGCTTCACTTATCACATGTCCTCGTACTCCTCACAGATCTATTGATGAATGTGGACTGGTTTTATGTTCTTCACATTGAGGAAATGAATTACAGACCTTATCTCACAGACAGCAGGATTTTTAAATTTATTCATAACTGGCAAAGTTACCCGTTGAAATTCAATGGGGGATGAAAGAAAGACAAGGCATATAGGTTGGAGTTGCTCATGAAGTGTATTTTTTTTCCTAGGCAAATCAGCTATAATTTTAGTTTTATTTTTTAATCCAGCAGATGAAAACCGCATTACATTATGTTTACTGAGTTTCAAAATTCTTTTGTAGTAACATACGGAAACTAAACTACAGGCTATTTGCATTCCAGAGGCTTTCCGCATCAATATAACATCGTGGCATTCTCCTGTTTTACATTGCTCCAACTTAAATTGGTCCACTTAAAATGAAATTTGCCAATTTTAGGCAAAAATATCCCTGAAAATATCGTAATCAGCAGCATTTCAGTATACAGCCTACATTTCCACTGTAATACCAATCTCTAGATATAAAACCCAGCTGCCATTGTAAAGGTCCCATTTCCTGTCTAAAGCTAATGCTTATTCCATGTTTACCAAGGAAATATCCTATTGTTGACAGAAATAAAATTCATGATTTTTACATTAAAACGTGATTTCTAGGGACATGTTATTCGTATAAGAAAGTTGAATGAAAAAATAAGAAACTGCAATCTATTATCCATCATTTGGTGAAAACAATAGCCTTCTATCTTTAGTAGAACAAATTAAAATATGCAAAAAGAGAAACCTCTGCACTTGAACCAAAATATTTAGACTTGAGTTTTTCAACACATAAGACACCAGACGGCCCAATACGCTGCCCAAGGGCCTTCCTTATAGTCCCAATTTCCTTAAAAAAGCTTTACTGGATCAGTAAAGTAACCATGCGTGAAAATTTCACTAAAATCGGTTCACTCGTACAATACCTATGAGGCTTTTAAGAAGGCATTCTTTAGGAACCTTGGGCCCTCTGGGGCCCCAGTGTGACTTACGACCCCATGATTGTTGTACATTCAGTATAGGTATATTTTACGTGTTTCTAATACAGGCAAGATTTATCTTCCAGGGCCAATTTTTGGCGATGAAAGGGCCCACTTGAAGGCCTTCTAGGGCCCCAAGGCCCTTGTTCTATAGCCTATGTGTGAACCAGATATATCAAGTATCTTCCCGCCAAATTTTGTTTCAATCGATTCAGTGGTTTATGATTGATTGAGTGACAGACAGACGGACACCACTAGATTTTTATATAATAGTAAGATTTCAAACAAGCACCACAAAGCGAAGACAACAATTAGCCAACTCATAATGGTTGTATCTCTTTAATATGTTAGGGTAAGTACTGTACATGTGCACAACTTTGATTGCAGCTCTGCGGTTGCAAGAAATACAAGTGGAACTTACTTTCTGGATGTACTTTTTATGTAAGGTTTCACCTACTCTTATGGACTACTTCATTGCTAGTCTCTGACCAATATGGTCTTCATTAGTAGTCAGGGACTTCTTGCAACTTTTTACAGGAATAGTCTCTGACTAGAGGATGACTACTCAGTAATCAGTCTGTGGCCGCTGGTGACTACTACCACTGATTGTGCTATTTGATAACTAATAGTACTAATAATTAATTGTCCCCTGACAGTAGCCTTCCTCTTTCTTGTGTGAATCAAGATATTTTACTGTCTTGTGGTACAATAAATACTGAATAAGGGAATACTGTATCACTGAGCTGGCCACAGAGGGATGTCCCCTGGACTGGAATTATTGATAACCAAATATGATCTCATTTTATGTACTTGAGAAAGACCTTTCAAAGCAGGTATACTGCAAGTACCACAGTTTTTGTTTTATTTTGTAAATTTTTGTATCAAAAGACATGGCAATACTTAAATATTATAATCGTTGTTTTCCCAGATTTGAATGCATGTAACAACAGTTGTATAGAGTTTCAAATTACTCTGCTAGAAGATTTGTGATTTTTTTAAAAAATTACATGATCATAGTAGCTTTCAAAGTTTTCCTCCAATTAACAATATTTACAGATTCCTGTATTTAGTGGTGCTGCAGATCCACTTATTTTACCAAACCCTGGTGCCCCTGTTGTCCCTTTACCTGGTTTCCATGGATCAGATGGTTTTGGGGATCTCAACCTACCTGATCCTCCAGATAGAAGTTTGGTGAAATCAGAAAATGCCATATGTGCTCTCCATAGAATCGTGTCGGAGAATCCAGGTTTGTTCATCCAATTGTTCTCAAATTCTCCATACCATTCCCTCTAGATTATGATTATGTGAATAAGGCAATCACTGTTGAATATTTGTGCATTGTTTTGTGCATCATTTTGTACAGCAAGTGACAAGGCCAGGCTTCTGTGTTTCTTTGCAGAATGGGGTGCATGTTGAGCAGAAGCTGAGGGTGGAGGAGAGAAAATTTCTTAAATTAGGAGAAATTTATTGTTTTAAGGTAGTTTGAGCACCTCTGAAACTATTGCTGAAAGTACTCTGGTTCCCAGTTCTATAATGTCTGGTCAGCATTTTCTCACTACGACAATAATAATAATAATTTTATTGATCCAGGAGCCTGGTACAGCTGTAGATCTCGTCAAGATTACAATGTGTTCAGAAAAATAATCAATAAAAGAAAATTACTGAGTAACAGATGACACAGTTCATACATCAACAATCTTAACACTGAGGAACTAATTAAGTGAATAAAAAGGGTTTTGTAGAAACCAAGAGTGCATCTTTGATTTAAACATATATAGACGTGCAATTTGAATACTCACAGGAGGTTTATTAAAACATTTCTTTCCCATCACCAGATAACTGTCAGCTGACTTTCTCAGTCCATGAGAAACAGTTTCCATCTGGTTCTTCTTTTCTGTGACATGCTATGCATCTAGTGTGGGGTATATATTCTATACCAGTTCTACATTAAATCAGTTCTTGGGAATAGCATATCTAATAGTGCCCAACAATGACTTATTAATTCTCCAGTAGTTTTGTCGCTCCTCTTAAGTTTCCACAAGACTCGGACATCCAAGACTCAATCCATGTCTGTGTGATCCTAACGATATCATTTTGCACAATGTACAATGCATAAACCCTCTGTTAACATCAAATTGATGTTAAAGCTAAGCTATCTGACGGTTAGTGTTAACCTGACATAAAATGAGTCCTAAAAATCTCAAGACTCGATGCTTTGGTGGAAGAGCAGTTTTACTCCACAGAGTCAAAACATAACTAATTTATTAATATTGTGTCTGATTGGATTAAAACTTTCAAAATGGGTGTCAACGCAAGAATACTTGAATCTATAGATTTACTATGAAAATGAATTTACTGTGGAAAATGTAGAATATAGTTTTTTAGTGGAAAATATCCCAAGAAGTGAGAACTGTAAAGACTTATTAGTTAATCATCCAGCCAACTTGGTGATATCACCTAGATTGAGGATATCTTATTGAAGATATGGTTGGAAATTCTTTTGAAGCTCTCCTCTGGGTATTGTGGAACCTTAAGAGGAGCGACAACACACTGGAGAATGAAGAAGTCATTGTTGGGCACTATTGGATATGCTATTCTGAATAACTGATTGATTTTATGTGGAACTGGTATAGAATATATACCTCACACTAGACGCATAACATGTCACAGAAAAGAAGAACCAGATAGATTGGGTGCACCCTTGGGCACAATAGGTTTATGAAAAACATAATTGAAGGAGAAATAGTGGGAAAAGTCCCCAGAGGAAGACTGCATTAATACCTAGACCAAATCAAGGGGAAAGTACATAGGAAGACATACTGGAAAGTAAGGGAAGTATCATTCAATAGGAAAGGATGGAGGGCTATAGTCAAGCAGTGCTGGTCTTTGAGCCATCTTAGAACTGAACGACCAAGGATGATTCTCCACACTATTTTCTTTGTTGTTTTTGGTTGATTTTCATGAAAAACACAATGCACATCCCTTGATTTATTGGTATAATATCTAATGCTTAAGTAAGTAACATGGTCAAAATTCAATTCTGAGGAACGTAGTCACTTTTCTTATAACCGTGGAATGGAGGACCCTACTCTATTATACAACAAGAAATTGTGTGTATTCCAACCTCTATGTGAAAGGTTGGGCCATAAAATTTGGTGTGGAACTGGAAGAGGAATGAAGATGACTGAAACTTTCTGGAATATTTTCCCCCTGAGTTGCCTGAGAAAATTGATAAATATGTCTATGTTCCCTGCAGCGGTAGGGTTTAGAAATAACCTCAGTTTAATATCTTTTACTGAAAAACTCATTTTCATCCTATTGATTTCTCAGGTAACATATCCTCTTGATTTCAATCTGAAAATGAATCTTAGCATGCTGTAAAGCTCCCTGAGCTACAGAATATTACTAAGTAAGCTGAAGGCCTATGTTTCTCTAGCACTGAAAGATGGTATAAATGTAACAAGTTAGTACTACCACATTAAATTCCAAACTCCAACTTAAATTAAGACCAAGTATTTGATTTTCTTGTATACTATTTAAATGTAGTGGAAACTGTTCTCACATGATGATTTTATTTTAGGCCAGGTGACACTGGTGTGTTTGGGGCCTCTAACCAATGTTGCACTTGCCATAAAGACTTATCCTGATCTTTCAAGCAAAGTGAAAGATATTTATATAATGGGAGGAAACTCATCAGGTATTAATTTCTGTCTCATTGAATATTTTCTCTGTAATGTTAACACCACTACTCACAGATTGCTCTGCCAAGATATGAGAATGTATGGGTGAACCTGTGATTTAATATGAATAAGTAATGAGACATACAATTGAGCAATTAATGGGCTTGATGAGTGAAATATCTACATTCTTTCTAATGAATGTCTCATTTCCATTGACTTATTGCAATTTTGTGTGCATGCATTCTTCTGTGTATGATTTTATTTATTTCCGTTTTGTGTAAAATTTCCGTTTTGTAATTCAAGGGGAACTTAAGGTCTTAAGTTCCCCTTAAGAACTCAAAACTGAAGAGTATGTACAACACCTTTATATGGCTGGTGACCTAACACCCCCTGCCACACGCCCATGTGGCGGCTCGCAGGGTATTATGTAGATGTAGATAACTGAAGATACAATTTAGGCACCCTGGAAAATCCTGATCATTACCGTTACAGAAATATGTATTTGTCCCATGTTAACAGTTTAGTAAACTTAATGCTCATTAGAAATGAATTATAACTGTTGATGAAACCTGACTCGCACATAATCTTTTATGCAAAAGAAAATTAGAGGGATCCAGTTTTGAATATGTGATGCACATAGTGGTAGAATTAATTCTTCATATAGAAAGAAGTAACATGTTATGATTGCACCCTTATTGCTCTCATTCACCATGGTTTTGGAATAGTACATCATTTTCATTATCCTTGAAAGTGACATAGTATTCTGAAACCTGGTCTGATTAGAGCTGTTACATATGGAATCATACCAAGTTAGTTATTTCAATATGGAGAATATCAAAGGTTTCTGATGGGTAATGCCAGGGACAGTTTATTTTAATAGTACATTTAATTTTTACTGTGAAAAATTATCTTATTTTTTTCTAAGCTGTCTGTTGATCACATTGTTTATTCATAATCCCTTAGATTAGGTAATCACTATGGCATTAGCCTTCTAGATATGTTTGGATAGCTTTATGTACTGAAAAGACCAAGTTAGCAACGGTTTCTGTGGAATTTGGTGCCAGGTTGCTTATTTCCTTGAATCTGATTTATCACTGTTTTCTTGTGAAATAGGATTTGATGTGAAACTACATTATGTGCAATGGGAGATCACCTTCAAATTACTGTAATGATCGTTGGCCAGATAAATAAATATGGATGCTATTTTTAACTGACTAATGTAAACCTGAGATGTCCCAGTAAACATGCTGTTGTTGAATGTCCTATTGATTTTTTTTTGCCCCCGTGAGATTCACAGTGGAAGAGGATGCCTGGGTAGCTTAATTGGTTAGAGCACTCGGCGCAAAATCGAGGGATCTGGGTTCGATTCTCAGTCCTGGCGAGTGATTTTTTGACTGCGAATTCCACACAACTAGCGGGTGACTCCGTTGAAGTAACTACACGGCTAGTTCTGTGGTTCTTTGAAAGTGTCCAAAGTAAACACCTTTGTGTTTAAAGTTGAGCTTTACCGCATGGACTGCGGCACTTAGCACTCGCATACGGGTACCTCTGGTATCATATGCATGGTACCGGTGAGGACAACTTGCTCCTTAAAGCCCCCATGAGATTCACAGTGGAAGAGGACGCCTGGGTAGCTTAATTGATTGGAGCACTCTGCGTGAAATCGAGGGATCTGGGATCGATTCCCAGTCCTGGCGAATGATTTTTCCGCAGTGAATTTCACACAATCCTATAGAATTCTTATTTGAACTGAAGTTTGCTTGGCAATTATTGTAAATGTTTTTATTAGGGATGAGTCAATTCCACTTTTTTTCGATCCTGATTCCGATTCTTTCAAACCAATTCCCGATTCCATCGATTCTTATTCCTAGTAACAGGTGGGATACTGATATACCAGTAGCATACGACTGTTATTTAAATTCACGTATTGGCTGAAATAAAATGACTAAGACAAGTCGCTCAAAAAGTATATTTATTAACAAATAGCAAATATATCCGCAGCTTATTGAGGTAGATGGAAAGAACAATTTGATAGCCTACACCCAAAATTACTGAGATAAATATGATGTGATTAACCCTTTTGAGTGCCACCAATTTTTTGGTGGGTACTCCCAGAAGTGCCATGGGTATTTTGATATATTTGTAGGCCTTTATTCATAAAATTAGTATTTGTTTATTACGGCAAATTAATTATTATTTTTTACTATTTTTACATGATCATTCCTGTATTTGAAAGTGAATACTTTTTTCCTAATGAATATAAAAAAATTAATTTTTTTGTAATGACTCCTTGTTTTAACAGGTCTCCTCATAGATAACGATATATCGTCATTGGCACTTCTGGCACATTCTGCAAACGACGATATATCGTCGCATGGTACTCGAAGGGTTAATGAAATTTTATTTGAATATTTATCTATCTGGAATCGGAATCGACTTTAGGCGATCGATTCTCAACACTGATTCTAATCCTGAGAATTGGTGGAATCGAGAATCGACATTTGGAATCGACTCATCCTTAGTTTTTATTGTGAGTTAGGATGTACGTATCCATGATGATGTTAAGAAATTAACTTGTAAAAGTTAAATTCTCGACCATGATTTCATTTTGAAGTAGGGGCTTATGAAACTTGAATACATCATCCAAATGCAATTCATTCATTGCTGCCTGTTTTGGTTCTCTTACATAAGGTTTGGTGTTACATTTGTTTTATGAAGTCAAGGAAAAGGAACCATAAGAGGCTTTGGTAAGAAATATTTGCTCTATGAGAGATATACTTAACCTTCTAAGTCATGTTCTGCAAGTTAAAGAAATAGAAGGCTTTAATGCATGATGTTGATGGAAAAATTTGTACGTTAACTGAATGACAGAAATATTACATTGAGAAGAAGCATTTGGCATGAGCATTTCTAGTGATTCTAATTTTTTTCACTTATGTTACAGAAAAGTTAAATTTTCTTATCTAAAGTAGTAAAATTTTCATATTTACTTTGCTTTAGTTACAGGTTTACCTCAGACTACTTGCTAATTTTGTTTTTGCTTTTTTTCTTTATATTCATTATTTCTAGGCCTGGGGAACACAACTCCATCAGCTGAATTCAACTTTTTCCATGATCCTGAGGCTGCACACATAGTGTTAGAATGTGTAAAGAAGCCAGTGATTATTCTACCTTGGGAAGCCTGTCTCAACAAAGGCATAACATTGGTAAGGGATCATCATGGAATTGTTTAAATTCCCAAAACTGAGATCTCTTAATGAGCTAACGTATGCACTATTTGCCTGAGTCTTTTTTTTGCCTGAGAGGCAAATTCACTGTAGTAGACTCAAGTTTTAAGCTGCATGTTATGTATTTTTTTTATGGGTGCTTCGGACACTCTCTTCAACTTTCTCTCAGTTTGCGAAATATGAAAATTTGTTTGTGTCCGTCAGTGTTTGAAATGAACAGTGGTTGGTTTAAAAAAATATATTAATCACTATGGGGAGGAATTCACTCCTCTGATCCAGGTATGTGTTTTGCTCTGACAAAGCTTGGGACCAAAGAAAAGGCTTATTAATTAGGTAAGGTTCAATATAATACATGTGCCAATGAAAAAATAGATGCAATCAATTGATGCATGAAGATTTGTTCATATTTTGAACTAGAGGGCTGCATGACCATTTTTTCTTTGGCACAGCTCACCAGCCTTTGAGCCCAGTACAATAGACATGCATGATCAGTCTACTTAAGTCTCTTATGAAATTTTACCCAAATCATTTCTAAGAATAAGTGTATCTATGTTGTATGTGAATTGGAATGGGAAACTTATTCTCAGTGATGAAAAGAACTCAAGGTATTTTTTTCCACAGATTTTTTTTATTTATTTACAGCTTGTACCAATGCATAAGCATCATCTTCTGGTACCTAAAGAAGAAAGTTTTGTCTATTAAAAAATGCTGTATGAAAATGCCTATTGTTCTTTTCATCACTGAAAATTACTTTTCATGCAGTCATGCCTGAATTCATCAAGTTTGTGGCAAATTCACTGTAGTAGACTCAAGTTTTAAGCTGCATGTTATGTGTTTTTTTATGGGTGCTTTGGACACTCTCTTCAACTTTCTCTCAGTTTGCGAAATATGAAATTTTCTGAGTCAGACCTAGTGTCAGCCCTTGAGACTTGGAATAGGAAGTTTTTGGCTAAGGGGCCAAAGTCCAGCTCTTGCTGTCCTCTGTTATGAAATGCAGACTATATCCATGAAGGGTGAGTGGGTATTTCTTTCAATGATGACATTGGATGGACATGATGCTGATATTCCCTATTTACGATGGTATTGTGGATTTTCTTTTTGTTTGGAATATTCTGTAACTAATACAAAGTCAAAAAGAGCAACATTGAATTGAGTCTTGAGTGTTTTACCAGGGGGGTTGTGTTTGAACTATTTGAGATATTTCCAATCACAAAACTTTGGAGTAATTTGTAGAGATGGACCATTCTGAAAATTACTATGGTAATTTTTGAAAAATACCTCGGTATTGTATGTAATTTACCGCAGCTCCTGAAAATCACCGTAATTTTTGGTAATAATCACTTCCGTCTCAGATATTTTTCAATACATTATATTAAAAACATTATTTTTGATCAAGTCTATATTTTTTGACACAAACTGAATTATTAAGAAAGGTGCATCCAACTCATTTGTGGAATATTTTTACTTATGTAATATTTGTGAGGCTATCCTTCTAATGGTTTGAACAAAAACTTCTCATGCCAATAAAGAACGCTGATTTGCATGTGGGCTGTTGTTTGTTTTTAAATTTTCTATATTTATAATACCTTAATATAGCTATGGTAATGGTTTAAAATTTGTAAACGCATTGCTATTGGCTTTCCTTTTAAATCCTCTTATTATATATTAATTGCAGAAGATTAAAAATTATGGTGATTTTGAAAAATAACTGTAATTTACCATGGTAATTCACCTCAAATGAAAATTACAGTACTAATTTACTCATCTCTAAATATTACGCTTTCTTTCATAAATAGTTATACTGTTGTTAATTGCTGTAGTAATGTAACGTACTAATCATGGCACCATTGTAAAATTGAGTCCTTTCATGAGTTGCTTGTGGAAATATTGTGCATTCTCACTGTAGCATGTGATGTTCTTATCTCCTTCATTTTTATTTCATAAATACTTTTACTCTTGCAAAGCTTTGCTGGCCCCGTTTTCCACTACTGCATTATTACTCACAGTATATTTTTATTTCTATATAGGATTGGAGATTTAAGGTTTTGGGTGCCATTGAAAGCCCCCAAATGGAGCTGATGAATGCTGTAGAGAAAATTGTCTTTAAGGATTACCCTGAGTGGCTACCTTGCGATGCATTGGCAACTGCTGTTATGTTACGTCCCCACTGTGGCAAGGGAAAGTACTGTCACATGTCGGTGGAGTTAAGTGGTTGGAAAACAAGGGGTCAGTCTGTCATTGACTCCAAGCACGACAAGCCGAATGTTTATTTACTTGAAAAAGTCGACTTGGAAGTTTTTAAGGAGCTAATTATTTTGGCTATGGAGAAATATTAGTTTATTTTCTGAAATAGTCATTGTTTCGTTTATTGCTAAGTTGAACTGCCATGATTGTGGAAATATCCCTTAAAGTGCCCTTAAATGTTATTTGTTTTTATGACACAAAGCTGAGATGGGGTTGTTTTAGTTGTTTCACGTAGTGGAATTTTATGCTTTTAGGTTTGTTTCTCATGCTCATCACTTTTAATATTCTTTTATGCCATTAGGCTCTCTGTGTGTGCGTAGTGCTAGTCATTGTACGCATCGTGATAATAAAAAAAATCTGTTATTTTTTTTAGATTCTGAGTGTAATTTTCCTTTGTACTGTCGTTTTATTCATAGATATATTAGTGAAGGATTTAAATGTATATTCTGGGAATGCAGCAATATTTGTTGATCAGAGCAATAGTAGCTGTTACAGTCTTATTGTGGAACAAAAATGAGATATAAAAGCTTATCATGACTACTCATCATAGCGCTGATACATCTCACCTAAATCTCTACTTTTCCTCAATAAACGTATGTTACTTCAAACATTTCATGAGAGATTCACAAAGGCTACAATAAATGTAGCCATTTACAAATGGGTACTTCAGTGAAACAAGCCCGCTGGTAACAATGAGGATGGGATGTCATAGTCATTGTGAAGACTGTAAATCAATCACAGCACCAAAACAACTGTGATTTTGTCTTGGGTATGCTTTTGGACAAAAGCATTTTACATGTTTTCCAAGACGAGTCACTCTACCATAGACATGGCATTGACCTAGCCTAAAAATGAGAAAACTCACAAGCACAACTTAAGAGAGGCTATGAGAATCATTAAACACACCCAACTCCAGAACAAGTGGAGTAAACTTCACAGGTATGGATCAGAGACACGGAAGAATGTTTTACTCTGAGCTGTGATTCCATGGACCCCATCAAAGCACCATGTCATGACAAAAACCTCACGGTGAGAAAATCACTGGTTATCTGTACACCCCCTCTAGGGTAAAGTCTTCTGAAGAATATTACCGGGTGGAATTCCATTGAAGAATTTACCCTAAGCATTCACTGTTTAAGTTTTCTATCTTTTTCTTACACCCATCCAATTAATTAGTTTGACAACTTGGTGTTAGGACAAGGAGAAAATTATGTATTGTTGGCTGTGTTTATGTGCTTTCCCTCTCAGTCTATTTATCATATATCTTCTAGGTCTCTTACCCAAAATTTCATTGTGATGAAGTCCATGGAGCTCCCTCGTTATGTGCATTTCTGTTATTGGAACATACAAACCTCATTAAAACCTTAAGTACTCATTTTTGCATACCCTAGTTTTACGTACAGTGGAAGGGTAGACTTGTCCATGCAGAGGTGATGACTGCCTAAGTTGTCACCTTAGGGAGTTGTGCCAAATTAAGGTGTAAGAATCAGTTTTCATTGTATTGTAATGGTATGTCAACTAGAAAAATATTTGTTAATTCTTTACATTCCAAGAGCTTCTTATGTTGGTCTTTACCATGGAGAATTGCTGGCTTAGGAAATTTGGCAACTTAGCTGGCCTATTCACTAAGTATGCCTAACAGAGGTCTGAGAGCTGCTGAATATTTGAGAGCATAGGCTGTGTGTACTGTGTCCTAATTGTCTCTGGGAAAGGCACATGCTTAAGCAACTTTCTCTGAATAAAATTATTGCTGATAAATTGTGGCTTCGGATGTTGTAGATACACCACTGGGAGATCGCTGTGTTGTGCATGGGGCAGAAGAGGAAAAGGTGTCATGTTGGACCAGGGAAAATGCACTTCTCAGGTTTGAATCCTCTCTATTTCTAGTAGAATTCAGATAATAGCAATGTAAAACTATTTCACAAATGTGCAAGGTTTGCTTAATATGTTATGTAAATTTCGCCAGGTGATACAACGATTAAAAGTAGATGGAACATTTTTTTTTACCCTAATGTTATTTGGTATAACTCGGGGGGGTTATTTTCTCTCTATGAAAGAAGATGGAAATAAACTTCGAAAAATTTAAGTTTGTTCACTGCATACTACTAGTTTCACACATTCTCAGGTGCAATGTAAGGAAAGTTGGCCCATGACTTGTACTCATATTTGACCAGAGGTTAAACATTTTTATTGTTCCTAATGATGTCCTAACTGGTGAAAATGGCCATACTGTGTGAATAAAATGTGGTGGAATTTTGCGAAGTTAATTTTTACTTTATTTCAAATTTCTCCTTGTCTGCATCTATGTATAGTAATTTGAAGAGAACCTTATTTAATTTCAATCTCCTTACTGTCAGCTTAAATTCTACCTCATCACTCTACTCCTTTTTTTTCTCAACAGCTTAAATGTGAAACATTATTCGTTTCTACATACATATTTATATTGCCATATTTATTCTCAACTGAAAAGGGAAAACTGGAGTCTTATATAAAGAGCATTTTGGATTTTGTGAAGATTTTTTTATGGCAGGGTATGATTATTGTGGCTAGCCCATTATTTCTCTTTATGGAAAGGGCCAAAATTCAACAAAAAATTTCCCTTTTGCGTTGAACGTAAAACCGAGCAGGGTGGCCTAGTTAACCCGTCTTCTGGGGTAAAATGACAGGTGTTCAGAGGGAAAAGGCCTTATGCCTCACCCCTCCCCAATTAAAAATTTACAGTCGTTATCCTCCCCTCGTTATCTTTCTGTCCGTTGTCAATCTTAATGCTATTGCTTTACCGTCCTCCATGTTTTCCTTAGTATAATTTGCTCCATTACTTTCACAACACCACATTCTTTTCTTTCTCCCTTTTGTTTAGGGTTGAACCATCTAATAGGTTGGGTGACTGTCTTGTTATGTCGTGATTTTATGATCAAATGTAGCTTTACATAATGAAAAAGTAAAAGAGAGATGCTACTTCGTTCTGGTTAGGCCACACCTTGAATATGCCACAAGCATTTGGGACCCTGGTCATAAAGATTCAACCAAAAAGTTAATAAAATACAAATAAAAGCAGCACGCTTCATTCAAAACTGCTATGAGTGAACATATAGCGTCTCACAACTTTTAGAGGGATTAAGGTGGAAGCCCCTCGAGACTACACACTAGGTTTAGCTTGATTGAGAAATTCAGAACATGTGTTTCAGAGCTACACAGAGAATATTATCATGATGCCTCACTACATCTCTAGGTCTGACGGAAGTGATAAAATAAGAGAGATACACTGCTGAATAGATAGGTACAAAAAGTCGTTCTTCCCACACACAATTAGCGACCACAATATAAACTGAGCTCCACTCAATACACTCCCACAATTCAGGTCACCATTTCAGCTCCAAAAGTTTATCCCTTACATCTTTACACAGCTGGTGACCTATCACCCCCTGCCACACGCCCGGCGGCTCATAGGGTAGTTTGTAGATATAGATGTAGAAATGTTTCATAAAAATTGCCATGAAGATAGATGAGCCAGGACTGGGAATCAAACCTTTGGCTTGATGGGCCAATAGCCCACAGAATACTACGCCATCCAGGCTTTATTAATGCAGTACATCTAGTCCCTAGGTGGACTAGTGGTCAGGTCCCGATTTTTTTCATGGCAATGTCTACGAATTTTCGGTAAGCTTGATTGTCTTCACAATTTTTTCATTTGAAAATCGACTTGGCCTATTCTTGGTAACCGTACCGAAGCTTTAATATGGATTAATTGATCGAGTATTTGGAAAGGTGCATGGAAACTGCGATCATTTTGCTGTTAAGATAAGGTTTCTTCGTGAATCGGTCTGAGGGTTATTATGACAGGACGACTTCCTGGATTGGAGATATGGTGGAACCCCCGCACCACTGGAAGTCGAACCAGGGCCGTCGGGATGGAAAGCCAGAACTAGCCACCTGCCCGAACCAAACACAGCGAGAATCATCTATTAAGTAATGAGATAGCGTCGAACTGATTATAAATGGCATATGTAGAATGTCTGAGAAACGACTTAAGCAGGAAAAACCAGTGGTTCCACAGCTGCTAGCTTTCCTCTAAAATTTGTCTGATACTGTGATTCTTATAGAAGTGTATGTTTTGCCGCATTGTATGTATGTGTGTGGATCCTTCTGACAAGCCATGTGGCTTAGTGTTTGTTTACTTATAATTTTTAAAAAAATTTCAGAAAAAGTACACTGGCATTACCCTAAAATACACTTTCTCGGAAAAAATTTTTGAGAGGTGTGCGACGCAAGCGGATATTTACCGCTGCATGTACTGAAGGTCATTCGTAACGACTGACTTGACGACTTGGCTGTCCTCGGCCCTCAAACTTCTATCTTGCGCTCCAGCGTCTCCCGAACTGAATATTGAACCAACAAGGCGTTGCGCAATACACAAAATTATTTCAAAATTGAAATTAAAACGCAAATATAACATATAAACTCTCACTTGATATCAAATGAATTTGAAAAATGACAACCAGCCAAATGAAACGGTACAGTTGCCTGAATCCACGAGATGAAAATTTATAAAACTCGTCAATCAACAAAACTCGCGTCAGTAAAACAGGATTATTAAGGAAGAGATTAAATTGAGACTTTCCTTAAGAGACGAAAATAAAGGTTGTTTGATGCCCTTCCTTTCCATCTTTGATTGATGTTTGATTTGGTCTTCTTTCGCTAAAGATTCGGAATTTCATTTCAATAGCCCGCAGTAAATAAACGTCCTCACCAATTTGATACTTGCCATCCGTATGTGTCTAAAATCCACCAAACTGCTAGCGGGGGATTATTACGCCGAAGGAAATTCCCGCTAGGAGCCCCTGAATGAAATACGTTTCCGAAAGCTCGTGTGAAATATGTTTCCGTATCCTGTTCATGGCTCATATGTTATCGTGTATGAGGTAATATCTTCAAGAATACTAAAGCCATAGCTTGTGCACAAGTATCAACTCAAAGCAAATAGCTGCTACAGTGAAGTACAACTTGGGAGCTAGTAAACCACTTAATTTGAAGCCCCGGGGCAATATCGTATCAAAAGATTCCCCGCAAGACCATGGTTGCCAAGGACATGCACGCGTAATTAACTTTATTTAATCTATTTCCATGGCAACACTGTTCGAACGGATCCGTGTACCCGATGTAACTTGGATGATTTTTGATGTCGCCTTTCATTAGCAAGTATTTTTTTGTGAGCTTCTTTCATAGGCTGTGCATTTTAGGTGAGTGAAAAACGAAGATATGTCAAGAAAGAAATGAGGATTAAAATGATGGGGTCAATCAAAGAAGCTACGAGTAATACGGGAAAGACGGAAGATTTCGATGGAAACGAAATGATATTGGTATGCTTTCATCGTGTAACTTTTATTGGAATAGTGTCTGAGTGGATAATAATGTATAGAGCGATAGGATTATTTTCCTGTCCCTTTAATTTTTATGATTTTCACAGTCTTTTTTCATAGTAACGGTTATAAAAATGTGTAAAACGCAGTTTTCAAACGAAGTTCCGTTGATGATTAGTTGATTGCAAGGGTAAATTAATACAGCGCTAATATTTACCTAATGAGCGACAAACCTTTCTATTTCCGAGAAAATTACATATGATTCTTCGATTGAAATATTGTCTTTATTCATTCTGAATTGAATTTTAATTTGCAGTCCTCTTTGTCCCCTCCGAGTGATTTCATGTTTCCAAATGAACTTAACAGCCATCTACGATTACAAGTGAACGTAAGTAATGGTAATATTTTCAGTTCAAAATCAATTTTGATTTTCATGCTGTTCAGTAAATCGTATTGCCTACTCTTTGCCGATTTTGTAATTTCGTCATTCGATTTCCGACAATTTCTTTCGTTAGAGTATGTTCCTGCGTTAGCATAGCCGTAGTACCAGACAGCTTCCGCGGGCGTGGGTGTACAATCTACCGTAATGGCTATTTTTAATCTATTACCAACGTATTAATAAAATAAATACCCGTTGCTTTACAATGAAAGTTACTCATCATATTCATGTCTGAAATGTCTTCCGCTAATTTTCAACTAATTTTTATTGACATGGAAAATTTGTTAGTATTACATACTTAAACGAAGTTAATTCTTGATGCCCCCGATGCGCATAATATTGAATATAAATATTTTTGATCAAACGATTAGGGCTATTGGTATACCATGGGATCCCATCACCCGTGAAATATCTGCATCCATTTCATGTATTATTTCAATTACCAGAATATAAATTTATGAAATATACATAAAGCTCTCCGTCAATCCATTTAGTAATCTATTATGAATGCATTTAATATAACGAAGAAATTATGTATGAGCGTTCAGGTGTTAAATAATATAACAGCTTTATTGCGTGCACTTGAGCCGAGAGAGACGTAATTTCCCGCAACCATGTGCAGAGCTTGACCGCCGAGAACGGTGCCTTGAGGCGCACTCTTCGGGAGAAGGAGTTGGCCCTCGAGGAGATGGCAGCCGCGTCTTCGGCGGGCGGTGAGTGCCTCCCCCGCGGCCCTCTTACAAGCCACTGTAGCGCCTTTGGGGTCGGGCGAGCCTCGGAGCTTGCTGCGAGCAAAATAGTCGAGCTGAGCAAGCGGGTGCGGGAGCTGACGGCTGAGCTGGAGGCGGAGAAGAGTCGCGGGAGGGCGAAGAGAGCGGCGGAGGACTCCGGAGGAGATGGAGATGAGGGGATCACGAAGAGAGGTGAGAAAAAGAAAGAGTTGAAGACGCCATGCGCACCTCCACGAAGTTATTCTCGTCGAATCCGTTTGCTTTGGAGCTGAAATCATGTTGATATCTCAAATAGGCTTGCAAACTCTATTACTCAATGGAAATGAGGCTTATGGGCTAAAAAGTCAGGAAATTTTAGGAGACTGTTCGCAAAATAGCTTAACCATGCCATGCTTTCTCTGTCAGTTTCATTATTGTTTGAAATTAAAAGATGCTAAGTTGATCTCCGCTCTATTTCTCTCGATGTGAAGACTTTTGGGTGATAAAACAAGGACATTTAATGACGCAGTTCGCTAAAATACTATAACCACGCTTTGCTAGTCTTTCTACCTAGTCTTTTTTTACCTTGTGAAATACGTATTTACGATAAGTGGTGGATTTAGGGTGTTTTTCACATCGCACCGTCCTTCCTAAGGCCATGCTGCTAAGACGAAACAGCATCCTTGCCCGAGATGAGTATCCAACCCGCGGCTCTTGAGTTTTAGTGTGTCATGTTACAATCAGGCACAGGCTTTACAATTTAAGATACGGAAAGTTTATCGGGAGGTTTCAACTTATATGAGCCAAAATTCCGAACATTAATCAATTCCTCGCGGTCACTAAAGAATAGTTCTTTAAAAAATTGAGACGTCCTGGGGAATGGGGATTGTTGGCAGCCCAAGACCCGTGGTCTGTCGGTGTTTTCCATTTGAGGTCTGTTTTTATTATGGCTAATGAGAGACACTTTCGCTGTAAGTGGCAGAGAATAGGTTGGTTATTCAGGGAAGCAATCCAAAACCGAGATCATATGTGATGTTCAATACAGGAGGGTATGTTGGTGCAGAAACGGGTTATTTTGGAGAGGAGGAAGAGTGGAGGGAAACCCGGCGTAGGCACTAGCCCGCTTTCAGCACAAGTCGCCAAGGCTACCACAGTTGTACACTCTCTTCTACAAATGGAGTATTTCAATTGAAGTGCTCTCCACACCATACCCAAGAAGGCTATGGGGTTCGCTAAAATACCATAAGACTCAATCAGCTGCATCAACCCGAACCCACGATAGAGAATACGTTGTTTATAGCTACGGGAAAAAGGGTTCTCCGAATAGGAAACAATCAGGCACCTCCGGATTTCTTGCATAGGGCCGATTGCCGAGTTCTGTGGCAATTTTAAGGATCTATATTCATGACAGTAGGTTTATCAAACGATGGCGATACATTTCCATCATTGACGGACCGTAATAGCTCGGCTCAGGATAGCTATTTCTCATAGATGCTCTAAAATCTTCCTTTGCTTTGATAGCAGAGTGGTCTCTGCATTAGTGTGGGAAGCCGAAAGTCTATTCTAGTCCAGAAGAAGTCTAGAACATCCTCTTTCTATGACAGACCTCAAGTCTTTATAAATCTTTATCGCCTTATTAAAGCGATAAATTTTTGGCAGCTTCCAGGGATTAAATCTTTTCACATTACAAAATAGATATCTTAATACACAATAGAATTTTTCTGTCAATAAACTGAGTAACCAGATGTTCTCTCTGGAAAGGCATTTAATAAGGGAATACTTCAAAAATATATTTTCCCACTTCTTCTTCCAAGTATTTGCTACGACTTTCCTATCTAGAGTATTTTACAAACACGAATTTTTGACATGAAATCATGTCTGCTTCTCAACACATGAAATTGGATGGAATTTAAGCATATGGTAGAACTACAACAACATTTACTTAAAATGTAATTTTGCAATTGTGATGGTCATGCAGGATTTGTCAGAATGGTCATTTTTTATTGAAGTTTACCAAAGTAAAGCTCTCACGTTATGATAGTTTGATGAAGACGGTTAATTTTGTCCATCAGGCCAAAGAAAAGGCTTGTCGAAGAAGCAAGACACCACATCAGATCTACAGGAGGAGGATAGAGAAATAGCTGATCAGTTGGAGATAAAAACACTGAGAGAGAAGTTATCAGCCACCAACCTGAAACTGTCCGAGTGGCGTAACCAGTGCCAGGCACTTAAACAGGAACTGAAGCTGGCTGATAAGGTAACATTTATTTCCTAACGTTAAGTCATTTTGAGATCAAGATTTGAAGCTTCCCATTCGAATTTTAATCATATAGAACATTTTACTGGAATATATTCTTCATTACGGCTCCCTTTTCGGGAAGAGATTTACCTTTCTGCATCAGAGTTGTTGTGTGCGATACTTCATCGTCAGCTCAGGTGATTGTACAGGAAAGTCTCAAAAGTGATACTGTCTATTAAGAATCTAAAAACCCGAGGGTAGTTTTCCATATTCTAATTACCAAGAGATTAAAAATAATTACTCCCAGCTTTTTGGATTGTCTGTTTAGTCACGTATTTTCGTGACAATCAAAGATCATTCTTCTTGAAAATTATACTCTCCCTGAGGAAAAAGTCGCGGAAAATTAACTAGTCAAATATTTCCTATTAATATGTATAGTTATATGGGTTTATGGAAGGGCATGTGCAGGTATTTACGGAGTAAATCCTTATCGTTCCTGTATTTCTATTCTAACTGAAATATTTTGAAACGTCACAACATCATTCGAAAACATTACTGGGCTCTCTTGTACTTGAGTGAGATTTATCCTGTAAGAATATGAAACCCGCATACCTCTCGTGTTATGTGTATTGCCTAAACTTGTTGGAACCGAAACGTTTTTACCCAAGTTTTTTTTTTCCTGTATTACGCAGCCATCGTAAAACTTAACAAATAATTTTATTATTTATTTTGCTGCATATAATATGCCTGTTGTTTCATGTTCCTAGGCCATATTATTCGTGAAAGAAAAAAACATATATTGGGAAAAATATGCAGACAGATTCCAATTTTACATCACAATAAAATGATTTACTCTTGAAACTTTCACAAGTACAGAGGTAGAAATCATTGAAATATTGTATGGCACTAAAATTTTCGTAATCGCCAATGTAACCAAATAAGTATACAGGAAAACTGCGCCAAAAGTACTGCAGGTAGGAGTTTAACATGACCATTTTCAGCAGAACCATGGTTGTACACAGAATCATAGAAGCTCTGAATCAGTGGTTCCTAAAGTGGGCGCCACTGACCCCCATCAGGATGCCTCTTTAATCTGGGGGGGAGCGAAAATATATATGGGGTGGCCGAGGGGCATTGCAATGAATGCAATATTCAGATTAAAAGGCACTAATCATAAACACCTGGAAAAGAATAAGTACCCATCAATTTAATTTGAAGTAAACATTAAGTAAATCTCAATTGCTTAACCTTAATCTTTACTATCATCCTGATTTGATCAAGCGGTATATTATTTAAAGCTTACAGTTGGGGGTCATTGGGTATAGTTTTGTTGAACCAAGGGGAAATGGTTCTAAAAACATTTGGGGAACATCACTCAAAATACTCCATTCAAGCAAGTTATCGAATCAAAGATATAAATATTTTCTGAGCCTAATCTTTCACAAGTACATTCAAAATCTATTTAATATAATAGCAAATACATTATTTTTTCTTTCAAAAGTCACTTATTCTTATATGTATAAACATGCCTCTGAACTATCTGATAAGTTTAAATTATGTTAGCCATCTTACAGATGCATCCAAAACTCGAGGTAGTAATGCAAAGGGTATATTTGGAAAGAATATACCTAGTCCCAAAAAAGGCTGAAATGGTTGCTCCATAAGATTTCCCATTACCTGAAAAAGGGTATTTCTGTGATCAACTTAATGGTGTTTAATTATCTAATTCTTGATTGCTGTTTTTGGCTCAGGACCATAAAATACCATGAAGCACATGAGAGTACTAATTGCCAACTAGGTTCTTGATAATGTAGCCAGCCTTTCTCACTTTCCTCCCCAGGTCCTCTTTCTGCATTATCTCTTCCTTTGTAAACTTCCAGTACTTTCCCCATTCTCTCGGGCATTTCATTTTCACAAGCTTTGACAACTCTGATCCACCTCATTGATAAAATCTCAAATTAAACATACACCTTCTATATAAACAGATTCTTGCCAGTGAAGTTGGAGATGGTACCACATTGGAGGCTATTAAATCCAGCATGGCATCAGGGAGTCCATCGGGAAGTGGGGGTGCACCTTGGCGAGGCCGGGCACAACAGTTGACTTTGCTTAAGGCAAAGATGACAGAATTGCAGGAAAAATTAAAGAACGCAGATGCATGGAGTCAAGGAGATTTAACTAGCCAATGTGGTGGGTATCCTCTGCATAGAGTAAATGCCAACAATTGATTAGAAAAATGAGATTGTCCATATGCCTGATAGATCCCTAAGATAATATATATTTGTAAGGAAGATGATGCAAACTACCAAGGAATAAGAATGCCTTTACTATTCCTTCAGCTAATGCCAAAATTGATTAGAAATTTAAACAGCCAAAACATCTCTGAAATTTCAACCCTATAAAGTGATTTGTCTATCCATAGTTAGCCTTTTTAGCTCAGAATCCACAACAAAACAACCTAGAGTTGAGCAAAATCCTTATAAATCTCATCAAGGTGAATTATTATTCACCAACTGCCATACAATGTAAATAAATCTCTGACTTTACTTACGAAATGAAACCTTGGCATACTTCACATTATCATAGCTTCCACTCTGAGCAGTGATATGAAACTTAAAATAACCAGAAAATCAATATAATGGCTCATAACTGTTTGGATGAACATATATGTAGTTGATTCCTCACTCGTCCTATTCAATTCACCTTAAAAACCAAATATATAATGTAGAAAGGCTTCTCGGGATTCCATCCGGGTTGGAAGTTCCATGACCAATGTTTCGGCTGCTTACTCTGCAGCCGTCCTCAGGGAAGTGAGATGCCGATGGTTGGAAGTGTCCCTTTATATATATCGTGTTAGGGAAGGGCAGGTACGAAGCTGTTTATATGCGCTTTACTCTGATTGGTCCGCGTTGCCTCTATGGACTTCAGTACTGGTTTCCTAGTGTTGCTGAGGTGGAAACCACTCTGTCTGTTGAGTTTTTTCTTCTCTAGTCGGATTTCGATGGCTACTTTCACCAAACAGTCCCAATGGCCATTTGTCCGGCAAAGTATAGTTGTCTTATCGTAAATGAAAAATGAAAAACTTTGTAATATTCCACCAATTTATTTTACGGTACTTGAAGATGTCGCCGCTGCGATGAAACTAGTTGTACCGTAAAATAAATTGGTGGAATATTACAAAGTTTTTCATTTTTCATTTACGATAAAATGAACTTCTACAAAGTTAAGCCTGAGACGATAGAGATATAGTTGTCTTGTCGAAGTCGACTTTGTGGGCGTGAATGAGGCTGTGTTCAGCAATGGCCGACTTGTCGGGTTGTTTCAGACGAATGCATCGTTCGTGTTCTTTCGGCCTCATCTCCCCAGTCTGTCCAGTCTCCCCCACATAAGCTTCTCCACACTCACAGGGAATGCGATATAAGCCCGGAGTTTTCATTCCCAGTGGATCTTTTACTTTTACGAGGTCGTTAAATAATTTCCTGTGGGATTTGTGGATAGTCTGTATTCCATGTTTTCCAAGAATTCTAGACCCGACAAGGCCGCCATAGCTGAACACAGCCTCATTCACGCCCACAAAGTCGACTTCGACAAGACAACTTTACTTTACCGGGCAAATGGCTATTGGGACCGTGTGGTGAAAGAAGCCGTCAAAATCCGACTAGAGAAGAAAAAACTCAACAGACAGAGTGGTTTCCACCTCAGCAACACTAGGAAACCAGTACTGAAGTCCATAGAGGCAACGCGGACCAATCAGAGGAAAGCGTGGGAAAACAGCTTCGCACCTGCCCTTCCCTAACACTATATATAAAGGGACACTTCCAAACATTGGCATCTCACTTCCCTGAGGACGGCTGCAGAGTAAGCAGCCGAAACGTCGGTCATGGACCTTCCAACCCGGATGGAATCCCGAGAAGCCTTTCTACATTCTATTCACTGGGAAAACCTGAAATCTTTCATCAAATATATAAATCTGGATTGGCCCAGTTAAAATCTTGAAGGTGATGTCAGTGCGGTACGCTGCTAATTTATAATGATTTCAAAATGTAAAGATACATGCAGAACAGAAAGCACCAAGAAGGACCGAGAAAGGAGGGCAGCTGAAATAGAGAGACTGGAAACATCACTGGCAGAGGCAGAAAGACAAGCTGAGGAGTGGAAGAGAAAATTAGAGGTGAGCAAGGCAAGGTCAGCAGCAAAACAGGCGGAAATAGAAGCTCTCAAGAGTCGTTTGTCCACAGTTCTAGCCAAAGCAGAGCATGATGACCAACTGATAACATCCCTCAATGTGAGTAGTCTATATTTAATGGGACATGCATTTCAACTTTTGAAACAGTCTGCTGAAGTACAGGGTGCTTCAAAATGAATATCAGGGTTTTAAGGCTTTTGTGTAGGGCTTGTTTCGCATGGCCTCCACGTTCACCCGATCTGATGCCATGCGATTTTTATCTTTGGGGGTTCATAAAGGATCATATGAATCTGCCTCCACTTCCAGCTGACCGACCCAACTTAGGAAACAGGATTGAATCAGTTGTTGCATCAATTACTCCAGACACACTGATCAAGGTATGGGAAGAACTTGCCTATCGACTGGATGTGTGGTGTGGTGCTCACATTCAACACTTCTAGGTAAAACAAAAACTGTTTAAGTTGCTCTTTTATTTGATGTATCATTGATAATAGTAAGTCAAATGGTATAAATACTAAAAAGCCTCAAAATCCTGATATTCATTTTGAAGCACCTTGTACTAAATACCTGAAATTCATGCCTAGATCTTGGTAAGGGAACCTATATGATAATGCAAGTACAGGCACAAAATTTTGTTCCAGTTATACAGAGTTAAATATCCTTGAGCAAATAATTTAAACTTATTAATATGGCTGAGAAACTTACTTTAACCAGCAACTTTTGGTGAATGCGAAATATATGATACTATTTTGAATTTTCACCTACCTCAGAGTTATTTTTCGTTAATGCACACACTATGGCAATCATGAATGCTCAAGCTACTCAGACGAGCAAGAACCTCCATTTAATGGTGCAATCATGAGGTAGCATGACCAGACTTCTGTAAAAATTGCCTTTTTTTGTTACATTAATCAATTCAACTACCAATTTTTAGGAATGCTTGAAGAACAAAGAATCCATTATCAGGGATAAAGAATCTGATTTAAAGGCAATGGTAGAAGAAAAGAAGAAAGAGATGGAGTATTTAAATATACAGCTGATGAAAGTAAGTCAATCATAAAAATGTTTCTAAGATTCTGAGGTTACTCAGCTAACAATTAGGGAAAGGGTAAGTCTTACTAAATTGAAACCAAATATATAATTTGAAATTAATAATTTACATGAATAAAGCCATTTGAAGAACCCCTCGAAAGCCTGAAGATGATAGTTTGAATTTTTAGTTAATCTTCTTATTTTAAACTATTGTTCAGCATGTAAGATGTGCTTGCAGAGGACCATAGGGTCACAACATTTTTCATTCCAATAACCTGACTGATCAAAATATAGAGACAAAAGTAGGAGGCTATCATAATCATTTGAACTCTCTCTGAATACTGAAAGTAAAACTACAACTTAGGCTTATACACAAGTCTCAAGAATATTATGACAAAATTATTCACCATTACTCTTCCTTTAAGTTGAGAACTAACATGACCACAAAATGAATGCAATAAGATTTTATAACAGGAACAAAATACTAATCATTGATAGAAGATTTATTTCTAAGCATTTGAATGTCTTCCATCCATATAAGTGACCAAAATGTTTCTGGTTCTGAATCAGGAACAGGCCAAGGTGAATAATTTGGAGGATGCATTGAACAAAAAAAATCAGACAGTCGAAAAACTACAGGAAGCCCTACAAGAAATTACTGGAGCTACAGACTTAAAGCAAGTATATTTAATGGTTAAAAGTACAGTTAATTAGATTTCAAGATCAATTTGTAAAGTACCAGAGAAGGCAGGTTTTTCTGGAGATTTCCACTGCATGGGATCAGGTATTCCTTCGTGACATTTTAAATGCATGACAGCTTTATCTTCTAATCATTACACATCTAAGTTGACTGGAATATAAGTGCTGCAATGCATTTAAAACATCATCAAGGAAAGCCTAAAACAAGCTGTGGAGCTTCTAGAAAACCCTGCACTCTCTGAATCAACTTCAGTTTTTTTTCATTCGGTATCTTTCCACTGCCAAAAGCCAAATAGAGTTGTTTTTGAATCATGGTATCTTGAAAAAACTTTCTCATGAAAAACTCGCGCTAACTTTATTCAGGCTAGGATAGCTTATGGACTACAAGTCTCTCTATGAGGACCTTGGCCAGCATGATTAGGTATACTAAGCTTATGCTTCAATCTTTATCCATGTAACTAACTACCAGTCCATGTTCATGGTGCAGTCAGCATTTCATTTTATGATGCTTAGGCCCCCTCAAGCCAAATAAAAGAACTCCAGTCATATTTGATTATAAGCATGTGACACAATGAATATAAAAAAACCCAGAGTTTCTTTAAGACCGTAATGTCTTATGTCTACTCCTTATGCTTGTGTACTCCTAATGCTTATGTCCTACTTGCAGAACCCAGCGTGTTCTGTGAGTAACTGAATGATAAATAAATGAACATGAGTAGAAATGTTTGAGCATAATCCTGAATAGGGCATTTGGTGCCAAGACTGATCATAACGTTAGCATAACTGATAATACATGAGAATCAAGATGATGAAGAAGTAGTACTAATTATGGGAGTCAAAACAGTCTAGACCTCTAAGTTGAGAGCACATTAAACAATTGCCATGTACTCCGGTACTGGTATGAGTCAGCATCATAAAAATTTTAAATGAATAGACATACATATGATTATTTTACTGGTCCTAATAACATTTTAAAGGGTGATAAAATTTTTGAATTTCCATTCAGTAAAATATAAGTTCAAATACAATAAAATAGAAAATTTTATCAAAGTAATTTATATTTAAAAAATCAAATTATTAATTAAACACTTAGTATTACTTCCTCTTTTTTTTAATCAGAGGAACTAACCCAATCATAAACGCTGCATTAACATCAAGATTATCACAGTCCTCGGAGTATGTAAGTAGCAATTATCATTGGAAAATATTCTTAATTATGCATTTAAAAAATTAAAGAAAAGTCATTAATCCTTGGCAAATTGATTTAAAATAGCTACAAAAAACTTTCCAAGCCAGTTAACTAATTAGTTAATTCCAACCAATGGTAGGATTAAGCATAATGAACATATTTTCTCTTACATTGGCATTATCATCATTAGAGCTAAGTACCTACCAACTCCTGAACATATACATGAGAATGAAAGAAACTAGTAGATCTATTATGCATTACAATAACTGACCCATGTGGCATATTTTAAACAGGAACTAAGAGCCACTACTCAGGCTGCAGAGGCTGAAAAGCTTAGGCTAATGGAATTGGTGGCAGTTTTGAATAAACGTCTGAAGGAAGAGCAATCTCAGACAGATCAGGCCCTGAGACAAATGAAGATAGAAAAACGGAAGAATGCTTTACTTGAGACAAAAATATCATACTTAGAACTGGAATCCACCCCTGGAAGAAATAATTCATACCGTAAAAATTCTTTCCGAAAAAATTCAAGTGACCGCAGTAAGCCAGCTGTACCAGACGACATTAAACACAGGTAAAATGTCTTGAGCATGACCATCTTTATACAGGTATATTCTGAAGAACAAGCCTATTTTCAATGGGCCACCAAACAAAAAGGCTGATCAATCAGCATTTGAAAGTTTGAGGAGGTTTTTGAATTCTTAGAATGTTCATGAACATTGGTGCATTGTCTTTTGAGAATATTATCAGAAGAAATTTCTGTTCGGCATTAACTTCAAGATGTTGGATTATTTTCTCACACCAATGACTGATTATCAGAGGGCCACTTTATACATTAACATAAAAATTCCACAGGGACAAATTGTCACAAGGCATTATGTCTAAAAAAATATTCTATCAACAAAAAAGCATCTATCTATTCTATAATGAATAAAAATGCTCATACATTATGGGAATGGAAAAAAACTGTAAAACTCATACAACCTATTTTGAGCTACTTATCAGATTCAACAGCTCTATCATTCATCAGGGCTAAACAACAAAGAAGCCTCCGAGTTAAGAGAATAATTCTTTTAAATAAAAGCTAACAATGTGGACACATGATTACATCGACATTTAGGTACTAATTACTTTACCTCCTGAGGCTGACTATGAGGACATGCAATACTTTTTAAATTTCATTATCATATTCTTAATTATAAAGGACAAAATTTTAATGTCACGCTAGGATTTCTTAAAATATTTCTCACTGAAAATGAAGCACAACTGACCAACTCAAAACACTGTATCTTTGAGAAACTGGCAGCTGATATCTCCAATCCAAACAGCATCACTGCCTATTATATAATGAGAAGTTGAGTAGGTTTATCCTAATTTTACATATGATTTACAATATTTCGTAATACAAGAAAGTAAAACATCATGATTTGAACCATACTGTTGAAGTATTAGCTCTAATTAATGTTAATGGTGCAGTGAAAAGGATAACTCTGGAACATGTGCAATGGAACTTTCAGAATCCTGCAAAATGATAGAGGAAGGTGGTTGTGGCAGGTTAGTTGGAAAACATTTTCAAGTGCTGCAAACATGGCTAGAGAAGTAGGAATACTCACCAATAATTGCAGTTCAGTTAACACTTTCCTCACACTGATTGTGACACCTCAACATTAAGTGTCTGACAGCCATAGTGATGGGTGATTTTAACCACCTACATAGTGTGTCCTTGGGTTGTGAGGAATAAGTTTTATTCATGTTCCATATTGAAATTCCTTCTGGGACCCTACATATTTGATTGATAGAAACCATGGATAAACATTTGTGCCGCTGGTGAGAGCTAGTGCCAGAATTTCATTTTAAAAATTAATGTTTTTACATTATTTCATTACAGGTTGGAGTTCTTGGAGGAAGAAAAAATTGTCCTCGAGTCTCGGATTGAATGCCTAAACCAAGAGAAGGAAGAAGATCTCAAATATTATTCTGGACTCCTGCGGGAGACACGAGAGCTCTTCCAAGCTCAATTGCAGGAACTGAATTGTGATGCAGAATGCAACCATGAGAGCATGGCAAGTTAACATTGAACCAATAAAACATCAAATTAATTTTGAAAATTTGTTCAGTATCCTTGACAAGGAGAGAAACTGCAATGTCCAAGGAATAACAGCAAAGGAGAGGGAAACTAATTAGGTGGACTGATAAAAGGCATAAACAAAAAATTAATTTTAATCTCATCATAGTGAGTTGCATAAAAATCAAAAACTTGACCCTTGAACAAAAAGGTTGGGTGTATGCTAGACTTTTAAGAAATCGGCATAGAAAAGAATGAAGAGGATGAGCTGGTAGCAAATAAGACAAATGAGAATGAGGTACTGATGATTAGGGAGGTAATGACATGAGTGATGAACATTTGATTGAGCCAGCAAGAGGTTGGAGTATGTATTTGCAGAGAGGGGGGAATACATTAGAACTCAAGGTGTAGCCTCAATGAAATTATATTCTACAAGTCATGGGTATCTTAAAAGCTCCAAAAGTGGAAAAATAAGAAAAAGTTTGGCGTGGCTATGCTGGGGGGACAGCCATAAGTTTTATGTTATGTCTTAGCTAGCGCAAAATACCAAATGGCCATCAAGCATCATCAAACTAGCACCATCATTGGTAGCTTATGTTGCATCAGCTTTCTAACATTCCCAAAGCTGTCTCACCCATTCCAACAAAGGCATAGTAGTCCTGATCAATGGCTACTTCACAACCCTTTCTAATGATGCTTGTTCTCATACCTTTCCTCTGGACTCCTAGGTGAGTATGAGTCAACATTTAGAATAAAATTAATGGTTGGAGGCGTAACTTTATGGAACATTGTCACAGAGATGACAAAAAGTATCTTAGTATATTCCACTCCATTAAGTGATTAATTAATGGTCTTAATTATCCATTAAATGTTTACTGCCAACCCAGGTTTTGACTGAACAGTAATCATTATCAAGTTATCTAAGGAAAGGTAAACCTTGATAATGATTGCTGTCGAAACCTGGGTCGGCAATATTTAAATATTTAAAGAGTGGAATATACTTAGATATTTTTTTCGTCATGTCTCAACATTTAGAATTTGATGTGAAGTGCCTTTGTTTTTGACATTTCACAACAAATATCAGTCAGTGTTGGCCCAAGGGTAAAATCTGGCTGCTGACTTAACGATGGCAGGCTCAAGGCTTATAGGCTGAATGCATGTTTTTGATTTCAGGAAAAAAGATATTTTCCAAATAGCAGATCAAGTCAATGATGATAATACTCTCAACATCTAGGCAAAATAATTAGCTGTTTGGTATCCATACCAAATATAGGAACTAAAATAATCGATTCCTAGGACTAAACATCATCAGAGAGATATGAGATTAAGATATAATTTATGATCATTTGTCACTTATCCAGTTGTGTCATGTCACTTGAGCATTCAACCAGCTGTTTGGTAGGTTTTTAGATGGTCCTTATCCTAACATCTCAATTTCTGTTACAACAACCCTCTTTCCCTCCCAGATAGATGCTCCACTATTAGATCCTTCTTACATTCCTCATACTGTCTACCACTCATTACCTAGTGTTATTCCCTCTATCAGGCCCTTCAAAATGCCTTTCCCTTAAAATCCCCTTTCAAAATATCCTCCATCCATCCCTTCTGCCTCCAGCTTCCTCCCCACTTCAACCTTCTTTATTCTTCTCCTCAACCCTAAGGTTGGTGGGCATTCATATCTTTCTTTCCAGAGCAAGTCTCTTTATTTCTGCCTATCTCCTCCCTCCTCCAATCCCATTCAGGAATTCCTGCCAAGGTTTTCCTTTCCCTGCACATCCCTCCACCATTCCTTCCATCAAGGCAGTCATCCAATTCCGCAGCAAATGTCCAATCCACCAATCTCTCCTTGAGAATGAATCTACCAATGTTTGCCCCAGCCCAACTCTTTCCAAAACCTCAATGTTTGTAGATCTCTCTGTCCATGGAATCTTTAGCATTCTTCTCCAGTATCACATTGCAAATGCCTTCAATTTGCTCCTTTCTTAAGGTCCAAGTTTCTGAGAGGTATGGGTACACACTCCATACATAGCTTTTCACAAATTCTTTACAGGTTTGTATCGAGATATTTTTTGAGGTGAAGAGAGTTTTCTTTATGATAAAAGCTTGTTCCGCGTATGCTATCCAGCTTGACACATCTGTAGAGCATCTTACATCATATGTAATACAACTACCAAGATATTTAAAAGCAGAGACATACTTAAGCTATTCTCCTTCCAGATATATCACAGCTTCCTGTAGTCCATCTCTTGTGCATTTCATTGTGTTGGTTTTGTTCTCATTAATTTTCATGTCTGAAGTATTTTAAAAATTTGGTTCATTACATATAAGATTCCTCAAGCTCACTGTCACTGTTTGCTTAAAGTACCATATCATCTGCAAATTGGATGATTGTGTGGAGTTTACCATTTACTTTTCAACCATACTTATAAGTTTCTAAAGACTCCTTCATTGCCTCTTCCATGAACAAATTGGACATTAATGGGGATAGACTGCATCCCTGCCTTACACCTTTAGAAATTTTGGCTTCTATTCCATCTGCACATCCACTCCAACCATATGCAATAATTCCTCGCTCGTCTTCATCTTTACTCAGCACCCTTTTCCCATCCTTCTCCAAACCCACATCTCAAATATCTCATGTGTACAAACCTCCTCCCTCTGCAATATCCAATTTGAAAGCCATACGGTGCCACACACTATATAAGAATTTTCATAAGTATTTTCTTCATGTCTCTTCTAAAAATTTAAGGAAACATACATTGAAACCGATCTTCTAATTCAGGCAATTGATACCAAATGACTTACTCAACCATAAAAAAACAGTTTCCCTTAAAATAATGTGTTTATTAAACCTTTGTATAAAACTACAATTCTCTTTATATGCAAGTAACTCTTCAAAGTATTTACAATAGTTCCTTAAGATTAAAAAGGATTAGGGAAAATAAATCAACCACTAATTTCATCATATTTCACAAGGTTATACAACTTTCAAAGACCAATGAAATTACTTGTATAGTTTAACATCATTGCTTGATTGTTTCTTACATAAGAATTACAACTGACATTGTAGGAAAACAACAACTTAGTCAATGCCATAAGACTGATGATAAACACCAATATTTGCTTCAGGTGATAACTGTCATCTGTTAGGATTTCTTCAAGGTTAAAAAACTCAGTCTCAAAAGACAACAATATCATAAAGATAATAAGTTTGATGAACAAAGACTCAATTGTATCAGCTTCTTAACATCTCTGTTAGACTATATGCAATATAAAACAAATTTGACTATATCAGCCCAGCTGTTAAAAAAAATGCAGTTACATTGAGCTAAATACATATACTTAGAATTAAACTCAAGGTAGCTTGATGGTCATAGATATAACTGAATGTATACAGAGAAAGACATTTCATGTTAGTCAAGAAAATGGGAAATAAAATACATAAGTTACAAACACAAAGTAATATTTTTACATGCAAAAAAGTTTAACTACTCTTCTTATCAAAAATGTTGTGTGTTCAAGGAGTTGTGGTTAATCCCTTGAATCAATCCCTTATTGGTCATCCCAAAAAGCTGCCATTGAATACATAATAGGCATTTAAGCTTTAAGAAGCAATTGTGAAATGCAAAATAAATACAATTGAAAGCAACATACTTTGCTCTCAATTTATGATTATTTTATTATTTGAAGCACTGAAAGCCTCAGCATCATACAATCATACTGGAAATGTGTATATTAGACATCGATACAAGTTTTCTGAACACCACATTTTAAATTTCAAACACTACATATTAGTCTTGTATTTATGGCAATCATGTAACTATTAAACATGATTTACCATTATTTATTACAATTCAAAGTGAGTAAAAAAAGAACATCAGCCGAGGCCATTTCACAAAAGATAACAGTTGCAAGCATAAATTCAGGTATGGACGGATAGTGACAGACATTCAACAATTTCTCATTTAAAACTTTGAGAGGTCAAAATAATAATCAACGATTTGAAATAATTGAAATGCTAACAGGTGACACAGCTTTCACTACCCATTTGAACATGAACAAGCAGAAATCAGTTTCACGTAAAAACTTCGATCATTATATTAGGCATTATAATGATCACTGCTCCTAAAAATTATCACAGAGTATGGAGAGGGAAGGCAATGCTGAATTTCAGGGCCTTATTGCAATCTTAGAAAATTTGTAACATAGAATGAAATATACGAATAAAATAGTATCAAAGTATGAAGTCTTCATACAACTATCTTCCTTTACACTGTATGGAAATGACAACAACAAAAATACATGGAAACTTTTTTCATACATATTATTACCAAACTCTCAGCAATTCATGATGAACACCATGTATTAACTTATGCATAACAGATAATCATTTAATTTTTCAAACACAAGTTTCATCATAGAAAAAATAAATAGAAATGAATAAAAAAGAAATTTCATATGACTTGATAATGCATGCGAGGAATGTACGGGGTGCTTCAAATAGAAAATAGGAATGGAAATGAAAAGAAAAATACTTGAAAACATAAAAAAATACTGTTCTCCATATTTTGTCTCAAATTAAAAGAAATGCCACAGAGAAACCAATCCAAAATACGAATGTTCATAAGTTTTGATGACCTATTGCCTTTTTTTGGTCCCACATAAATTATCATACGCTCGAATATAAAAGACTGAGGAAGATAAAAATCGAAAGAGTTGGACATGGCAGGGCAGTTATTTGGGACATTACTAACCCAGAGAGAGAAAGAGGGCAACTGAAACAAGTAATATTCATTAAAACGTGAGCCTGATATTCAGTTGGCAGGCTCAACATAGTTAGCAGGAAGCATTCCCCTCTGACCCGTACGTCTCACCACTCCAGTCATCCATCCATCATCGATTGGAGTGCAATCAATAATAATATCTCCATCTGCAAAGGATACTTCATCTACATCCTGAGCTAGATAATCATACAGGGCTCTGTACACCCTCTGAAAAATAGAAAAAAGGATTGTTAGCAATGTAATTAGAAACCTTGCACAAAGTCTTTCACAAAAGTGATTGAATTTGCCAAGATAATTTATCTTTATTATTATTTCATTTACCTACATAGGTGGAATAAAATAGAGTTGAAACCACAGTTAAAACAACTACTCTAGGCAATTGTTCTGCCATCTTAGAAAAACTAGCGCTGATGCATTCCAATCATGTTTCAACTTGGGCTCATGTGTTTCCATCTGTTGCAAAGTGTGCTAATGTGTACAAGGCAACTGGAAAGCACCCTATATTTACTTGATTATTTATATATAGGCTTGGCAAATATGCATGCATTATTGGCAAAGAGGGTAAATTTATATGAAATTTTTTTATAAGAGTGAAAATTTTTGTTTTGAACCATACCTCACTGGCTTTCCAATAGTTCTGAAGTCATCTCATCTGATCTACCACTGACAAAAAATTACTGATTGAAGGCTGATTGAGAGCCCTTTCCATATCAATCCATCCTCCTGTTCACATTTTGTGAGCATGGGCTAATATCTGAAGTTTTACTTGAAATTCATAATTTCTAAACATTTTTTTATCTTCACAAACAAACAGAGTTTAATCAGTTTTCTGGATTACCTAGATAGATCTACCCATGATCTGTCATTTAGCACTAAAATTAGCTAGCTCGCACAGTTGCAACATTCTAGCAGAAGGACCTATCGCTCACAGTTAAAATGCCACAATTGGCCCCTGGCCCAATCCTGTGCAAGCACAGCATCAACTCAAAGTTATACTTGCATCACAGTTGCATACTAGATCAAACAAAATCAATGCATTTCCATTGATTTATAAAAACAAGGTTATGTGTAGTTTAGGATCTGATTACCCAGCAAATGTGACACTACAATTTCTCTTCTGGTGCTCCATTCTCAGACTGATTTTAAAGACAAATTCACATAAAACAATGTACAGACTTCAATTCCACAAACAAATACAGGAAATATTGACAGATGGACCAACAGACACTCTAGACTTATGAAAACACATTGACAGACAAAGTTATCTCAAGGTATAAGACCAATAAGGAAGGGAATCTTACACCCTTAAATCTAATTATAATTAAGAGGACAACATGAAACGTTAATCACCTTACTTACGCCGGTCGGCTGAGAGGGTGGCGCTTGATGGTGGTGATGCTGCTGCTGCTGCTGCTGTTGCTGAGGGACTGGCGCTTGGCTCGAATGCGGTGCATGCATGTGCTGCTGTTGCATTTGATTCCCATATGAGTTTCTTCCGTCTCCACCTGAAGGTTTGTGGTCAGATGTAAGGGAGCCATAGAAATCATTCACTGGGTCAAGGTCGGCAATGGAGCCAATGCGTCGGCTAGGGGGATTGTTGACTAGAAATGAATAAGAGACATTGGCCGCCTTAAGAAGAAAGAAATGGGCAGCGGCAGAGGGCCATGCAATTGAAAAAAAAAAAACATTTCAACTTGCAAAGGCCAGTTTGACTTGAATCTTAAGTCTCAAGAATGAGCCACATTTGAGCCTGACCACACAATTTTTAATTTTGCCAAGGATTTGGATAATTCTAGTCACCCAGGAGTCTTAGTTCCCACAAACTGATTTAGTCTCTCCTTTCTAGGAACATTGATTTCCAATGAGAAAATTTACTTTCAAATTCAACAAATTTTACTTCCCTCTCATGGGCAACCAAAGGAAATGGATAAACACAAATAGGTGCACATAAATAAAATCAAGAAAATATTGACACTTTCATTCAAAGTTACTAAAATAAAAACTTAATAACTGCTGAAGCAATCTCAACTACTGGCAATTCATTATCACTTTATAAGTGCATAGATAAAATATACAAATAAATATTTATAAAATACATCCATGCAAATACACTATTTCCCATGAAAAGCTATAATTATGAATAAACCATGGTTAAAGAGCATGCAACTTTTTCAATTTACCAGTACTATCTCATTCCCAGAATTCGCCGAGAAAAAAATCATTTTGTGATTGACAAATGCAATCAAGTAATAGGTTGATTTCATAATCAGAATATTATAGAGGTGCCCTAAACCATATGACTAAGGCGAAATCCCACTCATTGATGCACATATGAGTAATTGTAACCAATGCAGGAAGCTGTGCATCATGGAAATGATAAGGAATCCCAATATTCCTTGTTTACATCCTAATCAGCTTGAATGCTCATAGTGAATGCAATCATAGATGTTTATAAAAATATCAGCAAAATATGACTTTGAAAGTTTTCAAAAGAAGATTCTAGATACACTGAAACCCCTCTTAAAGACCACTACAATCAAGTGACCAACCCTCTAAATGATGAGTGATATCCTTGAAAATAATTACCCTCTCTTCACAGCAGGCACCTCTTTGTAGAGAGAGTTAAACCCTGTCCATTTCGAGCCTTTTTATGCTCAAATATTCATACGAGGTCATTCAGAGAGTCATTTCATGGGCAACTCTATCACTTTGATGTTGTTAACTGTGGATTTTCTGTTGAGTGACAGCAAACAAATGAGCATGAAGTTGAAGATGTCAAAGAGAATTCGTTTGTGTTTAGAGGAAAGGGTTCAAGTTATCAAAGAAAGAGATAAATGTACATCTGAGAGAAGGATTGCAGATTAATTAAAATGTGAGAAAATTCAAATAAATAGAATTTTATGATCTTAAGGCCAGTGTCTGAAGGTGTGGCACAATAGTAACCAGAATTGCAAAGTGAAAAGAAAGCAGCAAGAAAAGTACAAAGGGATAAACTTAACCACATTCAAGTGGCTTAAAGTATTAGTACATATTTCCCTATGCTTTGCAATTTGATGCAAAATCAAATTGCAGAGCCCACACTCTAGCTGAAAAGTTATTTAGTAGTTTAAGGGATATCTCTAAACAAAAATAGGGGCAATTGACAACAATGAATTGACACCGCTTCTCAACATCACCCATGAAAAATTATTTCATTCCATGACAATAACAAGATGCGATCATTATCCATAATTACTCACATACGAATACATACTACACCACCATGAATCCACAAGAGGGGATCAGCCTGGGAAGCCATCATAAAAACAAGACACCACCACCAAAGTTATCACATACACCCTTCCAAACCAGGCCAGATGATCCAACTAGACGAAAGGTTAGCATTTGTATTTAATAATCCAGTCTCTTCTCTCCTAACTAGAGACTTTTCTGATCGCATTATTACAATAATCTATCTCCTACCTCCTGACTCAAGCAAATACTAACTTTCTCTGGATCATCACGTATAACTATAGAGCATTAGAATTTTTTTTAAGATAAAAGGTTCTTCATTCCTCCCTATCATTTTTAGGACCACTCATGTTCTCAAATGACAAGAACTCAAGAGAATGATTTCATGACACAGCTTCATAGTATCAAGAAATGAAAGTATATTCCAAAACTTTCATGACTAATCCACAATTTAAGGTAATAGGTGAAAATCCAATTCAAGCACAACTAATAACTCACATGACAGAACTTCTCAGCCATAAAACTAACACACTTACGCCAATGTGTAGCTGAAATAACACGAATATCTTCATAAGGCATCACATGTTTACTGCATCACTACATCAATTAGTAGCAGGACAAAAAAAACATGCATTGCTTTACGCCTAGAGTGATTCTTGCTAAAATTGTATGCAGTCACATAAGGTATTTTTTCCAATGTTTTCACTTAAATCCCAAAGGAAAAAATCATAAAACACTTTAAATTGGAGCTTTACATAAACAGATGGATGAAGGAATTCTAGCACTATGGCAACAAAGAGAAAAAAATGGCACAACATGGAATAAAACATGATAGCCAACAAATTCAGACCAAATGAGAGCAAACAAGACACTACATAATAAAGCATTGGCACATGCACAAACCACTAACATACAATAAGGCTAGAAAAGTTGGAACTCAGCATGACACAGGGTAACGAAGTTGAAAAACTCCCCACTATGCAAATAACTTGCGCCTAATTATGTAACAAGCGAGTTAACATAACACAGACACTAAAAAAGAGAGCCATATTTCTATGTCTCACCAGCAAGAACAGTCAAAATAATTAACATGCTCTGAA